>CAWUFW010005838.1:77500-677500 GCA_963921515.1 Calotriton arnoldi | reverse complement strand
GAACGAGAGTTTCGCTGAGAAGGAAGATAGCAGTGCCTTCTTCCGTTGTTCCCTATTCTTTATCCCCTATCCCCTGCGCTCTGTAGTGCAGGGTGGAGTATTACACGTCCCCTTGTAGGGCAGAGCGAGGGGGCTTTGGGTTCTAGGCATCACCCCCGCTGGATTTGTCTCCTGAAGGTTAGTGCACCCTTTCGCAACCTGACAGAGTGACAAGCCCAAGACGACCATCCAGCCTGGGTGATGGATGTCAACACAGCGTTGACCACACTACTCGAGACCATGGCGACCCTACAGACGGAGGTCAACGCGTTTCGAGTCGAAACGCAAAACCTTCGGACCGAGATGGGCACCATGCGTCGGGAAGTAGCAGGGCTGAGTAGAAAAGGCCCTGACCCGCCTGGGAGGAAGTATATCCAGGACTGGACATTTCCCCTCCGCAGCCTCGGGCTGCGGAAACCTCTGTAGGTCACCCGGGAGGAGGCGAAACCACCCGGTACAAGTGATCCACTCCCGCAGATACCCCTTGCAGCTCCCGAACGCTTTTATGGCGACCCAAGAAAGTTTGGGATATTCATCAATTAATGCAGGTTGCATTTTTTATGCAAACCAACCCTCTTTCACAATGATCAGGCGAAAACCTCCTTCATTATGTCCTATCTGGGGGAACGCTGCAAACTGGTCCATTCCCTTGATAGAAAGGGACGACCCGGTGTTGTACAATTTCGCTGGGTTCTGCACGGAGATGCGTAGGTTGTTCGATCGAAGGATGCATCTGCTGACCTCCGACAGGGAGCTGCTCACCCTTAAGCAAGGGACACAGGACCTCCTTTCCTATGTAACTACGTTCAACCGTTTGGTGGTGGAGACGGATTGGCCCCAAAACAAGAGGACCTCGTTGTTCTATCAGGGGCTTCGGGGGAAGCTAAAGGACGTGCTTGCCCAGGTCGTCCAATTGCCCCAGACCTGTGAGGAGCTAATCGATCTAACGGTGCAATTGGACCATCGGATGCAAGAAAGGAAGACAGATAAGAACAGGCCCGAGGTGAGATACGTTCTACCTAAGGGTCGACCTACATTTGGGGAAGGAGCCCAAGCGGCGGAGGCCCCCGAACCCATGCAGATTGGCAGTACCCGAGGACCTTTGAGCACCGAGGAACGGGAGAAGAGACGGAAACAACGTCTCTGTCTGTATTGCGGAAAGGCCGGCCACTTTATACGAGAATGCAAGGCTCGGACACGGCTCCCTGAGAAGAGGCCTCCGACAAAGAACCAAGCTGTGATCCACGGGGCTTGGGACACTGAAGGGGAGAAGGGAAACGAATAGCCCCGAGCCAACATGAGACCGTTGGATTGGGGCATGTGGAAGAAAAAGTGTCTCCAGTAATCGCTAACACCTTACAACCTTCAGTACCGCACCTCCACGTTAACGTCTCTTTGTGGTTGGAGGACGGTGTACTCAAACTCGTGCCTGCTTTGGTGGACTCCGGGGCCACCAGTAACTTCATTGATCAGAAGTACGCGGAAGACTTAGGGTTACCCTTACAGAAGAAGACCGTCCCTGAACCAGTGAAGGCGGTAGATGGCAAGGCACTCACGTCTGGTCCTGTTCGATACCATACTCAGCCTCTTCTCATGCAATTCGGACAGGACCACTATGAGGCGATTCGGTTCGACCTAATCGACGCACCTCATTTTCGATTGATCTTGGGGATGCCATGGTTAACCCTTCATGACCCTACGGTGGGATGGGCAAGCCGAACGGTGGTGATGGAATCTGCGTACTGCAAGGAACACTGCACTAGACAACAAGCGTTGGAAGAGGACCTGGGGGAAAACCAAGCAACGTTTCTGGCTGCAGGAGGCACCATGCACGTCCTGGCGTGCACCACGACACTTCCCCCGGCATATCAACCATATGCTTCGGTGTTCGATAGATCAGCAGCAAGCCATCTCCCACCTCATAGAGACTATGACTGCCCAATAGACCTGGTTCCGGGTGCTGCAATACCTTGTAGCAGGGTATACGCGTTAACCGAGCCCGAAAATCTACATTTGAGGGAATACCTGGATGAGAACCTCGCCAACGGCTTCATCAGACACTCTACTTCCCCTGCTTCCTCTCCTCTTTTTTTATTCCTAAGAAGGAAGGCGATTTGCGGACATGCATCGACTTCAGAGCACTTAACAGAGTCACAGTGAAGAACCGGTACCCCTCCCCTTGATCTCGGTGTTGTTGGACCAACTGAAGGGAGCCACTGTGTTCACGAAGCTGGATCTCCGCGGAGCCTACCATCTGGTGCGGATGAAGAGAGGGACGAGTGGAAGACGGCCTTCCGTACGAAGTATGGGCTGTTCGAATACTGTGTAATGCCGTTCGGGCTGTGCAATGCCCCAGCGGCGTTCCAGTATTTTATGGATGAGGTTTTGCGTGGGCTCACGGACGTGATGTGCATGGTTTACATTGACGACATACTGATCTATTCGTCATCCATCAAGGAGCACACCACACACGTATCGCAGGTATTGGAACGGTTGCGGAAGTACTCGTTGTATGCCAAACTAGAAAAGTGTCTTTTTCATGCCACCAAAGTAGAGTTCTTGGGGTATATCATCAGCGCTACTGGGATTAGTATGGATACAAGGAAGGTGGAGGCCATCACAGGCTGGAGATCCCCGACGAACCAGAAGGCGTTACAGAGCTTCATAGGATTCAGTAATTTCTATCGCCGTTTTATCAAGAACTTCTCACAAATACTACAGCCCCTTACCTCCTTATTGAAGAAGGGAGTAGCGTTTGCATGGACCACACAGGCGGAAACCGCCTTTCAAGAACTAAAATCCTGTTTCACGAAGGCACCGATACTAAGGCATCCGGATGTGCACTTGCCCTTTGTCCTGGAGACAGACGCCTCATACTACGCCTTGGGGGGCATCCTCTCTGAAAGACACCCAGACACGGGACAGCTGCATCCGGTGGCCTTCTTCTCAAAGAAGCTTACCCCCTGTGAGGTGAACTACAGCATTTCTGATAAAGAATTGCTAGCTATCAAGAGGGCCTGTGAAGAATGGAGACATCATCTACAGGGGGCCCAACACACTATTGAGATCTTCACGGATCATCGGAACTTGTTATTTCTGAAGTCAGCTAGAGCCCTGACACCACGACAGCTACGATGGTCTCTCTTCTTCGCAGACTACGACTTCGTGATACGGTACCGGCCAGGAAGTAAACACGGCAAGGCAGATGCGTTATCAAGACCGACCGATCCTCTCCAGGAGGACGGCCCGGAAATCACCACACCTCCCTCCATCCTAAGCAAGGCGACATACCCTCAAGAACGGATCGCTTTGGTGACGAAAGACGATTTCCTTGACGACCTCCGGATGGAGTCCGCAGAAGTGGATGCACAAGCATGGGTAAACGAAGAACCCGCGAATCGAAGCAAGAAGGAGGGTTTCTTCTTTCGCCATCACGTTCTGTACGTACCCGTTGCCCGCTTACAAGACCAGGTGATGCAGTGGGCTCATGACTCGTCTTTGGGAGGACATATGGGGATCTACAAAACCGTAGCCCTCGTTGAACGACATTTCTGGTGGCCGGGATTACGAGAACGCGTGCGGCACTATATTACAGGATGCGCGGTGTGCGCCCAAGGCAAGACCCAACACTCTAAACCAGTGGGGTTACTGCGCCCTATACCCATCCCGGACTCTCCATGGCACACCGTTTCCATGGACTTTATAGTGGAAATGCCCCCCAGCAATGGACACACAGTCATCCTAGTCTTGGTGGATCACTTAACCAAGATGGGCCATTTCGTACCGTTAAAGACGATTCCTTCCTCCTCCGAGTTATCCCTCATATTCCTGCAGCATGTGGTGAGAGCACATGGTATCCCTGCGATTCTCATAACAGACCGAGGCTCGCAGTTCACGTCCAGATTTTGGCAGGCCTTATGCTCCGTTATGAAGATCGACGCCCGGCTATCAACCAGTTACCATCCGCAAACAGATGGTAAAACCGAGAGACTCAACCAGACCCTGGAGCAGTACCTGCGGTGTTTCTCCCTACATCATGAGACCGAGTGGAGTACCCTGTTGTGGACGGCAGAGTTCGCCTACAACAACAGTAAACACACCACGTTGGGGTGTTCCCGCTTTATTGCTTGTACGGCTATGACCCTAACATGTTGTCTTTCGCCTGGCCAGTGACGTGCAAACATCCGTCGATCCAAGCCCACCATGCGCATCTTCGTGCAGTGCTCATTGAGGCTAAAAGTCAGCTGCTGAAGGCCCAAGAAACCACCAAACGCTTCGCAGACAAAAAACGATCCCCGGGGCCCCTGTACGAGGTAGGGGATAAGGTATGGTTATCCACCACCAACTTGCAGCTGAAGGGATCAAATAGGCTCAAACCCAAATATGTAGGTCCCTATCCCATAGTGCAAGTCATAAACCCAGTAGCGATGAAGTTGCAACTACCTAAGACCTGGAAAATCCACCCCGTTTTCCACGTTTCCCTTTTTCGACCATACTTGTCTCATACCCGTTTGCTAGCAGTACCTAAACCCATGGAAGTAGAGGGAGAGGAGGAATATGAAGTACAAAGTATATTAGATTCCAAGAAAACTAGAGGGAAGATATACTACCTCATTCACTGGAAAGGCTATGGGGCGGAAGAACGAACGTGGGAACCAGCGGCCAACTTGCATTGTCCCCTGCTCCTCCGTCGTTTTCATACACGTAACCCTACGAAGCCAGGTGGGCCACCGGGACGGTGGTCGTTGCGGAGGGGTACTGTCATGATCACGTCCCGCAGAAACCAGTAGCCGGACTACACGTCCCAGCATGCACCTGGGAGAGACATCGGATGTCCTTCCTAGTGGATAGGCTGTCTATATATAGCCCTCCACTAGGGGGATCCGGTGCTTGTCACTATACAGAGTCAGTACCAACCCGAGCTCTGCTAGTGGTACCTCGGACTGTTCGAGAGAGCCCCTTCAAGCCGCTTTCCTATCCGCGGTCTCTGGATTACTCTGACCTACCCTGACTGCCATTACGCTGTGCGCGGCGCCGCACAGTTCTTCCAGCTTCTTCGAGCCTCGCGGTTGGAACCGGGTGCGTCCTGGCTCCTCCCGCACCCGTGGTCCCGCAACGGCTCTTGTGTCCATTTGAATAGGATCATTGCCTCTTCGAGCCTCGCGGTTGGAACCGGGTGCGTCCTGGCTCCTCCCGCACCCGTGGTCCCGCAACGGCTCTTGTAACAGCTTGTGAAGTATTACAAGCACCTTCGAGCCTCACGGTGGGAACCGGGTGAGAACTCGCCCTTACGAACACCCGTGGTCCCGTGAAGGCTATTGCATCGGACTCCATAGCCCTGTTATTGTTTGTTAGGAGGAATACAGGACTCCTTCCCTTGGGACTCAAAGACGTGAGACGGATCACGCTCTTCGAACACCCTCTTTCCAGACCCTGGATACTCACCTTTCTATGGACTCAGCGCTACTCTCAAGGAGAGAGTTTTCCGCGCTTCCGTTGACTTCATGTGAGTTCAGTGCTGCATGTTCCTGGAAGTCATTCTTTCCAGAATTCCGAGCAGGACCCTGTAGTGCAAAACCTGGTGAGTCTAGGTTAGAGACATAGTGGGTGGAGTACTAGCAGGGTGGGAAGGAGTAAGGTAAATACGTCTATAACCCACCTGTTGTTGGTTGTTTCCCCTCCTACAGACCCTGTGAGGACACGGTGGGACCATCCTATTGTGCGCACTTTCCTAGAGGGGCCGGGAACGAGAGTTTCGCTGAGAAGGAAGATAGCAGTGCCTTCTTCCGTTGTTCCCTATTCTTTATCCCCTATCCCCTGCGCTCTGTAGTGCAGGGTGGAGTATTACACATCCCCTTGTAGGGCAGAGCGAGGGGGCTTTGGGTTCTAGGCATCACCCCCGCTGGATTTGTCTCCTGAAGGTTAGTGCACCCTTTCGCAACCTGACACAGAAAAATAGGAGGAAGGCAAAAAGTTTGGGGATAACCCTGCAGAAAGGGACATTTCTAACACCCTACCGAACTGCAGCTTCAGCCTTGCATCCAAATCTGCACAGACGTCCAAGTGACAGCTTGATAGATCTCCAAGAACAGAGTATAAGTAGCAGTTCTGACCCTTGGAAAGGAGTCCTGACACCTAGTTCCAGCTAGTATTTAGAAATGGTGTGTTTTTAGACTTGGGGGGGGATATTTACAAGAACTGACACATCGGTATCGACGTGTCAGATTTCTTGCGTCTGCTGCAAATGCCCTAACGACGCCATGGATGCACTGTGTTTACAATACAGTGCTCCATGGCGCAAGGACTCACGGATGCGTCAGAACTTCTGATGAATCTTTTTGCCCTAAAGTGACGCATTGCTGGAGTTGGTCATAAGACTGAGGCAACTCCAGCAAAGCATCAGAACACAGAGGCAAGTCCCATGTTAAAAGCCCTGCGCCAATCCTTATGGCTGCTTTGAGAAAGTGTAGGAATTTTGACGGTCATGTCGTAGAGTGACGCAGTGAAAAGTTGTACATTTCACTGCATCATTTCTACGTGGCTTTTAACGTGGGAACGCCTGCCCTGCATACATTATACCTGGCGTAGGTGTAATGTGACGCAGGCCTCTACAAATTGACGCAGTGGGCCCAATGCATCAGTTTGTAAATATGGAGCAGTGTGGAGCACTGACTGCGCCGCTGCTGCGTCAGAAAAATTACGGTGCGGCGACGCTAGCTCCTTGTAAATATGCCCCTTGGAAGCACATGAAAAATTGTTCATTGACTTTTACTCTTTGGACCTCTTCATTTAAATAGCTTGGAGAATGCATTTGGTCCAATGTGTGCAACCTTTCCTTCAGCTTGGAACGGTGATATGAAAAAAAAGGCAGTGATAACATCTTTTCAGATGTGGCATTATCGCATCTTGGGAAAATGTTATACCAAATCTTTAACTCCAAGCAAAATAAAATAAAAGTCTGCCCAAGACAACAGTGCCTGGCTGACGTAATATCCACCAGGAAAACAGACTTAGAATAAAACTTGAGGAAAGAAAAATGCCTGGGCGAGAACGAACTACCAGTAAGGAACACCACAACCAAGTTCAAATGCCATTTGATAAACACAAAATAAGTAGGCAGGAAAACCTTCTCAGCCCCTTAAGGGATCTCGTGACAATAGAAATTTGGAAGAAAGAACCCTGCATGCAGTTCAGCAAATAAGGATGCTAATAGGTCTTCACCATGCAGATACTGAGGCCACATCAGGCAGGAGGCACACCTATCACCTACAGGAGTTTTCCATTTCTGTACGGTGTCTCCTAAAAAAAATAGAACAATCTACATCACTTTTTTCTAGGAATAAAAAGGCACTCAGGGGCATATTTATGGCCCCTTTTACGTCGCTCCTGCACTACGCAAAGCACTGCAAGTGAGACGCAAAACAAAATGAGATTTTTTGAAGTTATTCAAGGCCACCTTGCGTGGCTTCATAAATCTTGAGTAATGTAATGCAGCGCAAGTCGCTGCATTACATAACTCTGCACCAGGGAGGCGTTTCCATGAGTGTTGCTTGGGTATTCCCATGCAACATCCATGGATTTTGACACATTTCCAGATGTACAAGAACAGGTAAACCTGAGACTGCGCCAGAAAAATATGCCTCCCCAGGAGAGGTGTAACGAGGAGAAATGTCTTTATTTCTCCTTGTTTTTTCATCTAGGTGTGCTGCATTCTGCAGCATACATAGAGGAAAACTTCTTTCAGGATTGTTTTTGTGCAGGAAGGTGCCCCTTCCTGCACAAAAATAATCCTGCATTCTACGCAGGCACCCTTGCACCATCGTTCAAGGGTGCCTGTGTTGGCGCTAGGCAGCCCATTGTGCACCAGCCCAGGAATGCTCCATGTTGCCTTAAATAAGGCGCATTCCTGCCCTTCCCCAGTGACGCAGCGCATAAATATTGCTCCTAGCCCTTCCCCAGCACAAATCAACGTCGATATGTACCGTCTGATTTCATCTTTCTGCTACACTGGTTCTGTATTGCTTACAGCACAGATGTTCATAGTGGCCAAACGATAAGAGAGAAAATGCAAATATGCTGTGGGAAGGAAGATCTGAAGTGAGAAAGAGAAAAAGGTAAGACACACACACACACACACACACCACCCCCCCCCCGCGGGAGGGGGGGATTAATAATAATTAGAAAAAACTTACCCGACGCCACCGGCCACCTCCCGTGTCACGTTGTTCCTGCTGCCCATTTTCTGGGTCCCAACAGCCCCTGGGACAGACTCCCAGCCAATCCCTGTGCTGCAGAGCAGCGCGGGGATTAGTCTGAGCGGGCGGAAATTACACCCTGCTCAGACCAGGAAGTCTGTGGGGGTTTCTCCAGCACAGCTGCTGAATGCAGCCGGGCTGTAGAAACCTAAGTGCGCATGTGTGTTTTCGTTAGCCTGAGACGGCCGGTCAAACACACTTGGGCACTTAGGGACGAGGGAGTGCACAAGCACTCCTCCTCCCCCTCCCATGCCCCACCCCTCCATGCACAAGCTGGCAAACGAAAAATAAAACGATGCTAGAGCACCATTTTATTTTTCCTTTGCTGGCTCTGCGCGAGGCAGGGGGCGACGCTCCTCTGCCATTGCGAAGGAGCCGCCACTGTTTCCTTTGCTATAATCACACAAACTACAGCTTTTGTTCACCATTCAGAGGACCCCTGTAAATAACAAATGAGCACCACCATTTTGCCAGTGTACGAACTGAGGTGTGGCACATTGTTTGAGTCAGAGGGGGAGATTTAAAAAAAATTCACGTAGCGCACTGCAGCAGCCACAAATGCAGCGTTGCATGAAAATGAGAGAGGAGGAGAGCACCCAATTTACTAAAATAAGGCACTCTCCTCCCCTCTCCCTTGCGCCGGCGCTGTAATCAGCTGCCATGCGCCACTTTGGTGTTAAAGTGATCTGTAAGATTTGCTTGTTAGATCAAAGGTTACAAGTACTTTGCAGCACCCAACCAGTCCACAGGCTGATCAGTTTTAGGGATCAAATGTGCACCTGTCTTGGTAACTTCATTGAGGCTGCAGTAGTCGATATTGAACCGCAAGTCTTTAAAACCTTGTTTGTGCACCAGCATGACTCGGCTAGCCCAAGGGCTACACAAATGCTTAATCACCCCATCTTGATGCACTCCTGGACTCCGCCAGATATAGGTCTTACTTTTGATAGATTATCTCCTATGTCTACGTCTTAGACACAGACAGGTGCTAGACCTGGTGTCAGTGTGAAGAGGATGAAAAACGTCCTCCACACCTCCTGACACTCTCTCTGCTGATCAGGTATTAATTTGGGCTAGGGGTACCCCTTCCACAGTTCCATCCTCCCTGGTACTATGCAGCAAGTCAAGAAGAGGCTCACCATCGTCTTCTACTTCCTCTGACATGGCCACGATGTTCACTCTGTAATCTACCCAGAGGTAAGGCTTAAGCAGGTTCACATGGAACCCCCTACTGGGTTCCCTTGTGGCACCTGTGTTCACGAAGTAGGTTTCCTCAGATAACTTCTGCACTTTTTGGTAGGGACCACAACATTTATCTTCCAGTGCTTTGGGACAAAAGGGCTTTAGCACTAACACCTACTGACCTTCCAGGTGCCCAGTCAGCATTTCCTTCTCACCATACCATCCCTTCATCAGAGCTTGGCTAGCTTGAAGGTTTTCCTTGTGAGGACAATCACATAGTCATTCACTTCCTTCTGTGGTGGTATCAGAGTTCCTTCTTACCGTTCTCTGATCAAGCTGATGGGTCCAAACAGAAGTTCAAAGGGGCTAAACCCAATTCCCTTCTGCGGAATCTGACAGTAGGCAAAAAAAAAGACATGGCAGGAGAAGATCCCACTTTCTCCTGAGGTTCTCTGGTAGAGTTTCCATTGTGCTGTTTAAGTTTTTGTTTAATATGGTCCACTAACCCATTGGTTTGTGGAGTGTATGCCGTGGAGAAGTGGTACGTCACACCAGCTTGCTCCAACATCTCTCTCATGTATGAGGAGATGAAGTTGGTTCTCTGGTCGCATAATACTGTTTTTTGACACCTGGCCCTAGAAAAGATCCCTAGGAGAGCCTTAGCTACCACCTTTGTAGTTGTACTCCTTTTCTCCGCTTCTCCAGGTTTTGAGGCCCTGGAGCTGTAACACGAAATTAGCCAACTGACTCCTGGAGTCACTTCTTTTGTCTGGGGTTTGGGGATTACTTTTCCACAAACAGGCACCGCAGGCACAGTCCTCTCTTTGCTAGCCCAAAGAACAGAAGGTGCAGTCCAGTCTTTGGTGCACCCTTTATTTACCAGGTCTAGGGAACAGCAGGGCAGTTCTTTGGTCCTCTCTCCAGTGTAGATGTGATCTAAGGCGGGGGTGCCACTTTTATACCCAGATCTTGCCCTCAGGGGATGAGGTTACTACTACCAGGTCCCCGCCCGCTGGATGACGACTTTCTGCGTAGTGTGTAATCCAGCTATCCCAGAGTGCAATATTCTGCCCACTGCAGATGGTTTAACCCGTCTCTCATTATGTGGAGCTTGATAGCCCACGCTAGAGTTGTAGCTATCTGAGTGCTACACGCCTATGGGAAAACTGGTTTGGCAACTTCTTTCCCCCTCCCTGATGCCAACCTGTCTACCAGAAAAGAGATCAGCCCCTCTCGTGTGTGTCCACCATTTGCCCTTCAAAGGCAGCTTTCCCTTTGAAACTCGCCTTTTGGGTTCACACCATTTGGCCTTCCTGCCAGGGAGAGGTAACACTTTTCCAAAGGCAGGACTTTTGTGTCAGCAACTGTAAACGGTCACTGGAAAACTTGGGCAACAGTGGCAACTTTCTAAAGTTGGCATTTACTTAAACATTACATTAAATTTGACTTGGGCACAAGTGGTTTCAATGTAACAATTCTTTTGATACCTTGAAGTACCAGCTTTAGTAGTCCCATTCCAAAGTTAACACTAATCCTCAGCCTGTAACCCTGTACTTGCTAATGGGGCTAATGGGACTAGAGTAAAAAAGACAATTTAGGGTTTTTACTGACACAATCATATGTCCTACTTTTTCATATACAGCACCTTGCCATAGGGCTCAATAGACCTGTCTTAGAGGTGACATATATATTAATAAGGAAGGTCTGGACTTTGTCATTAGTTTAAATGGTGAAATTGAGTTAGCAGTTCAAAAACGACTGCCAGTCAGCAATGGTAGACTGGGAGTCTTTATTTGTCACACTCGTGGTGGAACAATAAGTGCTGCAGTCAAAGAGGATCCTTTAACTTACAGGCCCTGGGTACCCCTGGTACCATATACGTGGACTTATAAGCAAGTTTACTTATGCCAATTGTGGGCGAGCCAATCAGACCTATATTTTTTAAGGGTCCGAGCCCTGGCACTAAGGCCTGGTTAGCAGGCCTCAGTGCACTCCAAGTCGAAAAACCAGCAGCATCAGTCCAAACAAAACTTTAGTGGTAATCATGCAAAAAGAGGCATTTCCTTACTGCTTCTATCATACGTCCACACACACAATGCACAGGTTATCGCATTTAGGATTTCGGGTTCCTCGTAAGCAGAGTAACTTTAGATCAGTGGGCCACTAGGGGCACATTCATATCTCACGGGTAAAAAGCCTGTCATAAAATTCACTAACATGGTATATGCTGCACACCACCTCACTTCATGCATGAAACTCGTGACAGGGACGTTAGTCCTCCGTCACTATGAGGGTGCATTTGGTGCACTTCTTCCAGTTCTGCACTAAGTCTAGAACCTAGCACTGTCATCAGACTGGTCCAAGGTCAATGTGCACACCAGAATTAGTTAGTGTTTTAAAATGATCAAAATATTTTTTTTTAAACGGAATCACAGGTTTGCAGTTCCGACTCGCAGAGCAAGGGACACTACCGTCTCAACAGTGAACATCAGGGCTGGACTGGAGAACCAAAAGCAGCTCTGGCAAAAAAAATGCTAAAACCAGCCCGCACACTTCGTCTCCTTGCACTATCTGTCTTTCCATACATCCATTCTCTATTTCTCCTTTTTTCCAGTTCTCTCTTTTCCCTCTTTGAGCATTTTCTCTTTACTTCTCCCCACCCTTTCTCTTGAAGCCAACCCCCCTCAGTTTGAAATTATTCTTTGAGGGGGAAGAGGGGAGTGGCAGAGGCAGCAAGAGCAGCCGTGGACTTTCAAAACCAGCCTACAAGGCTCCAGCCCAGCCGAAAAATGCCTGGTGTAATAAAAGACCTGTCTTGGTCCTGGAAGGCATCTGGTCCAGCATTGCCGAATCCTCTTTTCAATGTTTGCATCATTTGCCCTGTATACTCTAGGGGGTGCTGTGATCATGAGGTTACTGTTGCCTTTGAGGCAGCCTAAATATATTTTCCTATATATGTGTAGAGTTATTTCTTTACTCTGCCGGACCGTGAGCTGATCAGCTGTTCTTGCAAAAGCAGCGAACTAGCTGTTTCTGTTCAGAGGATAGACTGTTCGACTGATTCTAGTGCTTATCAAAAGTACTTAAAAACGCACTATCCGATATGAAAATAATGTTTCTTTTCAGTTTTGCATCCTCAGATTGCATGCAATCTAAAAAAATCCTCCTCTGTAATCCCATGAAAATTGACCATGACTCCAAACTTCCAATTGTTGCCTCTACTTTTCTTTCAGATGAACCTCTCCCTACGTTCTATCCCCTGGATGCCTCTTCTGTCTGAGTACAGTCTACTCTAATTCACATGCATGTTTGCCTTAATCCCCATCATTGTAGTTCTACAAATTGGCCACACCTCATTTCAAAGATCACAACTTCTCCTTTAAAAGCCATAGCCTGAAACCTAACAATTCGTAATCTCTTGTAGCTCATCTATTAATTCTGCCAACCATTTGCATAAATTCACATTACCCACTCCCCCCCCACACACACACACACACACACACACTCACAGAAAGAGCACATTTAACTCAACTTTGTTTACCATGGAGAAACTGTAGTAAATGCATGTTATAGTTTCAAGAAGAGCACAAGTTAATTCCAATAACCAACAGCAACCACTGGAGAAACAAAACACGATCCTTTGACTCCGGACACTGCCCAGAGTAAAGAGGTAGTAAGTGCTATATAAATTCAATTACATGTAACCCTCTTGGCCCACACTAGTACTAATACCAGAACGCTCAGTGGGCGGGCAGTCAATTGTAGTTCATACAAGATGCATAAAAATTCCCTTATTCTGCTTGACAATCTTATTCTCACATAAGACAACGCTGCCATAAGCCATATCCATCACCCAGTACTGAAACAGTCCACAGATCTGCCAAATGCTGCTGGCCAACAGAGGGTTTGAATTTAGTCCACCACTGCAAGTCCCAACAAGCCACATACTATGACCACTTCTTGACATCCCGCAATGACAATCGGATATAGGATGATATTAATATATCACAGCATATGTTTCAGCCATGTCACCTCCAGCCTAGGGCTGCCCAGGGCCACACACTTTAAACACAATATCTCAGAATGTACCAGCTCCTGTGAGGGGGTTCCACACATCAGGAATGTAACATGTGCATCTTTGGCAAGAACAAAACCAAGCAATTCTGTTACAATACTGCCAAAACATATGAGATTCAACATTTTATTAACTGTAAGACAAAATTCGTCATTTACATCATTGGTTGTGAGTGTAACATAATATATGTCGGAAGTACAGAATGATCCCTTAAATCCTGGATTCAAGAACACATATGGGCTATAAAAAATATGGACTTGAGATACTTGATGATATTCCACATGATGGAACACCACGCAGACAACAGTGAGAAATGGTTCCATGCCATACATCATGTACCCCCCCACCCTCCCGACTCCAGAGGGGGCAACAGGGAGCTGCCATTGTGACACAATGAGGCAGCCTGGATTTGCCGCTTACCTAGTGTGGAAATTTGTCACAATACTGATGAGGCATTCCATTATTTCCTATGAGTCACATCGATTAACGTTTTGGGACAAAAAGAAGGGATACATCTCTTTATGTACATGTTTGAAATGGGTACATGTGGACCTAGTCCACCATAGACCCACACATGCTATCAACTCTAGACTATGAAATGAAATGAAATGAAATGAAATTTGTACTTGTAAAGCGCACTGTTACCCTAGGGTGTCCTGGCGCTGTACGCATACCGCTGTGGAACCCTTCCTGTCTTTTCCCTGTGAAATGTCCACTCCTGGGCACCCCCAAGGTGAAGCCAGGCATCCCAGCGCTGGTGGGGCCGTTGTGGAGATTAAGCAAGCTATTGCCCAGAGTTGCAGAGTGGGACCCATGATTAGAATAGGCACCGAGGCGAGAATTATCAGGTCCGAGGAAATTGAGCCCAAGACCCGCCGAGGCGGGAATTGAACCCTGGTCCCGGGCCAGATCTCTGCATCAGGGTCTGCCGCTCTAACCATTGAGCCACACTTCTCCACCCTATGGGTCACATGTATGATTCTGTACATGTTTGAAATACTGTTACCCATTTTCCTGCTAGATATTGTGTAACAAAGCATCACCACACTATGGAAACAATGGCACAATGGGATTATTTGTCTTGTTGCACCCTCTTCTGCAAATTGCCATCCTTTTGTATTTATAACTTGTGTCCTGAAAACCCTACATTTGATAGGACATCATCTCCGCCCCCCTCTTTTTATTCATTCTTCTTTCTTTTCTCCCTCTTCTTTTCCCCTTCGCCTCTCCTATTGTTGTGTTGGAATATTCAATATGATGGTGGCACGTTTAGTTTACCATATTTGAAAAGTGCCTGGTGAAAAGAATCGGCACACCTTATCTTTTTGTGAACTCCCAGCTTATTATTTTCTCGTTTTTAGGTCGAGCCTAGCGGAGCGCGCAAGCACTGCTCGCTCTGCGAGACTGCTGTAGTAGAGTATGGGAGAGAAGCCGCGCCCACTCTCAGCCCATATTTTTCATTGGCTTGTGTCATTGGCTTTCGTAAATGCTCCCTTCGGATTTGTTGATAGGCTTGTTAGTCCCTCCTTAGTACAGCCTTGTCTTCATTTGTAACCTCCCATGGTAACTGGCCCCTTTACTTCAGTTGTTACACGGGACCTGTTATTTAGTCTGTAAGCACTATTTACTTTATTGAGTTTCTCTTACTGCATGCCAGACATGCGCTGCTTCAGCTGAAACCACTTGTGATTTTTTAAGCAGCACGGCCGCCCCCATAGCACAGCGCACGCTTTCAATCACTTTAACCCGGCATTATCTCATGTCGGTTTCAACCCCTACCCCCCCAGTAAAATGGATTTAGAAATGATTAGCAAATTAAGTCATGTGAATTCCAGGTAGCACACAGTCCTGTGCTAATGGGCTGAAGCTAACAACAGCACATTTGTGTTACATGTCATCTGCACTAAAGCCACCTGACGGGTTGTTTTCAAAATCCTGTTTTATTAACAACACCACCACCAATACCACCACCACCAATACCACCACCACCAATAATACCATCACCAATACCACCACCACCACCACCACCAATACCACCACCAATACCACCACCACCATCATTAATACCACCACCAATACCACCACCACCAACAATACCACCACCACCAATACCACCGCCACCAACAATACCACCACCAATACCACCACCACCAATACCATCACCACCAACACCACCACCACCACCAATACCACCACCACCAATACCACCACTACCAATACCACCACTACCAATACCACCACCACCGAAACCAACACCACAACCACCAATACCACCGGCAATACCTCCGCCATCAATCCAATACCACCGCCACCAATCCAATACCACCACCACCACTACCACCACCACCACCACCAATATCGCCACCACCACCAATACCACCAACAATTATACCACCACCAATACCACCACCACCAATACCATCAATACCAATAGCACCACCACCACCAATACCACCACCAATACCACCACCACCACCAATACCACCACGACTACCACCAATACCACCACCAATACCACTACCACCACCACTAATACTACTACCACCAATACCACCACCAATATCACCACCACCAATACCAATACCAATACCACCATTAATACCAATACCACCACCACCAATACCACCATTCCTACCACCAATACCACCACCACCAATACGACCAATTCCACCATCACCAATACCACCACCACCAATCCAATACCACCACCACCACAATCCAATACCACACCACCAATACCAGCACCAATACCACCACTACCAATACCACCACCACCAATACCACCACCACCAATACCACCACCACCATCACCACCAATACCGCTACCACCACCAACACCACCACCACCAATACCACCACCACCAATACTATCACTACCACCTATACCATTACCACCAATACCATCACCACCACCACCAATACCAACACCACCACCACCACCAATACCCATACCAATACCACCATCAATACCAATACCACCAGCACCAATACCACCACCAACACCATTACCACCAGCACCAATACCACCACTAATACCACCACCAATACCACCACCACCAATACTACTACCACCACCACCAATACCACCACCACTAATACCATCACCACCACCAATACCATCACCACCACCAATACCATCACCACCACCAATACCATCACCACCACCAATACCGCTACCACCACCACCAATACCGCTACCACCACCACCAATACCACTAACACCACCACCAATACTATCACTACCACCAATACCATTACCACCAACACCATCACCAATACCAACACCACCACCAATACCAACACCACCACCAATACCAACACCACCACCAACAATACCAACACCAACACCACCACCACCAATATCACCACCACCAATACCCATACCAATACCACCATCAATACCAATACCACCAGCACCAATACCACCACCAACACCCATACCACCAGCACCACTACCACCACCACCAATACTACTACCACCACCACCAATACTACTACCACCACCACCACCAATACCATCACCACCACCAATACCGCTACCACCACCAACACCACCACCACCACCACCAATACCACTAACACCACCAATACCACTAACACAACCAATACCACCACCACCAATACTACCACCACCACCAATACTACCACCACCACCACCAATACTATCACTACCACCAATACCATTACCACCAATACCATCACCAATACCAACACCATCACCAACACCACCACCAATACCAATACCACCACCAATACCACCACCACCAATATCACCACCACCAATATCACCACCACCAATACCCATACCAATACCACCATCAATACCACCACCACCAATATCAATACCACCACCTCAGCGCCTCTCTCTCACTAGTAATAGCAGGGGCACTGTACGAGGCCGGAGCTGCAGCCGAGACCATACCTCCCTCCCACCATGCCTGCCATAAGGCACAGCCCGCCCTGCACCAGGAGGTGAAGCCAGGGCCCTACTACAGCTGGAGTGTTTTTTATTAGGCCAAAGATAGCAATGACATTACGCAATGCCACACTGCACACTCAAATCACGGAGAGGGCAGGAAATATCCCCCCCGCTCTTCCTCCTGAGCCGTGACAGTGTAATCACAGAGCGAAAGGTGTGCTGTGTTAGTGTTTATAGCTCGGATCATATGTAACTCTCACTTCACACTTTGTGTCTGTGTAATTTACAACACTTACACATCTTCTTCACGGCACTATTTATCATTACTTTGAAGACGTCCCAGGCAGGTCTCTTTCTCTAATATTTACAAACTAACAAGCGGTCGAGAAGGCCCTTTATTGCAATGCAATAGGTCTCGCATTTGCGAGAGTTTAGGCTATTAGTATTGTAAATGACAATGCCATTTATTTATGTTTTAAAACCCAAAACATAAATAAAAGGCATTGTCATTTACAATGCCAATAGCTCAAACTCGCGTGAATGCGAGACCTATTGCATTGCAAATGCTTGTTCTCCCATGGTGCTTCCTGCAATGCCTGCAAGATGTCTGCACCAGACACATGAGCCTCTTAAGGAAGGGTGTTTGCACATGTTGGACCATGGAACAAATGATCTGATAATTATTTGATTAAACGTTTCTATGCCTCACTTCAGCATCTTTTAGAGGCCTGTGACCTTGCTCTAATATGATCGATGAGAATTCCATGTAACTATGTATTTTACAACCACCGGATAATAGGGACTTTCTTGTCCTGCCCCAAAACCCTTGAAAAACTTCCTATTTCGTTTCTATATGACTGATTCAATCTCTAACTTATAATGCACTGGACGTTAACTGGAATATATTGCTTTTGTTCTGCTCTTGCACCCAAGAGAGGCTTTAAACTCCACCACAATATGGCCGACGCAGTTTCCAACGTTTTTGACTTGGTTGTCTGGCAAAAAATAAATTCACTGATGTATAGATGCGGTGGCCCTGTATGAATAAATATACTTTTTCAATTATGAATGGGATCAGACTCGTTTGCATGCAGGTGATCGGATATTAAGGATCACTTTTCTCTTCTGTGGGTTTCCATTTTCCCCGCTTTCGAGTTTTATGATCCCTTTCCAAAATGACAGACGCCTTATGCTTTGTAATTTTTGTCCCCCATATGCTACGAAGGAAGTATAAGGGTCTTTGGTTGATGCATCGGGCTTTCCCCACAGGGTTTTTTTTTGTTATACTTATAGCGTACATGCTACTTATTTTGGGTATTGATTAAGGAATACATCTTACTCGCAAAGTATAAGTCTGTTAGCACATCACTCCATTACACGATGGCCGACATAACCCCTTACTTGGTCAGGTGTCCATGATTAGAAATAATTAGATAACTGGTCAGGCTGTTTCACTGATATATTGAATAATAAAGACACTTGTTTTGAGACTTTACACTACGTCTCCCATGTTATTTTGATATTGGAAGAAAAGTATATTAGGATTGACACCATTGAAATATGTGTTCTCTGGGAAAGGAGGAGAGGGAAAAAAGAGAACAAGCTCTGCAATACAACTATTGGACTTTTGAGGCACTCCCTTTTATGTGTTTTTTTTCTGTTAAATTGTACTTATGGTTTGGAGTAGTTTGACCATTAGAGGACGAGTGCCTACTATCATACAAGATTAGCACTTGTGCGTCCGTCCGCAGCCATAACTACTCTTACTATGTATGGGTACCACACTAGCCTTCCAGTTCCATCTAATTGCCAATATAACCAAGTTTACACCAAAAAGTCCTGGAGGACAGAACGGCCAAAAAAGCCGTCTCTCCGGACTTGGCTGTCCAGGCAGTAATGTTTAGTGAACGTGTGCAGTGATGCCAACGTGGCTGCCTGGCAGAAGTCAACAAACGGAACTCCACATCCCAAAGCAGTAGTGGCTGCCGTCGCCCTGGTAGAGTGGGCACGCAGCCCTACTGGAGGTTCCTTTTTTGCCAAAGAATAGCATATCTTGATGCATAGGACAACCCATCGAGAGATGGTATGTTTGTGCACAGCCCGACCTTTCTTTGCGCCCACATTACCCACGAAGAGTTGATCGTCCACCCGGAAGTCTTTAGTGCGGTCAAGGTAGAAGGTCAACGCACGTTTTGGGTCCAGACGGTGGAGTGTCTCCTCCTCTTTGGAAGGATGCAGAGCCAGGAAGAAGGTGGGCAATGTGATGGTCTGACCTATGTGGAAAGAGGTAACCACTTAGGGCAGAAAAGAGGGCCTAGTGCAAAGGACCACTTTGTCCGGATGAACAGTAGGAAAAGGAGGCTTGAAAGACAGAGCCTGAAGGTCACTCACCCTGCGAGCAGAGGTGATGGCAAGCAGGAAAGCAGTCTTTAGCTAAAGAAGACGAAGAGGACAATTATGTAGTGGCTCAAAAGGAGCACACATAAGATAATTAAGTACAAGATTCAAGTCCCACTGGGGCATTACGAAAGCAGAAGGAGGTAAGAGATGAGTAATGCCCTTCAGAAATCTGTTTACAATAGGGGACTTGAAAAGAGAAGGCTGATCAGGAAGGCGAAGAAAGACCGAAATGGCCGAAAGATAGCCTTTAAGGGTGCCCAGAGCAGAGCCCTGCTGGGCCAAAGATAGAATGAAGAGGAGAACCTCTGAAAGAGGGGCAGAAAGGGGATCCACAGCCTTTGCTGTGCACCATGCCACAAATTTGTTCCATCTACAGGCGTATACCGATTTAGTGGAGGGACGCCTGGCTGCCAAGATGACATTACAGACTTCGGGAGGAAGGTCAAAAGCTGTCAACTGTCACCGCTCAATCTCCACGCAAGGAGGTGGAGGCTGGACAGGTTCGGGTGAAGGACCGTCTCCTGCTGCTGCGACAGAAGATCCTCCCGAAGAGGCAGTCTGATCGGAAGATTAATGGCCACGCTCAAGAGCTCGGGATACTCTTCGTGCCAAGTCGGGAGCCACAAGAATGACTTAAGCCCGGTCGCGCTTGAACTTCTTCAGCGCTCTGGGTAGAAGTGGTACAGGCGGAAAGGCGTACAGAAGGCCGCAATTCCACTCGCGACGAAAGGCGTTGCCGAGCGAGTGCCGCCTCTGAAACTCCAACGCACAGAACTGCTGAAATTGCGCGTTCTCTTCGGTGGTGAATAGATCTAACCAAGGCTCACCCCACTGCCGAAAGAGACCTTGCACCACCTCCGAGTGAAGACACCATTCGTGAGCCATCGTGCACCGACGGCTCAGTTCATCCGCCCTGGCGTTCAGGGAACCTGCCAGGTGTTGAACCACCAGGGATATGCCCTGATGTTCCAGGCATGTCCAAAGACCTCTTGACATAGAGTCCATGACCCCACCCCGCCCTGTTTGTTGCAGTACCACATGGCGGTGGTGTTGTTCATGAACAGCTGCACTACCCTTCCTTTGACAGAAGGAAGGAATGCCTTCAGTGCGAGACAGATCCAGAAGGTTGATGTGGGGGCAGGATTCCGCTGGAGGCCAGAGGCCTCTGATCTCCGCCTCTAACATGTGGCCACTCCATCCCAGGAATGATGCATCTGTCACCACTGTGAACTCTGGTTGGGAAAGAGAGAGGGATTTGCCGTTGACCCAATCCTGGTTCGTGAGCCACCACTGCAGCTGACGTGAAGTCCCCTCCGAGATCTGGAAGACATCGCAAAGATTCCCCTGATGCTGCGCCCACTGGAACTTCAGGTCCCACTGCAGAGCCCGCATATGCCATCTGGCATGATCCACCACCAGGATGCAGGAGGCCATGTGGCCCAGCAGCTTCAGGGTCATTCTCACCGAAATCCACGATAGAGGCTGCAACATCAGTATCAGCCCGAATATCCCGGACTCGCTGCTCGGGAGGATAGGCCAGAAACTGCGCTGTATCCAGAACTGCTCCGATGAAAAGGAGCTTCTGAGAGGGAATCAGGTGCGACTTCGGCACATTGATAGTGAACCCCAGCGTATGCAGGAGGTCTGCCGTAGTATGGAGGTGGAAGACGACAGCCTGGGGCGAGCCCACCTTCAACAGCCAGTCGTCGAGATAGGGAAAGACTGGAACCTCTGATCTGCGCAGTTGAGCTGCGACCACCGCCATCACTTTCGTGAACACCCGAGGGGCGCTGGTGAGGCCAAATGGGAGCACGGTAAACTGAAAACGCTCGTGGTCTACCATGAACCGTAGGTAACGCCTGTGGGCTGGCAGGCCGGGGATGTGAAAATAAGCTTCCTGCATGTCCAACGCTACCATCCAGTCTCCCAGGTTGAGGGCAGACAAGACCTGAGCCAAGGTTAACATTTTGAACTTCTCCTTCCAGAGGAAGCGGTTGACGGCCCAGAGGTCTAAGATAGGATGCAGGCCTTTGTCCTTCTTGGGTACCAGAAAGTAGTGGGAGTAGCAACCAAGCCCTACTTCTGGCACAGGGACCCGTTCGATAGCTCCCTTGGCCGCAACTTCCTGGCGGAGAAGGGCCAAGTGATCATCCGACATGCGATGGAGTGCTAGTGGCATGGAGGCAGGGTAGTCTCGAAGGGGAGGGAGTAGCCCCTCTGGACTATCTGCAAAACCCACGTGATGTTCTGCCAGTGGGGAGGTGATGGCAAATCCGTCCACCCACTGGCCGCCCTGAAAGGTCGGACTAGGAAGGTTTGGAGGCTGCTGCAGGGGGGTTATGAGTGGACTGGCCCACCTGCTGGCCCCTAGACCCGCGTCGCTGGGTTCCACGTCTGCGGCCACGCATAGGCTGGGTAGCTTGCGTGGCCCTGTGGCCTTGGGTGGAACGTGTTGGGGCACCCCTCCCGTAGCCACGAAAGGCAGACTGTGTGGGGCGAGAGGTTGCCGTGAGGCCCAAAGATCTGGCCGTAGCCCTAGTGTCCTTGAAGCGCTCGAGTGCTGAGTCCTCCTTGTCACTAAACAGGTGACAGCCATGAAAAGGCATGTCCAAAAGGGTGGATTGGACATCCCCAGAAAAGCCAGACATCCTCGACCAGGATTAGCGCCTCAGGGCTACCGACGTGGAAACCATTCTACCCAGAGAGTCGGCGGTATCCAGCCCACACCAGATGGTGAACTTAGGTGAGTCTGGACCCTCAGCAACTGCGCGAGTGAGCACGGCCCAGGACTCCTCTGGGCACTGTGGCAGCACTTGCACAACCATATCCCACACCGTGCCGGTACAGCCCAAGAGGCACGCGGTGTTCACCGGCTGCAACCCTAAGCTGGTGAAAGAAAACATCTTTCCAAGATGGTCCAGCTTCTTGGATTCCCTATCGGGGGGGGGGGCATTAGGGAATGCGCCTTTCGAGGATAAGGCTTTGACCACCAAGCTCTCAGGGGTTGGGTGTTGGGAGAGGAAAAGTTGGTGGGCCGGGCGGTGGTGTTGGGCAATCATCTTGTCCACAGGAGCCCCTGTGCTGGGCTTGGACCAAGTGCCCAGCAGAATGTCAGTGAGGGCCTCATTAAAAGGCAGCAGGGCTCCGAAGAGGCCGCTGCCGGTTGAAGCCCCTCTGTCAATAAGTTAGTCCTGACAGCCACCGTAGGACGCTCGAGGCCCAAGGCCTCAGCCGCCCTACACAACACCACAGCGTAGGAAGCTCCCTCCTCCGTAGCCCCAGAAGGGGGAGGAAGGATACCAAGGTCTGGGGAGGTATCCAGACCACTGGCGTCACCCAAGTCCTCTCGCCAGTCCAGCTCTTCAAGTTGGTCAGCTAGAGGGGCAATAGACCCCTCCCAGTTCTCCTCACCCTCCTCTGGCTGACACTCAGGGCGATAGGGAACGCCAGGGATGAACAGCGGTACAAAAGTACCCTCCGGCGTCCGTACCGACGTCGGGTCCAAGTCGGGGGTGAGGCTGGGGCCGACGCCGGTTGGGGGCCCAACCGGCATCAGGGGCGTCGTCACTGGAATAGGCGCCGGGGAAGGTACCGTGAGGTCGACCGGCACCAATCCGGATCCAGGCCTGGATCCACTGGGGCCCTCTAGCCCCGGAGCCACCGGCATCGAAGGCCCAGGGCCACCAGCCGAGTCCGTGAGAGTCGGGTTGCCCAAAGATGCTGTGCAGCGCTTCGTAAAATGCATGAAGCTGGGCAGGGGACCCTCCGGCTCCGAGAAAGGAAGGGACACGCGGAGCCGTCCCAGCGGGCTCCGAAGACAGAGCCGGAGAGCGACGATGCTCTGGGTCCTGCGTCGCGTTGGCCGACGGATGGGGAGAAGGCGAAGAGCGACGATGCTTCCTTGCCTTCTTTTTTTTTTTTTTTTTTTTATCCTCATTTATCCACAATATGCTTTGAGTTCAAGAAAATAGGGTACCAACCAACTCAAGTGTCGTAAATATTGTGTAAACCCGGTCACTCCATATAAGAGAGGAAGATAGCATATATCTCCGGGTCCGCAACTTCAATCACCTGGTTGGCATCCAACACTTAATCTTGGTTACTCTTGATCTGTTGCTTTCCTCCTTATGGAGATAAAGGTGAATCTACCACCAAAGCATCCTCTAAAGCATATTCTTAATCATTGGACCAAGAACACAAATATAAAGAGAGGAGGAGGAAATAGTAAAAACAACAGACAGTAGCACAAAAATAAAGTAAAGAAGACAGCCAAAGTCATGCATATTATGTGCAATTCTAAACTAATAACTTTGAAGTGCCAATTTCCACCCATTTATCCCAAATTTCCCAATATTTGTTTTTTCTATTCTGTTTACAAGATTGATCAAGTGAGGATACCCTTTGGATGGAATAAATCCATTCTTCTTCCGTAGGGGAGCAGGGTAGAATCCATTTAATACAAAGTTCTCTGCGGGCCAACAAGATCAATGTGAAAAAAAGTGCATTATGCTGTTTTGTTAGAGAACAATTATCCAGGTCCCTCGGTAATATTCCGAAAATTACAGATATTATAGTTAATTTTAATTCGTACCCCATAATACCTGAAATAATCTTACCAACTTTCTGCCAATAAGAATATATTGCAGGACAACTCCAAAACATATGGACCTCCTTTACATTGTCTTCTCCACATTTTGGACACTTCTTGATCTCCCGACTCCCCATTTTTGATAGTTTCTGTGGTGTCCAATAAGCTTTGTGAACTGTAAAAAGGTGGTTCTTTTTTAACGGAGCAGAATTCACATATGACCATAAAAGAGACATAGATACTTGCCCTATTTTTTCAAGATCTTCATTCGGCAGGTCCTTCTTCCAAATCTCTGTAATTGAGGCCTGAATCTCCTCTCCATTTTGAACTAATAGCCAGTACCACTCTGCCACTTCTTTTGGTTTCGTTTGACGTGATCGTATCTTTGACGCCAGATCCGATTTTCCTTCTAACTCCTTTCCTATTGACTTTACCCAGCTTGACAGTTGATAGTATTTAAATTTCGAAACAGAGTCCTCACAGATCGCCGAAAAATGAGGCCAGGAAATTAGTTCAGCGTCAACAATTAGTTGCCCCCATGTACTGATACCACATGCACGGAGAGGGACAGCAAGGGCATCTTCCAAACAAACCGGTGTACCTGGGGAATCCCAAATCGGTGCAGCGTCATTGTAATACGGGATATTTAAAATTCGTCTCACCTGAAACCAGAGCTTCGTGGCAGCCACCAAAATCTTCAATTTAACCTTCTTAAAAAATCTTGGATGGCCAAATTTTAAAAGAAAACTCCCTGCTTGGTGAGAGAAGTCAAATGTAAGGGCCTTGTATAGTGGAGAAAAAACTGAACTCTCCATCAACAATTGTCGGAAGTTTTTTAGGTGGAAGGCACAGAAATATAAATATAAATCGGGAGTAGCTATGCCTCCATAAGCTTTTTTCTTTCTCAATTTATTTTAGAGCTATTCTTGGCTTTTTGTTTCCCCAAATAAAACTGGAAAAAAGCCCTTGCACCTTCTTAAACCAAATTTTTGGGAAGTCTAGCGGAATAACATTAAACAAAAAAGTATATTTTGGTAAAATTGACATCTTTAATAAATTTGACTTACCCAAAAAGAGAGTGGGAGAAGACCCCAGGATTGTAATTGTGAACTGACCTTCTTAGTGACTTTTTCAAAATTAACCTGGGCTATCTTGTCAATGTTTTGGACTATCTGGACGCCTAGATATCTAATTTCCTTCTTCGTGTAACCATTCCTAAAGGGAATATTCCATTTAATCAATTCTGTTTTTTGTTGATTGATCAAATATCCAGAAGCCCTCCCAAAACTCTCTATCTCCGACCATATCTCCGGAAATGATTTTTCTAAATCGCCAGTGTATATTATAAGATCATCGGCGTATAAGCCGATTTTCTTTTCCCAGCCATTACATTTGAAGGGAATAATATTCTGGCAGGCTCTCAATTTACATGCAAGGGGTTCAATATAGATATTAAAAAGTAAAGGAGAGAGGGGGCAGCCCTGTCTGGTCCCCCTTCCTATCTGTATTGAACTTGTGAGTTTAACGTTAATGAGAATTTTGGCAGATGGATTTTTGTATATAGCTTTGATTGCTGTTAAAAAGGTTTCTCCTAGATCAAAGCGTTGAATCGTCTTAAAAAGGAAAGACCAATTAACCCGATCAAATGCTTTAGCAGCATCGAATGTCATTACTGCTAATTGAGTCTTGTATGTCTGTGCCATATCTATTGCCCCAATTAAATCGTGTGTTAACTCACTAAGCTGTCTCCCTTTCATAAACCCTTTCTGATCTGGATGTATTAGTGATCCTATTACCTTATCCAGTCGTTTAGTGATAACCTGGGTATATATCTTATGGTCGCTATTCAAAAGCGAAATAGGCCTATAGGATTCACTGGATCTTGGGTTCTTATTAGGTTTCAACAGAATCGTTATAATGGCTTCTTCCCATGACACGGGGAGGCCCTGACCCTCTATGAAGAACAGATTAAACATTTGAGAAAGAAAGGGCGCAAGTTCTTCCTTTAGGATAACATAAATCTCGTTTGGAATGGAATCAGGGCCGGCAGCTTTCCCCTTTTTAAGGTGCTAATAATTTGAGTAACTTCCTCCACAGATATGGGACGATTTAACTGATTTTTTTCATTACTCTGAAGAGAGGGGAGATCTAATTCTGAAAGGAAATCATCCATATAGCCTTCATCTAGTGCCGTCTCTTCTGTATACACATTTTTAAAAAATTGAACAAAGGCCTCCTCAATTTCAAAATCCTCTGTAATGATGTTACCAGTATTTGAACATCGGAGATCTTTTATCCAATTTCTTGACTGGTCGATTTTAGTTTTCCAGGCGAGGAGTTTACCGCACCCCTCCCCGTATTCATGGTGAGCTAGCTTGCTGGCTTCCCACTTTTTTTAATGATTACCTCTAGGTAATCTGCGAGTTTATGTTTCGCAGTTGTTAAATCTCTTAAAATATTAAGATTCCCCGAATCTTTCTCTAGATCTTCCTGAAAACTATATATATCAGCTTCTAACTTTCTAGTCTCCTCCTGGACTCTCTTAGTTTGAGCAATGGATATTGTTGTTAAAAGACCTCTCAAGTAAGCCTTATACGTATCCCATACTACTTGGGGAGAAGCTGAATTAATATTAAAATCAAGAAACTCTTTAGTTTCTACTTTTAATTTTTCAATTACTGTATTTTCTAAAAGTAATGACCGATTTAGGGTCCACCTCCGAGATAAAGGGCTCTTATCCATAGCTATTTCTAAGGTGACCGCTGAATGATCGGACATATGTTCCGGGACATGACTAACCTGGACGGTATTTTTACATGTAACGACATCAACTAAAAAGAAATCAATTCTAGAACGGTGACCGCACTTTTTGTTATGAAAAGTAAAATTCCCTCCAATAGTCTTTGTCTTATGGCTCATCTCTCTCCAAATATCTAAAAGCCCTATGTCCAACATCAATTGTCTCAGGGCAACTCTCAAATTCTGAGTACTAGACACCGCTCTACTCGAAGTTGAGTCTTGACTAGGATCTAAGACCAGGTTAAAATCGCCCCAAATATAATAGGATCATTAATATTAGTTAAATGAAGAAGTAGGGTATACAATGAAACTGGATCATCTAAATTTGGTCCATAGTACCCTACAAAAGCCCGCCATGAGCCATTGATTTTGGCCCTGGCAATTGCCCACCTACCTAAGGGATCAACTGTACATTCACCTAACATAGCTTGAGCCGTTTTTCTAAACAAAAGGGCAACCCCTTTTATTGTACATGTTTGAGTTGTACAAATGCAATGTTCTATCCATTTTTGATTTTTTTAAATTGATAACCATTCTTCTTTGAGCAAATGCGATTCTTGTATAAAAAATACCTTGCTATCAGAGAGTCTTAGATATTCTAGAATTCTCTTTCTTCTGGAGGGGACCCTAAGACCATTAACATTCCAGGACATAATTTTCAAGCTTTTTACTTTACCTAACTTAATCATGTTTATCCCAGGAAACATAAATATTACAAGGATGCATTTTTAAAGTATTACTTACATCTAAGGAGGAAGTTACATTATTACCTAAATCAATTTGATGAATTTGACTGTTGCTTAAAAATGAGGATTTTTTTTTCTTTTATCCCACATGCTCCCCCACCCTGTGTATAAGAAATTTTTTTTTAATCTTTGCTTTTTATTTGTGCCCCTCCCCCCCTCCCCTGGGGAACCCTCCCTTGATACTAGAGGTATAATTATATACCTCTACTTTTCGGGCTCTAACTCTAACCAGGCAGGCGTTTAACTTTTCTCATTTAGATGAGCTTTTTATCTGATTGATCAGGGCATTTGCCTCTATGGGATCCTTAAAGTTAAACATTTTGTTGTTCCACATCACAGCCTTCTTCTTGTGCTTCGACTTACCCGAGGAGTGCGAAGACTACGAAGACGAGTGGTGGTGACTCCGTGACTGCTCCTGCGACCTTCCTCTCGACCGGGACCTCGAACGACGCGGAGTGGACTGCCGGGCCTCCAAAAGCTTTCGGGACCGCTCCCGCAAAGACTTCGGGTTCATGGCCCGGCAGTCGGAGCACGACTTTGGGTCGTGGTCGCACTCCAGACACCAGAGGCACACGAGCTGCGGATCGGTGACTGACATCAGCTTGTGACAGGAGTCACAAGACTTGAAGCCGGTCCCACGATGGGACATCCCTCGTGCACCAGGAGTCGAAGACTCAAAAAAGATGTCGACCAAAGTTGAAAAAGTTTAGTCAATAAATGACTAAGGGGCACGCTCTATTCGGATCTGCGCTGGCTGGCGCGGAAAAGGAAAGAACTGACGTCAGCACCCAGGGAAGGTGTCTAAGTAGACACCACAACGTCATCTCGGTGACCACGACGCCGACGACGGATGCGGAGTCGACCGACGCCACCTACCGACACGCAGGGGTACTGACTGCTATGAAACAATTTCGTGGGGAATCTTCTAGGAGTACGAATGAGGTTTTTTTTGTAGCATCCAACCTGGAGAAATTAGATTCTTACTTCCATTGTGGTATGTACAGATGTGGATATCAATTTATTGCTGCTTGCAACCAGGTAAATTGTTTTACCCAAGTAAATCATCTGATTTTTAGATCAATTGTTTTTTTGTGACTAAGGAGTGAACATAAACTCTTTGATCATAACGGTACCTTTCCCTTAACTTTCTCCTCACTAAGTCGCCATAGCCTATAACTTCCTCTCCCACCTTTCCAATCACTCTTAGAATACACTGTGAACATTAAACAAAACTAATCATAGTATTTGGAGTAATGTGCATAACAGATTACAACATTGTGACATCTATATTAACCTGTTTCATGAGTTTTGAATAGTCCCTCTAGGTCCACAATTTCTATATCTTTTTGCTTAAAGAAGCCGCAAACCAACCTGTATACATTGTTTACCTTTTGATAGATAATTGTCTCTTGTTTACGACTTTCATTTTCTGTTGAACAAGTTACTTATCTTCGGTAACGATATATCTGTAAGAGACATAGATTAGTTAGATTCCTTACCTTCAGAATCACCCCCAGGCGTCAGACTGGATCCGGAGAATTTTTCGTCAGCAGAACCCCTGCGTGTCGAAAGGTGGCGTCGGTCGGCTCCGCGTTCGTCGTTGGCGTCGTGGTCGCTGGGATGACGTTTCGGCAGCTACTTAGACGCCGCCCTCATGCGCTGACGTCAGTTCTTTTACACGCCAGAAGCGCAGAGCCATGCAAGACACTGACCACTGGTGCACAAAACTAGGGCCCTGAAAGGAAGTCCTTAACCCTAGAAGTCAGTTCGCAGAACGGGGAGGATGGGTGGGGGGGTAAGGAATCTATAACTAATCTATGTCTACAGATGTATCGTTACCGAAGGTAAGTAACTTGTTCATCTGAAAGAGACAGTTATAGATTCCTTATCTTCAGAATAGATACCCCAGCAATACCAACCCCGTAGGTGGGTCTGCGATCCAAGTTCACACCAGAAAATCCTGGAGAACAGAACGGCCAAAGAAGCGGTTTTCTCCGGACTTGGCTGTCCAGGCAGTAGTGTTTTGTGAACGTGTGCAGAGATGCCCATGTAGCCGCCTGACAGATGTCACTGAGGGGGACTCCCCGTCCCAAAGCAGTGGTAGCTGCTGTTGCTCTGGTGGAATGGGCGCGCAGTCCCACTGGAGGCTCCTTCTTTGCTAAAGAATAGCAAACTTTTATGCACAAAACAACCCACGTAGAGATGGTCCGTTTGTGCACGGCCCGACCTTTTTTGGCACCCACGTAGCCGACAAAAAGCTGGTCATCCACCTGGAATTGCTTGATGCGATCCAAATAAAAGGAAAGCGCACGTTTTGGATCCAGACGGTGGAGCCTCTCTTCCTCCTTAGAAGGATGCGGAGGCGGAAAAAAGGTGGGCAAAGTGATGGTTTGACCAATGTGGGAAGAAGTAAACACCTTGGGAAGAAAAGAAGGTCTGGTTCTTAGGACGACCTTGTCCGGATGAACAGCCAGAAAAGGAGGTTTCGAAAAAAGAGCTTGGAGCACACTCACCCTGTAAGCAGAGGTAATGGCAACCAGAAAGGCAGTCTTGAAAGTAAGAAGTGTGAGAGGACAGTTATGAAGCAGCTCGAAGGGAGCGCACATAAGGTAAGTAAGAACCAAGTTCAAGTCCCACTGAGGCATTACGAAGGGAACAGGAGGAAAAAGATGAGTAATTCCCTTAAGGAAGCGATTTACAACAGGGGACTTGATAAGAGAAGGCTGATCAGGAAGCCTAAGAAAGGCTGAAATGGCTGAGAGGTAGCCCTTGAGAGTGCCCAGAGCAGAGCCCTGCTGGGCCAAAGACAGGAGGAACAAGAGAACCTCAGAAAGAGGGGCTGAAAGGGGATCCACAGCCTTTGCTGTGCACCATGCCACAAATTTGTTCCATCTGCAGGCGTATACCCGTCTTAGTGGAGGGACGCCTGGCTGCCAAGATAACATCACAGACTTCGGGAGGAAGGTTGAAGGCCGTCAACTGTCGCCACTCAATCTCCACGCAAGGAGGTGGAGACTGGACAGGTTCGGGTGGAGGACCGTCCCCCGCTGCTGCGACAGAAGATCCTCCTGAAGAGGCAGTCGGATCGGAGGATCGATGGCCATGTGTAACAGCTCGGGATACCAGACTCTTCGTGCCCAGTCTGGAGCCACAAAGATGACTTGGGCCCGGTCGCGCTTGATCTTCTTCAGCACTCTGGGCAGAAGTAGTATAGACGGAAAGGCGTATAGAAGACCGCAACTCCACTCGTGACAAAAAGCGTCGCCTAGGAAATTCCAAAGCGCAGAATTGCTGACATTGCGCGTTCTCTTCGGTGGCGAATAGATCTAACCAAGGCTCTCCCCACTCTTGAAAGAGACCTTGCACCAACTCCGAGTGAAGACGCCATTCGTGATCCATCATGCACCTGCGGCTGAGTTCGTCCGCCCTGGCGTTCAGAGAACCTGCCAGGTGTTGAACCACCAGGGATATGCCCTGATGTTCCAGCCATGTCCAGAGACGGGGAGCCTCCTGACATAGGGTCCATGACCCCACCCCACCCTGTTTGCAAGACGGATCGCCCGGAGCTCCAGAAGGTTGATGTGGAGACCAGACTCCGCCGGAGACCAGAGGCCTCTGATCTCCGCCTCTCCCATGTGGCCACCCCACCCCAGAAGTGATGCGTCCGTCACCACTGTGCACTCCGGTTGGGGAAGGGAGAGGGATCTGTCGTTGACCCAATCTTGGTTTGTTATCCACCACTGCAATTGACGTGCAGTGCCCTCCGAGATCTGAACGCAATCGGACAGATTCCCCTGATGCTGTGCCCACTGGAACTTCAGGTCCCACTGCAGAGCCCGCATATGCCACCTGGCATGATCTACTAGCAGGATGCAGGAGGCCATGAGGCTCAGCAGCCTCAGGGTCATTCTGACCGAAACCCGGGATAGAGGCGGAAAGATCGGAATCATAGCCAGAATATCCCGGACTCGCTGCTCGGGAGGATAAGCCCGAAACTGCGCCGTGTCCAGAACCGCTCCGATGAAAAGGAGCTTCTGAGAGGGAGTCAGGTGTGACTTCGGCACATTCATAGTGAACCCCAGCGAGTGCAGGAGGTCTGCCGTAGCCTGGAGGTGGGAGACGACTGCCTGGGGCGAGTCCGCCTTCAACAGCCAGTCGTCGAGATAGGGGAAGACTGGAACCCCTGATCTGCGCAGATGAACTGCGACCACCGCCATCACCTTCGTGAACACCCGAGGGACGCTGGTAAGGCCAAAGGGAAGCACGGTAAACTGAAAGTGCTCCTGGCCCACCGTGAACCGCAGGTAACGCCGATGGGCCGGCAGGACGGGGATGTGAAAGTAAGTGTCCTGCAAGTCCAACGATACCATCCAGTCTCCAGGGTCGAGGGCAGACAGAACCTGAGCTAGCGTCAACATTTTGAACTTTTCCTTCCGGAGGAAGTGGTTGACGTTCCTGAGATCCAAGATAGGACACAGGCCTTTGTCCTTCTTGGGCACCGGAAAGTAGTGGGAATAGCAACCACAACCTTCTTCTGGGGTAGGAACTCGCTCGATGGCTCCCTCGGCCAAGAGAGCTGTAACTTCCTGTTGGAGAAGGGCCAGATGATCCTCCGACATTCAATGGTACTGAGGTGGCATGGGGGAGGGGGGAGTCTCGAAGGGGAGGGAGTAACCCCTTTGGACTGTCTGCAAAACCCACCTGTTCAACGTGATGGTGCGCCAGTGGGGAAGGTGATGGCGAATCCTGCCGCCCACCGGCGATTGGTGGCCCTGAAAAGTCAGACTAGGATGGCTTGGAGGCTGCTGCAGAGGGGGCGGTGGTGGACTGGCCTGCTCGCTGGCCCCCAGACCCACGGCGGTGGGTCCCACGTCCCCGGTGGCGCAAGGGCTGAACAGCTTGCGCCGGCCTGTGGCTGTGGGTGGGACATGGCGGGGCACCCCTTCCGCAGCCACGAAAGGGGCAAAAATCAGACTGCGCAGGGCGGGTGGAGGAGAGGCCCAAGGACTTGGCCGTAGCCCGAGAGTCCTTGAAGCGCTCTAGCGCGCTGTCTGCTTTGTTGCCAAACAAGCGACGGCCATCAAAGGGCATGTCCATTAGGGTAGCTTGGACATCCCTGGAAAAATCAGTCGACCTCAGCCAGGCGTAGCGTCGAAGGGCTACAGAGGTTGAAATCGTCCTGCCTAGCGAGTCAGCGGTGTCCAGTTCACATCGTATGGTAAACTTGGCTCCGTCTGTCCCCTCAGCGACTGCACGGGAGAGCACGGCCCGGGCCTCCTCTGGGCACTGGGGCAGCACCTGCGCTACCGTATGCCACACAGAGTGGGTGTAACGGCCTAACAGACATGCGGTGTTTATCACCCGTAGTCCCAAGCTGGAGGAAGAAAACATCTTCTTCCCAAGATGATCCAGCTTTTTGGATTCCCTATCAGGTGGTGCGGTAGGGAATGCGCCTTTGGACGTCGAGGCTTGGACTACCAAGCTCTCAGGGGTGGGGTGTTGGGAGAGGAAAGTGGGGTCGCCCAGAGCCGGGCAGTGGCGTCGGGCAATCATCCTATCCACAGGAGCCCCTGTGTTGGGCCTGGACCAGGTGCCCAAAAGGATGTCAGTTAGGGCTTCATTAAACGGCAGCAGGTTCTCCGAAGAGCTCGCCGCCGGTTGAAGCACCTCTGTCAGGAGGTTAGTCCTGACTGCCACCATAGGTAGCTCGAGGTTGAGAGCCTCGGCCGCCCTACGCAACACCACTGCGTTAGAAGCTCCCTCCTCCGTAGCCATGGTAGGAGGAGACAACATGCCAAGGTCTGGGGAGGTATCCAGACCACTGGCTTCCCCCAACTCCTCTCTCCAGTCCGGATCATACTCCAACTGGTCAGTTGAAGGGTCTCCAGACCCCTCCCAGTCCTCCTCACCCTCCACTGGTTGCCAATCTGGCCTGAAAGAACCAGGGTAGAACAGGGGTAAAAAAGTACCCACCGGTGCTGGATCCGGTGTCGGTCGTCGTCAGTCCGGCTCCGTGTCCAAGTCGGGGTGGAGGCCGGGGTCGACGCCGGTTGGGGACACAACCGGCGTCAGCTGCAGACGTGGTGTCAGTGGAAGCGGCGCCCGTGGAGGTTTTATGAGGTCGACCGGCGCCGATCTGGATCCAGGCCTGGATCCAAGGGGACCCTTCGGTGCCGGGGCCGAAGCTGCGGCGTCAAAGGCCCAGGGCCCACAGCGGAGTCCCCGGGGTCCGAAGGCACGCCAGCGGAGTCAGGCTGCCCAAAGATGGCATGCATCGCTTCGTAAAAGCTTCGAAGCTGGGCAGTGGTTGCTCCGGGACCCGGAAAGGGAGGGAAACTCTGAGTCCACCTTTCGGGCTCCGCACGCAGAGCCGCGGGAGGGACTCCACCCGCATCCTTCGTCGCGTCGGCCCACGGACGGGGAGAAGTCGAAGAGCGACAATGCTTCTTCGACTTCTTCTTGTGCTTCGACTTACCTGAGGAGTGCGAAGACTTCGAAGATGGGTGGTGGTGGTGGTGGCTCCGCGACCGGTCCCTCGACCTCCCAGGCGACCGGGACCTTGAACAGCGCAGAGCGGACTGCCGGCCCTCGAAAAGCTTTCGGGACCGCTCCTGCATAGACTTCGGATTCATGGTCCGGCAGTCGGAACACAACTTGGGATCGTGGTCGCGTTCCAGGCCCCACAGGCACACGCGGATCGGTCACCGACATCAGTTTTCGGCAGGAACCGCAAGCCTTGAAACCGGGCATCCCTAACGTGCACCAGGAGTCGCTTTAGACTCAAAAACGGTGTTGACAAAAATCGCAAAAAGTCAGTCAAAAAGTGACTGGAGGTACCGCTCTCTCCGGATCTGCGCTGGCTGGTGCGGAAAAAGAAAGAACTGACGTCACTGCGTGAGGGCGGCGTCTAAGTAGCTGCCGCGACGTCATCCCGGCGAATACGATGCCAACGACGAACGCGGAGCTGACCGACTCCACCTTTCGACGCACAGGTGTACTTGCTGACGAAAAGTTCTCCGGATCCAGTCTGACGCCGGGGGGTAATTCTGAAGGTAAGGAATCTATCACTAATTGTCTCTTTCAGATTTGTCATTTTGATGTGGGGATGATGCTGACCTTGGGTAAACGCACTGTTTGTGATTGTACATATTTTGCATTTTCAGTGTGGTTTACTTATATATGTTTGTACATGCTTTTCTGTGTTCTCCAATTTCATGCTGTGTGTTGTATGTGTGCTTATACATTATTTGTATTCATTGCATTACAGCCCTGAAGAAGTGCAATGTTATGGATGAAACGCGTTGGTTGTCTTAGCTATGTACATGTGACGCTTTAATAATAATAAAAATGGAGAAGACTTTTACATAGTTCATATACGTGATTTGGACTCTTTTCTGTTGCCTTCCGATGTGGTGCGGCGCTGTGCTTTGTATTATTGTTATAACCTTTTCTAAAGAGTTACACTTTGGCAGCAGGTGCTTGTAGTGAGTGCACACAGAAAATTGAAAGATTGAGAACTATACATTTTGGAACATGGGTTAGGTGCGGCACTCTATCGTCTGCTGCCCTCTCTATATAGCACATTAGCAAAGTGGACTATGATATGAAATACCACAAAGGGAACTACAGAACTGCTCAAAGCTGCCAACTTACTGAAAACCATAAATTGCACTCCTCTATTTCACCCTTCTTCATCCATCACACTGCTGTGTTCTGCCTCCTATAATACAATAACCGCACTTCCGTGGTCGTCACACACAACAGAAAAACTTACGACATAGGATTAAAACAAAGAAAACACCCTTCCAAGCACACACCCTAGAGGGTGTAGGATGCTGCCCAGGTAGGAAAGCACTTCTGCACCACACATGGGGTGTAAGAGCTATGTAAATGTTGCAATACAATAATCTGCCCTACTTGAGCAAACCACATTACCGGAAGGTTTCCTGGCAGACGAAACAATGATTAGCACATTAGACGGTAAGGTGTACGAGTATAATACTTGAATATCCTTCATTTAATGTCCATGAATGCAGATTTGGGTACACAATTTCTTCTCCTGGGAAATGGATTTTGTGTACCTGGAATAGGTTCCATATTGATTTCCTGCAAGTTGGGGTCCCTGAGATGTTTTGCTAAATCTGGTGCTATGAGAATTATCTTTGGATCAGTCAGGAGTACAGGAATCCGAGGGAATGCACAGTAAGGGGGCAAATATCCAGAGTGCTGGATAAAAAGATGCATTTCACTGAAGTTCCTTGCATTCTAGAGCACAGCAAATAGGTCCACCACCATACAAGACTCTAAGACGCACCTACACAAGGAACTGCTGTTCATATCTTACCACCAGCTGCCTGCTAAATGAGTCCACATTCATATTGAAAGCCCCCACTAGATGAGGTGTTGAAACTACAGTTGGCTCATATTTAGCCCAATTCTAAAGTTACAGTGATTCGTTATATAGGAGTGTATTGTGGGGCGCTCATACGTCATTAGGGGGACATGGACTGGCATCTCCCTTCAGATGACTCCATGCCCCTCCCATGCCCTTCCCCCCACCCACCGCAGGGGGCACACCCCACTGTTTGAAGACCAGGAGAAGGGCATGCAGAGGAGGAGGCTGGATCACCAGGAGCAGATGAACAGTGTCTGGCTACCAGTCTATTAACTGCAGGAGCCTGCAATTGTTTCTTCCAGGCTGCCAGGACAGGTTCCACAAAGGTCTCAATGAACCAAGGGTTCCTAAGTAGGAGCCAAGGGAAGGAGTTCCATGAGAACCATACCCAGTAAGTGACATGCCGCCATTTACCCTTAATCTGCTTGAGATGCATGGGTTACCTCCACACTATAATTTTTACTTCAGGATGCAACTTTAAACAGGTTATACTTTTTCACCTGCCAATCCCCACAACATGTCCAGTGGTTAGCATTATCCTGTATCTATTTGGGTGGCCTGGCTCACTTTTGTTACGTTTTTTTTTTTAAATTCTTTTTATTAACATTGCTCATGTTCAAGTGCATTACACAGCGGCAGTTCATAATATGTTCGCAGGGATCACAGTTCGTCACATTTTTGCATGCATGGAAATGCTGAGAAGTGATTGCAACAGTCCTCTATCCCAACCCATCTTGTACAGCTCGAAACCTTTGCCAGGGACCCCACACCTTCCGCCATTTATTCACAGATCCCCGGGACCTATAGACCGTTTCCTCCGCCCTCTGACACCAATCCAGGTCACAGAGCCACTGATCCCACGAGGGGGGCGCCTGCGCACCCCAGCACCTGGCAATATTGCGTTTAGCCACCCCTGCTGCCAGCCCCAACCAAATCTCATTATGACGTGTCCAGTCCGTGGCTCCTTTGATCATGAGCAAGAGCCACTTGGGCTCCAATGGGACCGGGGACCGCACTACCCCCTCCATCGTTTGCGTCACCCTGGTCCAAAACGGAATTATGAGTGGGCAATCCCATAGAATGTGGTAGAAGGAGCCCTCCCCTTGACAGCCCCTCACACACAAGGGTGATAGAGTCCTACCCCAGGAGAACAGGTGGGTGCGGGGATAGTAGACCCTGTGGAGTATTTTTAACTGCACAAGGCGGAATCGCGGCCGGATCGCTACCTCGCGGGGGCTCTGCAGGGCGTCTTGCCAGTCGTCGTCATCTAGTGTTCCAACGTCCCCCTCCCATCTCGCCCGCAGGGGACCCAAGGGGTCCGGCATGTTATTAATAAGTTTTCGGTAAATCGTTGACGTGGGCTTCGTTAGAATGGGGTCGAGAAGGAGCCTGTCCTCCATAGGGGAGTACTCCGGGATGGAAGTGCCAGCACGGATGTGGGCCCGCAATGCATGTATGAGGCGCAGGTAATGGTAGTGTTGGGAATCATGAAGTTGATACTCTTTTTTCAGAGCCGCAAAGGGAACCGGGGCCCCCCTTCCACACATCACCGAGATACTCAATGCCGATCAGTTTCCACCCCCTATAGCCGGATAGTCCCGTCACCTCCTTTAGCCGATCGCCCGTCCAAAGCGGGGTCTGTCCCGTTAGGGTGCTCGTCCAGCCCAAGAATTTGTTGGCCTCCCTCCAACAGTGGAGTACCACCCCAGTGTGCGCGGGCAGATCACGACCCCGCCCGCGGGAGTAGAGATATGGCTCACAGGTTCCTCCAACCATCGCGTGCCTATCCATTCTGTAAGCTGGCTCCGAGGTCGGCGCGTAGACCCAGTCATTGACCACCTGCAACTGAGCTGCCCAGTAATAGAGTTGCACGTCCGGGAGGGCCAGCCCCCGTCGTACACCCCCGCGTAAGCTTCTGCAACGCAATTCTCGGGTTGCCGCCGTCCCAAAGTAACGTCCGCAACTCCCGGGAGATCCGCTTAAATGTCGCCGTCGGGACCAGGTACGGTGTGTTTTGGAGGATATATAGAAGTCTTGGCAGCGCCAGCATCTTAAAGAGTGCCACGCGCCCCATCAAGGACAAGGGCAAGGACCTCCAATGTCCAATGTCCACCCCCAGCCTCATCAGTTGAGGCTCCAGATTTCGGGCGAAGAACTCCCCCGTGTCTCTGGTGACGTACACTCCCAAGTACCTGAATCCAGCAGTCTCCAGCGATGCCGGGCAATCCCGCGGAATGCGAGGAGGTGGACCCGACAGAGGATAAACCACCGATTTGGTCCAATTAATCGAGTAGCCAGAGTAACTACCGAAAAGGGCGAAAAGGTGGAGAGCCCGCGCCATGGACTGGTAGGGTCTGGCCATGTACAGGACAATATCGTCAGCGTATAGAGAGATACGCTCCTCCCATTCATCCGTGAGTGCCAGGCCCCAAAAGGCCCTATCTCTTCTGATCCAATGAGCGAGCGGCTCCAGGGCGAGGGCAAACAGGAGTGGTGACAGGGGGCAGCCCTGCCTAGTGCCCCTATACAGGGCAAAAGCTCGGGACGTCACCCCATTGACCCTCACCCTTGCCATCGGCTGCGTGTACAGGAGTCTCACCCAGCTACCGAACACGGGGCCCAATCCCAGTCTATTCAGTACCATAAATAGGTATGGCCATTCGATGCTATCGAAGGCCATTGAGGCGTCCAGCGCCATCAATGCCGTCTGCGTATGTCCCACGTCTTTAGTCATGTGCAGAATACCATAGAGCCTCCGCAGGTTGTGCCGAGTGCTCCTGTGGGGCATAAAACCCGACTGGTCTACATGCACGAGGTCGGGCAGTACAGAAAGCAGTCTTGTCGCTAAGACCTTGGCCAACACCTTCGCCTCCACGTTCAGGAGGGAGATAGGCCGATAGGATGAGCAACAGTCCGCCGGTTTCCCGGCTTTATGAATAACCACAATTGTGGCCTCTCTCTGGTCGGGCGGAAGCACGCCTACCTCCCGTGCCTCAAGGAACATACGTTGCATGGGCTTCAGTACCACATTCGCCTGTTTCTTATAGATTTCGACCGGGAGTCCGTTGGGTCCCTGCGCCTTGCCGGCCTGGAGGGCGTTAAGGGCTTCTCCCAGCTCTGCTCTTGTGAGGTCTGCATCCAGACACTCAGTTTGTTCCTGGGATAGCATGGGCAACGCAAAGTCTCGCAGGAATTCCTCACAGTCTCTCTCGGTTCTGGTACACACTGGGGTATACACTCCTTCATAGTAGGACGCAAAAGCCTCCGCAATGGCCGCACTCGTGGAAGCCAGGGCCCCCGAACCATCCCGCACCTCCGTAACCCAGGAACGCTCCCTGTCCCGACGCTCCAGCCACGCAAGAAGCTTCATACTCTTGTCACCTGCATCATATATCCGATGCTGCGTGGCAAGGGAGTAGGCACGTGCCTCACCCTCCGCTAGCGAGCGAAGTTCCCTGTGCTTCAGGGCCAAAGCATGATTGCGCTCCGGTGAGGGCGACGCACTTGCCTCTCGCTCCAGAGACTCGATTTCGCGCTCCAGCTGTTGAATCTGCAGCGATTCCTCTTTCTTCTGGGCACCGATCAAAGCCTGGGCCTGTCCCCTCAGGACCGCCTTGTATGCCTCCCACAACGTTAGCTGGGAGGTAACCGACCCCTGATTGTCGGAGAAATAATTCTCGGAGCCCTCCCGAAGCTTATCGGTAATCGAAGTGTCAGTTAACCGCCACGGATCTATTCGCGGGAATGCGGCCCTGTCCACCACCGTCCCCCGAAGGGTAACACCCACCGGAGAGTGGTCCGATATGCCTCGCGCCATAATACTCGGGTCTACAAAATCTCCCAACTGATCCCCCCGCGTGAAAATATAGTCCAACCTCGAAAAGGAGCCATGTCTGGCCGAATAAAAGGTGTAGAGTCTGCGGGCTGGGAACCGAGTTCGCCATATGTCGCATAGGCCCATTGCAGCCGTGAAGCCCCGCAGGCCCGCCTCCCCTCCGCTGGCTCGTCTGTCGCCTGACCGGTCTAGTTCGACGTCCATTACCGCGTTGGTGTCGCCCCCTAGGATCAGAGTGCCGTTGGGGAGGTTCGCCAAATGTGTCCCCAGTTTCTTGTAAAGTGTAGCATGCAGGCCGGGAGGGATGTAACAGGAGCACAGGAGCACCGTACGCCCTTCCCATCTCACCGCCACCGCCACGAAGCACCCAGCGTCCTCCGTCCAGGAATGTAAGACAGTTATTGGCAAACTCCTACGGACCAATATCCCCACCCCCCCTCGAGCCGGACGTGAATCCGGAGTGGGCTACCATCTTGTACCCGAACCTATCTAAGGCCCTGCAATTATTACCCCGGAGGTGGGTTTCCTGCAGGAGCACCACATCTGGAGAATGGCGTTTCAGGTGCTGCAGTACTAGAGTTCTCTTGATCTTGTTGCCCATCCCATTGACATTCCATGTCCATATTTTAATCTTAGCCTGATCCCCCATCCCCACTGTGAATCCACATCCTCAACGGATTTCCACCCTGCCACTGCGCAGTGCCCCCACAATACAACAGCATTAACATAGATATATTGACATGAGCTAAACTTAAACTTCCCATCAACCCCATCCCACCCCCCCAGTCTGTCCCCCCTCCCTGCCTCCCTGCTAAGTGGGCCCCCAACCCCCACCTTAAAAACTTGCAGAGTGCCTGTCGCCCAAATAGTCCCATTTCAACTAACTGAGGGAACGTAAGCCCACAACTCGCAGAAACTGGCACAAATGACTGTCGGATTTCCACCCCTTTAAACAAGAAATTAGCACTCACCCTCCCCCCCCTCTCCCAAGCCCCAGCGGGCCAACGCCTAGAGCCCTATGGACGAGCAATCCACGTCAGCCAGCGCGGTCACTCACAGTCACGGAGATGTTCAAAATCTTTGTGCAGCCTGACTGGTGGCCCCCAGCCCATCAGGGCCCAAGAGACGTGCGCCATTTCCCGCCTCCCCCATGTGTAGTCCTCAATGCGGCATGTGTCCCCATCAGTCCTCCGGTGGCGGACGTTCACGCTCCTGACTCCCTCGGGCTGGTGCTGTAGCCCTCTCGGCCTCACGAGAGGTGTCGTTGGAGGTCCGGCGCCGCGCTGCACCCTGGCGGCCCACGGTCCGCCATCCCTCCATCCAGTCGCTCGCCTCCGCCGGAGAATCGAAAAAGTACACCTTCTCCCCATCCAGGATCTTGAGCCGTGCTGGAAAGAGCATCATGTACCGCACACCCTGGTCCCTAAGGGCTCGCTTGACGCCTTCAAAGGACCTGCGCTGGCGCTGGCTCTGCAGAGTGAAATCCGGGAAAAAACGGATCGTTGCGTTCTCCAGTCTTAGGTCACCGGTGGTACGTGAGGCCTGCAGGATGGCATCCCGGTCCCGGTAGTTCAGGAACCGGGCAATGATGGTGCGCGGAGGGGCCCCAGGCTTGGGCCTCCCCCCCATTGCGCGATGGGCCCTTTCGACAGAGAAAAATTTTGAGAGACGCTTGGGCTTAAGGTGTTGCAGTATCAGTTCCTCAACAAAACAATCCATGGACGGCCCTTCCAGTCCCTCCGGCACCCCTACGATGCGGACGTTGTTGCATCGCGCCCGGCCTTCCTGATCCTCCAGGCGGGCTACGACGTCACCCTGGGCCTTCACCGGCGTGGCGACCTGCTCCTCAAGCTTCTTCGTTCTGGCCTGTAAATTCCCAATGCCACTCTCCGTCTCGGCCACCCTGCCCGACATAGCCCGAAAGTCAGCCCGGAGGAGGTTAACCTCTTCTGTGACCGAGTCCAGTTTGGGCTCCATTGTGCCACGCATGTCTTTGATGGCCTGCATTATGTCTCTGAGTGACGGGTCCGATCCTCCGTCCGCGTCGTCACCCTGTTGTACCCCATCACGGAGGCCCTCTCCCTTCCCCATAGCCACTGTGTATTTGTCGATCTGGTTGGCTTGGTTCGGAAGGGGCGGCTTATGCCGACCCATTGCCGTAGATGAGGCCGTGGCGGGAGGGCTCACACGTCTGGCCCCTTGTCCCTGTCGCAATCGTCCAACCGCGGGCCGGAGGAACCGTCCAGTCCACCCCCGGTCCTCCGCCACTTCAGCCGTGAGGGACACCACCGCACACTCTTGCTCAGGTCGCACGCCGACCGGCTCAGTAGGCCGTTCCGCCAACAGCCACGCAGCAGGCTTCCAGGGGCCGGCAGACGAGTTTTCACCCCCAGCGCCTCTCAGGCCACTCAGTACTGGTCCAGGCCTCCCACTACAATGGATTAGCCTCAGAGCGCGCGGGCCCCAGACCCCGGAGTTATCCAGTCGCGGCGCTCCGGTGGGAGGCAGCAACGCTCGGCAGGCCCAGCTCGCTTCCGCGGGCCCCACCAGTGCGGCCAAGTCCCCAAATCTCGGGCTCACTGCGCCGCCTCCCCGGCCTCCGGGGCTCCGCACTGTCAGTAGCGCACGCCCAACGCGGCTCTCCGCCGCGACAGCGGTTCCGCTCGTGGCTTCTGTGTGCCTGCGCTGCAAGCTCACCTCCGGGCCCCAGGCTGGCCGAGCGACGCTCTCAGGGCACCTCCGGACCCACCTCTGTGTCGGCCGTCGGTCTCCTCCGGCCGCCTCTCAGCCGCTGTGTGCGCACCACTCCCGGGCTCCGCTGCAGTCCGAGCACCTCTCGCCCCCAAGTCCGGCTCCTGCACGCGTCTCGGGACCTTCCGCTTTAGGCCGAGCGCTCGCATTCCATCGGCGCCATTTTCGCCCACACGGGCGCTGGGTTCCGAGTTTCGCCCCACCTGGCTGGAAGCCTCCCTCGTCCCTGCTGCCGCCGCGATTGCACCTGCGAGCGGCTCGCCGCCGGTCAGTTCCGCTGTCCTCGTTACCCTATGGCCGGATTGTGACGGATTTTGGGGTGGTTTTACCCTATCTGCTGTCGCAGCTCACTTAGTATGCGGCCATTTTCCTCGGCTGCAGGCCACGCCCCCACTTTTGTTACGTTTGATGTACCTTTTGTCCTTTCTTTCACTAAATGTGTAATGCCTTCAAGAAAGTATGCATTGTTTATCTTTTGAGGCTCCATTCAACTAATATCTTTGCAATAATAAGGCAGTTGAATGTCAAAGATTAATCATAAATAATTTTCTGGGGCTTTTATAAATAAAGAGAGTATTGTAAAGATTCCAGAGAAAATAACTAAATACATCAAAAGTGGAAGAAGCATATCATACTTGTACAATCCAGTATTTGCATCAAAACATTACAAAATAAGGAGGAGTTAAATTAGGAGTTGCCAGGAGGTACTTTAATGTATATCTAAAGTCAGTCTGCTCAGTCTTTTGCTGTGGTGACTAGGTGAAAAAGTGACCTACTAGACATTCATTCTTCCACTTGAGGCAGTTGAATTTAAAATGAATCCTTTAGGCCAGCTGTAATTCCTATCTCCAATGCCTAGGGCATATTGTTTGAGGTCAAGGACAACATGTTTTCATATTTATTTTGGCCTTTGGACAAATAGGCCCAACCCACCACAGTACAAACCCTTTCGCTGCCAGTTTAGAGTACCACAGCATGGGTTTGTGTAAAAGGAGTGTGTGCCACTAAGACGTGTATCCATATGCATCAGTTGTTCAAACTTGTATATGATTCATTAATGAAAAAGCCTACTTATAATTTTCTCATATTGCTCCATGCAAATGTGTGCAAAGCTAGAAAGCAAGACTAGTTCTTTCAAAATAAAATGTACACAAATAAAATGCTAATTGAAGAACAAGTTACTTACCTTTGGTAAAGCCTTATCTGGTGGAGACTAGCAACAGATTCTTTACCTTAGAATATTTCATAGGTGTCAGACTGCATCCAGAGGTTTGGGAGCAGTACCCTTGCGTGCCGATAGGTGGCGTCATTTGGCTTTGGTGCCACCCCTGAGCACTGTCAGTTCCCTTTCGTGTCTTTGCACGCCAAGAGCGCAGAGCCATCATATAGTCTTGCTTCTGGTGTGGATTTCCAAGGCCCTTAGAAGGGTGGCTCTCCCACTATAATCAGTTCACAGAGCAGGGACGATGGGAGGGTCAGTAAGGAATCTGCGGCTAGACAGTCTCTACCAGATAAGGTGTTACCGAAGGTAAGTAACACGTTCATTTGATAGACTTCTAGCCTCAGATTCCTTACCTTAGAAGAGATACCCAAGCAATACCTTCCCAGAGGTGGGTCTGCAGTACCGATTGTAGGAAAGTACCTCTCTTGGACATGGTTAGCCCTCATTTTTTGCCTGAAAAATGATGTTTCAACTGGAAGTGCACAGGGTCCTTGCCAACAAGGTCCCCTGTGCCAGATCTCCTTCCTTAAACCGTACCTTTCGTTTTCACGAATGGCACCCCTTTAGCTCACATGTAAGCCCCTAGTAAAAGGTACCCCTGGTATCAAGGGCCTTGTGGTTAAAGAGGGTCCCTAAGGGCTGCGGCACGAATTGTGCCACACTAAGGGACCCCTCACTAAGCACATGCACACTGCCACTGCAGCCTGCGTGTCTTGGTGCAGACAAAACTGAAGAGTTGACATGGCACACATCCCTGTGTGCCATACCCATAGACATAGCATGAGATATAGGTAAGACACCTCTCTAGCAGGCCTTAGCACTAAGGCAGGGTGAACTAAATCTTCTGTGAGGGCATATCTGCATGAGCAGATTTTCCCCTGCAGTATCCTGGTCGATTCCTGGATATTGTAAATAACCAGGAAAGCCATCGTAAGTACATGGGCTGGACACTCATCATTACGAGGTCCCCAGCTCCATGATGGCTTCACTGAAATATGGGATGTTTGGTACCAACCATCTCAGCATAATAAACTTGCACTGATACCAGTGTCAGATTTATTAAAAAATTGCACACAGAGGGGCCCCTTAAAGGGGCCCCTGAAACATACCAATCCTTAGTGTGATCACCGACTGGCCTGAGCCAGCCTGCTACAGCCAGACAGTGTTCTGACCTCATGGGCAGAGTGCCTGCGTGCCCTGAGATCAAGAACAATGCTTTTCCTGGGTGGAGGTGTTCCTGACTGAGCTAGGAGAGGTAGTCCTCCGTCAGCCGGTGGCATGGGTGGCCACAAGGGGGATGGTGTAGCCCCTTTGGACAACCTGTAAAACCCAAAGGGCAGATGTTATCGAACTGCAGTGGTGCAGGTGATGGTGAATAATGCCCCCACTGGGTGCCTGTGATGATAGGAGGGCAAAATAAAAGGCTTTGGAGGCTAACGGGGTTAGGGAACGGCGTGAGGAGATGGGGTGGTTGGGCGCAGTGGCTTCTTATCCCACGTGGTCTGTAGGTACCGTACTCTCGTCCACACAAAGCCTGGGAAACATGTAGGCCGTCGTGGCTGGGAGGATATGAACGCAGTTGGAAACCCCATCTGTGGCCATGAAACGGGGGGAAAGCGGGCTGGAGTTGACAAGAGTCAATGGAGAGGCCCAAGGACCTGGCCCCAGCTCTGCTATTATTAAAGCGCATTAGCACTGAGTCAGCCTTCTCACCAAAAAATGAGAGCCATCAAAGGGCATGTCCATGAGCGAGGCTTGGACATGCCCTGAAAAACCAGTGGTTCTCAGCTAGGTGTGGCGCCTAAGGGCCACTGGTGAAATAGCTCTACTCAATGAGCCTGACGGGCCCAGTCCGAATCATAGAGTGAACTTTGCTGCTTCTCTCCTGTCAACAAGAGATTGGGAATGTATGGCTAGGGCCGCCTCAGAGACCATAGGCAGCAACCGAATCCCAGATTGTATGGTAGTATTGGCCCAGAGGGCAAGCAGTGTTCACCGACTGTAGTGCTATGCTGGCAAAAAGAGAACATCCCTCTTCCCAAAGGTATCTTCTTGTGTTCCATAGCCAGTGGGGAGGTAGGGTACGTGCTAGGATTGACCCTAGAAGTGGAGAATTGGACAACCAAGCTCTCTGGGGTGAGTTGCTGGGTAAATAAACTGGGGTCCCCAGGAGCACAGTGATGGCAGCGGGCAATTGTCCTGTGCACAGGAGCCTCTGTTCAGGTCTTGGACCAGGTCCAGAGTAGTACATCGGTAAGGGCTTCATTAAAGAGTAGTAAGGGTACAAATGGAGCAACTCCAGGCTGAAGCTCCTCTGTCAAGACATTAGTCTTGACTGGCACTCGGGGTTACTGAAGGTCTAAGACCTCGGCCGCCCCACGCAGTACCATAGTGAATGAGGCACCCTGCTCCCTAGCCACATTAGGGAGAGAGACCAAGCCAGTGTCCAGTGAGGTGTCTAACAGACTGGCATCCGCCAGTTTCTCATGCCAGTTGACCTCAATTTGTCTAGGGGATGCTGGTATCCATAAGAGTCCTCAGACGCCTCCCATTTGTCTCCCTCTTCAGGCCTGTCAAAAGTAAAAGGCACTGGCTCGAACCCAGAGGGCATGGCCTTGGTTGGCCTGGAAATGGCGTGGAAGACACCAGTCTGGCTCTGTGTTGGAAGTTGGGAATGAGGATAGGGATGGCGCCTCAAGAGCCGTGAGCATCGGTACTGCGATAGGCGGTGAGTGAGGTCTCGCTCTCGCAGGAGCCACTGCTCCAGATCCAATACCAAAACCAAAGGTCCCCACTGGCACTGAGGGCGAACCCACTGGCAGGGATCCAGTGGAGCCCTTCCTAAATCAGTCCGGCCCGAAGGCGCTCCAGAGGGGCTGAACCACACAAAAAATGAGGTGCATGGCCTCACAGATTTGTTTCAGTTGGGCAGGGGTTGCTCCGGCTCCGTGAAAATCAAGGAAGCACGGAGTGGACCTGTCACAGGCTCCACCGAAGTGCAGAGCCTGGAGTGCCGATGCTCCTGTACCTCGTCTGAGGATTTAGATTGGTGTGGCGAAGTTGAAGAACTCTTCGACTTCTTGGATCACTTCTGACGGTAGGACTTACTCGATTATTTTGAACGAGACGACGACCACTGGGTGCGACTCCACGAGCTGTTCCGGGACCTTCTGCTCAACAGGGATTGTGAACATCGCGGGGTCATCCGACAGAGAGGAGCTTGAAGGAACATTACCTGAGTGCCTTCAGGTGCATGGCACAGAAGGCCTCGCAGGTCTTGGAGTCGTGGCCCCTCTTCAAGTACCACAGACAAACAAGGTGTGGGCCTGTCACCAACATCTGCCTGTAACAGACACCACGTTTTGAAACCAGTAGGTTTCTTTGGGGGCATTCCTGTCACACCAGGAACGAAGTCTCTCGAAACAAATTTGTCAAAGAGTGGAGAAAAAACAGTCAAAAAGCGACTGAGGATAGCTCTTTACGGATCATTGCTATCTGGCATGGAAAGAAAAGAACTGACGTCAGCTTGCCGGGGTGAACATCACTTCCGGTGTTGACGATGTAGAGCCGAACAAAGCCAACCAGTGAGCAAGGGTACTGCTCAAAAATGTACGGCTCGGGTCTGAAGCCTGGGTAATATTCTAAGGTAAAGAATCTGCAGCTAGAAGTCTTGATCAGATAAAAAAGGTTTTACCAACTATTGTGCAACTTTAAATACCATTTCTTTGAGGCAATGTTTAATGAAATGTGTTTGATGCATGACAGTATTTTAAAAAACAAAGGATTAATAATAGAGAAAAGGTGCAAAAACACTACGGGCAACATAAAAAATTCAGGAACCTAATTTCCCAAAAGTGCACCTGTAGGAATATGTCCTTGCATTGGTACATATTTTCGCCTTTCAGGAATTCAGAAAAGCTTACAGAAGTAGATCTGGAAACCATACTTTTAGATAACTTTAGTTGAACAAGTTACTTACCTTTGGTAACGATTTATCTTTAAGAGACATTAGTAGTTATAGATTAGTTACCTTAGAATTACCCCCAGGCGTCAGACTAGATCCGGAGAAATTTTTTTCTTAGCAGTACCCCTGCGCGTCGGTAGGTGGCGACGGTTTACTCCGGGTTCGTCGTCCTGGTCGCTGGGATGCTGTCGCTGTGTCTACTTAGACGCCGCCCCTGTACGCTGACGTCAGTTCTGACATGACGAACAAGTTACTTACCTTCGGTAACAATATATCTGTAAGAAACATAGGTTAGTTATAGATTCCTTACCTTAGAATTACCCCCAGGGTCAGACTGGATCCGGAAAGTTTTGTCAGCAGTACCCCTGCGTGTCGGAAGGTGGCGTCGGTCGACTCCGCGTTCGGCGTCGTGGTCGCCGGGATGACGTCGCGGTAGCTACATAGACGCTGCACTCGCGCGCGGACGTCAGTTCTGTACACGACTTTCCACGCCAGAAGCGCAGAGCCATGCAAGACACTGACCACTGGTGCACAAAACTAGGGCCCTGAAAGGATGTCCTTAACCCTAGAAGTCAGTTCGCAGAACGGGGAGGATGGGTGGGGCGGTAAGGAATCTATAACTAACCTATGTTTCTTACAGATATATCGTTACCTAAGGTAAGTAACTTGTTCATCTGAAAGAAACAGTTAGTTATAGATTCCTTACCTTAGAATAGATACCCCAGCAATAACAACCCCGGAGGTGGGTCTGTGAACTAAGTTCACACCAGAAAGTCCTGGAGAACAGAACGGCCAAAGAAGCCGTCTCTCCGGACTTGGCTGTCCAGGCAGTAGTGTTTGGTAAACGTGTGTAACAATGCCTACGTAGCTGCCTGACAGATGTCATTGAGGGGGACTCCTCGTCCCAAAGCAGTGGTAGCTGCCGTCGCCCTGGTGGAATGGGCGCGCAGCCCCACTGGAGGCTCCTTCTTTGCCAAAGAATAGCAGGCTTTGATGCACAGAACGACCCACTTGGAGATGGTCCGTTTGTGCATGGCCTGACCTTTCTTAGCCCCCACGTAACCAACAAAGAGCTGGTCGTCCACCCGGAATTGTTTTGTTCGATCCAAGTAGAAGGAAAGCGCACGTTTTGGATCCAGACGGTGGAGCCTCTCTTCCTCTTTTGAAGGATGCGGAGGCGGAAAGAAGGTGGGCAAAGTGATGGTTTGGCCAATGTGGAAAGAAGTAACCACCTTAGGAAGAAAGAAGGACTAGTTCTTAGGACGACCTTGTCCGGATGAACAGCCAGAGAAGAAGGCTTGGAAGAAAGTGCTTGGAGCTCACTCACCCTGCGAGCAGAGGTGATGGCCACCAGAAAGGCAGTTTTCAAAGTGAGAAGCCTGAGAGGACAGTTATGTAGTGGCTCAAAGGGAGCGCACATAAGGTAAGTAAGAACCAAGTTCAAGTCCCACTGGGGCATTACGAAGGGAACAGGAGGAAAAAGATGAGTAATGCCCTTAAGGAATCTATTTACAACAGGGTACTTGAAAAGAGAAGGCTGATCAGGAAGCCTAAGAAAGGCTGAAATGGCCGAGAGGTAGCCCTTGATAGTGCCCAGAGCAGAGCCCTGCTGGGCCAAAGAAAGGAGGAACAAGAGGAACTCAGAAAGAGGGGCGGAAAGGGGATCCACAGCCTTTGCTGTGCACCATGCCACAAATTTGTTCCATCGGCAGGCGTATACTGTCTTAGTGGAGGGACGCCTGGCTGCCAAGATAACATCACAGACTTCGGGAGGCAGGTCAAACGACGTCAACTGCCGCTCTCAATCTCCACGCAAGGAGGTGGAGGCTGGACAGGTTCGGGTGGAGGACCGTCCCCTGCTGCTGCGACAGAAGATCCTCCCGAAGAGGCAGTCGGATCGGAGGATGGATGGCCATGTTGAGCAGCTCGGGATCCAGAGGAGGAGGGCCTCCTGACATAGGGTCCATGACCCCACCCCGCCTTGTTTGTTGCAGTACCACATGGCGGTGGTGTCTGTGAACACCTGCACTACTCTTCCTTTTACAGAGGAAAGGAATGCTTTCAGTGCAAGACGAATCGCCCGGAGCTCCAGAAGGTTGATGTGGACCCGGACTCCGCCGGAGACCAGAGGCCCCTGATCTCCGCCTCCACATCCCAGAAGTGACGCATCCATCACTTCTGTGAACTCTGGTTGGGGAAGGGAGAGGGATCTGCCGCTGACCCAATCCTGGTTCGTTAGCCACCACTGCAACTGACTTGCAGTCCCCTCCGAGATCTGGACCACACTGGAAGGATTCCCCTGATGCTGCGCCCACTGGAATTTCAGGTCCCACTGCAGAGCCTGCATATGCCATCTGGCATGATCTACGAATAGGATGCAGGAGGCCATGAGGCCCAAGAGCCTCAGGGTCATTCTCACCGAAATCTGGGATAAAGGCTGAAACATCGGTATCATATCCCGGACTCGCTGCTCGGGAAGATAAACCCGAAACTGTGCTGTGTCCAGAACCGCTCCGATGAAAAGGAGCTTCTGAGAGGGAATCAGGTGCGCCTTCGGCACGTTGATAGTGAACCCCAGCCAATGCAGGAGGTCCGCCGTAGTCTGGAGGTGGGAAACGACAGCCTGGGGGGAGCCCACCTTCAACAGCCAGTCGTCGAGATAGGGGGAAGACTGGAACCCCTGATCTGCGCAGATGAGCTGCGACCACCACCATCACTTTCGTGAACACCCGAGGGGCGCTGGTAAGGCCAAAAGGGAGCACAGTGAACTGAAAATGCTCGTGGCCTACCGTGAACCATAGGTAACACAGATGGGCATGCAAATCGGGGTTGTTAAAGTAAGCGTCCTGCAAGTCCAATGCTACCATCCACTTTCCAGGGTCGAGGGCAGACAAGACCTGAGCCAAAGTTAACATCTTGAACTTCTCCTTCCGGAGGAAGCGGTTGACGTCCCTGAGGTCTAAGATAGGATGCAGGCCTTTGTCCTTCTTGGGCACCAGGAGGTAGTGGGAGTAGCAATCACGACCTACTTCTGGCACAGGGACTCGTTCTATAGCTCCCTTGGCCAAGAAAGCTGTAACTTCCTGACGGAGAAGGGCCAAATGATCCTCCAACATGCGATGGTGTAGGTGGCATGGATGGAGGGGTAGTCTCGAAGGGGAGGGAGTAGCCCCTTCGGACAATCTGCAAAACCCACCTGTCCGACGTGATGTTGCGTCAGTGGGGGAGGTGATGGCGGATCCTGCCGCCCACTGGCAAGTGGTGGCCCTGAAAAGTCGGACTAGGAAGGTTTGGAGGCTGCTGCAGGGGGGGGCATGGGTGGACTGGCCCGCCCGCTGGCCCCCAGACCCACGATGTTGGGTCCCATGTCCCTGGCCACGCAGAGGCTGGGTAGCTTGCGCAGGCCTGTGGCTCTGGGTGAAGCGTGGTGGGGCGCGAAAGGGGCGAAAGACAGACTGCATGGGGCGAGAGGTGGCAGCGAGGCCCAAGGATCTGGCCGTAGCCCTAGAGTCCTTAAAACGCTCGAGCATGTGGTCCGCCTTGTCGCCAAACAGGCGACAGCCATCAAAGGGCATGTCCAAAAGGGTCGATTGAATGTCCCCAGAGAAGCCAGTGGACCTCAGCCAGGCATAGCGCCCCAGGGCTACTGACGTTGAAATCGTTCTACCCAGCAAGTCCGCGGTATCCAGCCCACACCGGAGGGCGAACTTTGCTGCATCTCTACCCTCTGCGACAGCACGGGTGAGCACGGCCCGGGCCTCCTCCGGGCACTGCAGCAGCACTTGCGCAACCATGTCCCACACAGTGTGTGTAACGGCCCAAGAGACATGCGGTGTTCACCGACCGCAGTCCTAAGCTGGCGGAAGAAAACATCTTCCCAAGATGGTCCAGCTTCTTGGATTCCCTATCTGGGGGAGCAGTAGGGAACGCACATTTTGATGTTGAGGCTTGGACCACCAAGCTCTCAGGGGTAGGGTGTTGGGAGAGGAAAAGTGGGTCGCCAGGGCCAGGCGGTGGCGTTGGGCAATCATCCTATCCACAGGAGCCCCTATGCTGGGCTTGGACCAAGTGCCCATAAGGATGTCAGTAAGGGCCTCATTAAAAGGCAGCAGGGGCTCCGTAGAGGCCGGTGACGGCTGAAGCACCTCAGTCAGGAGGTTAGTCCTGACTGCCACCGTAGGAAGCTCAAGGCCCAAGGCCTCAGCCGCCCCACGCAACACTACAGCATAGGAGGCCCCCTCCTCCGTAGCCACGGTAGGGGGAGAAAACATACCAAGGCCTCACCCAACTCCTCTCGCCAGTCCGGCTCCTCAAGTTGGTCTGCTAGAGGGTCACAAGACCCCCCAGTCCTCCTCACCCTCCTCTGGCTGCCAGTCAGGGCGGTAGGGAACGCCAGGAAAGAACAGTGGTACAAAAGTACCGGTCGGCACCGGTCCGGCTCCATGTCCAAGTCGGGGGTGAGGCTGGAGTCGGCGGGGGCGTTGTCACTGGCATCGACGCCGGGGAAAGTACCGTGAGGTTGACCGGCACCGATCCGGATCCAGGCCTGGATCCTCGGGGGCCCTCCGGCGCCAAAGCTGCCGGCCTCGAAGGCGTGCCGGCGGAGTTGGGCTGCCAAAATATGCTATGCAGCGCTTCGTAGAAAGCTCGAAGCTGGGCAGGGGAGGCTCCGGCTCCCGGAAAGGGAGGGAAGTGCGGAGTCGTCCCAGAAGCGGGCTCGGAAGGCGGAGCTGAAGAGCGATGACGCTCCAGTTCCAGCGTATCGTCGGCCGACGGACGGGGAGTAGGCGAAGAGCGACGATGCTTCTTCACCTTCTTCTTGAGCTTCGACTTACCCGAGGAGTGCGAAGACTTCGATGACGAGTGATGATGACTCCGCGACCAGTCCCGAGACCTTCCTCTCGACCGAGACCTCGAGCGGTGCGGAGCCAACTGCCGGGCCTCCAGAAGCTTTCGGGACCACTCCCGCAAAGACTTCGGGTTCATGGCCCGATAGTCGGAGCACGAATTTGGGTTGTGGTCGCGCTCCAGGCACCATAGGTACATGATGTGCGGATCCGTGACAGACATCAGCTTGTGACAGGAGTCACAAAGCTTGAAGCCGGTCCGATGAGGGGACATCCCTACGTGCACCAGGTGTCGAAGCAACTCGAAAAAGATGTTGACAAAAGTCGAAAAAATTTTAGTCAAAAAGTGACTACGGGGCATGCTCTCTCCGGATCTGCGCAGGCTGGAGCGGAAAAAGAAAGAACTGACGTCAGCGCACAGGAGCGGCGTCTAAGTAGACACCGCGACGTCTTCCCGGCGACCACGACGTCAAACGCAGAGGCGACCGACGCCACCTACCAACGCTCAGGGGTACTGCTAAGAAAAAATTGCTCCGGATCCAGTCTGACGTCTGGGGGTAATTCTAAGGTAAGTAATCTATAACTGCGGTCTCTTTCAGATATTTTAAATTCGCATAAGCAAATATATATGCTTACATTTGCTCAGGAGAAAATCTTCTGAGCAATTGCAAGAAAATAAGTTACTTACCTGTAACTGTAGTTACCAGTATTGGAATCTTTCATAGATTCACATGCTTGAATCATTCCCCGTCGTTGAGATGGGAGTCCCCAGTTCATTTAGAAAGTAATGTCCCAAAAGACATAGAACCTAAACACCTGAGGCCTCATCATTTAGTAACATATCTGTGTCCTTATTTAAAAAAGGACCAAACTTAGAAAACAACCAATCGGATGACACCACCCTGTAGAACCTTCATGAGAGAAGCTCCAGTCCCTCAGATTTTCTAAGCACAATGCGTACAAATAGAAGTAACTGAGAGACGTAAAGATGAGCCTTTCCAGGGGAGGGGGGTTTGTTGCATGTGAATCTATGAAAAAGTCTAATACTGGAGAAGTACAGTTACAGGTAAGTAACTTTTCTTACTCCAGTATTGGAACTTTCATAGATTCACATGCTTGAATCAGAGTAAAGAGCAGTAATTAGCACATTTCGTTTTTAATTTTTTTAAAGACACATACATATATCTGTATATATATTTATATAATTATGCAAGCAAGATGAAACAATGCTTTGTGTACACATAATAGTAAATAAATACATATCAAACAGAATAGAAAATGCGCGTCATAATCTGGATGGTGGGAAGCAAAAAAAGGCTCACCTTCATTGAAAAAGAAGTCTCAGCACCGCTTGTCCTACTGCATCATCTCTCATGACCTCAGAGTCCAAGCAGTAATGCTTTGTGAATGTGTGTAGCGCCTTCTAGGTTGCTGCCCTACAAATATCTGATAGGGACACACCAGCAAACAGCACCATAGGCGTAGATATGGCTCTAGTGGAGTGAGCACGTACCTTTGGCGGCAGAGGTTGGCCCGCCTGTTGATGGCAGAAAAGAATTGCACTAGATATCCATCTAGAGATACTTTGCTTCGTGAGAGGGAAACCTTTCCTTGGTGCACTGTAAGCTACAAACAATTGAGTAGATTTATGGAAGGATTTGGTTCTGTCCAAATAGAATACCAGGCACCTTTTTGAAAGTCTGAGGAGACTTTAGGGATAAACTTGGTTGGTGCGCAGAATGACTCTATCATGTTTAAACTGTAAGAATGGCTCCTGGGTAGTGAAAGCCTGGAGTTCACAAACTCTCCTTGTTGATGTAAGAGCCAGGAGGAGAGCGACCTTCCAGGACAGGAACTGTGTATCCGCTCTATGCATAGGTTTGAATGGGTGCTTCATCAACTGTGCAAGCACCATGTTGAGCTGCCATGTAGGAGGAGGAGCTCTCACAGGCGGAAACGTCCTGAAAAATCCTTTAAGGAATTGCTTTACCAGACTGCTGGACCACAAAGATGGAATCTTAGATGATCTCCGGAAACTAGAGATAGCCGCTTAGTGTACTTTGATGGAAGCATGAGCCAGACCTGTATGTGTTAGATGCAAGAGGTATGCTATAAACACGGTGGTCCCTCACAAAAACAATGAGAAGGGAGTAATAAATATAGTTTAGATCTATATTGTGCTGTCCAGCCAGACCGGAATCTTTTAATGTACCAAAAATGTTTTTGTAAAGACAAACAATGAAGTGGGAACAAAGTATTGTCTCGAGTGAGACATGGCCAAAACAGAAAAGAAGCTCAGGAAACGTTTGGTGCTTGCAATAAATTCAACATTTCAAGAAGCACAAATGAAGGAAGACACCATTACACATTGGGAAATAATTAATATCATTGTGTTACGGTGTCACGGAGTCGACGACGTTTCGATCCATACATAGATTTGAGGATCATCATCAGGACATTAAGTTACATGCCTGAGTGATTGCCTGTTGAAAAATGGGAAAACAATAGAAGGGAGAGAGGGGATAGAAGAATTGTAGAATTAGAATAAGAATACCCATTGATTGAAAGCCATGCGCTTCTAAGAAGTGAGTGGTGGTCATTAGAACCTGGAGATATCACTTGATCAGAGTGAATGGCGGTACCGGTACTGGGAACCCGAGTGGACCGCTGAGTAAATGGCGGTGAAAAAACTACCGGTAACGTTGGTGGTAGTGGCTAATTCCTGTGATAACCAAGAATAGTAACAAGCAATTATTGCAGTGATCAATGCTGAGTGGCAATTAAATAATCTGAATCTATTGATGATAGCCAGCAAGGCTAATGGAATGATCTAAACCTTGTGTGCATGGCGGTGAACTGACTAACGGTGACCGCGAGCAATTGTGTATCCCTCGTGAAGATGGGGCAGACATGTGAGCTAACTTACCCACTGCAGGTAGGAGTAGTCTGCAATGCAGTCTGTAGGGATGTCCAATCGAGGAATTCTCGTACGCCTAGATGGAGAGAAACTTATAGTAAACCGGAGTGACGGTTGTGCTGAGGGGGGTGAGGGGAATAATGGCCCTTACGTAAGATATGGGGAGATCCGCATCAATATGCAAGGATCCTGGAGGAGAGGCAGATTCCGGTCACTCGTGCAGGCGTTCTGAAATTAACATGGAACGCGCATTACTACCTGAATAGAGGATGGTAATGGGGAGATCGGCACATTAGCTGTAGCAAAACTTACCGATTGGTTTAACAGGGCGCCCGTGATGCATGCCTCTAGGGAAGCCGCTCAATGGTGGCGTGTCGGTGTAAAGCTTTTTGTGCACGGTGAGAAGTTATTAAGACCGTGACGCGAGACGTCATGTGACAGAGTCACATGGTATCATGGTCCGCGTGAACTGTTAAGTTTGAAGGTTATAATGGTGGCCAATTAGAGTGAAAAAGTGAACGAAGAAAGTAAGAGAAAACCATAGTAAATGATAAGTAGGGTACATGTAGGAATGGAATCAAACAATAACCTGGTTTCTTCAGGTTGATTAAAACTGTGAGCACATTGGAGTGACATCAATGCAGGGTCTTAATTTCATTATAACTTAGAAACATGGACGGTAGGGCTATATATTTACAGAGCAGAAAAGTGATTCTCTGAACAGGTGAGTGCCATATAGAAGCAAGGATGGTAGAGCTACGTAATCAGAGAGCAGGCGAGTAATTCTATGAACAAGACATGGCGGAAATTAAAATCCATTACAAGTGAAAGTTGACCATGCTGTGCATTTCTTTCAGTTTGATACATGGCCATTTTGCAGAGTCCCAATGAAAAGTCCATCAAGGTTAGAGTAAGGAGGTCCAGTCCTCCATTCGATTTAATCCAGTGTGTATGCTGCCTGTGCGCAGGATCCACTTTAGTTCCTCTATGTTTAGTAGCTGACCCATGTCTGCACCTCTCGGTGGTGGTTTTAGAACACTGATGGCGAGCCATCGGATGTCGTCCTCGGTGTGTCCTTTATTCGAAAAATGTTCAACAAGTGGGGCATTCCGTGTCTTACACCGGAGCCGGCTGCGAAGTTGGCAAATCCTGATCCTCACCTTTTGGGTGGTCTGCCCGATGTAGATCATGTTACATGGGCAAAGGATAGCATAAATCACGTTTGAAGTGTTGCAGTTGGAAAAATGTGTCAAATGTATTTTGACATCATTGAACGTGAATTCCTTACAATCAATCGCAAATTGGCAAGTCACACAATTACCACATTTGGCATGTCCGGATAAGGGTCCCAACCCCCAATGGTCATTAAGTGTTTGCGCAAATGGTTTGGGGGGCAGTGCTGCTCTCACTAGATGGTCTTTTATATTCTTGTTCTTGCGAAAAGCAAAGATAGGGCGTTCCAGATTAAGCGTGCCTGCATTGAGGATTCCCCAGTGTTTGAGGATACATTTCCTTACTGCATTGGAGACTGGTGAGAACGTGGTGAAACAGACCATGCGCTTCTGGGTACTCTTTGTTTTGGGTGAAAGAAGGTAATCGCATGGGCAGTACCATGCTCTTTTCAGTGATGTGCGTATTAATCTACGTGGATAGCCCCTCGCCATAAGCTTGTTAGACAGAACACCAGCCTCACTGAAGTAATCTTCCTTAAGCGAGCAATTTCTTCTGATACGGAGAAATTGAGAGAAGGGAAGGAAGTCTCGTAAGGCATGTGAATGGTGACTTTCGTACCTTAATAATGTGTTCCTCTCAGTCAATTTCCTAAACAGGCTCATGAGTAGTTCGCCATTTCTATTTTGAATATTGAGGTCTAGAAAGGAAATCTCTGTCTTGTTGTGGGTGAGAGTGAACCTCAGGCCCTGGCAGTTGTTGCTGAGCCAGTGTAGAAATTGTGATAATGTCTCTTCTGTGGCGCGCCAAATGAGAAAAATGTTGTCTATATACCGCTTCCATAATGGAATACTGGTATAGAATGGATTATTGGGTATGAGGATTTTGGTCATCTCTAGGTGGTCCATGTACAGAATGGCAAAATTGGGAGCGAAGACAGCTCCCATCGATGTACCCTTGACCTGTTGGTAATATTGGTCATTAAATAGAAAGAAGTTCCTAGTTAGGCATATTTCCAGGAGTTGCATAATGAAGCTAGTGGGAATAGCATGAGGGTGAGGTCTTGTGTCAAGTATTTGTTCAATAACCAATAATCCCTCGACCTGGGGTATATTATTATAGAGTGATTTAACGTCAAGCGTACAGAGAATGTCAGAATCAGAGTCAAAAGGGTGGTGTTCAACCAGGTTGATCATTGCCATGCTATACCTCATGTAGCGCGAGGTCTTAGGGACAAAGTCTTTAATGGACAAGTTACTTACCTTCGGTAACGATATATCTGTAAGAAACATTAGTAGTGATAGATTCCTTACCTTAGAATATCCCCAGGCGTCAGACTGGATCCGGAAAGTTTTCGTCAGCAGTACCCCTGCGCGTCGGTAGGTGGCGTCGTGCGGCTCAGCGTCCGACGTTGGCGTCGTGGTCGCCGAGATGACGTCGCGGGCGCTACTTAGACGCCGCCCACGCGCTCTGACATCAGTTCTGTACACGACTTTCCGCTCCAGGAACGCAGAGCCATGCAAGATACTGACCACTGGTGCATTGAAACTAGGGCCCTGAAAGGGATGACCTTAACCCTAGAAATAAGTTCGCAGAACGGGGAGGATGGGTGGGATGGTAAGGAATCTATCACTACTAATGTTTCTTACAGATATATTGTTACCGAAGGTAAGTAACATGTCCATCTGAAAGAAACACATAGTGATAGATTCCTTACCTTAGAATAGATACCCCAGCAATACCAACCCCAGTGGTGGGTCTGCGAACCAAGATCACACCAGAATGTCACGGAGAACGGAACGGCCAAAGAAGCAGTCTCTCCGGACTTGGCTGTCTAGGCAATAATGCTTGGTAAACGTGTGCAGCGAGGCCCACGTGGCTGCCTGACAGATGTCTTGCAGGGGGACACCACGTCCCAATGCAGTAGTGGCTGCAGTAGCTCTGGTGGAATGAGCACGCAGCCCCACCGGAGGTTATTTTTTAGCCAAAGAGTAACAGGCTTTGATACACAAGACAACCCAGCGGGAGATGGTTCTCTTATGGACCGCCCGACCTTTCTTGGTGCCAACGTAGCCAACAAAAAGCTGGTCATCCACCCGGAACTGCTGTGTGCGGTGAAGATAAAAAGAAAGCGCACGTTTTGGGTCCAGACGGTGGAGCCGCTCTTCCTCTCTGGAAGGATGCGGAGGCGGAAAAAAGGTGGGCAAGGTAATAGTCTGCCCAATGTGAAAGGCCGTAACCACTTTTGGCAAAAAGGAAGGACGGGGCCTGAGCACAACCTTGTCCGGATGGTCTGAAAGGAAAGGAGGCTTACAGGAAAGAGCCTGGAGCTCACTCACCCGCCTGGCGGAAGTGATGGCCACCAGGAAGGCAGTTTTTAACGTCAAAAGACGAAGAGGACAGTTGTGAAGTGGCTCAAAGGGAGCGCACATCAAGTACGTCAGAACCAGATTCAAGTCCCACTGAGGCATCACGAAAGGAATAGGAGGAAAAAGGGGAGTAATACCTTTAAGAAACCTATTTACAACAGGGGACTTGAAAAGAGAGGGCTGATCAGGGAGCCTGAGAAAGGCCGAAATAGCAGAAAGATAGCCCTTGATAGTGCCCAGAGCAGAGCCCTGCTGGGCCAAAGAAAGAAGGAACAGTAGAACCTCAGAAAGAGGGGCAGAAAGGGGATCCACAGCCTTTGCTCACCATGCCACAAATTTGTTCCACCTGCAGGCGTATACCACTTTAGTAGAGGGACGCCTGGCTGCCAGAATAACGTCACAAACTTCAGGAGGCAAGTCGAAGGGAATCAACTGCCGCCGCTCAATCTCCACGCAAAGAGGTGGAGGCTGGACAGGTTCGGGTGGAGTACCGTCCCCTGCTGCTGCGACAGAAGATCCTCCCGAAGAGGCAGTCGGATTGGGGGATCGAGGCTCATACTGAGTAGCTCGGGATACCATACTCTTCAAGCCCAGTCCGGAGCCACAAGAATGACTTGGGCCCCGTCGCGCCTGATCTTCTTCAGCACTCTGAGCAGAAGTGGTATAGGCGGAAAGGCGTACAACAGACCACAACTCCACTCGCGACGAAAAGCGTCGCCGAGCGAGTGCCGCCTTGGAAATTCCAACGCGCAGAACTGATGACATTGCGCGTTCTCTTCGGTGGCGAATAGATCTAACCAAGGCTCTCCCCACTGCTGAAAGAGACCTTGCGCCACCTCCGAGTGAAGACGCCATTCGTGATCGAGCATGCACCTGCGGCTGAGTTTGTCCGCCCTGGCGTTCAGAGAACCTGCCAGGTGTTGAACCACCAGGGAGATGCCCTGATGTTCCAGCCATGTCCAGAGACGCAGAGCATCCTGACAGAGGGTCCACGACCCCACCCCGCCTTGTTTGTTGCAGTACCACATGGCGGTGGTGTTGTCCGTAAACAGCTGCACTACTCTCCCCTTGACAGAGGGAAGGAATGCTTTCAGTGCAAGCCTGATCGCCCGCAGCTCCAAAAGATTGATATGGAGCCGGGACTCCGCCGGAGACCAGAGGCCTCTGATCTCCGCCTCCCCCATGTGGCCTCCCCATCCCAGGATGGACGCATCCGTCACCACTGTGAACTCCGGTTGGGGAAGGGAGAGGGATCTGCCGTCGACCCAATGCCGGTCCGTGAGCCACCACTGCAACTGTCGTGCAGTGCCCTCCGAGATCTGGACGTGATCGGACAGGTTCCCCTGATGCTGCGCCCACTGGAACTTCAGGTCCCACTGCAGAGCCCACATATGCCACCTGGCATGATTGACCAGCAGTCTGCGGGAGGGCATGAGGCCCAGCAGCCTCAGAGTCACTCTGACCGAAACCCAGGACAAGGGCTGAAAGATGGGAATCAGTGCCAGAATGTCCCGGACTCGCTGTTCGGGAGGATAGACCCGAAACTGCGCCATGTCCAGAACCGCTCCGATGAAGAGGAGCTTCTGGGAGGGAACCAGGTGCGACTTCGGCACATTGATGGAGAACCCCAGCAAGTGCAGGAGGTCGGCCGTAGTCTGGAGGTGGGAAACGGCAGTCTGGGGCGAGCCCGCCTTCAACAACCAGTGGTCGAGATAGGGGAAGATTGAGACCCCTGATCTAGGCAGATGAGCTGCGACCACCGCCATCACCTTGGTGAACACCCGAGGGGCGCTGGTAAGGCCAAAGGGGAGCACGGTACACTGAAAGTGCTCGTGGCCTACCGTGAACCGTAGGTAATGCCTGTGGGCTGGCAGGACGGGGATGTGGAAATATGCGTCCTGCAAGTCCAGCGCCACCATCCAGTCTTGTGGGTCGAGAGCAGACAAGACCTGAGCTAGAGTGAGCATCTTGAACTTCTCCTTGCGGAGGAAGCGATTGACGTTCCGGAGGTCCAAGATAGGACGCAGGCCTTTGTCCTTCTTGGGCACCACAAAGTAGTGGGAATAACAACCACGACCTACTTTGTGCGTCGGAACGTGCTCGATGGCCCCCTTGGCCAAGAGGGCCGCAACTTCCTGCTGAAGAAGCACCAAGTGATCCCCTGACATGCGGTGGTATTGAGGCGGCATGGCTGGGGGGGTAGTCTCGAAGGGGAGGGAGTAGCCCCTTTGGACTATCTCTAAAACCCACCTGTCCGAAGTGATGGTGCGCCAGTGGGGGAGGTGATGGCGGAGCCTGCCGCCCACTGGCGTTTGATGGGCCTGAAAGTTCGGACTAGGAAGGTTTGGAGGCAGAGGTGGCGGGGGTGGTCTGACCCGCCCGCTGGCCCCTTTGTCTGCCACGGCGGAAACCGCGTCCGCGCTGGGATGACTGTTGCGCCGGCCGGTGGCTCTGTTGCGAACGCTGCGGGGCGCCCCTTCCTGTGCCACGAAAGGAGCGAAAAGCGGAAGGCGGAGGAGGGCGGACTGCCGAGAGTCCTAAGGACTTGGCCGTAGCCCGTGAGTCCTTAAACCGCTCCAACGCACTGTCCGCCTTGTCGCCGAAGAGGCGACGGCCATCAAAGGGCATGTCCATAAGGGTGTTTTGGACAAACCTGAAAATCCACTTGTCCTCAACCAGGCGTGACGGTGAACCGCCACCGTCGTTGCAATGGATCTGCCCAGTGAGTCGGCGGTGTCTAGACCACAATGGATCATGATCTTAGCTGCGTCTCTCCCCTCTGCAACAGCCTGGGCGAGAGTAGGCCGGGTTTCCTCCGGACACTGAGACAGCACGTTCGCCACCGTATCCCACAGGCAGTGGGAATAACGGCCCAAGAGGCATGCGGTGCTCACGGACCGCAGCGCAGAGCTGGTGGAAGAGAAAATCTTCTTCCCAAACTGATCCAGCTTCTTGGATTCCCTATCCGGTGGGGCGGAAGGGAAGGCGGTTGGGGAAGCAGAGGCTTGGACAACCAAGCTCTCGGGAGTGGGGTGTTGGGAGAGGAAAATGGGGTCACCCGGAGCCGGGCGATGGTGTCGGGCCACGTTCCTATCCACAGGAGCCCCTGTGGTGGGCCTGGACCAAGTGCCCAAAAGAACGTCCGAAAGGGCTTCATTAAAGGGCAGCAGCGGCTCCGCAGAAGTAGCTGCTGGCTGAAGCACCTCTGTCAGGAGGTTAGTCCTGACGGCCACAGTAGGGAGCTGGAGGTGTATACGCACCACTGCATAGTATAGTAGCCACGGTAGGAGGAGACAGCATGCCAAGGTCTGGTGAGGTATCCAGACCACTGAATTCCTCAGCCCAGTCCTGTTCAGACTCGCAGGCTGCAGCGAGAGGGTCGTCCGACCCCTCCCAGTCCTCCCCTTGCTCCTCAGGCTGTTCAACCGGCCGAAAGTAAGGAGCAGGGACATGGGGATAGAAATCTCCAAACGGCGTCGAGAACGGCATCGACCGACGCCGCGTCCACTTCGGGGCTGAATCTGAGGTCGATGTCGTTCCGAGGAGCGGGCGGCGTCAGGATCGGTGCCGGTGGGGTCAACGTCGGTGGAGGCGTAACGAGGTCAACCGGCGTCGACCGGGATCCAGGCCTGGATCCAAGGGTGTCCTGCGGCGCTGGAGCCGACAGCGACACCGGGGCCGGAGCCGCCAACGATGGAACGCAAGGACGCCCCTTTGCGGGACCGCAGGGCCCGAAGGCGCACCGGCGGGACCCGACGGCCCAAAGAGGCGAGCCATGGCCGACAGGAAGTCCTGTATCTGGGCCGGAGTCGCCGACGACCCCGGGAAGGGCGGGTAGTCGGGCGGCGACTCCATGGACTCCGCCGGAGCTGCGGGGGTGGCACCACCCGTACCCTCAGCCGTGTCGCGCGACCGGCGAGGGGAAGTCAGAGAACGATGACGTTTCTTCGACTTCTTGTGCTTCGCCTTACCTGACCCTGAGTGCGAAGACTTCGATCCCGACCATCTTTGATGACTCCGCGCACGGTCCCTCGACCTCCCTCTGGACCGGGACCTCTCACGGCGCGGAGCAGACTGCCGGGCTTCAAGCAGCTTTCGGGACCGCTCTCGCAAAGACTTCGGCGCCATGGACCGGCAGTCGGGGCACGACTTGGGGTCGTGGTCGCGCCCCAGGCAGAAGAGACACACGCGGTGCGGGTCCGTCACCGACATCATCCGATGACAGTCCTCGCAGGATTTAAAACCGGGCATCCCTAACTGCACCAGGAGTGGATATCGACTCGAAAAAGGGTGAGAAAAAGATCTAAAAAAACTTAGCAAAAAAAGACTAGGGGTACCGCTCTCTCCGGATCTGCGCTTGCTGGCGCAGAAAAAGAAAGAACTGACGTCAGCGTGCGTGGGTGGCGTCCAAGTAGCGCCCGCGACGTCATCTCGGCGACCACAACGCCAACGACGGACGCGGAGCCGCACGACGCCCCTACCGACGCGCAGGGGTACTGCTGACGAAAACTTTCCGGATCCAGTCTGACGCCTGGGGATATTCTAAGGTAAGGAATCTATCACTATGTGTTTCTTTCAGATACAAATGCACAGCATGGTCAACTTTCACTTGTAATGGATTTTAATTTCCGCCATGTCTTGTTCATAGAATTACTCGCCTGCTCTGTGATTACGTAGCTCTACCATCCTTGCTTCTATATGTCACTCACCTGTTCAGAGAATCACTTTTCTGCTCTGTAAATGTATAGCCCTACCGTCCATGTTTCTAAGTTATAATGAAATTAACACCCTGCATTGATGTCACTCCAATGTGCTCACAGTTTTAATCAACCTGAAGCAACCATGTTATTGTTTTATTCCGTTCCTACACATACCGTACATTTACTATGGTTTCCTCTTACTTTCTTTGTTCACTTTTTCATTCTAAGATGGCCGCCATTATATCCTTCAAACTTAACAGTTCACGCAGACCACTATACCATGTGACTCTGTCACATGGCGTTTCGCGTCACGGTCTTAATAGACTTCTCATCGTGCACAACAAGCTTTACACCGACAAGCCACCATTGAGCGGCTTCCTTAGAGGCATGCATCACGAGCGCCCTGTTAAACTAAACGGTAAGTTTTGCTACCGCTAATGTGCCGATCTCCCCATCACCATCCTCTATTCAGGTAGTAATGCGCGTTCCATGTTAATTTCAGAACGCCTGCACGAGTGACTGGAATCTGCCACTCCTCCAGGATCCTTGCATATTGATGCGGATCTCCCCATATCTTCGGTAAGTGTCCTTATTCCCCGCACCCCCCTCAGCACAACCATCACTCCGGTTTACTACACAGTTTCTCACCATCTAGGCGTACGAGAATTCCTCAATTGGACATCCCTACAGACCGCATTGCAGACTATTCCTACCTGCAGTGGGTAAGTTGGCTCACATGTCTGCCCCATCTTCACGAGAGGTACACAATTGCTCGTGGTCACCGTTAGTCAGTTCACCGCCACGCACACAAGGTTCAGATCATTCCATTAGCTTTGCTGGCTGTCATCGATAGATTCTGATATTTTAATTGCCACTAAGCATTGATCACTGCAATAATTGCTTGTTACTATTCACGGTTATCACAGGAATTCGCCACTACCACCAACGTTATGGGTAGTTTTTTCACCGCCATTCACTCAGCGGTCCGCCTGGGTTCCCAGTACCGGTACCGCCATTCACTCTGATCAAGTGATATCTCCAGGTTCTAATGACTACCACTCACTTCTTAGAAACGCATGGCTTTGAAACAATGGGTATTCTTATTCTAATTCTACATTTCTTCTCTCCCCTCTCTCCCTTCTATTGTTTTCCCATTTTTCAACAGGCAATCACTCAGGCATGTGACTTAATGTCCTGATGATGATCCTCAAATCTATGTATGGATCGTAACGTCGTCGACTCCGTGACACCCTAACACAATGATATTAATTATTTCCCAATGTGTAATGGTGTCTTCCTTCATTTGTGCTTCTTGAAATGTTGAAATATTGCAAGCAGCAAACTTTGTCTGAGCTTCTTTTCTGTTTTGTCCGTGTCTCACTCGAGACAATACTTTGTTCCCACTTCGTTTGTCTTTACAAAAAGTTTTTGCCACATTAAAAGATTCCTGTCCGGGTGGACTGCACAATATAGATCTAAACTGTATTTCTAGATTTATTACTTCCTTCTCATTGTTTTTGTGAGGGACCACTGTGTTTATAGCAAACTGATACCCAAGGTCCCTGACCAATCTCTTTGGATTCCCTTGTCCTTAATATATTAGATGCAAGAGGTATGGCAAAATCTCCTCTGGAGAGGACCAGAGGGTGCACTTTAGCTGTATTGTTGGTACTGTACTCTCGAGCCTGAGATAGGACTCTCCTGCATTCCTGTGGGATCTTTAAGTGTTGAAACTCCTGAGGGCGTGGCTTGGCGCCGAACGAAATGGCCACCTAACGAGAGAGCTCCGCTGGGCAACCGGCCCATAATCCAAAATCCGCAGTCCTATCCGATCCCCACAACTTCGTAAGTGCAAGCCCTGGAAGCCGTACCTGGAGGGATCGGAGCCAGCTACCGGGCCCCGCAGAGACTGGGTTGACCCCGGACTGAGCGAGGACACGATCGGAAGGAAGTGTCGCAGCCCGGCCGAGGCACATCCGGCGAAACCCGACCTGCAGGGACAAAGGTGCAGGGCTGGGAACGCCTACTGTAGGCGTGACCGAGACTGGTGAAACCGGGGACCCGCCAGCGACAGTGGCTAAAATCCTGAAAGACTGAAATAGGCTCCCCTAACGACCATCGCGACACACGCGAGAGAGCTGGGCCGCTTCGGAACACCTAGAATAGCGGCCATATTGGGGGAACTGCATTAGACCAGCCCCCGGACAGCACAGTGGACACGGTAGGACTCATCATCCTGGGCAGTATTGAGGGGCTGGACTCGGAGGGAGACACTGCTGAGAAGGACGGGGGAGCGGAGTCCCCTAGTCTCCTCCGAGCAGCCCTAAAGAACAATCCCAAGTGGCATGTAGGGAGGGGCCCTGACGTGGCCTAGCTCCGGGAGACGAGCTTAAAGAAGACGGAGAGGCCTTCCCCGCTCAGACCACCCAGAGGGCCACAACATGGGGTCGAGCGCATTTGGGGCCCGGAGGCTGGTAGATTGAGTCCGGGCTCAATTAATCCTCGCCTGCTTTGGGGGCACTGGAGGAGGAAGAAACAAAAGTACGGCGGGGAAAGTACCATCGATCCTGTAGACCCAGGGATCAAGTCAAACCCCGGACCGGCACTGGATGGGGAGACTGTCTGGGAGTGAGATCCGCCCGGGTGTGGGCAGGTTAGCAACTGGAGGCAGGCAGAAACCAGGAGTCAATTTGGCTGGCCCAAGAACCTCGCGGGGGTGGGCCCTGAGCGGCTAGTGCCGGCTAGCATCCGCTTGGAGGCAAAATTACGAGACAAAGGCCCCCCCCCCGGCATTGCGAGTGGGCCCCTGGCAGAGACGATGGGTAACAGCCTAGGAGTCCTAACGGAGGTCCGCCTCTGGAGAAGGGGCTGGGCCATAACAGTGTCTGGGAGCTGGATGGAGACTGGAAGTATCAAACCCCCTTCCCCTCCCTTTTCACGGTGGCTTACTGGACATAGAATACAACTTTGGGGAGAAGATAAAGCCCAAGGGAAACACACTGCCACAATCCAAGAAGATGGACAAGTACGCAGGCCCAAGGTCCCATCAAGAAGAGGGCGCCAGGTCTGCTGGTCCAGCGCCTGCAGAGGAGCCATCCCTGGGAGCAATAATGGCGGCAATTCAAACCCTCCAGTCCTCCTTGGAGCCTAAAATAGACTCAGTAACTACGGAGGTGGGTCTCCTTCGAGCAGATTTCAAAAAGATGTCCAAAAAAGTGTATACGGCAGAGGCAGATATCCGTGAACTCCAGTCCTCGTCCAAATCATTTGAAGAGCAGGTGCATAAGTTAGCTAAACGACAGGAAGCGCTGGAAGCAAGAGTCGAGGATCAAGAAGGGAGATCCAGGCGAAATAACCTACGAATAGTGGGAGTCCCCGAGGGAGCAGAAGCTCAGAGTGTAGACCTCATTTGTAGAGGACCTGTTTATGAAACACCTGAAACCCACATGCCTGTCAAAGTTCTTTTCAGTTGAACGGGCTCATAGGGCTCCGGTCCCACGCCCAAGACCGGGGGCCCCACCACGCACCATCATAGCCCGGACGCTGAACTTCAGAGATCGGGATGTCATAGGCAGCCCGGTCGCAGGGAGATCTTCAATACGAGAACTCTATAATCCGCTTTTTTCCTCCGATTTCACCTACCAGTTCCAGAAACAAAGGAGGAGCTTTAAGGAAGTAAAGAAGACCCTTAGGGAGAGAGACAAATATATGATGCTGTTCCCAGCCAAGCTGAAAATTATAGCAGATGGGAAATCCTGGTTCTTCACCTCACCGGAGGAAGCAAGGGAATGGCTGGAGGGGTGGCGCGTGAAGGGACACAAGCAGCCGAGAGGCCCAAGGAGGACCTGCCCAAACGTTTCAACAAACAGAGACTCCCAGGCAAGTGATAATGACATTCGGAACAGAGAACGGTCTCCGACCGGGTCCTAGACTTGGGGGATACTAAAGGGGAGTTGACCAATACTAGAAGTTCTGCGCCCCAATACAGATAGGGTTACCGAGACAATACAGAAACCACCTGGGGGTAACCAAGAGCAGGAGTAAAAGAGGCAGAATGGGTAGTGGGCCTGCCACGACAGATGGGAGCACAGGGACAACTGAAGGAAGTACTGGTCCCGGGCTACCTGCCAAAGTGCGCACCGAACATTGGTTTGAGGGAGAGGTGAGAAGGGAGGTGGGGCGAAATGTGAGATGTAGGGATGCCTTAAATAAGAGACATGAAGTACTTGTGGGCTGGATGGGCACACGGAGCAGTTGCACCGGGGCAGCCAACCCCCCTTAGATGGTTGATTTGCAGTTATGGGCGACAGGTGCTCTGCAAATTGGGGTCGTGGGAAGTTCAAGTCCCACAGTGCAGGGTGGCAGGGAGGGGGGGAGTTAAGGGTGTTATGGTTTTATTAGTTAGTTTGACAGTGTTTGACCAAGGCACAGAGTCTGAGAACGGGACATAGAACGAGCGAAGGGGAGTGTCATGCTCGGGGGAACCCTCAAATATCCGAGATGAGCAAGCGTGAAGGGGAATACATAACAAAGTAGAAGATACAGGAGCAGCGCAAGCTTAAAATTATGCCCTGGAACGAAAATGGTCTGGGATCCAAAATAAAGCGCAGACTAGTACTCCAATTTCTTAAGCACCACAAACCGTATGTGGTCTTTCTGCAGGAAACGCATCTGCAGGGGTATAACTATAAAGCATTGAATAGGTGGAGATATAAACTAACAGCACAAGCAGGGTACATGTCAGGATCACAGGGAGTGGGAATCCTCCTCAGAACCACTGTAACGTATGTCCCGGAGAAGACATGGAGGGACCCACTAGGCAGAATTGTACTCCAGTCGGGGAGGCGGGATGGCAGAACTTTGAACCTGGGCTCCATATACATCCCACCAACACTACAGAGTGCAACTAGGTCAGCCCTAGGAGCGCAGCTTCTGGAGTTGCCGGTAGGCACGCTAATTATTGAGGGCGACATGAATGATGTCATCTCCCTGTCAGAAGACAGGTGGCCAGGGAGGGCAGCCACAAACGCCGGCACTCCCCTGGGAGGTTTCGCAGAGGCACTGGGATGGGCAGACCTTTGGAGAGTCCATAATGGGAGGGAACGCCAATACACACACCAGTCGGCGAGACTTGGGAGTTTATCACGAATAGACTATCTGTTCACTCTGGGGCATGAAGTGGGTAGCTTACGAGATACACAACACTTAGTGAGAGGCATCTCAGATCACTCGCCGGTGGTCACCTGGCTCAAGGGGCAGACAACAAGGGGCATCCTGCCGCCAAGGCTGGAGGCTTGGCATCTGATAGATAGGGAATTTGTAGAACAGCTACAAGAGGGCACTGAAAGTTATTTTCAGCAAAACAAAGGATCGGTGGAATCAAGCTGTGTTCTCTGGGAGGCATACAAGATGGTTATAAGAGGGCAATATCAATCCTTGGCAGGGATTAAAAAGAAAGTGGATAGACAAAAATACCAGGAGCTTGAACAAAAGATAATAACCATGGAATCAGAGTTGGTAGGAAGGGAAGATCGCGATGGGACCCTAACACACCAACTGCAACTGGCACAGCGGGAACTACGGGAGGTAGCGGAGGGAGCAGCAAGGGCCCACGCACTGTCAATACTGCGGAGGATATATGAGGTGGGAGACAAGGCCACAAAGCTTATCGCCTGGCTTGAGAAAATAGACAGCGAGAGAAACTGGGTGACGGAAATCCTAGATCATGAGGGGGTGGGGCACATGGGAGACGAGGCAGTATTCGCAGATTTTTATGAGGAGGTATATACATCCAGGTCTAAAAGGTCTAGTGTAGAGTGTGCAGAGCTTCTAGCAACAATGAATCTAAGCACCTTAACTAAAGACGACTCGGAGATGCTAGATAGTGATATAACGGCAGAGGAAATAGCGGGGGCTCTAGGGGGTCTCCAGTCTGGTAAGGCCTCGGGCCCAAATGGTTTGCCCCTAGAACTGTTCAAGAAAACTGCCCAGATACTGGCACCCCAACTCCTAAACATAATTTTAGAGGCTAAGGAGAAGGGACAGCTACCGGAAGACCAAAGAACCGCCACCATAGGGGTAATCCCAAAGAAAGGAAAACCACATCGTACCGACCCATTTCCCTGCTTAACACAGAACCTAAAATCCTAGCTAAAGTCCTGGCAAATAGGTTATCAGAAGTACTGCCTTCATTGATTCACCCGGACCAGTCCGGCATCATGCCAAAGCGCAGTACACGTCTAAACCTGAGAAGGTTGTATGGGGTACTACACCTGACGAAGGAGTACGGGGCGGAGGATGTGGCAGTCCTGTCTCTTGACGCCCGAATGGCCTTCGATAGTGTGGAATGGAATTATTTATTTGTCTTACTACCTCGATTGGGCTTCGGCCCTAATTTTTGCGCCTGGGTCCGTCTACTCTATGAGGGACCAAGAGCCAGGGTGAGGGTGAACGGCTGTGTCTCCCGTGTGATAGAGCTGCGGAGGGGCACACAACAGGGATGTCCTCTATCCCCCATGATCTTTGCTTTGGAGCTGGAGCCGCTGGCAACTTGGGTTCGTGGTGATCCGTTTATCTGAGGGATTGCAGTAGACGATAACTGGGAGGAAAAAATATCGCTGTACGCAGATGATATCCTGTTTTATGTAAGCAAACCCTGCACCTCTATTCCGAGACTTTTACATATTTTCAATCTCTTTGGGAGCTATGCCGGGTATCAAATCAATTGGGATAAGTCCCTGATCTTCCTGCTCGCTCCGGTTCCCCTGTCCCTACCAAATCGATGCCCAGCCCCAGTAGCAGCGGATGGGTTCAAATACCTGGGAATTTAAATAACTAGAGATGAAGAACTATTTTTAACACATAATATTGTCCCCCAGATAGATCGCTTCCAGACAGACGCAGGCCATTGGCGTACACTCCCCCTCTCGCTGATGGGAAGAACGGTCCTTTTTTCAAAATGATGACCCTCCCGCGAATACTATATATTTTCCAAAATACACCATTCAAAATCCCTGAATCCTATATGTGAAGAATTAATGGTATCTTGAGGTCCCTACTATGGGATGGTGGGGCGGCTCGAATCTCGCTGGCAAAACTACAGCGGGGAGTGTATGATGGGGGCCTGGCTGTCCCAGACCCCGAGCCGAATATAGGGCCGCCCAGCTAGTGGTAGTGAACGAATGGGTGTTTGGGGACCGACTGGACCCTGCATACAGAATGGACCGCCTGGCCATGGGGAGCAGAGATTACCCGGCGCTCCTCTATAGCCTGAAAGGACAAAACCGGCTTCCACCACACACGTTGGCTGTGTTACGAGCTTGGAAAGCAGCCAATAAATGCTTGGGATGGGAAGGGAAACTTACGGCAGAAACCCCACTATGGGACAGCGATGATCTAGGCGAGGTCAATAAATTGAGAGCATACACGAAGTGGCACATGTAGGGATTGAGACATTGGGGGATGTATGGAGGTCGGGCACCCTAGTTACTTTCAAGACGCTACAGACTGAATTCGGTCGGGCACAGACAAACATTCTGGTATCAACAGTTGCAAAACGCCCTAAAAAGTCATCTTACCGAGGGGGAAACGATCCCAGACTACTCTCCCCTAGAAGATAGACTATTGTTGGATCCAATGCCTTCTAAGGCAGTCTCCCAGACATTCAAAAAGATTATGAACAATATGCCTGACAGTCTTGTCCCGTTTCGAGAGGCCTGGTCGGCAGACCTAGGGTCCCTAGACGAAGAAGACTAGAGCGAAGCGCTTCAGAGTCCAAGAGAGATAGCGATGAGGGCTAGGTTCCGACTAGTACAGCTAAGGATACTGCATAGATCCTACCTGTCTAGGACAAGAGTATTTAAAATGGGTCGGATAGACTGCCAACTGCCCCAGGGAATGCGGTGAGCTGGGCACATTTTATCACATAATTTGGTCCTGCCCGGTCATACAAAATTATTGGTCCAGAATAATTGCAATAATGAGAGAGGTGACAAGCGTGCCAGTACCGTTAGAAGCTAAGTGGCTATTGTTGGGAATGTCAGCAGATGAAAAATGGCCTTGACATGTTAATACCTGGCTTGGGGTGGCGGCAGCAAAGCGCAATCTAGCTAGTCTATGGGGAGCAAGCAGGCCTTCAGAGATAAAAGATTGGAAGGAAGACCTGGACTGGTGCCAGCGGGTGGAACAGACAGTATATCGCTCCAGGGGATGCCCTTGCAAATTAAAAAAAATATGGGGTCAATGGATGCAATATCGGGGGGCGCTCAACAAAACTGGGGAGGGGCTGGAAATGTATTTGATGCTTTGGGAGGGAGGAACGGGGTACAAGATTAGCTAGGCAACAACGTGGGTTCCGCAGAGTTTAAAAACAAGCCAGAACCGATACTGGAGAGGAGATTTCGCCCCCTGCGCGGGGCCTGCTCACGGAAATGTGATCCGTTGTAACGGTTATGTGTAATGAATCAACTACTAAATAAAAAAGTTTTGAAACTCCTGGGAATCAGGAGCCAGGCAGACAACCTCAGAGAACCGGGGTCTGGATGTTGTACTTGTCCCTGGTTCATTGTTAATAGAGATCGAATCGGTTTGAGGGGTATTGGAGGCTGCAGTAACAGAAGATGACGTTCTGTGTACCAGTGTTGGCGGGGCCACACTGGGGCTATTAAGACGTTTTTGCAGGGCTCCACTGTTGTAATTTGGCAGCACTTAAGTTAAGCATTAGCCAAGACATCCTGTATTCAGAGGCTAAATTGTCCGCTTTGTGGAATCCATTTTGTATTTCTGGCAGCCATTTTGGTTGCCATGTGCTGCCATGTGCTCTGTCCTACCTTCCTGTTAACTGCTCTTGAAATCTGCCTAGAGACGAGTTATATTTCGTTTCTTTTGCTTTGCACATGCTCAGTTGAGCTCGCAGCTGTCCATGCAGCTGTTCCGAGTTTATAAATGTCAGGATGTGTCTACTAGAAGTAGAAACTGTTAGCTCCACCCACTTGTCGACTGTGCATTTCTTGTATGACCTTATATGTATCTAAAACCAGCATTTGTGTTTGTACCGCCTTCATTTGACCCCCTGTGTGGGTATAAAAGGACCAAGGTCCTTCCATTCAGTGTGCTACTTCATGCATTACCGAAGGGTGGTGTGTAAATGTAGCTCCACCTCATGAGGTTTAATAAACTCTGTCTTTTCTATTCCAGTTTCTGTGCCAACTTCTTCTTAGCGGTCTGAGGACTCTGTGCAAGGAAGGGTGAACTCCTAAGCACTGGTAGGCCTGGTTGAGGCTCACCACTACAAATTGGCGCTTCCAACGCGGGGCTCATCGGCGACTTGGATGCCCGAAGGACTGGTCGAGATGAAGGATTGGAATCTCGCTTTTGGACGCGATCGCTGCCTGAGGAGACCCGAGTCTTGGCACCCACGGCGTTTTCCTTTCTTTCTGATCTGACCATCCCGGCGGCGCCGGTCCTCGACTGAGATCTCTTCTGTTGATTCGCCGTGCAGTGACCATTTGGTCAATTTGAGAACTTGGCAGTTGGAACCTGGACACCATTTGATTGGTAAGAGCCGTTTTGCGGCACTTGCTGTTGGTTTGATGCCTTTGATTGGTAAGGTAGTTTAGTAACACTTACTGTGGCTTTGTTTGTATGATTGGCCAATTTTGGAATCTGTTTTGTAGTTATATATGTATTGCAATACATATAGGCAGGTAATGAGGAGATTTTCTCTATTTTAAGTTGTTTGAACAGCGCAACGTACGAAGATTACCTTAAGCGCTACTTTGATTATAATACTGCATATTCTGCACTCTTTTTGGCATGCCTGCTTCTAGCACACTTCGTAGAAAGTGTTGCTGTCTTGGAGGTACCAATATGGATTTAGTAAGTACTCAGCTGACTCCCCTCAGAGGGATACCTAAATAGGTTTAGATATAGTAAAAAGATATTTCTTTCTTGGTGACTAAGTACCCCATGGAACTAAATATGTACATAAAACGGATCCTGATCTGTGCACTTAGTAACATTCATAAGTGGCGATATGCAGAGCGCTTTTTGAGTGTTCTACCAGCCAAAACTGGCGAATTTGGTGTATTTTGGCTTCTTGACATGGAGCACTCTTTTGGGCTGTTTTGATGCAGACTTTTGGACTACTTTTGAGAGCTCGTCTTGTAAATATGACTTACAATTAGTATTTACAAATAGTTTGGTTTTGCGTACAGTCTGTAGGCTGTCTCTTGTTTTTGCCCTAAGTGTTGATTTGTGGGTTAATTGTTTTTTGTATGTGGTTCTGGACTGACATGCTTGAAAGTACTTGTTTCAGTAAAGTAGACTATGTTTTTTGTGTAAGAATGGCTAGCCTTAAGCGCGCTGTGTTGTGTGTTATGAGTGTATGACCCCCTTCTGAAAATGTCTGGAATGAGCGAAAATTGGTTTTTGTTGTCATTCTGTTATGCAAATGTCATTTTAAAAAACTACATTTTTTTTAAATTCAGGGAATGAATAATGTAATATATGCTAAATAGCTGCACGCTACCATTAAAATTGATAAAGTAAGAAACTATAGATATGTGCAAATTGCCACACTGGTACAGATAAATCAGAATTTACATTCAATAGGAATAAAATAGGCCTCATAGAAAGGAAAGGGATTTTCTTTCTTAATGCTTTTTTATACAAGCACATCCGTGGTTCTGATGTTAAATGATTACTGTCCTTTAAAAGTGACGCAGACTTTTCATGTTTCAAGTAAGGCTTCTGTGCTTAGAGTTATAAATGAATGCATTTAAAGGTGATAGGAAAGGAATGAGGCTTGCTTTTCATATGTGGAACCATCAAAAGGGTTTGTGATCATTATTAAAAAAAAAGGAGAATTTTGATTATATGAAGAAAAAAATGTTTATTAAAAATAATTGCCCTAAAATTGTTTTTGTTCTTTTGTAATGTCTGATAATCATATTGTGAATAATATATAGCTCCTAGCATCAAATTTGGATTTAAGTAGCACTTTACCATGATGTGGGGAGTGCAATGTGAAATTTCACTTTATCCAGGCATATAAAAACTTGTTTTTAAGGATGTACCTTATACATTTCTGATTCCCCCATCTCTGGGATATCTAGAGGACACCCTGGGGATCCCTAATATGCCAAAATATTGTAGGTTATTCATTTTTAAGTGCCCCTACCACCAAAGTCGAAATTGAGCAAAATTCACTATTTAAAAGCAGTTCTGCCACTCAGGGCAGGGTTCAAACTGATCTCAGGCTTCAGAGCTGGTACACATGGAAGTATAGAACAAACAGCTGACCTACTGCACACCACACACTGTACACAAATGAAAATAAGTATAAAAAAACACAGCAGAAGTTAGATCCTATCTTTAAAATTATTAGACGGACAGGACTGCCTTTCAGCTGTGATTCTCCAGAGTTGCTTTGAATTGGAAAGACCGCATGGAAAGCCTTGCACAAAAATGGACAGCTGGTGAAAGGGTTAAAGGTCGGAGTTCTGCATTTAGCTACCTAGCAAGGCTAAGGGGAAGGTTTGCTTGGACACTTCGACCTCCGAACAGTTTTTGTAAGAAGAGATGACAGTGCAGAGAGAGAGGAAGAGAAGCTTTGATTCCTATTTTCCAAGTTTTGCGCAGTCATCTGAAAAGAAGGAAAAGCCCTGAGTAGAGCATAGCTCTGCCATGTATATAAAAATAATGGTTTTAGTTTAAAGATTACTGTGCAAGGGCTGAGATAAGGAGGCAATGGATTTTAGTTTGCATACATGCGCCCTCATGTTAATCTAGTACAATTGCTCAAGGAATTGGTAAATTGGTTATTAACGCTTTCTAAAGTTAACTCAATGTGCTTGTGTTAGGCTGAATCAGAAAATAGCCACTTTCTAAGATATCTCCTACAAGTTTGTTTGTGCCCAGTTGCTACACATAGGGGTTGAAAGTGTTGACAGCAGTGAAACCTGTTTTCAGGTTTTCCTACTGTCAAAATGGGGGAAGGAGGTTAGCTCCTGGGCAAATTAAGGGTAGGCAAATTTATGTTTTCTCTTTTTTTTTTTCACTCTCTCTTGAGTCTGTCTAAGCTGTCTAGGAAATGGCCATGAGACATTTAATTGGCTATTCAGTAATACTGTTTTAAAATTGTTAGAATTAATAAAATGATGAAAAATATACTATGTTACTGCCCATCCTGTATGAAAGAATGAGTAGAACAGATTGATGTTCCCTTATTTGACCTTTAAAGGGAACTGTATAGTGGGGGTTTCTGTTCAAAAATCTCAGGTGGCAATACCATTATTGTTTATGTTATTCTCATGTTCTATACAGTTTTGCAAGGGCATTGCTAGTCTTTTATTAGCTAGTCTGTGTAATTGAGCTGACAGCCCTTATTAGAGCTGGAGATAGGGTTTTTTCCTTTTGAAAATGATGTTGCATAGTCCGGATTGTGAAAAGTAGAATGCAGGAAAGACGCCCATGTGATCCTTAGCAAACATTTTGAAGGAAAATATTGTTTTATAGGAGTTTGTTTGTCACAACATGTTCTGCTGGAGAAAATGTACCCACTATGTTGAAGTTTAGTTCTTTTTGCAATAAGAATCCGTTAAATTAGCAGTTTTAGATTTTTCCTGCTGCGCCTATAACATGAAAGCATGGTCCCAAGCATAAAATGTAGGTGCTTTTATTAAGAGAAATTATTTTAGAAGTGTCTGCAGTCCTGCACAAGTAATGCAAGGTTCATAAGTAGAAGTGTAGAAAAGTTCCTTTTTCTTGAGGTTCTTCAGATGAATAATATAGGAATGCACAAATGTAAGGATTTGGAGTATGTATGTATTGTTTTTCTTTTTTCCTCAGAATTTAGTAAATGAACACAGACTTCCTTGGTTGCTTGGGATTGGGTGACGTATTACTCTTGTCAGTTCACCAAAAAGTTCCTTTTATACTTGCCAATAGGTCTAGGGTGTTTTTTTTTTATTCTCAGGTAAGATGAAGTGGTCCTTGGGTGCCTTGCTAATGAATGGGGCATCCCAAGACTAAGGAAGTATTCTGAGACTATCCTCTCTGTTGATAGATTATTTTTGTGCCTTGTCTAAAGACCTTTTGTTCTGCCCACCAATAGATATTTGCTGCCCTACAACCATTGCCAGAGGGGCCCGGACATCAGATCCAGCCTGGGAGTCAGCACCAGTCCAGCTTGGAGTCAAGATAAAGGGAACCAGCACAGGCGTTGCTGGCAACTAGGACCTCAGTGAAGGCCAGAAGCACTGGGACGTGAAGTGTGTACCCCTGCCACTGTCTTGGGCGAAAGACGGGGTCACAAATCAGGATGAAGAAATCTTTCTGTGGATCCAGTTTTTGATGCCCAGCTGAGAGAGTCACAGACCGACAAGGAGGCTTTTGCTTGAGGTGACCCCCTTTGAAACAAGGGTTGCTTCACATATCCCAGCATCAGGCCTTTTGAGTCCTGGTCCCTAAGTGAATGCAAGTCTGCGCCTTTGTTTGTTGATCAAGGGATGCCTGAGCATATTGGCTACAATCAGTGGCCCCAACAAAAGAGCAGTGCGCCAGCGGAGCAATACAGGAGTTAGGGAAGGACTTGAGTTTAGGGTACAGGTGCTGTGCCCTTGGTGCCTGTTAGATTAAAGTGAAGAAAACTGGTGCACTGCCTGAGACACTGGACAGGATCGTTGAGGGTATTTGCCCTGGGGGGGGGTGATTGCCCTATTCTGAAAGAAAGGCTTTTTCTTCTCAAACTGGGCCGTGATTCTTGAGTTGCGAGTTGTGCAGCTCCACCGTGGGAACAACAGGAGCCTGCCTGTGAGGCTCAAACGGACACAGGGAGAAGACTCCCCTCTGGATGGTTGTACAGCGGCTTCAATTTCCCACGGACTCTTTTTTTTTGTTAGTAATGTACCCCTTTGATCGTCCCATTTTTGAGGGGCTCAACTTAATAAAGTGTGTTATCAAAATAAAGAAGGTTATCCACAAGCCAAAGGGACTAAATGGGAATGGGAAAAGTGACAATATTTCAACACCATGTCTTCAGAAATGTGAGAATAATAAAGAACATTGGACCTTTTGTGATTTCTGTGACAAAAGCTAAAGCAGATTTGTGTATTTGTAGCGTTGGAAGAATTCCAGTGGGGAGGAGTGAGTGTACTGTAATCCTGACCATTGAAGGTGCCAATAACAGCACTTTCACAGCCTCGCATAATACGTATTTTGTGTGTGGAAATAACGGATATTATCAATTACCTGTTGGGTGGTCAGGAATCTGCTATGTATCTTTTCTGTTGCCCCCTGTGTTTCTGGCACCTGCATTATATCACCGTAATTTTAAACTGTACAATGATATTTCCAAAAACAGAAATAAGAGGACAATAAGTATGGATGAAGTTGACCAAACCGACACTACCCTACAACAATATGTTGATTTCAACTTGGGCTTATTTTTCTTTGTGGGTGCTGCATTGAACAGTAGAAAGATCAGGCGCTTAACTCGTGTTGTGGAAGCTGTTACCAATCAGACAGCTATGGCACTTGGGAACATTACAGAGGAACTACAGATTGCAAGGATTGTAGCACTCCAGAATAGGATGGTGTTAGACGTGATTTTGGCTGATCGAGATGGTGCATGTCGCATCATCGGTAGCAGCTGTTGCGTATTCATACCGGATCACTCACCTTCAGTATATGGCGCAATATCAGAACTGCATAAGATTGCTGCAGAAATTCATCCAGAGACTGGTACTTGGACTTTTACTGGATGGTTTTGGACTCTTGTTTCTGCTTGGGGCTGGAAGCTACTGACTATCCTGTGTGTAATGATTATGATACTTTTTTACATGCTGTGTATGCATCCAATGTGGTCCAATGCTTTGCTCCATTTGCATCTCTGCTTGTATACCTGCCAAAGGGAACGTTGCTGAAACAAAGGCCCAACAAATGTTGAATAAAGAGGTGGCCGAAATAATGTTAATAGATGTACGGGATGAATATTTAGATTACCCCAGATAAACGAATGTCTTCGGCTAATGCTGAAAGGGTCGTCTGTTGTAATTTGGCAGCACTTAAGTTAAGCATTAGCCAAGACATCCTGTATTCAGAGGCTAAATTGTCCGCTTTGTGGAATCCATTTTGTATTTCTGGCAGCCATTTTGGTTGCCATGTGCTGCCATGTGCTCGCCATGTGCTCTGTCCTACCTTCCTGTTAACTGCTCTTGAAATCTGCCTAGAGACGAGTTATATTTAGTTTCTTTTGCTTTGCACATGCTCAGTTGTGCTCGCAGCTGTCCATGCAGCTGTTCCGAGTTTATAAATGTCAGGATGTGTCTACTAGAAGTAGAAACTGTTAGCTCCACCCACTTGTCGACTGTGCATTTCTTGTATGACCTTATATGTATCTAAAACCAGCATTTGTGTTTGTACCGCCTTCATTTGAGCCCCTGTGTGGGAATAAAAGGACCAAGGTCCTTCCATTCAGTGTGCTACTTCATGCATTACCGAAGGGTGGTGTGTAAATGTAGCTCCACCTCATGAGGTTTAATAAACTCTGTCTTTTCTATTCCAGTTTCTGTGCCAACTTCTTCTTAGCGGTCTGAGGACTCTGGGAGGAAAGGCGTAGGCAAATATGCCGGACCATGCTATTGAAAAGGCATTCCCCCCCCATGATCCCTCTTGGGGATGCCAGCTTGCGAAGTACTGACATTTGGCGTTGTCATAAGTTGCAAACAGGTCTATGTTTGGCTTGCCCCACCCAGAGAAGATTCGGTTGAGTGCGTTGATTCAACTCCCACTCGTGGCAGGATGTTCGTAGCCTGCTTAGCATGTCTGCTATGGTGTTCTGCTTCCCTGGTACATACTAGGCTGTCAGCGACACCTTGTGATGCATTGCCCAGTTCCAAATCAGTAGAGCTTCTTGAGACAAAGCAGAGATTGTGTTCCCCCTTGCTTGTTTAAGTAGTGCATTGTCGTAGTATTGTCTGTCCTGACAAGCACCGAAGAATTCCTTATTCTGGGTAAGAAAGTTTGTAGAGCAAGGAACACTGCTCTTAGTTAGAGAAGATTTATATGAAGATTCAGATGAGACGGTGGCCCCTTGCCGCTGATCTGAAGTTCTTGTAGAAAAGCTCCCCAGACTTCCAGAGAAGCATCTGTTATCACCAGGGGAGAGCCTTGAGGCAGGAATGGTAAGCCTTGCGACAGATGACAAAGTTGTGTCTGCCAGAGTAGTGAGAAAACCATGGGTGGAGTTACTTGAATTAAGTCGAATGTTCCGTTGACCTGAACCCACTCGATGTTTAGAGCTTTCTGGAGAGGACGCATGTGCAGGCGACAGTGAGGGATGAGAAGAATACAAGAGGACATCATGCCCAGGAGAGATTTTTAAAGGTGTACGGAAAGAAACTTTCTTTTTTTTATGCGGTTCGCCATCGTTTTTAACCTCTGTTGTCTTTCCAATGTGGGATAAGCCTTGTTTAAGGTAGTATCCAGTATGGCCCCTCAGAAGGTTAGTCGCCGGGAGGGTTGGAGGACTGATTTTTCTGGATATATGGTGAGGCCTACTTGGCTGACGAGGCGCAGACCTTGGTAGATGCTCTTGCAGCCTTGTAGGTAGGAGCCTTGACTAGCCAGTCATCAAGGTATGGAAAAATTTGGTGATGATGTTGCCTGAGATATGCTGCTACTGGCACTAAGCATTTCGTAAAAATTGTGAGGGCCCGATTTGAGCCCAAAAATCAATACTATGAATTGGTAGTGTCTGCCGACCACCGCGAGTCTGAGAAACGTTTTGTGTTTCTTGTGTATGGGTATGTGGAAATCTGCGTCCTGAAGGTCTAAGGACGCCATGTAGTTGTTTCCGTTGAGAAGCTGCAACACATCCTGGATGGTGATCATGCAGAACAACTGTTTCTTGGAGAATTTGTTTAGACTTCTCAAATCCAGAATTGGTCTCCACTTTGACTTCTTGCGAACCAAGAAGAAACAGAAGTAGAATCCTTTCCCCCTCTGGTGAAATGGAACACTTTCCATTGCTTCCTTTTGAATCATGAAAACGATCTCTAACACTAAGAGGTGTAAATGCTTGTGAACAAGAGGTTGTGGAGGGGTTACGGGTGGTGGTTTTATGAATTGCAGAGAATGACAAAATTGTATTAGGTCCAAGAACCATCAATCTGTTGTAATTTGTTTCCAATTTTGCAGGTAATGGGACATTTTGCCTACCACTTTGCACGGAATTGGAGAAACAGCAGCCGGCAGTAGTGGAAGGTCATTGGCGATGGTTAGTGTCGTTGTTCTGTCATCCTGTTTTCCCTCTGAAAGAGGACTTCTTGTAGGCAGCTTCAGGTGGTTGCCATTTCGCGAATTGTGGCCTTTATTGTTGGCTGGAAGAGGTATAGGCGGGATACCAAAACTATTGGTAGTCTCCTCAGTAGGATGGCTGACCCTTGCCCTGTGCATCACGAAGAGGCATCTTTCCATACTGCACAGTGCCAAGGGCCTTAGCAGTGTCTGTATCTTTCTTTATTCCTTGTAATGCTTCATCGATGTGCTTTCCAAAAAGTTCCTCCCCGTCATAAGGCAGATCTAAAATTTTGATCTGGACTTCAGGCCTGATTTTTGAAGCCTTCAGCCATCCCTGATGTCTTAAAACTGCCGACCCGGCCAGTTGTCAGAAACTGGTGGAAGCAGAGTCCATCGCACAATCTATTATCTCTGAGGCGGAGCGTTCACCCTCCAGCAGTATTTTTATAGCCTCTACTTTGACATTTGCTGGTAGGTTATTGATATAAATGGCAATATTTGACCACATTTGCCTATTGTAACGGCCTAATAACGCAAGGGAATTAGAGGCTCTGACTGTTAATGCTGGCACAGTCGAGAAGCGCTTACCTATGTTTTGAAGCCTTCTACCTTCCTTGTCCGGGGGTGCCGATAATGGTGATGAAGGTTTTTTTGACCTACGTTGCGCCGCTTGTGATATCACTGAGTCTGGTCTTGGATGACCGTGAGACAAGCAGGCGCGTCATTAGGAGCCTTATACTTTTTATTAAGTCTTGGTAAGACTGGAGGCACTGTTGCTGGATTCTGCATTATTTTCAAACCTTGGTCCCAGATATAATTGATAATGGGCATGGATCTGACTGATTTACTGAAAGGCTCCTTGAAATCATAAAGGAAACAGTCCTGCTGATGCACAGGCTTTGGTAGCTCAAAACGCCTGACTGCTCTCTCAAAGAGGTTATGAAAACCTCCTATGTCCTCTGGAGGTGATTCAGTTTGTGGCGGAGACGGACACGCTGGTGGAGGAATTATGTAATCATCCCATTCGTCATGTTGTTGTTGCTGTTGTATCTCACCTTCCTCTTGCTCTTCTTCCTCAGAGGATGATAGTTGTTGTAAAGGTACTTTTGGTTGAGGAGAAGCTGGAGGTGGACTTTGCACCACAGGAGGTGGAAGAGGTGCTTGTGAAGGAGATGGCGATGTTGGAGGAAATCTCTCTGTAATCCGATTACATGGATTGTAAGTCCGTAACAAGAGTGGAGGGAAGGCATACCATATCTTGTTGAAGTTGTTGTTGGTGGCATTGGTCAGAGTAATAATATTGCTGGCCATAATACTCTTGTTCATCTGAGTCTTCGTGGTACTTCACGTTAAGCTCTGATGGGCTTTGCGCTGACCCAAAAAGGCTGTCAACCTCAGAAGAATCATCATCATCATCCAACAGATGTGTTGGCAACAAAGACTGGACTCTACTTGGTGATGTCGAGGAAGGAGTGTTTTTTCTTTAATTTTTGGTGAAAATTCGTTTTTCCTGCGTTTGATGTTGGGGTCGTCGCTGGTGTAGCGGACTGGATTCTGGTAGTGACTGCCGTCGACAATGAGCTGTCAGCGAAGGTCAGCTGCGTCGCCGATGACAATGGGGCCGCCGTAGACGATAAAGGCGTGGACGTCAGTATCGCCGTCGACGATATATCGGCCGTCGACGTAGCCGTCAATGGGATGATGGGCGAGATCGTGGGACGATGGGTTTGACGTCGACGCATGAATCACCTTCGACAAGAGATTCTGCGTCGGATGCTTCGTTGACGATGACTTGGAAGACATAGTAATCTTTACCGTCAACGACAGAGGGACTTGACGACTATGACGTAATCGAAGAGATCGCTGCCGATGACACGGACTATGGCGATGGTGGATGTCAACAACGTTGCTGCAACAGCACCCAAGGAGGATTTCCTCATCGTCAAGGCTGTCATCGACGAGCTGTCCGTTGGCGGAGCGGAGGTAAGCTTTTTGAAGGCATGTTTAACCTTCATACAAGGAGTAGAAGGTTCAGAGGCTGGTTTCTGAGAGGGTGTTTTGGTAGAAACAGGACCTTTATCCTGTTGTTGAGGAGGCAACTTAGAGTTGCGATCCCACTCACCTTTAAGCCAGGAGCCATGGAAACCGAGATATTCCTACTCACCTCCAGACCAACCCTCCACACTGAATGAGTAGCATGAGCGATTTGTCTCGAGGGGAAAAGAAGGTAAAAAGGAACCATGCAGGGAGAAAGCAGTCAATATTGAAAGACAACAGGGATCCCTCTGAGAAGCTGATACTGTCCTGGTGAACTACGTGCATCTGACAAGGATTCCAAGGAACACCATTCTCTATAAAACACAATCACACAGAAAAGACAGGTAAGTGGAAGAGGTACCCAACAAAGGAAAGCCTATTATCCTGTATAAGCTAATCAGGGACCCCTTTCCCTCCCCAGAAGGGTACTCACTGAGTTAAAAAAAAGCAAGAGAAAAGATCCCCACTTCCCTTATGTCCAGTGTAGGAGAGCAGGAAAATACGCATGTCCTAACCTGAATGGTGTCCAAATTTTAGTTTGGGAAGCTAGGAAGGACTCAAAGGAAAGTCACCAAACATCCGGTTAGGAGTACCAGTAATCACAAATAGCAGTGAAATAAGGGTGAAAAACCTACAAAAACTAAACCTAAATACCTATAGGCACTGTACTTTTAATATGATGAACAGGGACAAAAAATATAGAAACCACAGAACATACGAGGTTCTGGCCGACGCGACCAGAAAACAGCGAGCAGGAGGAAGCCCGTTACTCAATTTGGTAAAGGTCCCAAAGTTTGTGGGTTTTGCAGAAATGCTCCCGTAATCGGTGAAAAAACCAGTAAGCAATGATGCGGTAAGATCCGCGATCCACAATGGGGTCATCGAAATGCCAGGAAGGATTGCTGCGGGAAGAACCGCACGGACACCAAGCACCTACGTGCAAGGTGTGAGCCGGCCAAGCAGGATACCTTCGCCCGAATGGAGAGAAACGTAAAGCCAAGCACCAGGGCAACGGAGAACGAACTATTTGTGCAGCGCTTTCGTATCACGTGATAAGACATGGAAGGGCTAAGCCACGAGACCGCGCGCATAGCAAGGAGTAAGGAAATGGAAGGAGGCACGTAATGAAAACAAAACGGGTTTTGGAACCAAAAAAAAGAAATACAAAGGTAAGGGAAGACACATTCCACATTCGTTCATGTAACCTGCACAGTGTATCTTATAGGAGTGAGTAAACTGTATTGAGGGAGCATACCATGCATGCGGACCTGGTGGTAACACTTAGAAGGGTCTCCATGTTTTTGAGAACCTTCTGAAGACTTTTTGTGAGCCTTCTTTGGAGGTTGTGAGAAGAATGACCTTCGGAGTCATCCAGCGGTCATGTTTTAGGTGTTTTAGAGGAGGCTATTGAAGAAACATCACTCTCCTCATAAGAAACAGGATCATCTCTGTCTTTAAGCATCTGCAGGCACAATAAAAGCCTCCCTTCATGATCTTTTAAGGTCTTGGTGGAAAACATGCGGCATACGTTGCAATCTTTGGGTCTGTGTAGAGACAATAAAGGCAGTCCTTATGTGCATCGTTGATATGTAGTCTCTTCTTCCTGCAGGTGCCACAGGGCCTGATGAGGCCTCTTTAAGGTGTTTCTGACATGGAAACGCCGGTTTACTCCGCCCAAAAACAGATACAACTATCTGTATAATATATATATCTGTAGTCAAAAAGAAGAAAAAACCTGTAGAAAGGTAAGTCCAAAGAGTTGTGAGGGAAAAAAGTGAGCAGCGCTCAGTGGAGACTCCCTAGCACGGCAGAAAATCTGAAGGACTGGAGCTTCTCTCAGGAAGATTCTACAGGGTGGTGTCATCTGATTGGTTGTTTTCTAAGCTTGGTCCTTTTTTAAATAAGGATACAGATATGTTACCAAATGATGAGGCCTTAGGCTTTTAGGTTCTATGTCTTTTGGGACATCACTGTTTAAATGTACCGGGGACTCCCATCTCGATGACGGGGAATGATTCAAGCATGGGAATCTATGAAAGTTCCAATACTGGAATAAATTCCGCTTTCCCTACATTCCATATTTCCCAACATGAAAACATGCTTACTCCTGCCTTTGTCTGAAGTAAATTTCCTGGCTAGAAGTTGCGGAATACTTTTAAACATGTACTTTTGAGGTTGTGCGCAGACTTATGGTGCATTAACTGCTTCACCACATATACTTACAGCCCCTATATATAGATTTACAGAAAGGTAGCAAAATTTGAACCTTGCTAGAATCCAAACAATAATACAATGTATGCCCTGGCATAATCAGAAAGGCTGATATCGGAGTTTTGATATATTGATATTTCTGGCATAACTTGTCACACCACTGCATTGCCCCAAAAGGGACAAGTGGATTTTTTTTACAGGACAAGTAGATTTCTGAAGCATTCTGTTCCTTGGGCAAGTATATTTTTTTATCAAATTCCACATCCCGGTTACAAACTAATATAAATGCTGCCAAAATCAAGGATATCTACCCAAGATGTCACACTACTGGACAGTAGGTGATTAGGGATAGTCAACGTTCCCTCTACAAACTGGTACATCAGTAAATAAGAAAAATTGGCAACTGAAGAATATGTTATGTTATTTATATTTATAGCGTGCACGGATACTCTGAAGAGTGTCCCGGCGCGAACCTTGAGGAGTTGATGAATGTCCTGCTACATATGTATATTAAACATCCTGACATCTGACACCACTGTTAGTGGATAGTGTTGGGGGAGGGGGGTTGTTGTTGTTTTCCAGTTAAGGTGCCAAAATTAACTTGACAGGCCCTGGTGATACATAGAAAAACACTGCTTGCCGCACAGATTTAACATGCACACAGAAAATTTACTACCAAATATGGAGCTGCGTGGTGCTCTACTCACAGATAAATGCATCTAGATGCACAATTGCACAACTCTACTTGAACGTCTCCTCTACTTCAGGCATTTGAATCCTCAAACACTGCCCCCATATCATCCAGATCTGTCTCTCAAGCATCTACCTGAAGTTCAGTTGAACCAAGACAGAATTCCTGTTATTTGCAAGAACACGAAACAGGACAAATCTGGCTCAATAACATGAACCTCGAGAGCTTCGAACCCTACCTTTTACTAAATTCCAAGTCACTTGGATTCACCCTTAACATCAACCTCAAGGAAAACACTGCCCCAAAAAATACAAAGGTGACCTGGTAGCAGCTTTCTCGTCTAAAGAAAGTGAAAATGTTTATTCCAGAAAGCGACTTCAGAACTGCTGTTCAAGCCCTCTTACTCTGGCATCTGGATGGTGATAATGCGCTGCTTTATGGTCTACTAGACTCCACCGTGGCACTTCTTAAGGGCATCCTACATGACACAACCCAGCTCATCCAGGCCCTGGGGAAATATGATCACATCATTCCCATCCTGACAGAACTGCATTGGCTTCTCCTACCAGCCCACACCATTTTCAAAACCAGCTGCATCGTTTACATAGCTATCACAATCAGCACCCTCGCTTATCTTGCAGACAAGCTCACCATCTCTGGTGGTTCTCAGAACACCCACTTGCTGGATACCATCAGACTGCACATATGGAGTGTGACAAAAAAACACAAGGCAACAGGCTTCTTCTATCTATGTGCCAAGGGGGTGGAAAAACATCCCTACATCCAGTAGGATTTCCCTAATGCTGCTCCAGTTTTGGTAAGAGTTAAAGAATCACCTATTTAAAGAACACCAAATTAAAATGTATTAACCATCCACAACCAGCTACCTCCCCGGTCACTCATTGACCTTATGCTCATCTTTGATCCTGTACAATGCTCTGCTGCCTTTTGGCTACTTTCCCCGCTGCACAAGTTACTAACTTGTGTAACGATATATCTGTAAGAGACAGTAGTTAGTGACAGATTCCTTACCTTAGAATATCCCCAGGCGTCAGGCTGGATCCGGAAAGTTTTTGCGTAGCAGTACCCTTGCGCGTCGGTAGGCGGCGTCGTGCGGCTCCGCGTCCGTCGTCGGCGTCGGGACCGCCGGGATGATGTCGCGGGCAGTACTTAGACGCCGCCCCTGCGCGCTGACGTCAGTTCTGTACACGACTTTCCGCGCCAGGAACGCAGAGCCATGCAAGAAGCTGACATAGGTGTCTGAAAAATACTAGGGCCCTGAAAGGGATGTCCTTAACCCTAGAAATCAGTTCGCAGAACGGGGAGGATGGGTGGGGCGGTAAAGAATCTGTCACTAACTACTGTCTCTTACAGATATATCGTTACACAAGTTAGTAACTTGTGCATCTGAAAGAGACACGTTAGTGACAGATTCCTTACCTTAGAATAGATACCCCAGCAATACCAACCCCGGTGGTGGGTCTGCGAACAAAGATCAGACAAGGAAGTCCCGGAGGACAGAACGGCCAAAGACGCCGTCCCTCCGGACCGGACTGTCAAGGCAGTAATGCTTGGTAAACGTGTGCAGCGCGGCCCACGTAGCTGCCTGACAGATATCCTGCAGCGGAACACCGCGGCCTAAGGCCGTGGTAGCAGCCGTTGCCCTGGTGGAATGGGTACGCAGCCTAACAGGAGGCTCCTTCTTAGCCAAAGAATAGCAGGCTTTGATACACAAGGTGACCCAGCGGGAAATGGTTCTCTTGTGCACCGCCCGACCTTTTTTGGCACCCACGTAGCCAACAAAGAGCTGGTCATCCACCCGGAAGTGTTGTGTGCGGTTGATATAAAAGGAAAGCGCACGTTTGGGGTCCAGACGGTGGAGCCTCTCTTCCTCTCTGGAAGGATGCGGAGGCGGAAAGAAGGTGGGCAAAGTGATGGTCTGCCCAATGTGGAAGGCAGTAACCACCTTTGGCAAGAAGGACGGACGCGTCCTAAGAACAACCTTGTCTGGATGGACAGACAGAAAGGGAGGTTTGCATGATAGAGCCTGGAGCTCACTCACCCGCCGAGCGGAGGTGATGGCCACCAGAAAGGCTGTCTTCAGAGTCAGAAGACGAAGAGGACAGTTATGTAGAGGCTCAAAGGGAGCGCACATGAGAAAGGTAAGAACCAAGTTCAAGTCCCACTGAGGCATCACAAACGGAACAGGAGGGAAGAGGTGTGTAATGCCTTTTAGAAACCTGTTAACAACAGGGGACTTGAAAAGGGAGGGCTGATCAGGAAGCCTGAGGAAGGCCGAAATGGCACAAAGATAGCCGTTGATGGTACCCAGGGCAGAACCCTGTTGGGCCAGAGAAAGAAGGAACAGAAGAACCTCAGAAAGAGGGGCAGAGAGGGGGATTCACAGCCTTTGCTGTGCACCATGCCACAAACTTGTTCCACCTGCAGGCGTATACCACCTTAGTGGAGGGACGCCTGGCTGCCAGAATCACATCACAAACTTCGGGAGGCAAGCCGAAAGGAATCAACTGCCGCCGCTCAATCTCCACACAAGCAGGTGGAGACTGGACAGGTTCGGGTGGAGGACCGTCCCCTGCTGCTGCGACAGAAGATCCTCCCGAAGAGGCAGACGGATCGGGGGATCGACGCTCATACTGAGTAGCTCGGGATACCAAACTCTTCGAGCCCAGTCCGGAGCCACAAGGATGACTTGGGCCCGGTCGCGCCGAATCTTCTTCAACACTCTGGGTAGAAGTGGTATAGGCGGAAAGGCGTACAACAGACCGCAACTCCACTCGCGACGAAAAGCGTAGCCGAGCGAGTGCCGCCTTGGAAATTCCAATGCGCAGAACTGCTGACATTGCGCGTTCTCTTCGGTGGCGAATAGATCTAACCAAGGCTCTCCCCACTGTAGAAAGAGACCTCGCGCCACTTCCGAGTGAAGACGCCATTCGTGATTCATCATGCACCTGCGGCTGAGTTCGTCCGCCCTGGCGTTCAGGGAACCTGCCAGGTGTTGAACCATCAGGAACATGCCCTGATGTTCCAGCCATGTCCAGAGGCGCAGAGCCTCCTGACAGAGGGTCCACGACCCCACCCCGCCTTGTTTGTTGCAGTACCACATGGCGGTGGTGTTGTCTGTGAACACCTGCACTACCTCCCCTTTGACAGAGGGAAGGAATGCCTTGAGTGCAAGTCGGATCGCCCGGAGCTCCAGAAGGTTGATATGGAGCCGGGACTCCGCCGGAGACCAGAGGCCTCTGATCTCCGCCTCTCCTATGTGACCGCCCCATCCCAGAAGGGACGGGTCCGTCACAACTGTGTGCTCTGGCTGGGGAAGGGAGAGGGATCTGCCCATGACCCATTGCCGGTTCGAGAGCCACCACTGCAACTGTTTTGCAGTCCCCTCCGAGATCTGGACGTGATCGGACAGGTTGCCCTGGTGCTGCGCCCACTGGAACTTCAGGTCCCACTGCAGAGCCCGCATATGCCATCTGGCATGATCGACCAGCAGGATGCAGGAGGCCATGAGGCCCAGCAGCCTCAGGGTCATCCGTACCGAAACCCAGGATAAAGGCTGAAAGATCGGAATCATAGCCTGAATATCCCGGACTCGCCGTTCGGGAGGATAGGCCCGAAACTGCGTCGTGTCCAGAACTGCTCCGATGAAAAGGAGCTGTGGAGAAGGAATCAGATGCGACTTCGGCACATTGATGGAGAACCCCAGCGAGTGCAGGAGTTCGGCCGTAGTCTGGAGGTGGGAGACGACTGCCTGGGACGAGCCCGCCTTCAGCAGCCAGTCGTCGAGGTAGGGAAGACTGGAACCCCTGCCCGGCGCAGATGAGCTGCGACCACCGCCATCACTTTCGTGAACACCCGAGGGGCACTTGTAAGGCCAAAGGGGAGCACGGTGAACTGAAAATGCTCGAGGCCTACCGTGAACCGCAGGTAACGCCGGTGGGCCTGCAGGACGGGGATGTGGAAATAAGCGTCCTGTAAGTCCAACGCTACCAACCAGTCTCCAGGGTCGAGGGCAGTCAAGACCTGAGCTAGGGTGAGCATCTTGAACTTCTCCTTCCGGAGGAAGCGATTGACGTTCCGGAGGTCCAAGATAGGACGCATGTCCTCCTTGTCCCTTTTGGGCACCAGAAAGTAGTGGGAGTAGCAACCACGTCCTACTTCTGGGGTCGGAACATGCTCGATGGCCCTCTTGGCCAAGAGGGCCGTGACTTCCTTCTGCAGAAGCACCAAGTAATCCCCTGACATGCGGTGGAATTGAGGTGGCATGGCTGGGGGGGGTGGTCTCGAAGGGGGGGGTGGTCTCGAAGGGGAGGGAGTAGCCCCTTCGGACAATGTCCAAGACCCACCTGTCCGAGGTGATGGCACGCCAGTGGTGAAGGTGATGGCGGACCCTGCCCCCTACTGGCGTGCTGTGCACCTGAAAGGAAAGACTAGGAGGGCTTGGAGGCCGCGGACGGGGCGGGGTTGGTGGCCTGACCCGCACGCTGGTTGCCTGACCTGCCACGGCGGGAGCCACGTCCTCGGCCACGCGAAGACGCTTGCTGCGCGGGCCGGTGGCTGGGCAGCGGACATGGCTGCGGAGGGCGTACAGCAGAAAGGCCCAGGGACTTGGCCGTAGCCCGTGAGTCCTTAAAACGCTCCAGCGCATGGTCTGCCTTTTTCCCAAAAAGACCGACCCCATCAAAGGGCATGTTCATAAGAGTGTTCTGGACATCACCCGAGAAACCAGTGGTTCTCAGCCAGGCGTGACGGCGCAGCGCCACTGTCGTTGCAATAGATCTACCCAGCGAGTCGGCGGTATCAAGGCCACACCTGATGGTGAATTTAGCCGCATCTCTTCCCTCTGCAATGGCGCGGGAAAGCAGTGTCTGGACCTCCTCAGGACACTGGGGCAAAGCTTGTGCCACCGAGTCCCACAGAGAGTGGGAATATCGGCCCAAAAGGCAAGCGGTGTTGACCGACCGCAAGCCAGCACTGGAGGAAGAAAAGACCTTCTTCCCAAATTGATCCAGGCGTTTGGATTCCCTATCCGGAGGAGCGGTAGGGAAGGCGGTTTGGGAAGCAGAGGCTTGGACAACCAAGCTCTCAGGAGTGGGGTGTTGGGAAAGGAACAGGGGGTCGCCCGGAGCGGGGCGATGGCGTCGGGCCACGTTCCTATCCACAGGAGCCCCTGTGGCGGGCTTGGACCAGGTGCCCAAAAGAACGTCAGAAAGTGCGTCATTAAACGGCAGCAGTGGCTCCGAGGAGGTAGCCGCCGGCTGAAGCACTTCCGTCAGGAGGTTAGTCCTGACAGCCACTGTAGGCAATTGGAGGTGTAAGGCCCCAGCTGCTCCACGCAACACCGTTGTAAAATTTGCTCCCTCCTCCGTTGCCACGGAAGGAGGAGACAGCATGCCAGAGTCAGGGGAGGTGTCCAGCCCACTGGCATCCCCAAGTTCCTCAGCCCAGTCCTGTTCGTACTCACACTGCTGTGTGAGAGGGTCATCCGACCCCTCCCAGTTCTCTTCGTCCTCCTCAGGCTCAAAATAAGGAGAAGGAGGGACACGCGGGACCCAAGGTCTCAGCAGCGTCGGAGCCGGCGTCGAGCGATGCCGGTCCAACGCCGTGTCCGGATCCGGAGAGAACCAGGGAACGACGCCGCCCGGAGCCCCGGGCGGCATCGGATACGGCACCGGAGACATCGGCGCCGGCGGAGGTGTGGTTAGGTCAACCGGCGCCGATAGGGGTTGCGGCAGCACCGGAGCCGGGATCGAGGCCGGGGCCGAGGCTGGTGTGACAGGCGGCGCCGGGACCGGAGTCGTCGGCGGTGCCGGGGAAACCCCATCAGGGCCCGCGGGGCCCGAAGGCGCACCGGGGGGACCTTGAGGCCCGAAGAGGCGGTCCATGGCCGACAGGAATTCCTGTATCTCGGCCGGAGTCGCCCCCGAACCCGGGAAGGACGGGTAATGCGGGGGCGGCTCCACAGGCACTCCCGGAGCCGCGGGGACGGTGCCGACAGGAGCCTTAGCCGAGTCGCGAGACTGGCGAGGCGAAGTCGTGGAGCGATGACGCTTCTTAGACTTTTTATGCTTCGACTTACCGGAGGAGTGCGAAGACTTGAACCCCGACGACCGATGAGGACTCCGCGACCGGCCCCTCGACCTCTCACGTGACCGGGGCTTGGCGTGGCGCGGAGCCGACTGCCGGACCTCGAGGAGCTTTCGAGACCGCTCTCGCAAAGCCTTCGGGTGCAAGGCCCGCCAGTCGGGGCACGACTTTGTGTCGTGGTCGCGGCCGAGACAGTAGAGACACTCTAAATGCGGGTCTGTGATCGACATCATACGACCACAGGCGTCGCAGGGCTTTAAGCCGGGCATCCCTACCGACACCTTCGGAGTCGAGAGCTCGTGGAGAAAAACAGTGAAAAATCACCAAAAATATAGTCAAAAAATGACTAGGGCACTGCTCTTCCCGGATCTGCGCTTACTGGCGCGGAAAAAGAAGAACTGACGTCAGCGCGCAGAGGCGGCGTCTAAGTACTGCCCGGCGACGTCATCCCGGCGATCCCGATGCCGACGACGGACGCGGAGTCGCACGACGCCGCCTACCGACGCGCAAGGGTACTGCTACGCAAAAACTTTCCGGATCCAGCCTGACGCCTGGGGATATTCTAAGGTAAGGAATCTGTCACTAACGTGTCTCTTTCAGATACAGAAATACCATATGCATACAATAAACATAAATCTAGGTTTTGTCAATTGTGGCTTTCTGTAGATCTCTTTTTCTTCGTTTCCTATCCAATCATAGTATTCTTTGTTTACCTTTGAAGGGGTTATCCGCCTATAACTACCTTTCAAACACCACATTTTTTATTATTGAAATTCACAGATCAAACATTTTTTATTTATTTTGGGATAAAAAAATTCACAGTTTAATTAATATTGACATTGGTTTTTAAAAGGATGGGTTTGCCTTGAAAGCATAACCCATTGAGAAATTACGAAAATTATAGTAAGCAGTCAAAATAAGTATTGACATTGTGCTTGACAAGACGATACCATACATTAACAATGGATTAAGTTACACCAGCTGTTATTTTACAAAATGGTTTAATGAACATAAGCATGCCTAGTATAACTATCAACAATATTACTGAAAATTATTTTTTACAACTGTCAATACTATACAAAAGCTTTAGGATTTATCTGAATACATAGTCAATGCATAATTATTTAAACAAATCAATGTCACAATAAAAAATATAGTCGATAAGACCCAGTCGACATATTCTTATGAAACACTATTCCAGAAGTAATGTAGGTGTGTATATATATATATATATATATATATATATATATATATATACATACATACATATATACATACACACACATATGCAAACATACATAAATATGTATCTACACAGAAAACTATATATGTATAGATATATATCTATACATGTGTATATCTGAGTACAACAAAGAATGTTCTTGCATATAAGGTCTGTTGGGAAGATATAACTACAAATGAAATTGGTCAAAACAGTCTGCAGCGGTACTAATAATGTCACTATTTTAAAATTACAGTATAAAAACAGTTTGTAATCCAGTTATAGTTGACGCTCAAAAAGCTCTCCGAGTTTCTTTTGTTTGTCAGTTGACTTCTTTCTTGCATTGAAGCAAAAACTTTGGCAATTAGATACAATGAAAATGTTTAACTAAGTTCCAGGATTAGTCACAGCATACTGTTTGTGTGCGTGTTCAGTACACCAAGGCTCAGAGATCCATGAAAATTGGTTTCAAAAAGAAAAAGTGCATGTATCCTGCACAAATAGCTCATAAACCGTTGGTGCAATCATTCACGGCAGAGTATTTTCCTTCTCCATTGTGCACACAACTCTGATGACAGCATGTGCTATTTTTGGCAAGACCAAATATTGTGTAAACTGCAGGGTTCGGGATGCTGGATCCATGCAAATTCTGGTTGACAAGCTGCTACCTGATGTTGTTTGAAGCCGAATACTGATTTTGCTTTTGCTGAAGAAGTTCTGTAATTGCCAGGAGCTTCTTAAGTACATGCTGCCAAAAAGCAAAACAGCAGTTAGAGTAGAAATATGAAGAAAAAACATTAATGTATGTCTTGCACAAAAACATTATAATGCAGATGATATTATGCTATGGCCCATCTTTACCAAGAAGTTGACACTTAGTACAGTACAGCTATCACAAAATAATTCACTGAAAATTGGAGCAATCAAATTAAAAGGTAGTTACAGATTCGAATCCGAAAGTATTCTGGCTCATACATGTTTCAAAAGGACAGTGTGAGACTATACAGTAAAATGCAAAGTAGTTACGGTTTTCTTTGACCCCTGTAGGCCTTACTTGGGATTAAATAGGACTGTGTAGGGCAAATAAATTGAACAAAATCACAAATTCCTTCATCACGAAGTCAAAATCTTTTGTAATGTGAAGATGAGCTACCACTAATGCCATGACATTTGCAAAATGCCTGGATCCCACTCTGAAGCGGGTTAAGCATTCTGTGATTCAACTGCATTGGCACATGGAATTATGCACATTGCAGGTGTAAAGACATCATCTGGTCTTGCTAGTCTGCAATATCTGTAGCAAGGTGACTCTTTTCAATTATAACTTCTTCACAAATTCCTACAGATAGTGAAGGTCCAGAACTAGTCTTAGATCTCCATCTTTTGAAAGAACTTACAAGTATTGCATATGGTATAATTGTTCTCTTTCGGGAAGAGTCACCCTTTATTGAGCCTTGGGCCACAAGTGATTGCCATTTCATCATTCTGAAGACCCTCTGTATCTGGAAAAGTGGGCCAATATTGCTCTTGCAGCTAAAAGTGACTTCATCCTTAAGCTCTTTCCTTTTAGAAAGGAAAGGGCTTAAGGAGAGTGTGGGACAGTGGCTGCAAATGGGGAGGGAGAACAGCATACATTTCTTTATGAATAATCTAAAGGATATAGCGGTCCAAAAATATCTATTTCTATGGATGCAAATATGTTTCCACTGTAAACCTCTAATTAGACTTCTGTTGGCTTATCAGAGGTGTACATTCAGTATTAAGACTCCATAAAATCATCACACAGTTATACTGCCTCAACAATAGAAATGTTAAAACTATTTTGGATGCTCTCTCAGCATCCAAAACAAGTGATATCACTGCTGGTCCAGGCATCCATCTCAACAGGAAGTGACATCACTTCTTACCTTCTACTTCAGTAAATTCCTCAGTGTCACATTGCTGGTGCATCACCAGCAAATTGTGGACATAGACAAGGGCATCTGATTAGGCATGTTAGGTCTTGGAAGGGCATTATGGTCAGAACACTTGCTTCAATGCTACCTCTGCAAGCACACTCCAGGTTAAGGTTCAATCATGTGACTCACTGTTAGAAATGGGGGTCTCTAATTGGCAATCGTTTGCACCTTGTCCAAGTAGGGACTCTTCCTTCTATTCAGGATAAGGGAGTTACACTCCAAAAATAACCCCTGCTCACCCCCTTGGTAGCTTGGCACGAGCAGTCAGGCTTATCTTAGAGGCAGTGTGTAAAGCATTTGCACAAAACCAACAGGAATACAGTGTAAGCACTACAAAAGCAACAAAAGCAACCAGTTTAGAAAAATATCCAATATTTTATATACTTAAAACAAGACCAAAACGATAAAAATCCACAATACCGTACTTAAAAAGGTATACTTTGCATGAATACCTGAAAAACAGTTCGTACGAGTCGGTAGCTCCGTACGGGGGCTACCGCAAGGCTGAAAACTACAGAGTCTAACAGTTCCAGCCAACCGCGTCGATACGGGCCAGCAAAGGCGTGAACAGACTTGGTAACAGTACCTTTCTTGTTGCGGCTTGCACGGGGTGCGAGCTGGTCGTGGCAAACGTCGCGGTTGCGTTGCAAAATGGAAGCAGTGCAGTGCGCAGTGTCCTCTCGATGCGGTGCAGGCAGCAGCTCGGTGACTATCGTCCAGACTGCGTCGGTGAGACCAAAGCTTACGGTGCAGGGCGTGACGGTGCTCGATGCGGCGCTGGCAGGTTGCAGTGCAGGCGACAGAGCCGGTCAGCGGGAGCTGGTGTTGGTCGTCCCAGACGGCTGTGTGGGACGAGGCGGTGCATCGTGAAACTTTACGAGCGGTGCCCCCAACCACGATGCGGTCACGGGTGTCGAGTCAGCAGCAGTGACGGCGTCGGTGAGACCAGGGTGGCGAAGTGAAGCGAGGCTGTGCCGAGTGCGGTGCCCACAGTGCAAGCAGCGGCTCGGTGGCGGCGGTGTTAGTCGTCGTCGGTGAGACCAGGGTTGCGGTGCGAGATGCGGACGGTGCCATCTGCGGTGCCGTCAGGACACACAGCCAGCGACGGAGTCTGTTGGGGTTCCCTTCTCTGTGGCAACTGAAACAGCGGTTCCAGAAGCGGTACCCAGAGGTTGGTGAAGTCTTTTCAGTCCCTGAGACTTCAGAACAGGAGGCAAGCTCTACTTCAAGCCCTTGGAGATACTCAGCAGCACAAGTAAAAGAAAGTTCAGTCCAGTCCTTTCACTGCCCAAGGCAGAAGCAGCAACTGCAGGCCAACCCAACAAAGCAAAGGCACAGAAAAGGGCAGTACACCTCCTGGCAACTCTTCCAGCTCTTCTTCTTGGCAGGTTCCTTGATTCCAGCAAGTTCCAAAGTTCTGGGCCTGAATATTTATACCACCAAATCCTTTGTTCTCTGAAGGCAGAGAGTGTCTGTACCCAGCCCAAACCAGTTCTGTCCTCACTGGTGCAGCTTCCTGGCAGGGGGTGGAGACGGCATCCAAAGGCCAAATCCTGGACCGCATCTTCTCAATCATCCAATGACCCTTCCATATTCTAAGACCAGGCGGACCACCTCCAATCCCCATTACCTTATTCAGTGTCTAACCAACAAATTGAGGTCAACACAAAGGAGAGCAATACACCATGAAATCATTCAAAGACTTTTCCACAGACAACACAGAGCTTGAACTCATCTTTCACCCTGTCACTTCCATGTCGGACGTCAACAATGTTCTAAACAACTTCAATGTATTTCTGGAAAACCATGTGAACATGTACGTACCAGCCAAAATACAAAAATGTAAGCAAAGCCCTTCAGCATCTTGGTACTTCAAAGACCTTGCTAATAACAAAACGCTTCAACTTCAGACATAAAAGAAAATGGAAGAAAAACAGAACTCCTGGCAACTTCACATTACTGAAGTCCTTATGTGCAGCACACCGACATCACATCAACCAAATTCAACTATGATACCAACACCACCAATACAGCAGCTGGTTGAAGCAGCACACTCAAAACAATTACGTACTGTATCAACAACCTGCCTGACACTCCAAACCCACACTTCATGGGCAAGCGCAATGCCATCAGCCACTTTGTTAATGAAAAAATACAAAAGACCTGTTGGACAAGTTACTTACCTTCGGTGATGCCTTATCCCGTAGAGACAGGATCTAGCCGCAGATTCCTGATCATAGAATCCTCCCCAGGCGCCAGACTGGATCCAGAAATTTTCCCAGCAGTACCTCTGCGCATCGATAGAGGGCGTTCAGCGACTCCGTAGCGTTGTCTCCCGAATGTGACTACAAAGGATTCCATATAAGCCCTCCCCTGACGAGCTGACGTCAGTTTCTTTTGTGACTCTTTTCGCGCCAACAACGTGGAGCCTCTTAAAGAAACAGTCTCTTGAAACTGCCAAAAAAAGAATAATCTTGTATCAATAAGTACAGAATGAACAAACAGCAGTATGCAAAAAGGGGATCTAGGAGAAAACAGAGCCCTCAGTTTGCAGAGCGAGGAGGATGGGTCGAAAGGAATCTGTGGCTAGATCCTGTTACTACCAGATAAGGCAGTACTGAAGGTAAGTAACTTGTCCATCTGATAGAGACATCTAGCCTTATCTTAGAATCAGATGCCCAAGCAATACCATCCTTGGAGGAGGGCTGCAAACTGACCTCACCAAAGATCCCCAAAGAGGAGAAGCCGGTCCAAAAGATAGAAAGAGGCCAGACAATCCGAAAATGATAGGTGAAGCAAAATGCTCACTGAGAGGGCTGATCTTCAAGAAGGAATATGGGAAGCCCTTAGGGAGTAGAAAGCTATAAGACTGTAAGAACACGATATAGAACCAGTAAAGACGTGGCACCAAAGGGAATGCAATGGGACCATGGACAATAGTCCATAGAGTCCAGGCTCAAGAGAAAGAGAATAATAAATACTGAAGGGCGTCGCTAGGAAACAACAAGAACGGTAAAGAAACCCGTCTTACATTGAGAACCTTGAAGGCATAGCAGGCACCCTCTTAAATAATGTAACAGACGCCCACTGAAGACAAGGAAGGAAACAGACAAGTACAACCAAGCAACTGTCCAAGAATCAATGCTACAGACGGAGGAAGGGTACCAGGAGGCAGTTACGAAGAATAAACAGCAGGAAGAAGAAGGAGGAGGAGGAAGAGGAGGAGGAGGAGGAAGAGGAAGAAGAGGAGGAGGAGGAGGAGGAAGAAGAGGAGGAAGAAGAGGAGGAAGAAGAGGGTGAGAAAGAGGAGGAAGAGTAAGATGAGGAGGAAGAGGAAGATGAGGAGGAGGGTGAGGGTGAGGGTGAGGATGATAAGGAGGAGGGGGACTGCCACGGTGAAACAAAAGAATTGTTCAACCCACGGAGGCTTGAAAAACCTCACCAAAGCTCCATGGAAACTTGAGAAACAGGTAGTAAACCAAACCAAACCTCTAGATGAAAACTGAGTACAGAGTATAAGGGGAACAAACCCCGGGAGGGGGGAAAAGCCCCCTACATTGCAGGACAGTGCATAAGCAGCAGGAATAAGTAGTTGGACAGAAGATAGGATATGCCCAAAGAAAAAGTAATGCAATACCCTCACAAAAAAGGGGGGGCGGGGAAAGTGTAATGGAACCTCTCCCACGGGAGGATGGAAAAAGCAATGTACTCTGCCACACGGAAAAACAGCCACGAAAGGCGGGAGTGGCCTACAGAGCTGTGAGGAAGAGAGCAATATCTACACCTACGAAGCGGGAGGAAGATATGGGAAAGAAAGGGAAACCCTGCCTCCTGTGAAAGAAGGATACTAAGACATGGATCCAACAACCAAAGGGACTGGATCCCAGAGGAACAGAACTGAAAAAAACAGCAGACGCAACAGCCACCCCAGGGGTACGATGGCAGATATGTATAAAACCTGTCGCAGGAAGCAACAGTAGTGGCTGTGACCTAATTAGGCAGGTAAGAACACCTAAAGGGTAAAAACAGATAAAAAGAACACCAAACTGCTGAAGATTAACAGCAGCAGGGGCACAATAAAGAAGAAAAAGGGCTTGCACAAGAAAATGGTACCCAGGCCAAGAGTCTGCCTGCGGTGCAATTATCGCCCATATGGACATAAGGAGAAGAGAAAAAATCAAGGGTTAAGTCCCTATAAGGGATACTATGTGTATAGGTAACTCACAAGATGCCCCTAAGGCATATAAAATAAGGTCCCCAAAAAACAGGGAACAAGGCTATAATGCATCCGCAAAACGTAACAGAATAACCGACAGAGTAAGTACTCGGGTAGAAAAAAGTAAGCAGCAAAAAGAAGCTGTAAGAACAGGTTCCCACAAGCCAGCAAAGTAGGATATGTTCCAGAGCGCTGGAAACTAAGTCTGTCACCGACAGAATAATTAGAAGAAAAGCCCCTGCTGCAAACAGAAACACCACACCAGGGGTAACCCTAGAAGGGAGAGAAGCACTCCACCAAATGAAGGCTGATAACAGCTGAAACAGGGTGAAACAATTTGTCCCGACAAACCTAAAAGAGTTAAGACTACGCACCGCCATGTCCATCTCTGAACCAGCGAAAAGCTGAGTCGGAATGCGCACCAAAAAGGGAGATTCCATCAAAAGGCATGTTAATCAAAGTAGTTTGCACAGCCTCCGAAAACCTGTAAGTACGCAACGATGCACGCCGATGTAGGGCTATGGAAAAAGCCATAGCCTGGCTAACAGAATCAGTGGTATCCATACCACAGAGGATGCCAAGTGTGGCAGCTGGTTGAGGTTGCCCATCTCGAACCAATGGAAAAAGAGCATTTCAGGCTTCCTCCGGAAGGGAGGGCAAGAGGAGTCCCACAAGGCGTGGCAGAAGCGGGCAAAGACACAAGAAGTGTTTAGAGATTGCAAGGCAGAACTAGAAGAAGAGAAAATATGCCTACCACAAGCGTCAAATTTCCTAGTCTCTCATTCAGGAGGGAGAAAATCTTTATTTTGGGTGGCTACAGCACCCTGAACTGCAAAGCCCCTAGTAGAGGGATGTCGAAGGAGACAGGAGGCATTCCCCGGGGCCGGGCGATGGTTGTGAGAAACAGAGGGATCCACAGGGAGCCCTGTGTGAGAATAGTAGGGGAGGGCGGGTGGGAACACGTAAAAGAGTTATAGGGATCGTAGCCCTTGTTTATTTCTATTCTGGGATGACCAGGAAAGAAGAAAACAAAATAGCTAAGACAGTTACTTTGAGGGGTCTTCTCTTGTTCCAGCCGGAGGTCCCGGATCCTAACGGGACTTCTGTCAGGGTCGGTGTTGGGCCAACTTGGGAGTCCTGGACACGTCACTCGGGCCTCAAAATAATTAAAGTAAAAGACAAAACAAAACAAAACAGGGGTTGTGTTTAGTGGTTAATAGATAAACTTGGTCACCCGACCACAGTGCTACCTTCACCAGTCACTGGGTGCGTAGGAAGGGAAGAGTGAGGAAAAGAACTCTGAGTGTTGTAAGCATGCTCCCCCCCACTCGTTTGTTTTTGTGCCTCGCACTCTTGTGCCGCCCCACCACACTGACCCCTTTGAGGGTACTTGCCTCAAGCCACGACCCATCTACAGGGCCGTGGCGCCGGGACCCGGGGTGTCCGCATCGTTCCTCTGGCCACCGGGCTTTAACACCAAACACAGGGAACAGGGTTTGCCTCCTCAGTCATCACTCTCCCTTGTCGAGGGTTCGTCAGTGCTCTCCGTCTGGTCTGGATCTCAGTGCAGACCCCAGGGAATTCAACTGCCCTGTCTGTTGTCCTGTGCGCTGTTGACTCCTTTATTCGTTGCCGGCGTCTCTCTCTCATATCCTGGGCTTTCTCTTCCATGTGTTTTCGGAACCCCCCTCACGACGTCTTCTCTGCAGATCCGCTCTCCTCCCTCTTCTGGAGACACTAGAGGGCTACGTTCTTCCTGCGTTTTATCGACACCATCCGGGCTGGTCTTCAGGTCAGTGCCCGGCTCCTGCTTACACCCTGTTTGTGGTTTGCCTAAGCACTTAACAGGATTTCTAAAAGACAGTCACTAGAAGGAAGTACAGGCTCAACGTTAGGCTGGTCAGGACGTAGAACACCAATTAAAGGGTCTGTTGACAATTCCACACAAGAAGTTGCAAATCCAGGACAATCGAAGCTCAATTGAGCATGTCCGCCAGAGCGGAACTCACCGCCGTAGCCAAATCAGGAGAAGACAGGAGGCTGGACATGATTCTAAACCACTGGCATCACCCAAGTCAAGCAACCAGCTAGACTGCATAGGGGGTGGAACCATGCCTGAAATGGGAGGGGGACACATCACACCGTCTGTAGTACTTCCACACCCATGACCCCCAGAAGTAAAAACCAGAGGAAGAGAGTCTGAGACCGTCGGCTCCATCGGCGCCACATCCGACACCGTAACCGAAGCTGGTCGACGCCTCGACACCAGAAGGAGCGTCGATCGGCGTTGACGGCACCACTAAAGGAGCCGGCAGACAAGAGCCCGAAGCCCACATCAGAGTCGGCAGACAAGAAGCAGAACCCCAAGATGGGAGCCTCAACAGGCTGTGCACCGGCGTCGCTAAGGCATTAGACACCAGAGGCCAACCTGAAGCCGGGGGAAAACCCACTGGTGGGATCACAGGCACGACCTCATGCACCTCCGTGGGGCCCATGGGCGCTCCAGAGGGAGGTGACAACCACAGAATAGAATGAAGAGATTGAGAATATTGTCTCATCTGGGTCAAAGACACCCCAACCCTAAGATAGGTGGGGAGAAGAGCGGGGACCAGCAGTAGGCAACGGAGGCAGCCAGCACCGCGACGTCAACCGCCGAGACTTACCTCCGGATTTCGAGGGAGAACGACACCCACAGGAACAGCTCCTAGAGCGGATGCGCGATCGTTCTGTGGAGTGCGTAAGGGACTGAGGACAGCAAGAAGACTTCGATGAATGTGACATCGCCACCGCAAGGAGCTTCATGCGACGTTCCCTGCGTATTTTCGGTCAGAGCTGGCGACAGGAGTCGCACTCTTTGGAGACATGGTGCTCCCCCATGCACCACATGGAAACCAAGTGAGGGTCCATGGGGAGAGGGCTTATAACGACTCTGTTGATCATCAACTGGATGTCACATTCGGGAGGCGACTTAGCTATGGAGTCACTCGACACCCTCGACCGACACACAGAGGTACTGCTGGGAAAATTTCCAGATCCAGTCTGGCACCTGGGGAGGATTCTAAGATAAGGAATCTGCGTCTAGATGCCCCTATCAGATAGCACACCGACAGCCGTATACATGTTTCTCCTCTGACATCCAACTCCTCCATCCTGAAACCCATATATGTCATTGTTCAAACCAGTCTCATCTCTCAAAGACATCACCAACATCCTCAACAGCCTGAAAGTCAAATCACTATCTAGAGAAGGTCTTTCACTCCTACTCACCTTATTAAATGGAATAAGAGACAATCCCACATAACGGGGAAGCAGAAGGGAAATGAGGAATCTGTAGTTAGATAGTGTATCCACCAGAAGGAGCATTACCTAAGGTAAATAACTACTGATGGGTACTTCCAACCCGCAGAATCCTCACCTTTAGAATAGATAACAAAGAAGGCCCTCAAAGTGGGAGGTCTGTGGAATCTGTTCGAACCAAAAGGCCCTGCAAAACCCAGCAGCTGAAATTCCCTTTCCGTTGGACCTGGCTATCAAGGCAATAGTGCTTCGTGAGCGTGCATGGACGCCAATGTCGCAGCCTAAAAAACAAACAACACAAAAGTGCACCCCTGGGTCTAAAACTTAAGTTGAGTGTGGGGGAGTCCCTTTTAAAGGACGGTTTCCCTCACCCACCCGCGGGTGGCATGCCTCATCATCTGGTAACCTCCTCACACCGCAAAGCACAAGTTACTAACTTGTGTAACGATATATCTGTAAGAGACAGTAGTTAGTGACAGATTCCTTACCTTAGAATATCCCCAGGCGTCAGACTGGATCCGGAAAGTTTTTGCGTAGCAGTACCCTTGTGCGCCGGTAGGCGGCATCGTGCGGCTCCGCGTCCGTCGTCGGGAGCGCCGGGATGACGTCGCGGGCAGTACTTAGACGCCGCCCCTGCGCGCTGACATCAGTTCTGTACACGACTTTCCGCGCCAGGAACGCAGAGCCATGCAAGAAGCTGACATAGGTGTCTGAAAAATACTAGGGCCCTGAAAGGGATGTCCTTAACCCTAGAAATCAGTTCGCAGAACGGGGAGGATGGGTGGGGCGGTAGGAATCTGTCACTAACTACTGTCTCTTACAGATATATCGTTACACAAGTTAGTAACTTGTGCATCTGAAAGAGACACGTTAGTGACAGATTCCTTACCTTAGAATAGATACCCCAGCAATACCAACCCCGGTGGTGGGTCTGCGAACAAAGATCAGACAAGGAAGTCCCGGAGGACAGAACGGCCAAAGAAGCCGTCCCTCCGGACCTGACTGTCAAGGCAGTAATGCTTTGTAAATGTGTGCAGCGAGGCCCACGTAGCTGCCTGACAGATATCCTGCAGCGGCACACCGCGGCCTAAAGCCGTGGTAGCAGCCGTTGCCCTGGTGGAATGGGCACGCAGCCCAACAGGAGGCTCCTTCTTAGCTAAAGAATAGCAGGCTTTGATACACAAGGTTACCCAGCGGGAGATGGTTCTCTTGTGCACCGCCCGACCTTTTTTGGCACCCATGTAGCCAACAAAGAGCTGGTCATCCACCCGGAAGTGTTGTGTGCGGTTGATATAAAAGGAAAGCGCACGTTTTGGGTCCAGACGGTGGAGCCTCTCTTCCTCTCTGGAAGGATGCGGAGGCGGAAAGAAGGTGGGCAAAGTGATGGTCTGCCCAATGTGGAAGGCAGTAACCACCTTTGGCAAGAAGGACGGACGCGTCCTAAGAACAACCTTGTCTGGATGGACAGACAGAAAGGGAGGTTTGCATGATAGAGCCTGGAGCTCACTCACCCGCCGAGCGGAGGTGATGGCCACCAGAAAGGCTGTCTTCAGAGTCAGAAGACGAAGAGGACAGTTATGTAGAGGCTCAAAGGGAGCGCACATGAGAAAGGTAAGAACCAAGTTCAAGTCCCACTGAGGCATCACAAACGGAACAGGAGGGAAGAGGTGTGTAATGCCTTTTAGGAACCTGTTAACAACAGGGGACTTAAAAAGGGAGGGCTGATCAGGAAGCCTGAGGAAGGCCGAAATGGCACAAAGATAGCCCTTGATGGTACCCAGGGCAGAACCCTGTTGGGCCAGTGAAAGAAGGAACAGAAGAACCTCAGAAAGAGGGGCAGAGAGGGGATTCACAGCCTTTGCTGTGCACCAGGCCACAAACTTGTTCCACCTGCAGGCGTATACCACCTTAGTGGAGGGACGCCTGGCTGCCAGAATCACATCACAAACTTCGGGAGGCAAGTCGAAAGGAATCAACTGCCGCCGCTCAATCTCCACGCAAGCAGGTGGAGGCTGGACAGGTTCGGGTGGAGGACCGTCCCCTGCTGCTGCGACAGAAGATCCTCCCGAAGAGGCAGACGGATCGGGGGATCGACGCTCATACTGAGTAGCTCGGGATACCAAACTCTTCGAGCCCAGTCCGGAGCCACAAGGATGACTTGGGCCCGGTCGCGCCGAATCTTCTTCAACACTCTGGGTAGAAGTGGTATAGGCGGAAAGGCGTACAACAGACCGCAACTCCACTCGCGACGAAAAGCGTCGCCGAGCGAGTGCCGCCTTGGAAATTCCAGCGCGCAGAACTGATGACATTGCGCGATCTCTCCGGTGGCGAATAGATCTAACCAAGGCTCTCCCCACTGCTGAAAGAGAACTTGCACCACCTCAGAGTGAAGACGCCATTTGTGATCCATCAAGCACTGGCGGCTGAGTTCGTCCGCCCTGGCGTTCAGGGAACCTGCCAGGTGTTGAACCACCAGGGACATGCCCTGATGTTCCAGCCACTTCCAGAGACAAAGGGCCTCCTGACAGAGGGTCCACGACCCCACTCCGCCCTCTTTGTTGCAATACCATATGGGGGAAGTGTTGTTTGTGAACACCTGCACTACTCTTCCTTTGACAGAAGGAAGGAATGCTTTCAGTGCCAGACGAATCGCCCAGAGCTCTAGAAGGTTGATGTGGAGCCCAGACTCCGCCGGAGACCAGAGGCCTCTGATCTTCGCCTCTCCCATGTGGCCGCCCCATCCCATGAGTGAAGCATCTGTCACCACTGTGAAATCTGGTTGGGAAAGGAAGAGGGATCTGCCGTTGACCCAATCCTGGTTCGTGAGCCACCACTGCAACTGATGTGCAGTCCCCGTTGAGATCTGGACGACATCGGACAGATTCCCCTGATGCTGCGCCCACTGGAACTTCAGGTCCCACTGCAGAGCTTGCATATGCCACCTGGCATGATCCACCAGCAGGATGCAGGAGGCCATGAGGCCCAGCAGCCTCAGGGTCATCCTCACCGAAATCCGGGAAAGAGGCTGGAACATCGGTATCATAGCCCGAATATCCCGGACTCGTTGCTCGGGATGATAGGCCCGAAACTGCGCTGTGTCCAGAACTGCTCCGATGAAAAGGAGCTTCTGAGAGGGGTGCAGGTGCGACTTCGGCACGTTAAATGTGAACCCCAGCAAATGCAGTAGGTTCGCTGTAGTCTGAAGGTGGGCAACGCCCACCTGGGGCGAGCTCGCCTTCAACAACCAGTCGCTGAGATAAGGGAAAGACTAGAACCGCTGATATGCGCAGATGAGCTGCGACCACCGCCATCACTTTCGTGAACACCCGAGGGGTGCTGGTAAGGCCAAAGGGGAGCACGGTAAACTGAAAATGCTCGAGGCCTACCATGAACCGTAGGTAACGCCTGTGGGCCAGCAGGATGGGGATGTGGAAATAAGTGTCCTGCAAGTCCAACACTACCATCCAGTCTCCAGGGTCGAGGGCAGACAGGACCTGAGCCAGGGTTAACATTTTGAACTTCTCCTTCCAGAGGAAGCAGTTGACGTCCCTGAGGTTCAAGATAGGACGCAGGCCTTTGTCCTTCTTGGGCACCAGGAAGTAGTGGGAGTAGCAGCCACGACCTACTTCTGGCACAGGGACTCGCTCGATGGCTCCCTTGGCCAAGAGAGCCTTAACTTCCTGACGGAGAAGGGCCAGGTGATCCTCCGACATGCGATGGAATGCAGGAGGCATGAAAGGAGGGGTAGTCTCGAAGGGGAGGGAGTAGCACCTTCGGACTATCTGCAAAACCCACCTGTATGACGTGATGTTGTGCCAGTGGGGGAGGTGATGGCGGATCCTGCCGCCCACTGGCAACTGGTGGCCCTGAAAGATCGGACTAGGAAGGTTTAGAGGCTGCTGCAGAGGGGGCACTGGTGGACTGGCCCGCCTGCTGGCCCCCACACCCACGGCAGTGGGTCCCACGCCCCGGCCCCGCAGAGGCTGGACAGCCTGCGCGGGCCTGTGGCTCCGGGCAGAACGTGGTGGGGCACCCCTTCTGTAGCCATGAAAGGGGCGAAAAGCAGACTGTGCAGGGCAAGAGGTGGTAGCGAGGCCCAAGGATCTGGCCGTAGCCCTAGAGTCCTTGAAACGCTTGAGCGCATTCTCCGCCTTGTCGCCAAACAAGCAACGGCCATCAAAGGGCATGTCCAAAAGAGTCGATTGGACAGCGCCCGAGAAGCCAGTGGACCTCAGCCAGGCGTAACGTCTCAGGGCTACCGACGTTGAAATAGTCCTGCCTAGCGAGTCGGCGGTGTCCAGCCCACAGCGAATAGCAACCGCACGGGAGAGTACGGCCCGGGCCTCCTCCAGGCACTGTGTCAGCACCTGGGCAACCATGTCCCACACAGAGTGGGTGTAACGGCCCAGGAGACATGCGGTGTTCACCGACCGCAGTCCTAAACTGGCGGAATTAAACAACATCTTCCCAAAATAATCCAGCTTCTTGGATTCCCTATCTGGGGGAGCAGTAGGGAACGCGCCTTTGGATGTTGAGGCTTGGACCACCAAGCTCTCAGGGGTAGGGTGTTGGGAGAGGAAAGTGGGGTCGCACGGGCAATCATCCTATCCACAGGAGCCCCTGTGCTGGGCTTGGACCACGTGCCCAGAAGGATGTCTGTGAGGGCCTCATTGAACGGCAGCAGGGGTTCCGAAGAGGCTGCTGCTGGTTGAAACACCTCAGTCTGGAGGTTAGTCCTGACTGCCACCGTAGGTAGCTCAAGGCACAAGGCCTCAGCTGCCCTACGCAACACCACTGCGTAAGATGCACCCTCCTCCGTAGCCACGGTAGGGGGAGAAAGCATACCAAGGTCTGGGGATGTATCCAGACCACTTGCCTCACCCAGTTCCTCTCTACAGTCCGGCTCTTCCAGCTGGTCTGCTAGAGGGTCAATAGACCCCTCCCAGTCCTCCTCACCCTCCTCTGGCTGGATAAGGAATGCGAGGATAGAACAGAGGTACAAAAGTACCGGCTGGCCCCGGTACCGGCGTCGGTCAACGTCTGTCCGGCTCCGTATCCATGTCGAGGGGGAGGCCAGGGTCGACGCCGGCTGGGGACACAACCAGCGTCGGAAGGGGCGGAAGTGTCGCCAATGGATTCGGCGCCGGAGTAGGTGTAGTAAGGTCGACCGGCGCCGATCCGGATCCAGGCCTGGATCCTTGGGGGGGCCCTGCGGTGCCGGGGCTGAAGCCGCCAGCATCGAAGGCCTAGATCCCCCAGCCGAATCTGCAGGGCCCGAAGGCGAGCTGGCGGAGTCGGGCTGCCCAAACATGGAGTGGAGGGCTTCGTAAAAGCTACGAAGTTAGGCAAGGGTCGCCCCGGCTCCCGGGAAGGGAGGGAAGCTCGTAGCCGACCCAACAGGCTCCGCTGGCAGAGCCGGATGACTAATTCCGCATCCCGCGTTGGCCGACAGACGGGGAGAAGGCGAAGAGCGACAGTGCTTCTGCGCCGTCTTCTTGTGCTTCGACTTACCCGAAAACGAAGACTTCGAAGAGGAGTGATGGTGGTGACTCCGCGACCGGTCCCGCGATCTCCCTCTCGACCGGGACCTCGAGCGGCGCGGAGCTCACTGCCGGGCCTCAAGAAGCTTTCGGGACCGCTCCTGCAAAGACTTCGGGTTCATGGCCCGGCAGTCGGAGCACGACTTCAGGTCGTGGTCGCGCTCCAAGCACCAGAGGCACACGAGATGTGGGTCCGTGACCGACATCAACTTGTGACAGGAGTCACAAGGTTTGAAGCCGGTCCGTCGATGTGACATCCCTTGCACCAGGAGTCGAACGACTCGAAAAAAGAACCCGACAAAAAGTCAAAAAAACTCTAGTTAAAAAAGACTAAGGGTACCGCTCTCCGGATCTGTGCTGGCAGGCACGTAAAAAGAAAGAACTGACATCAGCGTGCAGGGGGAGCGTCTAAGTAGATACCGCGACGTCATTCCGGCAATCACGACACCAAGGACGAACCCGGAGTCGACCGACGCCACCTACCGACGCGCAGGGGTACTGCTGAAGAAAAATTCTCCGGATCCAGTCTGATGCCTGGGGGTAATTCTAAGGTAAGGTATCCATAACTAATAGTCACTTTCAGATAGGTCTAACATTGAGGTTGGGGACACTGGTATCCCCAACCTCCTAAGATGTGCCGCAATTACCTCATCACTTCCATGAACACCCCAGGGGGACTGGTGAGGCAGAAGGGGAGCACGAAAATTATTGAAAATGTACTTGACCTACCTTGAACTCCAGGTAACGTCTGAGGGACTGCAGGACATGTATATAACGCTTATTCTGCAGGTCCAGGGCTACAATCTAGTTGCTGGCATTCAGGGCAGATGGAACCTGTGCCAGTGTGAGCATTTTGAATCTGTCCTTCCACAGGAAGGTTTTCAGAGGGTGGAGAGCAAAAGTAGGATGAGGCTTCTGTCCTTTTTTGGCATGAGGAAATAGAGTAACAATCAGCCCCTATTTTCCACGGTGGTACTCTTGCTGTGGCTCCTTTGGTCAAGAGAGCTTGCACTCTTCGGCAACAAAATGGAATGTTGTTTGCCCAAACCTCGTCCCCGAAAGGACTGAAGTGCCTGCTGCCGGAGCAGGATGTAGGCCTGGCATTGACGGTATGCCAATTCTGAGGACTCAACCCAGTATCAGGAGAAGTAGCCCACTCACTGGGCTCCTGTATATCCCTGTAGACCCTGTCATCATCATAATGGAGGAGCAAGTCATCTGCATCATCATCATCATAATAATGTCCGACTGCTGTCCAACTCTAATCAGAATTGAGGGAGTTGAGGATGGCTCTGTGGCATAGGCAATGCTCTATGTAAATCGGACTGTAAGGGGACTGGGTGCATCAAAGTGGATTTGGAAGGTGACCTCTGTCGAGGCTGAGACATGTTTGGCTCGGAGTTAGACACCAGTATTAGTAGGGTCTTCCGCCAACGCCAAGGACATCAGGGCCAGCGTCGAAGGGACCAGTGCAGATTTTGACATTGGAGTGGAAGCCTGCACTGAAGCCTTTGCAGAAGCTGAAACAGGTTTGAGAGAGACAGACAGCACAGAAGACCGATCCGCTGAGGGTAACCCAACTGAAGGCCCATGCGGATGCCTGGGTCCCAAAGCGTACAAGAAAGAACTGAAAGAGTGGCAAAGACACGCAATATGGCTTCTGTAAAGGCCTTGATTTGTTGCGGAGTTGCCGATGACCCAGGAAACTAAGGTGCATCTGGACATCTCTTTGGTTTTATCCTTGGTAAAAGCACAGAATGCAAGTGCTTCCAAATTCCGTTTCCTTCAGTGGGCAGGGTAACATTGTGTAATGTTCTATGTCATGTTTATGTTTTACACAAATGCCTACTCATTTGAGTAAATTATTGCTCTCAATTAGGAAAGACTTGTCGAATGAATGAAAACACATTTATAAAGCGCATGGCTACCCGGAGGCATCCCAGCGCTAGGACTGAACACAAGAGGAAGGCGGAGAGACCGCAAAGAGCTAGGGAAACAAAAAAGTTTTCAATTGTTTGTGGAAGGCAACATGATTGGACACCTTACGAAGAGAAAGTGGAAGAGAATTCCGGAGTTTAGAGGCGTTATAGGAGAACAGGCGACCACCACTCCTAGCCTTCTTAATCTTAGGGACCACGGCTAGATGAAGATCATCTGATCGAAGTTTCCTGTTGGCTTTATAGGGGCGGATCATGGCAGAGTTAATGGAGGGGCCGATTCCCTGCATGAATTTCTGAGCTAGGCAAAGGGCCTTGAATCTAATACGTTCCTGGACTGGAAGCCAGTGAAGAGAGACAATCGCCGGTTTCGCCGATTGTCGATTGGGGACTCCCATAAGAAGCCTGGCAGCGCTGTTTTGCACAGACTGAAGTTTAGAGACTACTGTAGTGAGGCCACCCAGGTACAGTGCATTGCCATAGTCCAGTCTGGACAGTATAAGAGATTGAACCAATACTTTTTTGGCTTGGAAGGGAAGGAGCGGGAAGACTTTACGGGCCATTCTGAGCAAGCCATAGCAAGTGGCTGCCGTCTTCCTAGCCTGTACTCCAAAGCTCAGGTCCTGATCCAGCCAGATGCCTAAGCTCTTGATTTCTGATTTGGGGACCGGGGGAGGACCCATGCCAACTGGCCACATAGAGCTGGATTTGTAATTGAGGGGTTGCCTAGTATCATGAGCTCAGTTTTCACACCATTGAGCTTGAGCTGGGACGCGTCCATCCAACTCGAGATGTCCTCTAGGCAGGGGTAAAGGCTGTTAGTACTATGATCAGCTTGGTTTAACGCCACCACCAGTTGTGTATCATCGGCGTAGGTCACCATGCGAATTCCATAGGGAGCTACAACAGATGCCAGTGGGGCCATATATACATTAAAAGGGTCGGGCTGAGCGAGGAACCCTGAGGGACTCCACTCAGTAGTGGGGTAGATTTGGATGCAAAGCTCTCCTCAAATACCTGAAAGGACCTTCCCTCCAGAAAAGAACACAGCCATTGAAGCGCCATGCCTGTTACTCCTATCTTCCTGAGCCGATGAGCCAAGATCCTATGGTTCACCGTATCAAATGCTGCGCTCAGGTCAAAGAGTATAATGGCAGTCGAACCTCCTGAATCTAAAATTTTCCTGCTTTCCTCCACCACGGCTAGCAAGGCCGTCTCGGTACTCTGACGTGGGCGGAAACCTGTTTGCGAGGAATGGAGCAGGTTGTGGGTTTCGAGAAAATCAGAGATTTTGATTTACATGTTTCTCTGCCATCTTACCTATTCCTGGCAAGAGAGATATGGGGCGATAATTGCCCAGATCTGCCGTGTCCAAATTTGGTTTCTTCAACAGGGATTTCATCATGGCCCCTTTCCAGGAGATAGGCAATTAGGAAAGACTTGTCAGTTAAAACGCACAAGTGCCTTAGAGGGACCAATCCTCAGTCTCAGATGTGTTGGAATATAAGTAAAAACATGGAAGTGGACTATTTTTGTATTTTCATAGCTGCCCTGGTGACATTTAGTCAGCTAATCTTTGGAAGATCACTTTCATATGTGCTTTTTCCCTCTAGCTGAGGAAGACTATGGCCCTCATTACAAGTGCAGGGCTAAATTCCTAGCCCTGTGCAAACACTTGTTTGCAGAGGGATCGGTTTTATTAGTTGTGTGATAATTATCATACCCTTGCAATTTTTCAGATAGCTTCCTGCATGTCAAACCAGATTAAATGTTTTGGAAGAAAAGGCCTGTAAAAAGGCAAATATGCAGAATTCGGTGTGCTGAATATAAAATCCACAGGCCCTGCCTTATTTGCAAGTTAAGAAGTCAAAATAGGAAGTATTTACCACACAGTAAATGGCTCACCTCAGAGCAACAGTATTTACCACATGTGGTAAATAAGTTGCCCCTATTCCGCCCAACTTATAATCGGGGCCAAAATGACTGTCAAATGTTTTACTGACCATTATAAGCAGAACGTGGCTGTTGCGAAATGAAATGGTGCATGGCAAATGCGCTTTACCATGTCCATTATCTCCTAGTGAAGGAAGGCAAAGCCATTATTAGAGGATTTACTTAGAAAGAAGTGAAGAGGATAGTTGCATAAATGGGTCCAATTGTTGCAGAAAGTGTCTTAATTATGTACACATTGTTTTTAGACCAATTGCTACACAATGTTGGTTTAACAGACTTGGTTAAGAAATTAACTGATTCCATTGAGTGTTAGTGACCTTCAATTCTGAGATTTATTGGTACTCCTGTTGAGTGGATAGGATGTTCAGTGAATCTTTCCTTACCCATTAATGGAGACATGTTGTCAAGATTTGTAATCTGGATATCTTCCAGAAAAATAGGGAACAAGATTACGGACCATGGCTTGTCATACACTTGATTGGTTCTTGAAGCCACACATTACTTCCTAATTTACTTTGTCCTCTTGTTGAAGAACAAGATACATAACTTTGGTAAAGATTTTTCTGGTAGAGACTATCTAACCATAGATTCCTCACCTTAGAATATTCTGCAGGCATCAGACTGGATCTGAAAAAATCTTGCACAGTACCTCGGCGTGCCAGTAGATGGCGCAGGGCGACTCCGAGTTAATGTGGTCCGCGTTGGAAGTCCGGTGCACGGTGCCTATATATGTGCCCCCTTGGCGCGCTGCCGTTTCTTTTGTGATTATTTCTGAGCCAAAAAAGCAGAGCCATGATAGAACGATGTGTGACCAGTGTGCGGACATTTAACAGACTTTAGGGTGAAGAGCCGATATCACAGAGAGGGAAGATGGGAGGGTCGGTGAGGAATCTGCAGTTAGAGTCTCTACCCAAAAATGCATTACCGCGGGTAAGTAATTTTCTCTTTTGGTAGATATTATTATCCACAGATTCCTCACCTTAGAACAGATACCCAAGCAATGCCTCCCTGGAGGTGGGTCGAGGCTCAAAACATAAAGTCCTGGAGGACCGAATGGGCAAAATACCCATCTCATTGGACCCGACGCACAAGTTACTAACTTGTGTAACGATATATCTGTAAGAGACAGTAGTTAGTGACAGATTCCTTACCTTAGAATATCCCCAGGCGTCAGGCTGGATCCGGAAAGTTTTTTGCGTAGCAGTACCCTTGCACGTCGGTAGGCGGCGTCGTGCGGCTCCGCGTCCGTCGTCGGCGTCGTGATCGCCGGGATGACGTCGCGGGCAGTACTTAGACGCCGCCTCTGCGCGCTGACGTCAGTTCTGTACACGACTTTCCGCGCCAGGAACGCGGAGCCATGCAAGAAGCTGACATAGGTGTCTGAAAAATACTAGGGCCCTGGAAGGGATGTCCTTAACCCTAGAAATCAGTGCGCAGAACGGGGAGGATGGGTGGGCGGTAAGGAATCTGTCACTAACTACTGTCTCTTACAGATATATCGTTACACAAGTTAGTAACTTGTGCATCTGAAAGAGACACGTTAGTGACAGATTCCTTACCTTAGAATAGATACCCCAGCAATACCAACCCCGGTGGTGGGTCTGCGAACAAAGATCAGACAAGGAAGTCCCAGAGGACAGAACGGCCAAAGAAGCCGTCCCTCCGGACCTGACTGTCAAGGTAGTAATGCTTTGTAAACGTGTGCAGCGAGGCCCACGTAGCTGCCTGACGCACAAGTTACTAACTTGTGTAACGATATATCTGTAAGAGACAGTAGTTAGTGATAGATTCCTTACCTTAGAATATCCCCAGGCGTCAGGCTGGATCCGGAAAGTTTTGCGTAGCAGTACCCTTGCGCGTCGGTAGGCGGCGTCGTGCGGCTCCGCGTCCGTCGTCGGCGTCGTGATCGCCGGGATGACGTCGCGGGCAGTACTTAGGCGCCGCCCCTGCGCGCTGACGTCAGTTCTGTACACGACTTTCCGCGCCAGGAACGCAGAGCCATGCAAGAAGCTGACACAGGTGTCTGAAAAATACTAGGGCCCTGAAAGGGATGTCCTTAACCCTAGAAATCAGTTCGCAGAACGGGGAGGATGGGTGGGCGGTAGGAATCTATCACTAACTACTGTCTCTTACAGATATATCGTTACACAAGTTAGTAACTTGTGCATCTGAAAGAGACACGTTAGTGATAGATTCCTTACCTTAGAATAGATACCCCAGCAATACCAACCCCGGTGGTGGGTCTGCGAACAAAGATCAGACAAGGAAGTCCTGGAGGACAGAACGGCCAAAGAAGCCGTCCCTCCGGACCTGACTGTCAAGGCAGTAATGCTTTGTAAACGTGTGCAGCGAGGCCCACGTAGCTGCCTGACAGATAACCGGCAGCGGAACACCGCGGCCCAAGGCCGTGGTAGCAGCCGTTGCCCTGGTGGAATGGGCACGCAGCCCAACAGGAGGCTCCTTCTTAGCCAAAGAATAGCAGGTCTTGATGCACAAGGTAACCCAGCGGGAGATGGTCCTCTTGTGCACCGCCCGACCTTTTTGGCGCCCACGTAGCCAACAAAGAGCTGGTCATCCACCCGGAAGTGTGTTGTGCGGTCAATATAGAAAGAGAGCGCACGTTTTGGGTCCAGACGGTGGAGCCTCTCTTCCTCTCTGGAAGGATGCGGAGGCGGAAAGAAGGTGGGCAAAGTGATGGTCTGCCCAATGTGGAAAGCAGTAACCACCTTTGGCAAGAAGGACGGACGCGTCCGAAGAACAACCTTGTCTGGATGAACAGACAGAAAGGGAGGTTTGCAAGATAGAGCCTGGAGCTCACTCACCCGCCGAGCGGAGGTGATGGCCACCAGAAAGGCTGTCTTCAGAGTCAGAAGACGAAGAGGACAGTTATGCAGAGGCTCAAAGGGAGCGCACATTAAAAGGTAAGAACCAAGTTGAAGTCCCACTGAGGCATTACAAACGGAACAGGAGGGAAGAGGTGAGTAATGCCTTTTAAGAACCTGTTAACAACAGGGGACTTGAAAAGGGAGGGCTGATCAGGGAGCCTGAGGAAGGCCGAGATAGCACAAAGATAACCCTTGATGGTACCCAGGGCAGAACCCTGTTGGGCCAGAGAGAGAAGGAACAGAAGGACCTCAGAAAGAGGGGCAGAAAGGGGATCCACAGCCTTTGCTGTGCACCATGCCACAAATTTGTTCCACCTGCAGGCGTATACCACCTTAGTGGAGGGACGCCTGGCTGCCAGAATCACATCACAAACTTCGGGAGGCAAGTCGAAAGGAATCAACTGCCGCCGCTCAATCTCCACGCAAGCAGGTGTAGACTGGACAGGTTCGGGTGGAGGACCGTCCCCTGCTGCTGCGACAGAAGATCCTCCCGAAGAGGCAGACTGATCGGGGGATCTATGCTCATATTGAGTAGCTCGGGATACCAAACTCTTCGAGCCCAGTCCGGAGCCACAAGAATGACTTGGGCCCGGTCGTGCCGAATCTTCTTCAACACTCTGGGTAGAAGTGGTATAGGCGGAAAGGCGTACAACAGACCGCAACTCCACTCGCGACGAAAGCGTCGCCGAGCGAGTGCCGCCTTGGAAATTCCAACGCGCAGAACTGATGACATTGCGCGTTCTCTTCGGTGGCGAATAGATCTAACCAAGGCTCTCCCCACTGTAGAAAGAGTCCTTGCGCCACTTCCGAGTGAAGACGCCATTCGTGATCCATCATGCACCTGCGGCTGAGTTCGTCCGCCCTGGCGTTCAGAGAACCTGCCAGGTGTTGAACCATCAGGAACATGCCCTGATGTTCCAGCCATGTCCAGAGGCGCAGAGCCTCCTGACAAAGGGTCCAAGACCCCACCCCGCCCTGTTTGTTGCAGTACCACATGGCGGTGGTGTTGTCTGTGAACACCTGCACTACCTTCCCTTTGACAGAGGGAAGGAATGCCTTGAGTGCAAGCCGGATCGCCCGGAGCTCCAGAAGGTTGATATGGAGCCGGGACTCCGCCGGAGACCAGAGGCCTCTGATCTCCGCCTCTCCCATGTGACCGCCCCATCCCAGAAGGGACGCGTCCGTCACAACTGTATGCTCTGGCTGGGGAAGGGAGAGGGATCTGCCCATGACCCATTGCCGGTTCGAGAGCCACCACTGCAACTGTTTTGCAGTCCCCTCCGAGATCTGGACGTGATCGGACAGGTTGCCCTGGTGCTGCGCCCACTGGAACTTCAGGTCCCACTGCAGAGCCCGCATATGCCATCTGGCATGATTGACCAGCAGGATGCAGGAGGCCATGAGGCCCAGCAGCCTCAGGGTCATCCGTACCGAAACCCAGGATAAAGGCCGAAAGATCGGAATCATAGCCTGAATATCCCGGACTCGCCGTTCGGGAGGATAGGCCCGAAACTGCGTCGTGTCCAGAACTGCTCCGATGAAAAGGAGCTGTGGAGAAGGAATTAGATGCGACTTCGGCACATTGATGGAGAACCCCAGCGAGTGCAGGAGTTCGGCCGTAGTCTGGAGGTGGGAGACGACTGCCTGGGACGAGCCCGCCTTCAGCAGCCAGTCGTCGAGGTAGGGGAAGACTGAAACCCCTGCCCGGCGCAGATGAGCTGCGACCACCGCCATCACTTTCGTGAACACCCGAGGGGCACTGGTAAGGCCAAAGGGGAGCACGGTGAACTGAAAATGCTCGGGGCCTACCGTGAACCGAAGGTAACGCCGGTGGGCCGGCAGGACGGGGATGTGGAAATACGCGTCCTGCAAGTCCAACGCTACCAACCAGTCTCCAGGGTCGAGGGCAGTCAAGACCTGAGCTAGGGTGAGCATCTTGAACTTCTCCTTCCGGAGGAAGCGATTGACGTTCCGGAGGTCCAAGATAGGACGCATGTCCTCCTTGTCCTTTTTGGGCACCAGAAAGTAGTGGGAGTAGCAACCACGCCCTACTTCTGGGGTCGGAACATGCTCGATGGCCCTCTTGGTCAAGAGGGCCGTGACTTCCTTCCGTAGAAGCACCAAGTGATCCCCTGACATGCGGTGGAATTGAGGTGGCATGGCTGGGGGGTGGTCTCGAAGGGGAGGGAGTAGCCCCTTCGGACAATGTCCAAGACCCACCTGTCCGAGGTGATGGTGCGCCAGTGGGGAAGGTGATGGCGGACCCTGCCCCTACTGGCGTGCCGTGCACCTGAAAGGAGGGACTAGGAGGGCTTGGAGGCCGCGGACGGGTTGGAGGTGGTGGCCTGACCCGCACGCTGGTTGCCCGATCCGCCACGGCGGAATCCACGTCCTCGGCCACGCGAAGACGCCTGCTGCGCGGGCCGGTGGCTGGGCTGCTGACGTGAAGGGCGCCCCTACCGTGGCCACGATAGGGGCGAAAAGCAGAAGGCAGCGGAGGGCGTGTAGCAGAAAGGCCCAGGGACTTTGCAGTAGCCCGTGAGTCCTTAAAGCGCTCCAGCGCATGGTCTGCTTTGGACCCAAAAGACCGACTCCATCAAAGGGCATGTCCATGAGAGTATTCTGGACATCCCCTGAAAAACCAGTGGTTCTCAGCCAGGCGTGGCGCCGGAGCGCCACCGTCGTTGCAATCGACCTGCCCAGCGAGTCGGCGGTGTCAAGGCCACAACGGATAGTGTATTTGGCCGCATCCCTTCCTTCCGCAATGGCGCGGGAAAGCAGTGCCTGGACCTCCTCAGGGCACTGGGGCAAAACATCCGCCACCGAATCCCACAGGGAGTGGGTATATCGGCCCAAAAGACAAGCGGTGTTAACGGACCGCAAGCCAGCACTGGAGGAAGAAAAACCTTTCTTCCCAAACTGATCCAGGCGTTTGGATTCCCTATCCGGAGGAGCGGTAGGGAAGGCGGTTTGGGAAGCGGAGGCTTGGACAACCAAGCTCTCAGGAGTGGGGTGGACAGAAAGAAACAGGGGGTCGCCCGGAGCGGGGCGATGGCGTCGTGACACGTTCCGATCCACAGGAGCCCCTGTGTTGGGCTTGGACCAGGCGCCCAAAAGAACGTCAGTGAGGGCGTCGTTAAACGGCAGCACAGTCTCCGCAGAGGAGGCTGCCGGCTGAAGCACCTCTGTCAAGATGTTAGTCTTGACCGTCAAAGTAGGGAGCTGGAGACGTAAGGCCCCAGCAGCCCTACGCAACACCGTACCAAAATTGGCCCCCTCCTCCGTAGCCACGGGAGGAGACAGCATGCCAGTGTCAGGAGAAGTATCCAGACCACTGGCCTCCCCTAGACTCTCTGTCCAGTCCTCATCATACTGACAGTTGCGTGTCAGAGGGTCATCAGACCCCTCCCAGTCCTCCTGGTCCTCCTCTGGTTCAAAATAAGGAGGAGGAGGGACATTTGGGACCCAAGGTCCCATCGGCGCCGGAGCCGGCGTCGAGCGGCGTCGCTCCGGGTCCATGTCCGGAGCCGGAAGGAACTGGGGGACGACGCCGCCCGGAGCCCAGGGCGGCGTCGAGAACGGCACCGGAGACATCGGCGCCGGCGGAGGTGTCGTGAGGTCGACCGGCGTCGATGGGTGTTGTGGAGCCGGGATCGAGGCCGGGGCCGAAGCCGGAGCCGGGATCGAGGCTGGAGGCTCGGGCGACGCCGGGGCCGGAGCCGCCGGCGACGCCGGAGCAACCCCATCAGGGCCCGCGGGGCCCGAAGGCGCACCGGAGGGGCCTGAAGGCCCGAAGAGGCGGGCCATGGCCGACAGGAACTCCTGTACCTTGGCCGGATCCGCCCCCGAACCCGGGAAGGGCGGGTATGACGGGGGCGACTCCACAGGCAAGTCCGGGGCCGCGGGGGCGGGGACGGTGCCGGGAGGGGCCTCAGCCGAGTCGCGAGACCGGCGAGGCGAAGTCCGAGAGCGACGATGCTTCTTGGACTTCTTGTGCTTAGACTTACCGGACGAAGAAGTCGGCGACCGGTGTGCACTCCGCGAGCGACCCCTGGACCTCTCACGCGACCGGGGCTTCCGCGGAGCCGAATGCCGGGCCTCGAGGAGCTTTCGAGACCGCTCTCGCAAAGCTTTCGGGTTGAGGGCCTGGCATTCGGGACAAGACTCGGTGTCGTGGCCTCGGCCGAGGCAGAAGAGACACTCCCAATGCGGGTCGGTGACGGACATCATCCGCGCACAGGCGCCGCATCGCTTGAAGCCGGGCATCCCTACGACACCTTAAAGTTGGAAAAAACCAGTGAAAAAATCACCAAAAAGTATGGTCAAAAATTGACCAGGGCACTGCTCTTCCCGGATCTGCGCTTGCTGGCGCGGAAAAAGAAGAACTGACGTCAGCGCGCAGGGGCGGCGCCTAAGTACTGCCCGCGACGTCATCCCGGCGATCACGACGCCGACGACGGACGCGGAGCCGCACGACGCCGCCTACCGACGCGCAAGGGTACTGCTACGCAAAACTTTCCGGATCCAGCCTGACGCCTGGGGATATTCTAAGGTAAGGAATCTATCACTAACGTGTCTCTTTCAGACTGTCGCTGCAGCAATGCTTAGTAAGCGTGTGCAAGCGTAGGCCGCATGAGCCGCCTGACAGGATGGCCGGCAGCGGAACACCGCGGCCCAAAGCCGTGGTAGCAGCCGTTGCCCTGGTGGAATGGGCACGCAGCCCAACAGGAGGCTCCTTCTTAGCCAAAGAATAGCAGGCCTTGATGCACAAGGTAACCCAGCGGGAGATGGTTCGTTTGTGCACCGCCCGACCTTTTTGGCGCCCACGTAGCCAACAAAGAGCTGGTCATCCACCCGGAAGTGTTTGGTGCGGTCGATATAGAAGGAGAGCGCACGTTTTGGGTCCAGACGGTGGAGCCTCTCTTCCTCTCTGGAAGGATGCGGAGGCGGAAAGAAGGTAGGCAAAGTGATGGTCTGCCCAATGTGGAAGGCAGTAACCACCTTTGGCAAGAAGGACGGACGCGTCCTAAGAACAACCTTGTCTGGATGGACAGACAGAAAGGGAGGTTTGCATGATAGAGCCTGGAGCTCACTCACCCGCCGAGCGGAGGTGATGGCCACCAGAAAGGCTGTCTTCAGAGTCAGAAGACGAAGAGGACAGTTATGTAGAGGCTCAAAGGGAGCGCACATTAAAAAGGTAAGAACCAAGTTCAAGTCCCACTGAGGCATCACAAACGGAACAGGAGGGAAGAGGTGTGTAATGCCTTTTAAGAACCTGTTAACAACAGGGGACTTGAAAAGGGAGGACTGATCAGGGAGCCTGAGGAAGGCCGAGATAGCACAGAGATAACCCTTGATGGTACCCAGGGCAGAACCCTGTTGGGCCAGAGAAAGAAGGAACAGAAGGACCTCAGAAAGAGGGGCAGAAAGGGGGTTCACAGCCTTTGCTGTGCACCATGCCACAAATTTGTTCCACCTGCAGGCGTATACCACCTTAGTGGAGGGACGCCTGGCTGCCAGAATCACATCACAAACTTCGGGAGGCAAGTCGAAAGGAATCAACTGCCGCCGCTCAATCTCCACGCAAGCAGGTGGAGGCTGGACAGGTTCGGGTGGAGGACCGTCCCCTGCTGCTGCGACAGAAGATCCTCCCGAAGAGGCAGACGGATCGGGGGATCTACGCTCATACTGAGTAGCTCGGGATACCAAACTCTTCGAGCCCAGTCCGGAGCCACAAGGATGACTTGGGCCCGGTCGTGCCGAATCTTCTTCAACACTCTGGGTAGAAGTGGTATAGGCGGAAAGGCGTACAACAGACCGCAACTCCACTCGCGACGAAAAGCGTCGCCGAGCGAGTGCCGCCTTGGAAATTCCAACGCGCAGAACTGATGACATTGCGCGTTCTCTTCGGTGGCGAATAGATCTAACCAAGGCTCTCCCCATTGTAGAAAGAGTCCTTGCGCCACTTCCGAGTGAAGACGCCATTCGTGATCCATCATGCACCTGCGGCTGAGGTTCGTCCGCCCTGGCGTTCAGGGAACCTGCCAGGTGTTGAACCATCAGGAACATGCCCTGATGTTCCAGCCATGTCCAGAGGCGCAGAGCCTCCTGACAGAGGGTCCACGACCCCACCCCGCCCTGTTTGTTGCAGTACCACATGGCGGTGGTGTTGTCTGTGAACACCTGCACAACCTTCCCTTTGACAGAGGGAAGGAATGCCTTGAGTGCAAGTCGGATCGCCCGGAGCTCCAGAAGGTTGATATGGAGCCGGGACTCCGCCGGAGACCAGAGGCCTCTGATCTCCGCCTCTCCCATGTGACCGCCCCATCCCAGAAGGGACGCGTCCGTCACAACTGTGTGCTCTGGCTGGGGAAGGGAGAGGGATCTGCCCATGACCCATTGCCGGTCCGTGAGCCACCACTGCAACTGTTTTGCAGTCCCCTCCGAGATCTGGACGTGATCGGACAGGTTGCCCTGGTGCTGCGCCCACTGGAACTTCAGGTCCCACTGCAGAGCCCGCATATGCCATCTGGCATGATTGACCAGCAGGATGCAGGAGGCCATGAGGCCCAGCAGCCTCAGGGTCATCCGTACCGAAACCCAGGATAAAGGCTGAAAGATCGGAATCATAGCCTGAATATCCCGGACTCGCCGTTCGGGAGGATAGGCCCGAAACTGCGTCGTGTCCAGAACTGCTCCGATGAAAAGGAGCTGTGGAGAAGGAATCAGATGCGACTTCGACACATTGATGGAGAACCCCAGCGAGTGCAGGAGTTCGGCCGTAGTCTGGAGGTGGGAGACGACTGCCTGGGACGAGCCCGCCTTCAGCAGCCAGTCGTCGAGGTAGGGAAAGACTGAAACCCCAGCTCGGCGCAGATGAGCTGCGACCACCGCCAGCACTTTCGTGAACACCCGAGGGGCACTGGTAAGGCCAAAGGGAGCACGGTGAACTGAAAATGCTCGAGGCCTACCGTGAACCGTAGGTAACGCCGGTGGGCCGGCAGGACGGGGATGTGGAAATAAGCGTCCTGCAAGTCCAACGCTACCAACCAGTCTCCAGGGTCGAGGGCAGTCAAGACCTGAGCTAGGGTGAGCATCTTGAACTTCTCCTTCCGGAGGAAGCGATTGACGTTCCGGAGGTCCAAGATAGGACGCATGTCCTCCTTGTCCTTTTTGGGCACCAGAAAGTAGTGGGAGTAGCAACCACGTCCTACTTCTGGGGTCGGAACATGCTCGATGGCCCTCTTGGCCAAGAGGGCCATGACTTCCTTCTGCAGAAGCACCAAGTGATCCCCTGACATGCGGTGGAATTGAGGTGGCATGGCTGGGGGGTGGTCTCGAAGGGGAGGGAGTAGCCCTTCGGACAATGTCCAAGACCCACCTGTCCGAGGTGATGGGACGCCAGTGGTGAAGGTGATGGCGGACCCTGCCCCCTACTGGCGTGCGGTGCACCTGAAAGGAGGGACAAAGGAGGGCTTGGAGGCCGCGGACGGGTTGGAGGTGGTGGCCTGACCCGCACGCTGGTTGCCCGAACCGCCACGGCGGTATCCACGTCCTCGGCCACGCGAAGGCGCTTGCTGCGCGGGCCGTTGGCCGGGCTGCTGACGTGACTGGGCGCCCCTTCCGTGGCCACGAAAGGGGCGAAAAGCAGATGAGAGCGGAGGGCCCACAACAGCAAGGCCCAGGGACTTGGCAATAGCCCGCGAGTCCTTGAAACGCTCCAGCGCATGGTCTGCTTTTGAACCAAAAAGACCGACTCCATCAAAGGGCATGTCCATGAGGGTATTCTGGACATCACCCGAAAACCAGTGGTCCTCAGCCAGGCGTGGCGACGCAGCGCCACCGTCGTTGCAAGCGATCTGCCCAGCGAGTCGGCGGTATCAAGGCCACAACGTATGGTGTATTTAGCCGCATCTCGCCCTTCCGCAATGGCGCGGGTAAGCAGTGTCTGGACCTCCTCAGAACACTGCGGCAAAACAGCCGCCACCGAATCCCACAGGGAGTGGGTATATCGGCCCAAGAGGCAAGCGGTGTTGACGGACCGCAAGCCAGCACTGGAGGAAGAGAAAGCCTTCTTCCCAAAGTGGTCCAGGCGCTTGGATTCCCTATCCGGAGGGGCGGTAGGGAAGGCGGTTTGGGAGGCAGAGGCTTGGACAACCAAGCTCTCAGGGGTGGGGTGTTGGGAGAGAAACAGGGGGTCGCCCGGAGCAGGGCGATGGCGTCGGGCCACGTTCCTATCCACAGGAGCCCCTGTGGTGGGCTTGGACCAGGCACCCAAAAGAACGTCAGTGAGTGCATCATTGAACGGCAGCACAGTCTCCGAAGAGGAGGCCGCCGGATGAAGCACTTCTGTCAGGAGGTTAGTTCTGACGGCCACAGTAGGCAACTGGAGATTCAAGGCTTCAGCAGCTATACGCAACACCGTTGCAAAATTAGCCCCCTCCTCCGTAGCCACGGGAGGAGACAGCATGCCAGAGTCAGGGGAGGTGTCGAGACCACTGGCATCCCCAAGTTCCTCAACCCAGTCCGGGTCAAACTCGCACTGTTGTGTGAGAGGGTCCTCAGACCCCTCCCAGCTCTCCTGGTCCTCCTCAGGTTCATAATATGGAGGAGGAGGGACATTAGGGACCCAAGGTCTCATCGGCGCCGGAACCGACGTCGGTCCGGCTCCATGTCCGGAGCCGGAGAGAACCGGGGAACGACGCCGTCCGGAGCCCCGGACGGCGTCAGGAACGGCACCGGGGACATCGGCGGAGGCGTGGTTAGGTCAACCGGCGTCGATGGGGGTTGCGGCACCACCGGAGCCGGGATCGAGGCCGGGGCCGGAGCCGAGGCCGGGATGAAGGCTGGTGGGACAGGCGACGCCGGGACCGGAGTCGACGGCGACGCCGGAGCAACCCCATCAGGGCCCGAAGGCGCACCGGAGGGACCTTGAGGCCCGAAGAGGCGGGCCATGGCCGACAGGAACTCCTGTACTTGGGCCGGAGCCGCCCCCGAACCCGGGAAGGACGGGTAATGCGGGGGTGACTCGACAGGCACGTCCGGGGCCGCGGGGCGGGGACGGTGCCGAGAGGGGCCTCAGCCGAGTCGCGAGACCGGCGAGGCGAAGTCTTAGAGCGATGACGCCGCTTAGACTTCTTGTGCTTCGACTTACCGGAGGAGCGCGAAGACTTGGATTCCGACGAACGATGGGGGCTCCGCGACCGGCCCCCTCGACCTCTCCCGTGACCGGGGCTTGGTGCGGCGCGGAGCCGACTGCCGGACCTCGAGCAGCTTTCGAGACCGCTCCCGCAAAGCCTTCGGATGAAGTTTCCGGCAGTCAGGGCACGACTTCGTGTCGTGGTCTCGGCCGAGACAGAAGAGACACTCGAGATGCGGGTCCGTGATGGACATCATGCGGGCACAGACCTCGCAGGGCTTAAAGCCGGGCATCCCTACGACACCTTAGGAGTCGTGAAGACTCGTAGAAGAAAACAGTGAAAAAATTCACAAAAAAGTAGTCAAAAAGTGACTAGGGCACTGCTCTTCCCGGATCTGCGCTTACTGGCGCGGAAAAAGAAGAACTGACGTCAGCGCGCAGGGGCGGCGTCTAAGTACTGCCCGCAACGTCATCCCGGCGATCACGACGCCGACGACGGACGTGGAGCCGCACGACGCCGCCTACCGACGCGCAAGGGTACTGCTACGCAAAAAACTTTCCGGATCCAGCCTGACGCCTGGGGATATTCTAAGGTAAGGAATCTGTCACTAACGTGTCTCTTTCAGATTGTCCAAGCAATAGTAAGCGTGTGGAGTAATACCCGTACAACAGCTTTGGCAGACGTCTAGGACCGGTACCTCGCATGCTAACACCGTATTAGAGGCCTTAGCTCTGGCAGACGGGACCTGTAAGCCCTCAGAAGGCTGTTTCCTAGCTGGGAGAAGGAAGGAACAAATATTGCAAGCCCCTAAGGAAATGTGTCACACCAGGTTCGGGTGCAGAACCCTATTGCTGTGACAGGAGGTCCTCCCAAAAGGGCAGCCTCATTGGAGGACAGACACTCATGCTAAGGAGTTCGGGATACTAAACCCTCCTTGCCTAATCCAGAGCCACTGGGATAACTCTGGCCTTGTCGGTCCCGATCTTTTTAAGAAGCCGTGGCAGGAGTGGTATTAGCGGAAAGGCGTACAGGAGTCCCGGGTTTCACTCGAACAAGTTACTTGCCTTCAGTAATGCCTTATTTAGTATAAAGATTATCAAGCAACAGATTCCTTACCTTAGAATTGTACCTAGGTGTCAGACTGGATCCGAACTTATTTTAGTGAGCAGAACCCCTGCGCATTGGTAGGTGGTGAAGTTCGCCTCCGGGTGGTGTCGTCGGCCGCGCCGGAAAAACGTGCGCAGTGCCTTAATAGGTGTCACCCCAGTGCACTGTCAGTTTCTTTTCGTGACTTTTCATGCCAGAAGTGCGGAGCCGGAAAGAGTACTGACCATGGTGTGTGAAAACTAGGGCCCTGAAAGGGGGAAGTCTATAAATCCGTTCGCAGAGCAGGGAGGATGGGCGGGTCGGCAAGGAATCTGAAGCTAAAGTCTCTTCCAAATGAGGTGTTAGTGAAGGTAAGTACCTTGTTCATCTGATAGAGACTTTTAGCCACAGATTCTTTACCTTAGAATAGATACCCAAGCAATACCTCCCTAAAGGAGGGTCTGTAAATGATTTCACACTAAAAAGTCCTGCAGGGCTGAACGGGTAAATTGCCCGTCCCTACAGACCGGACTGTCCGGGCAGTATTGCTTTGTTGAACAAGCTACTTACCTTTGGTAACAATATATCTGTAAGAGACATAGATTAGTTATGGATTACCCACCTTAGAATTACCCCCAGGCGTCAGACTGGATCCGGAGAATTTTTTACTCAGCAGTACCTCTGCGCGTCAATAGGTGGCGTCGGTCGCCTCCGCGTTCGCGTCGTGGTCGCCGAAATGACACTGCGGTATCTACTTAGACGCCGCCCTCGCGCGCGGACGTCAGTTCTTTACACAACATTCCACACCAGAAGCGCAGAACTATGCAAGTCACTGACCACTGGTGCACGAAAACTAGGGCCCTGAAAGGGAGTCCCTTACCCTAGAAATCAGTTCGCAGAACGGGGAGGATGGGTGGGGCGGTGAGGAATCCATAACTGATCTATGTCTCTTACAGATATATTGTTACCGAAGGTAAGTAACTTATTCATCTGAAAGCAATTAGTTATGGATTCCTCACCTTAGAATAGATGCACCAGCAATACCAACCCCGGTGATGGGTCTGCGAACCAAGTTCAAACCAGAAAGTCCTGGAGAACAGAACGGCCAAAGAAGCCGTCTCTCCAGACTTGGCTGTCTAGGTAGTAGTGTTTGGTGAATGTGTGCAGCGATCCCCACGTAGCTGCCTGACAGATGTCATTTAGGGGGACTCCTTGTCCCAACGCAGTAGTAGCTGCCGTCGCCCTGGTGGAATGGGCGTGCAGCCCGACTGGAGGCTCCTTCTTTGCCAAAGAGTAGCAGGCTTTGATGCACAGGACGACCCACCTGGAGATGGTTCGTTTGTGCACTGCCCGACCTTTCTTAGCACCCAGGTAACCAACAAAGAGCTGGTCGTCCACCCTGAATTGTTTGGTGCGATCCAAATAGAAGGAAAGCGCACGTTTTGGATCCAGACGGTGGAGCCTCTCTTCCTCTTTTGAAGGTTGCGGAGGTGGAAAGAAGGTGGGCAAAGTGATGGTTTGGCCAATGTGGAAAGAAGTAACCACCCTGGGAAGAAAGGAAGGTCTAGTTATCAGGACGACCTTGTCCGGATGGACAGCCAGAAAGGGCGGCTTAGAAGAAAGAGCTTGCAGCTCACTCACCCTGCGTGCAGAGGTGATGGCCACCAGAAAAGCAGTTTTCAAAGTGAGAAGTCTGAGAGGACAGTTATGTAGCGGCTCAAAGGGGGCGCACATGAGGTAGGTAAGAACCAAGTTCATGTCCCACTGAGGCATTACGAAGGGAACAGGAGGAAAAAGATGAGTAATGCCCTTAAGGAATCTATTTACAACAGGGGACTTGAAAAGAGAAGGATGATCAGGAAGCCTAAGAAAGGCTGAAATGGCTGAGAGGTAGCCCTTCAGAGTGCCAAGAGCAGAGCCCTGCTGGACCAAAGACAGGAGGAACAAGAGAACATCAGAAACGGGGGCGGAAAGGGGATCCTCAGCCTTTGCTGTGCACCATGCCACAAATTTGTTCCATCTGCAGGCGTATACCGTCTTAGTGGAGGGACGCCTGGCTGCCAAGATAACATCGCAGACTTCGGGAGGCAGGTCAAACGACGTCAACTGCCGCCACTCAATCTCCACGCAAGGAGGGGGAAGCTGGACAGGTTCGGGTGGAGGACCGTCCCCTGCTGCTGCGACAGAAGATCCTCCCGAAGAGGCAGTCTGATCGGAGGATCGATGGCCATGTTACGCAGCTCGGGATACCATACTCTTCGTGCCCAATCCGGAGCCACAAGAATGACTTGGGCCCGGTCGCGCTTGATCTTCTTCAGCACTCTGGGCAGAAGTGGTATAGGCGGAAAGGCGTATAGAAGACCGCAACTCCACTCACAACGAAAACCGTCGCCTAGCGAGTGCTGTCTTGGAAATTCCAACGCGCAGAATTGCTGACATTGTGCGTTCTCTTCGGTGGCGAATAGATCTAACCAAGACTCTGCCCACTGCTGAAAGAGACCTTGCACCACCTCCGAGTGAAGACGCCATTCGTGATTCATCATGCACCTGCGGCTGAGTTAGTCTACCCTGGCGTTCAGTGACCCTGCCAGGTGTTGAATCACCAGGGATATGCCCTGATGTTCCAGCCATGTCCAGAGGCGGAGGGCCTCTTGACATAGGGTCCACGACCCTACCCTGCCCTGTTTGTTGCAGTACCACATGGCGGTGGTGTTGTCCGTGAACACCTGCACTACTCTTCCCCGGACAGAGGGAAGAAATGCTTTGAGTGCAAGACGGATCGCCCGAAGCTCCAGAAGGTTGATGTGGAGCCCGGATTCCGCCGGCGACCAGAGGCCTCTGATCTCTGCCTCTCCCATGTGGCCGCCCCATCCCAGAAGGGATGCGTGTGTTACCACTGTGTGTTCTGGTTGGAGAAGGGAGAGGGATCTGCCGGGTTCGTTAGCCACCACTGCAATTGTCGTGCAGTGCCCTCCGAGATCTGGACGCAATCGGACAGTTTCCCCTGATGCTGCGCCCACTGGAACTTCAGGTCCCACTGCAGAGCCCGCATGTGCCACCTGGCATGATCTACCAGCAGGATGCCATCAGACCCAGCAGCCTGAGGGTCATCCTGACCGAAACCCGGGATAGAGGCTGAAAGATCGGAATCATAGCCCGAAAATCCCGGACTCGCTGTTCCGGAGGATAAACCTGAAACTGCGTCGTGTCCAGATCCGCTCCGATGAAGAGGAGCTTCTGAGAGGGAGTCGGGTGTGACTTCGGCACGTTGATGGAGAACCCCAGCGAATGCAGGAGGTCGGCCGTAGTCTGGAGGTGGGAGACGGCAGCCTGGGGCGAGCCCGCCTTCAACAGCCAGTTGTCGAGATAGGGGAAGACTGGAACAGATGAGCTGCGACCACCGCCATTACTTTTGTGCACACCCGAGGGGCGCTGGTAAGGCCAAAGGGGAGCACGGTGAACTGAAAATGCTCGAGGCCTACCGTGAACCGCAGGTAACGCCGGTGGGCCGGCAGGACGGGGATATGAAAATATGCGTCCTGCAAGTCCAACGCTACCAACCAATCTCCAGGGTCGAAGGCAGTCAAGACCTGAGCTAGGGTGAGCATCTTGAACTTCTCCTTCCGGAGGAAGCGATTGACGTTCCGGAGGTCCAAGATAGGACGCATGTCCTCCTTGTCCTTTTTGGGCACCAGAAAGTAGTGGGAGTAGCAACCACGACCTACTTCTGGGGTCGGACCGCGCTCGATGGCCCTCTTGGCCAAAAGGGCCAAAACTTCCTTCTTAAGAAGCATCAAGTGATCCCCTGACATGCGGTGGAATTGAGGTGGCATGGCTGGGGGGGTGGACCTCGAAGGGGAGGGAGTAGCCCCTTCGGACAATGTCTAAGACCCACCTGTCCGAGGTGATGGCATGCCAGTGGTGAAGGTGATGGCGGACCCTGCCCCCTACTGGCGTGCTGTGCACCTGAAAGGAAGGACTAGGAGGGCTTGGAGGCCGCGGACGGGGCGGGGTTGGTGGCCTGGCCCGGACACTGGTTGCCTGACCCGCCACGGCGGGAGCCACGTCCTCGGCCACGCGAAGACGCGTGCTGCGCGGGCCGGTGGCTGGGCAGCGGACGTGACTGGGCGCCACTTCCGTGGCCACGAAAGGGGCGAAAAGCAGATGGTTGCGGAGGGCATACAGCAGAAAGGCCCAGGGACTTGGCCGTAGCCCGCGAGTCCTTAAAACGCTCCAGCGCATGGTCTGCCTTGTTCCCAAAAAGACCGACCCCATCAAGGGCATGTCCATAAGAGTGTTTTGGACATCACCCGAGAAACCAGTGGTTCTCAGCCAGGCGTGACGGCGCAGCGCCACTGTCGTTGCAATCGATCTGCCCAGCGAGTCGGCGGTATCAAGGCCACATCTGATGGTGTATTTAGCCGCATCTCTTCCTTCCGCAATGGCGCGGGAAAGCAGTGTCTGGACCTCCTCAGGACACTGGGGCAAAGCTTGCGCCACCGAGTCCCACAGAGAGTGGGAATATCGGCCCAAAAGGCAAGCGGTGTTGACAGACCGCAAGCCAGCACTGGAGGAAGAAAAGACCTTCTTCCCAAATTGATCCAGGCGTTTGGATTCCCAAGCTCTCAGGAGAGGGGTGTTGGGAGAGGAACAGGGGGTCGCCCGGAGCGGGGCGATGGCGTCGGGCCACGTTCCTATCCACAGGAGCCCCTGTGGCGGGCTTGGACCAGGTGCCCAAAAGAACGTCGGAAAGCGCGTCATTAAACGGCAGCAGTGGCTCCGAGGAGGTAGCCGCCGGCTGAAGCACTTCCGTCAGGAGGTTAGTCCTGACAGCCACTGTTGACAGTTGGAGGTGTAAGGCCCCAGCTGCTCTACGCAACACCGTTGCAAAATTTGCTCCCTCCTCCGTTGCCACGGAAGGAGGAGACAGCATGCCAGAGTCTGGGGAGGTGTCCAGACCACTGGCATCCCCAAGCTCCTCAGCCCAATCCTGATCGAACTCACACTGCTGTGTGAGAGGGTCATCCGACCCCTCCCAGTTCTCTTCGTCCCCCTCTGGTTCAAAATAAGGAGGAGGAGGGACATGCGGGACCCAAGGTCTCATCGGCGTCGGGCGACGCCGGTCCGGCGCCGTATCCGGAGAGAACGGGGGACGGCACCGGCGACATCGGCGCCGGTGGAGGTGTTATTAGGTCAACCGGCGTCGATCGGGGTTGTGGCAGCACCGGAGCCGGGGTCGAGGCCGGAGCCGGGGCCGGGACCGAGGCTGGTGTGACAGGCGGGGCCGGGACCGGAGTCGCCGGCGGCGCCGGGGAAACCCCATCAGGGCCCGCGGGGCCCGAAGGCGCATTGGGGGGACCTTGAGGCCCGAAGAGGCGGGCCATGGCCGACAGGAATTCCTGTATCTCGGCCGGAGTCGCCTCCGAACCCGGGAAGGACGGGTAATGCGGGGGCGGCTCCACAGGCACTCCCGGAGCCGCGGGGACGGTGCCGACAGGAGCCGCAGCCGAGTCGCGAGACCGGCGAGGCGAAGTCGTCGAGCGATGACGCTTCTTAGACTTTTTATGCTTCGACTTACCGGAGGAGTGCGAAGACTTGGACCCCGACGACCGATGAGGACTCCGCGACCGGCCCCTCGACCTCTCACGTGACCGGGGCTTGGTGTGGCGCGGAGCCGACTGCCGGACCTCGAGGAGCTTTCGAGACCGCTCTCGCAAAGCCTTCGGGTGCAAGGCCCGGCAGTCAGGGCACGACTTCGTGTCGTGGTCGCGGCCGAGACAGTAAAGACACTCTAAGTGCGGGTCTGTGATCGACATCATGCGACCACAGGCGTCGCAGGGCTTGAAGCCGGGCATCCCTACCAACACCTTCGGAGTCGAGAGACTCGTGTAGAAAAACAGTGAAAAAATCACCAAAAATGTTGTCAAAAAATGACTAGGGCACTGCTCTTCCTGGATCTGCGCTTACTGGCGCGGAAAAAGAAGAACTGACGTCAGCGCGCAGGGGCGGCGTCTAAGTACTGCCCGCGACATCATCCCGGCGATCCCAACGCCGACGACGGCCGCGGAGCCGCACGACGCCGCCTACCGACGCGCAAGGGTACTGCTACGCAAAAACTTTCAGGATCCAGCCTGACGCCTGGGGATATTCTAAGGTAAGGAATCTGTCACTAACGTGTCTCTTTCAGATACATCGGTATCATAGCCTGAGTATCCTGGACTCACCGCTCGGGAGGATAAGCTGCACCATGTCCAGAACGTCCCCTATGAATGGGAGAGACTGAGAGGGAGTCAGGTGTGAGTTCGGCACGTTGATAGTAAGCCCCAGTGAATGTAGGAGGTTCGCTGTAATCTGGAGGTGGGAGACGACTGCTTGGGACAAGTCCACCTTCAACAACCAGTCTTCGAGATAGGCGAAGACTGGAACCGCTGATCTTCGCAGATGGGCTGTGACCACTGCCATCACCTTGGTGATCACCTGAGGGGCACGGGTGAAGTCGAAGAGGAGCACAGTAAACTGAAAGTGCTCATGGCCCACCGTAAACCGCAGGCAGCGGCGATGGGTAGGCAGGACGGGGATATAGAAATAGGCGTCCTGCAAGTCCAATGCTACCATCCAGTTTCCCGGTTCTAGGGCAGACAGGACCTGAGCAAGAGTGAGCATCTTGAACTTCTCCTTTTTGAGGAAGTAGTTGAGGGCCCTGAGGTCGAGGAACCAGAAAATAGCGAGAATAGCACCCACAGCCTATTTCTGGCCCAGGAACCTTCTCTATAGCTCCCTTGACCAAGAGAGTCTAGACTTCCTCGCGGAGTAAGGCAAGGCGATCCTCCATCAGCCGATCGTATGTTGGAGGGATGGACAGAGGGGTAGTCTCGAAGGGGAGGGAGTAGCCCCTTGGGACTATTTGCAACACCCACGTGTCCGAGGTGATATCTTGCACGTGGTGAAGGTGATGGCGTATCTTGCCACCAACTGAACATCCATGATCTGGAGGGATCAGATAAGGAAGGTTTTGCGGTGGAGGAGGGGGTTTGTGGCTTGACTCTACTTCTGGCCACCCGACCCACAAGGTCAGGGTGAACCGCATCCACGGCCCCGCATAGGTTACTGGACTTGCGAGGTCCTCTGGCTGGAATAGGGTTGGAAACCCCTTCCGTAGCCACGAAAGGCGGACACAAGCCGGGATGATGTGGTAAGACCTAGGGACTTGGCCGTAGCCCGCGAGTCCTTAAAGCGCTCAAGCGCTGCATCTGCCTGGTCACCGAAGAGATGGGAGCCATCAAAGGGCATGTCCTTAGGGTTAGCTTGGACATCCCCTAAAAAGCCAGACATCCTCAGCCAGGCCTGGCGTCTAAAGGCCACATTTGAGGAAATCGCTCTGCGTAGCAAGTCTGTCGTGTCTAAGCCACATCGTAAGGCAAACTTTGCTGCAACTCTCCAGTCTAAAACAGCTTGGGAGAGGAGAGCCCAGTCCTCCTCCGAGACTCTTAGCAGCACTTGCGCAACCGTATCCCACAGTGAATGGGAATAATGGTCCAAGAGGCATGCTATGTTTACCGACTGCAATGCTAGGCTGGTGGAAGAAAAGATCTTAACGAAGCTGTCCAGCCTTTTGGATTCCCTGTCCGGGGGTGCGGAATGGAACGTGCCACGGGAAGTGGATGCTTGGACCACCAAGCTCTGTGTGGTGGTATGGATGGAGAGGAAAGCTGGGTCGCCCGGTGCAAGGCAGTGACGGTGGGCAATAGTTCTATTCACAGGAGCCTCTGTGCTGGGCTTTGACCATGTGCCCAGTAGAATGTCCGTCAAGGCCTCGTTGAAAGGCAGCAAGGGTTCTGAGGTAGAGACGCCAGCCTGCAAGACCTCCATCAAGACATTAGTCTTGACTGCCACCATAGGAAGCTGCAGGGCCAAGACCTCTGCAGCCCTACGCACCACCATTGCAAAAGAAGCCCGCTCATCCGTAACCAGGTTAGGGGGAGACAGCATGCCAGAATCTGGAGAGGTGTCCAGGCCGCTAACGTCACCCAGGTCCTCATACAACTACAATTCTTGATGTGGTTGCCAGATTTCTAAGGGATCCTGCTGCCCCTCTCAATCATCATCATCCATTCCTAGCCCTTCAGAATAGGGCAGTGTGAACGACATGGAGCCATATGGCTCCGTCGGCGCCGGTGGTTTCATGGGCCGGCAGTTGGAGCATGACTTCGTGTCGTCGCACTCCAGGCACCAAAGACACACCAGGTGGGGGTCCGTGACCGACATGGTGCAGTGACAGGTGCCGCATGGCTTGAACCCCGAGGTCTTCTTACTGGACATGCCTACACACCAAAAAGACTCGTCAAAAAGTCGAAAAAAGTGTGTCCAAAAGTGACAGGGTAGCTCTCTTCGACGGATGTGCACTGGCTGGCTGAAAATAAAATAACTGATGTCAGTGCGCCAGGTAGGCGCCTATATAGATGACGCGGACATCAACACAACGAACCCCACGCATACAACGTCATGTGGAGTCGACTGACGCCACCTATTGGCACGCAGGGGTACTTTTATCAAAAATCTTCCGGATCGATCCAGCCTGATGCCTGGAAGTTCAAAAGTAAGGAATCTGCAGCTAGATGTCTCCATCAGATGTCCCATCTATACACTACAGATTTAGTAATTATTTACCAGAATGTTCAAAAAGCTGTTTGGGAGGTTGCCAAGAGGTAGAAAAATGCTACAGAAATGATATAATGCAATACAAGGCCTGATGGCACTTTACTTTGTTTCAGCAGACACTTAAGCTTACACGAACGGACTGTAACAAACATGAGATCAGTGGGTTACCTTGTGGTTTTATCTGTATTACCAAAGTGACAGGATTAAGCTAGAATTATTTCTAGTTGCTCCTTAGAACAGCATTCATGAATTTGTTTTGCTACTTTGAGATGGTGTCTGGATCTTCAATTGTCAGATCATGTTTCTTTGTTTGGTGGCTGATGTTCAAGGAAATTATTCTACCCCCTCCCACATACTAGAGCTTGAACAAAATCCTCCACTGGATGTCCTATCCCAAATTGTATTCTGAGGGGCCTCAGAACTTCTATATGTGATGAAAAAATACAGAAAATATTTGCACATTTGCATTTGCTGTAGGGTGCTGAGTAATAAACTGCTTTCCTGGCATATTTGTGTTTGAGATTTTACTTCTGTTACAAAAATGAAAATGTTCCATTGGCTGTTATTATGTGAAAATGAACTCTGTCCACTGTATTTTAGTTCAATAAAACATGGCAGTCTCACCTGCTGTGCGCCTCGCTCATTGCTGAGTGTCCGAAGGTCATCTGAATACGTAACGCACATTTCGTGCAAAGCTGCTAGATCGCGGGGCAAGTCAGTTCGTGTATGTTCTGTAGTGTCTGGAAGCTCCGGTACGTTCTTTAAAAAATAATAATAAACATTACAACTCCTAGTCTTTAGTGAATGAGCAATAACACCTAACCTTTATATCAATAAGCTCCTCTCTACAGACTTGGAACTCCACTGTACAGCAGGTCAATTTTGAAAAGAGGACTACTGCACCAGCATGGCACTCTTTTGTCAGAACTCCAATTTAACTCCTGGGGTTGCAAAAACCTCAACATTTGTTTGTGAGAGGTTCACATACACCAAGAAAGATTGGAGTACAGCAGATCCTAATAAGTATGTGGGACGTTTGAGGAGGATGAAGGATCATAAACCGCATGAAGGTCATTTCTATTACTTCTTTCTTCAACTCCCCTATTTAATGTGGTGGAAGAATACAATAAAAGAAAACAAGCACAACAGGATATAGGCATACAAATTTTGCAGTACTTCTTGCTCAGATTACTTAACAGTAATTTTCATTTCACTGAGTCTCGCTCTATCCTCACAGCATCAAATGTTATCATGGCCTGTGATTGGTTTTGTATGTTTTACAACTATCAGCTGCCATATTGTCATTAAAGAGGATAAAGGTGCTGGTTCAGCATCATGGAAATCTTTTCTTGAATTCCTAAACACAGAAAAACAACACATATGTGCAGGTTCTCGAAAAATCTTTTTAAAGACAAACCTCTCTCCACAAAATATCAACACCCATTTTAAAGGTGAAGTTTTCTTTCTTTTGTTCAAACCAATTAGATTTAAAACATAAACAGACAAATGATGTCTGGTAGTTTCTATGGGCATCAGAAAGGCAGACCTAGGATTGGCGCTTTCGGGATGAAATCTTAGCTTTAGTTCTGTGATATTCTTTGGTGTGCTGATAATCTGATCCAAGGCAAACAGGCTATTGGGGCTACCTGGTTTGAATATGAAAGAGGGGAACTTCTTTAGTGACTCGAGTCAGTGGGTGAGGTGTGCATGGGCATGGTGGTAGGAGGGCTGTGGGTGGTGGTGGAAGTGGGCTGTGTGGTAAAGGAAAAGGACGTGTGGCAAAGAAAGAGGACTGGTGGCTCTGTCCTGGCACTTCATTGGTGCCAGCTCTGGGGAGGGTGTCCTGGAAGCCGGTTGAACCTTGTTTCCTCCTTCAAGAAAAAGGCTCCAGAGGTGGTGGAGATTTTGCCCTAATTTTGCCTGTGAGTGGGTGGATAAACAGGTGCTTTTGTCTGGCACCCAGTTCCTGTTGGAACCTCTCCAGGATCAAAGCGTTGAGGTTTTTGCCTCGGGCATCGATGGAAGTTGGCTTCACCTTGGCGTCCAGGCCCGTTTTGACACAGGGTCTTGGGTGCCAATGGAGCTGTTAGCAAGGAAGTTCAGTGCCCTTGGAACGTACCAGGCTCGAAGCTTGCCTGGCTGCAAAGTTATTACACAATAGAGAGGCAACAAAGCAGAGTACAAATACACAAATTAATACAGAGAACATCAAAAGAAATGAAACAAGAAAATCCTTTAGCTGATTCTGTAAATCTTAATGAATTTCTTCTTCACCGAATACGGATAAGTGCAGCCAACGCATTTCGTCTGGTTACAGGCGTCCTCAGGGCAAGATCCTCTGTCAGGTCGAGCACGCAGGTGACAGCAGACATGGTGTTGCAATTGACACAAAAGTATGGCACGAAAGTACTTGTAGCAGTAATCAAGTCAGCTGCCAGTAGGCAAGAGAAACAGGTCTTTATGCCATTTAAGTCGGAAATTATGTCCATCAATATAGGGCCCGCATTCGGCAACGAGTATTCCAACCGCCAGCATTTGGCGTTTGCGATATGTGATCAGATTGCCAGCAGCTGAAACCTGTTGGCTGCACCTATCTGTATTCGGTGAAGAAATTGATTAAAGATACACAGAATCAACTCAAGGATTTTCTTGTTTCATTTCCTCTTGATGTTCGAAGTACACATTTTTGTATATGTACTCTGCTTTGTTGCTTCTCGATTGTGTCCGAACGTATTTAATTAATGGCCATTTGGATGCTGGTCATCAGAGGTGGGCAACAGTTGTTCAAAATATAAACAATAATAACACTTCTGGTAGTGCGGTGAACAGGTCCCCTAGTTGCCATTACTTATTCAAGTCTGAAGTTGGCAGGGGCGCTGGCTTGCCTTGGCGTCCATGCTCAATGCCCAACTCCCTTGCTAGCGGTGAACCGCTTCGCATGGGAATTTTTGTGGGCCCCCCGCTTGGTAATGTGGGCCTCAGAGGCTGAAGGTATACTCGTGGTCCTGGGTTTGGTCTTCATTTGATGGCCAGCACTTGGTGCTGGATCAGCATCCTGCATCTGTTATTCGTCGCACTTGCTCGACGACACCATCCCTGGACTCGCCAACAGTTGCACAGATTGGAGATTAGATGGGCCAGCCTCTTCTTTTTCTTTGGTAACAAAGGGGTACTACTCACCAAAGATGTCTGTGGTGACTAGAGATGTCTGCTGCTACATCATCCTGCATGCCCAATGCCTTTCCCTTCAATACTAGAAGGTCTTTTGGATCAAAAGGTGAGGCAAGACGCATTATCGTGGTCATTGCGCAGGCTGCGATTGTACATTCTGGTGGTCTGCCAGGGTATATTTTGGGTGGCAGGTCTGTGGGGTTTCATCACCTGTGCAGCCCTTGGCGACGTCCGTCTGTTGGTGCCCGCACATCAGGGCGAGGATGGTACTCGGTTGCATCTGACGCAATAAGAAAGAAAGGTAACTTATCAGACCTGATGAAAAACATGTTACTGAAAAGGTTAACTCTGAGCCCTTTCTGTACACATCCGAGCATGATCGGGACAAAAACCACCCAACATGGAGTTGGTGTCCATGAGCAATTTGCATCAAGATAAGGAGTAACGCCACATCTCTACTCAAGAGACATCTTCGAACCTTCGTGGTCCTGGGTTTGGTCTTCATTTGATGGCCAGCACTTGGTGATACCCCGAAACCGGTCCTAGGATGCTTGTTTCCAGTTCTGGGAGGACCTGGCCTGGCAGTTCGGGCTGGACTGTTCCCATTGGGCACAGGGTCAAGACTGATTTGCATATGGCTGGGTTCAAACTGGAATGGCATGGTGAGCAAAAAAACGATGGATTTAGGCCCAGATCTCTGTACTGGGGTGAATGTATGACATTGTTCTGCATTCTGTCCATCAATTGTTGTTTTTGCATTTGTCACCCCGAGTGGGGCGGGTATGCCCAGACGTGGGTCCCGTGCTCTCCATGCCACTGGAATCAAGCTATCCTGGCTGAAGAGGGGTGAAACTCGAAACCGGTCCTAGGATGCTTGTTTCCAGTTCAGGGAGGACCTGGCCTGGCAGTTCGGGCTGGACTGTTCCCATTGGGCACAGGGTCAAGACTGATTTGCATATGGCTGGGTTCAAACTGGAATGGCATGGTGAGCAAAAAAACGATGGATTTAGGCCCAGATCTCTGTACTGGGGTGTTGTATTCCGCTTTAGGTGTCCGTATATAGGTTTTCCTGAAACGTCCTTATATAGGCACAATTCGCATTGCCCTTATATAGGCATAAGATCCCAGTCCTTATTTAGGCATTAGCCATGCTATCCAAATACAGGCATGGTCACTTACATCCGTCCACCCTAACGTCACAACGAGTTCTTAGAAACCAGTCCCTTAAGCTCTTGGGAGTTCCCCTAGCACAGGATTATTGATTTCTCCAAGAACTCATCTATTATGCATGAACCGCTATACCTTAAGGGTTCATTCCTGACGTCTTCCTCTGCCCGACTTTACGTCAATGCTAACATTCCAAGGCACCTACCAGGTATAAATATACCTTCCCTTGCCCAAGCAAGTAGGAGGAGACCTCGACTTTAGAGGAGCCCGTGTCCCGGCCTGACGCACTGACAAGAGACGCTGTCATCCCTGCTCGCAGAGAATCCAGCTTCCAGTGTTCTGACTCCCTTCGCGGGGTGTTAGAGTTCGAGACTCGGAAGGAGATTCCCACCTCTCTCATTCTCAAGGTATGGAGCTGACTAGAACCTAGAGGGACTCTTGGCATACTAGACTTAGCATACTAGACTATAGCATACCATACTATAGAATACTTCACCTACTTCTCACCTTGCCCTACACCTAGGTTAGGTTAGGTACACTGGGGTAGAACTAGTTAGAGAAGCATCTTATGAGTACTCGCATTTTTAGCTTATGTTATTTATGTATATAAATATACATGTCATGGCTAAAAGATAATACTAGCGCAGTACTATTTCTTTCTACTGCTTACGCTGTACATTATATATCTCGCATACTGTCTTGTGATCATAACAGCTCATATCTCTTACACGAGAAACAAGACTGTTCAATAAATCCTTTTATTGAAACGCCCGTCTATTCTTTCTGTGTAACTCTGAAGAAACTAAGCATGCACGATTAGCTGAGTGAAACTGTTATCTATTGTTTCCACGATTCTGAGAGTGTTCCGATTCTAAAGGGAAACAAAGTTGTCATGTTTATGAGGTTGCCAGAAACTACTCCCTTTTTGTTTACAAGGAGTTTCTAGTGGCCTCTGAGTTAGCTGGCACAAAGTAATTAAGTTTAATATACTCGATAGGGACATACTGACCTCGGTCCTATGTCGAATCTATAGGGTATATTGTTCCAATGCGCAGAGCCTATTAGGGAAATAGGAAATACACTACATGGCGCCCAACGGTTTGGTAAGGCACTAATTTAACGCTAGATACTGAGTAACTCAGTCGTGCTTTTCTCTCAGAGACCCCTACTCACATACTCCATAAGACGTCTGGAGTGGGTAGGGTTAAATATCCGCCAAAGCTAAATAGGACAAAAAACCCTATATATTAGCTGTTTGGTTTGTTCAACGTTGAAGAATACAGTGTTCCAAAATATTGTGCACCTTATCTTTTGTTTCCTTGAAACTTGTTCTACATTTTTCAAAAAACAAATGTCCATACACGGGGACAATGGCACCGAGAACGGTGTAGCTGCGGCTGACCCAAATCGTAGTACAAGTTACTTACCTTCGGTAGCGATGTATCTGGTAGAGACGATTCTAGCCGCAGATTCCTTAACGTAGAATTATCCCCAGGCGTGAGACTGGACCCGGAAAACTTTCTTTGCCCCAGCATCTCTGCGCGCCGGGGGGCGGCACCACGCGACTCCGCCCCGACTTCCTCCGCGGGTGTGACGTCAGCGAGGTCACATAAGCCCCACCCCGGCACGCTGTCAGTTTTCTTCGGAGAACTTTTCCGCGCCACAACGCGGAGCCATCACAAACAAAACTGTGGAGAGTATGGGAACAGTGTGCGAAAAATCAGCAAAAAACAGAAGAGAGAAACCAAAGGTGAGGAACAGCACCAGTTGGAAAAGTGCCAAGCACTAAGGTACCAAGAAACCATAGCAGTGAAGCCATAGCAGGGAAAGAGCAGAACACCGCGCTGAGGAACAACCTTGCAAGCCAAGGCCACATCCACCCTGGAGGCAGGAAGCAATGGAACAACGCCATAGCAGAAGAGAGTCTGCAATCAAAATCCATAACAGAGAAGGGCAACAAGCCCGGAACAGAGGAGCAACAGCAATCCACCCCCAGACAACACCATCAAGGAGGGCCGTAACCCCCGAAAGGAGCTTAAGGCCGAGGGACAGGCAAAAGAACCCCCAACGCAGAGGACTGCGAAGGGATCAGAAACCCCAAGCAAGTAAAGGAGCAAAAGTAGGCCCCTACGCTGGAGAGAAACCAGTCGGAGGGATGCAGAGGCACACAGAAACCAACCGACCCCGTATCAGAAAGAAAGGGGGGGGGAATCAAACAAAACGAGGCATCCTGTCCGGGAGGAAGCGAAGAGGACACCCACAGAAAACAAGCCACCCGGAGGGAGGCGAGTGCAGAAAACCAAGCTGAAGGTCCTCGCAGAACGGGGAGGAAGGGCGGGCCGTGAAGGAATCTGCGGCTAGAATCGTCTCTACCAGATACATCGTTACCGAAGGTAAGTAACTTGTACATCTGATAGAGACTACTAGCCGCAGATTCCTTAACGTAGAATAGATACCCTAGCCATACCCAGAGGGGAGGAGGGCCTGCGAGAGAACGTCCCCAGTAGAAAGAAACACAGGGCCCCAGCAGGGGATGTGTCACGGGGACAAGAAGGGCGGCCCAGCCCCCACCAAGCAGAAGTAAGCAAGGACAAGGCGAAGGGAAGACTAGGAGACCCCAAGCCCATCCAAGGAACAACTGCCAGAAACCCTCATAGGGACGGTCAGCCGCAGAGCAGCACCCAGGATGCTGGAGGAAAACACACCCACCCAGCGACGGGGGACAGCCGGACAGCCATCAGCCTCAAGGCAGCGGAGAAGGCAGAAACGGCTCCACAGCCAAGAACCGCAGGCGTAGGGAGAAAGGCACAGGGGCGCAAAGCCCCAGCAGAACAAGAGACAGGGGCACAAGGGCCACATCGGCGGACCAGAGCAAGCAGGCATGCGCAGCCAGCAGGAGGCCGCACCAAGGAGCCGTGCACCCAGAACAAGCCAGGCGCAAGCCGAAGGCAGAGGCCAGAGAAGGCCAGGAGCCGGTCCAGAAACACACACCGACCTACGAAGAAGTGGGACGAGGCAGAAGAGAAAGAGAGAGAGACCCAGAGGTCGGTCCAAGCCGGCAACCAGAACACAGAAAGCCACGAAAAGCTAGTCCCCCCCTGGAACACCAGACAGAGGACCAGGCCGAAACGCAGGACGGAAAGGCGGAAGCGCCACAACACAACGCCGAAGACAGCATGTCAGGCTGGTCTAGCGACGAAGCGAACCTGGAGAAGGGCAAGCGGGGCGCAGCGCAAACAGCGCCAAAAGAAGAGTTAAAGAGACCGCCCCCGCGGTACACCGTGACGCCGTGGAGGGCACGGAACCCGACAAAAAAGAAAGGGGACCGCACCGTCCCGGCCCATGACAGAGCTATACAATAGCTACAAGTACCCCACATAGGGTAAGTTATGTCCCAAGAAGACATGGGAACACCTCTTAGGAAAAAATTTTCGCAGCAGAGGGCAAAACAGAAAGACCTGCGGACAAAACCGCAGACGGCTCACTAATCAGCCAACAAAAGAAGATACAGAAGGCCCGATCCCAGGACCAACACGGCTTTACCAACAGCCAAAATCACAGTCAAAACAGAGGGCTGGACCAGCAGCCAACAGCACCGAAGGGCCAAGCGAAGGACCCTGAGGGGGCACCAACCATACATAACACACAACCGGGTGACAGAGCACTAAGCTCCAGAAAAAACAACGGGAGAACACCTCCCAGAACCCACCAGAGGACCAACATCCCGGTTCACTGTGTGGGAGGAGGAGGAGGAGGCGGACGAAGCCCGCAAGGAACCGCTGAATGGCAGAATCCGCAGGGACGTGGAACAAAAGAGTGCCATCAAAAGGGAGGTCAACCAGACATTCCCTAACATTCTCAGGGAAAACACTATCCCTCAACCATGCATGGCGACGGAGGGCCACCGAACTAGCCATAGAGCGACCAAGAGCCTCAGAGACATCAAGAGCCGAGCGAAGAATAAACGCGGCCAGCTCCCGGCCATCCAACACATGGTGCCGCTGATCAACGCAGGCACCCTCCTGAGAGGCACAAGACAGAAGGGACTCCGCGGAATCCCACAAACTGGAAGTGGCTCTGGCTAACACACAAAACGTGTTGAGCGCCCGCAAGGCAGCACTGGAGGAAGCGAAGATGTTACGCCCCCAGGAATCTAACCACCGGGCCTCCCGTGATGGAGGAGACGAAATGGAAGGCAAGGAAGGAAAGGCCGTCTGCAGAAGAGGGCCCCGAGTAGAAGGATGGAAGGAAAGACAGACAGGATCATGCGGAGCAGGACGGTGGCGGTGCAGGAGCGACTGGGACACTGGGTCCCCCATGGCAGGACGCCCCCAGGCCCCCCAAGAGAGAATTGTGGAGCCAAGCTTCAAAGGGAAGAAGCAGCTCCCGTCCACCAGAGCCCTGGTGGAGAACCTCAAGCAAGTGGTCCGCGGGGAAACGTGCAGCCGGGTCGCCCATGCGCAAAATCCCAGCGGCCGTCGAAACAGCCCGTGTGAAAGCAGCACTCGCCTCCGTAGGGCAACGCGGTGGGGAGAGCAACTCCTCCGTGGGTGACGGCTGCACACTAAGCCGGCCGTCCCCCAGCCCAACCGGAGGAAGAAACGGCCAAACCCGGAAAGGTGGAGGGCTGACAGAGGAGTGGGGAACCTGAGGCGCCTCAGGGGAAGACTGTGGGCACGGGGATGGCGAAGAGCCCCCCTTGGAAGACGCCGGGGAGAAAGCCACTACGCGACGTCCCGTCTCCGGGGAAGAAGAGACAAACAGTTGCCTGACCTCTGGAGAAGAGGGGGCCTCCGAAGAGGAGTCGACGACCCGACGTCGGCACAGCGCCGTGGAGTCCGCCACATGCGCTTGCGCGACGTCGACCGGCGCTGAAGGGGACGCGGCGACGACCTCCACCACCTGCGCCGCGGGAGAACGGGGCGGGGACGGAGCCAGGGCGGCCAAAGAACGGCGCCGAAAAGGCGCCGACTCGACCTCCGACGAGGCAGCCGCCTGCGTGGAGAGACGAGGAGGGCCCGGGAACACGCCCCGGCCCTTAGCCAGCCCCTGCGGCGCCGCTAGGGCTGACAGCCGCCGGCGCCTGAGCGGCGTCAGCTCGGCCTCGGACAAGGCCGCCGCCTGCCCAGAGGACCGAGTAGGACTCAGGGACAAGCCACGAGTCCCGGCAACCTCCCGCAACACCACAGGGACCCCCACGGGGGTTTGCGGCGAGGCAGAGGCACCGTGGGCCGAAGGAGGTAACCCCGTAGTGCTGCACTCCGACGACGCCACACCTCCAAGACCTGAAGCCGAACCTGTCGGCGCCGAAGGCCCCACACGTGGCAGGGGATCAGCGGACGTCTCAGGAAGAGGAGGAGGAGCCAAGGAGGCCTGCAGGGCCGCAGCATAGGCCTCCATTTGGACTCTGGACGCCCCCGCACCGGGAAACGGCGGGTAAGGCGATGACGTGCGAGGCTGCACAACCCTCGGAGAACCCGCGCCCCCCACAGGGCGGGGACCGGGCCTCGGGGACAAGCTGCGACACTTACCAACGGGCGAGCGACGCCCCTGCGGCCTCGGGGAAGGACGATGTCGGAGGCGGAAGCGGCGGTTCTTGGCCCCTTCCTCGGGGGACGGACGCGATGATGACCTGGACATGCGGGCCGAAAGGAGTTTCATCCGGCGCTCCCGCCGGGACTTCGTTTCATCTGCTGACAAGCCTCGCAGTCTGTGGAGTCATGGTGCTCCCCCAAACACCACATACAAATTGGGTGAGGGTCCGTCGCCGACATCTGGCGCGCGCAAGACGAGCACGTGTTGAAGCCCGAAGGCATTCGCACACTGTTCTCAAGGGAACTCAAAGCGTTGAGAAGGAGGCCTGAAAACAGGCCAGGGACACGATCCGGATCCACGTGGTACGTGGAAAAGAAGGAAACTGACGTCAGCGCGCCGGGGTGGGGCTTATGTGACCTCGCTGACGTCACGCCGGCGGAGGACGTCGGGGCGGAGTCGCGTGGTGCCGCCCCCCGGCGCGCAGAGCTGCTGGGGCAAAGAAAGTTTTCCGGGTCCAGTGTCACGCCTGGGGATAATTCTACGTTAAGGAATCTGCGGCTAGTAGTCTCTATCAGATACAGCTTTTAATTTTACAGGTTTAAATGAAGCCGATGAGGGTGTTATAAACATCCATCCAAACTTAAGGAGAGCCATCACTCTAAAACTTATAAAACACGGCCTACCACCAAGAGGTGGTAAAGCAGTTTTCGTGATAGAGGCACACAAATCCTTTCAGACAGAGGTATTCTATTCATGGATAGTATTCCCAGAATCAAATCCAGTAACAAAACTGTTTCACTTCTTTAAAGAAGATGAACCACCAGAGGAATATATTCCTTACGAGGATATTGAAATTCCACTCACATACCAGGAGCGTAATATCTGGTTTAAAGGCGCCCTAAAACATCACAAAAACATTAACAGGCTCGGTCCACTAGGTAGACCAGGAGCAACATGGCCAATTCTAGCCGGCTACACACCTCATCCTGACATCGATGTAATGTCAGACGAGGAATTACTTACTCAACTACAAGAGTTAATAAAAATGTACAGACAATTAGTCCAATATGTCTTGCAGACTTTCACAGTCCAACCACCAATGACCATTCCAAATCAAACCCCTCAACAGGGGAATACACTAAAAATTACTCCACAGACTTTACACGCAGTCATGGGTAAAATGCCCACAAAACGTTAGCAAATTCCATTCTGGATAGCTCAAAAAATTACTCAAATCGAAGCAGTATTTCCTAATACTAGCCCTTATGAGAGAAACAGAATCCTAACAATCTGTTTACCAATGGGGATCACACCACAACTGGAAGATTGCACCACTTGGGGCGCAGTCTTTGCTGCCATCTATACTAAAACACATGGTGTTCCGTCAATTGCAGTAATACCAGATGTCCTGAAACAAATTTAAAACGAATACGGGGCAGAGCCTGCTCTGAATTTAGGTATGAAATTACTGAAAAACTTCGACCAGGTCTCAACAATAATATTATCTAATATTAAAGGGGAGGCAGCATCAGTGGCGATCCGCCAACGTTTAAGGGAATTTGATGTAACAGAACATCAACATGAACTACCCAGAATAATAGAACAATCTTATGCAGAATTAGGCAGAGATAGTTTGGGTGGAAAACCGTTGAAGCCAAAACTATCTGAAAGTCCTGAGAAGGACTCTATTAAACAAACTACTACCTCTTCTAAAAAGAAGTGGGAAACTAATTCAAACGAGAAACGTTCTCAATCCGAGGTAGGTCTCCTCAAAAGGAGCCCTCTGAAAGGAGGTATAACCTCAGAAATAGGGATAATTTAAGAAAACCTGACAGGTATCAAGATACTGATAAACGTTCCTCTCGTACCTTTCAGATATCGTCCCAGACATCGGAAAGAAGAGGACGGTCAGAACATAGAGAAGAACGCGTGAAATCCAAAGACGACAAACACGTTCAGAAAAATAAATCAAAACCTCAATTCACAAAAAAGAAGGTAGCAGGTCTGAAGATCAGGCATGCCGAGAATACTGAGAACACAGCTCAAGAACGGAGAATGGGCTCAGACAATGCTGGACAGTGCAGCAGAAGTCACAATAGCTCGCCAGAACCTGAAGGAACTTCTGGAGATAGTGGACTTGAATGAGTACATCACAGTAGAAACTGTAGACACCAGGGTTAGTACTCCACAAAAGTTATATGAAATAACGCTCCGAATGGAGGGAGACATACCAAGTAAAGTGAAAACACTCTTTTGGGAAAATCTTTCAAGGGGTTATGATATACTTCTAGCAGAAAAAGACTGGCCACCACACTTGGTCAGGGAGTGCCCACATGGTGAGGACATCATTATGCCTGCCTTCTCCAACCATATTCCAATTCACCTAAAATATACTTATGCCAGGAAATGGGCAGTTGCCCAGGCCCCAGCACTATACAAAAATCATGTAGGATGGGATGAGGACTCACCTCACCATAAAATACAACTAAAAAATGAACCTACTGCACAAAGGCAGTACCCAATAAAGCAAGAAGCTAAAAAACAGGTCAGGGAGATCTTAGATCAACTTGAATACCAAGGGGTGATTGAAACATGCACCTCCTCAATGAACAATCCTTTGTTTCCTGTATCCAAACCAGACAATACATATCGTCTAGTTTTGGATTACAGACACTTGAACACTTGTTCTAAAACATTTGCAGTGCAAAATGCACATAGTACAGCATTAATGAATAACATTGTGCGTAAAAAATATAAAACCACATTGGATATTTCAAATGGTTTCTTTTGTCAAAACATAGCACCTGAAAGCAGGTACTTAACAGCTTTCTCAATAATGGGGACTCAGCGTCAATTTTGTAGACTCCCACAAGGGTTCAAAAACAGCCCGGGGTTATTCTCAGCGAGGGTAACAGAGTTACTACAAATTTATGATAATGAGGCATTGTCATATGTCGATGACATCTAGCTGACAGACGATGAGTTAGATAGGCACTTGAACAGGGTGAGTACCATTATATTGGGCTTCGCCTCTGAAGGCTATAAATTCAACTTTAAAAAATCCAGAATTGCCCATCTCAATGTCATTTTCCTAGGATATGAGCTTTCAAGTGAAGGCAAGAGCCTGGCAGCTAACGTTTTAGAAAAGTGTGCGCTGCTCCAACCTCCAAAAATGCTGAAAAATTTACAATCCATCTTGGGTTTCCTAAATTTTGGAAGAACTTACATTCTAAATTACGCAGAAAGGGTTAAACCTCTCTACGAATTAATCAAACCTGATTTTTCAACAAAACATTGGACACAGGAACACACAGAAATCCTGCGTTCACTCCAAGCTAACATGTTAGCAACAAATCACTTACAAACACGCGTAAATACACGCAATTTAGTGATCCGAATAATTTCGGGTCAATGCGGATTCACCTATTTAACATTTAATGAGGGTGAAAAAGTACCAATAGCATACAAATCACATTTGTATACACAAGCAGAAATGCGCTTCACTTCAACAAATAAAATACTGACAGCAGTTCAAACCGCTGTAGCAAAAGAAAGCGCTCTAGCTCAAGGAAAACGCATTATTGTCGTAACCCCAGTACCAGCCTTAGAGGCGGTCACAAAAGCGAGCATTCCAAATGCAAAAGCTTTACATCCTAGATGGATACAATGGGTTAATTCTCTTGCTGCAACAGATGTTGAATATGTTTTTGATCCTGATCTAAAAACACAAGCGTTCCTGCAATATGAACATGAATGTCCTCTGCCCACTGAAATTTTGCCTCTAGATCAGTACGAATTTATAATTTATACTGACGGATCAGCACAACCCGCTACAGGGAGTAAGCAAGCTTACAGTGCAGCTTGCGCAATCGTTAAAGGTCGCATGCAAGATGGTAACTCAGACCAATGGTCACTAAAACTCAATCTCTAGGAGATTGTACAGCTCAGCGAGCTGAACTACAAGCATTCAAACTGGCACTTGAAAATACAGATCGCAAATTCCCCACACTCATAGTGTGCGATTCTTTTTACTGTGTTCAGTCGTATAATGAATATATACAGAATTGGCTTGAAAACGGGTTCAAAGATGCAAAAGGTGGCACAATAAAGCATAAAACGCTTTGGGAATAAGTAGTTCAGTTGAAAAACGAACTACCAAAAGCTCACGTGATACACACGCTGAGTCATAAACGTGATGGCTTTCACGTTGCAGGGAATTCATTGGCTGACGAAGCCGCAAAGGGGGCTGTTCAGACGGCTTCCGTAGCTGCGATCACTCGTTCAAAAACGAGAATAGACAGTGAGATATTGTTGGCTGTCAATGCTTCAAGCAAAGGCAGTGGTGCAGCGTTACCAAAGAAATTTCCACTCAAGTACTCCTATGTAATTGATGCGAACAACGTTCCTTTGCTCGAATCCCTGGAGTGGGGGATAGGGTAATTCCAAACATGGAACGTAGAGCAGCTTTGATTTATGAAGCACATCTGGGGGAGGGTCTGTCACATCAAGGGATCTCTAAAACAATATTAACATTAAAAGAGATGTACTGGTGGCCTGGAATGAATAAGCAGATTCACATCTTCATCGATGACTGCATAGATTGCAATAGACAGCGTGTTGCAGAACGCCATCAGACACCAGACTACGAAGTAGCATGCCCAGTACAGACACCAATGTTAGACAGCATTAGACTATCTACGCGCAGGCGTCCTTATGGACAAATGCAATCCCACAAATACTAAGCCAAGGTTCCTATGGATATGGCCTCAGCGCTCGGCTGACGCTCGAACTGTTATAAAAGATTTGCGAGTCTTTATCGGCACATACGCAATAGTAACACTACATTCTGACCAGGGCCCTGCGTTTAGCTCTCGGGCTTACAAAGAAGCCATGGCCAGTTTGGGCGTAGCATTGCGGTACTCCTCTCCGTTTCATCCTGAGGGAAATTCTGTTGTGGAAAGGAAAAACCGGGACATAAAGCAGTCTATAACAGCTAGAGTATTAGGTTCGAGTGATGGGTGGGTCAAACATCTTTATGGGGTCCAACGTTCATTAAATAATTTGCCAAGAAGTTCTCTAGGGGGGGTCACTCCATATGAGGTGCTATTTGGGACAAGAATGTGGGTTCCTGATCTCGAATGTAAAGGCACAGTGGTGGAAAATAAACCCTTTGATATCAAAGATCGTTTGGCTGTTTTACAGGATCTAAATGAACTAAGATCGAAACAAAGCAACGTGTTCCTGAAGCCAACCACCACTGGGGAAACACCGGAAGTCCCAGCAAGGCCTGTCTGCATCCCAAAAGTTGGGGATCTAGTCAGAGAGAAGATTGCGGACAAGAAGGAATTTGGACCTTCTTACAGACAACCAGTACCTGTCCTAGCCGTCCACGGAACAAGAACAGTACTTCTGCCGCCCTTTGCTGGAAAAAAGGAGAATAGATTTGTGTCAATCGACCTCATCAAACCACAGTATGTGGCCAATACTAAATAGTAGGCCTCGTGGACTCCGACCTAGTAGCAGACGCACTCCTCTCGCTACTATCCAAGAGGTTCAGACTGAAAGACTCATAACCATCGAGAATTCAGCAGTAACAGATGAAGGACTAAGCAACAATGCTATGGAACTCATCCCTCTTGAAACTCAAGTAACAGTTCGTCCAGATACACCCGTCTACACCAACGTAACACGTGATCAACTGGTTCCAGCGATTTCAACAAATCCTGATGCAATTCCAACAATTGACCGAACTGCTTCTGGCTATTTCATTAACTTTGATACGTTTTCTGAGGATCCGAGTGAGCCTGAAACGACGCCAGCATCAAAAACTTTAGAACAACAAGTACAAGACCATTTTCATTTCCTGAAAAAGACTTATCTGGTTTCACCATGGATTGAACTATGGATTATATCTGGAATATTTTTCTTTCTGCTTTGGCTAGCTTTGGTTATGACTCTTAGCGTGCTTATAAATGGCAGATACATCCGTATGGACACTGAAAGTAAAAATGTGAACTTACTTTTAAAACCACACAAATCTTCCCATCGTGAAACAAGAGACTTGTCAGCAGTGAACATCACAGCCGTTCCTATACAGGATGGTATAGTGTGGGACAAAACCGATTTCGACATATTCGGCCCGACTGAACTTTTGAACATTCCACATTTATTTAAAATTTCATTAAGTGATTTTATTACCACTAGTACCTATTCTGAAGATTGGGACTTTGAGACTGTAAATGATATGATTTCTGATCTAGAAAGGTCTGCTGCATTCTCTAACAATGAATACTTAGAGGGTTCATCAGACTATGAACAGCTTTATTGTTACAACCACTATGGTCATCATTTTTTGCATAAATCTGTAACACCTAGAAGTACAAGTTACTAACTTGTGTAACGATATATCTGTAAGAGACAGTAGTTAGTGACAGATTCCTTACCTTAGAATATCCCCAGGCGTCAGGCTGGATCCGGAAAGTTTTTGCGTAGCAGTACCCTTGCGCGTCGGTAGGCGGCGTCGTGCGGCTCCGCGTCCGTCGTCGGGATCGCCGGGATGACGTCGCGGGCAGTACTTAGGCGCCGCCCCTGCGCGCTGACGTCAGTTCTGTACACGACTTTCCGTGCCAGGAACGCAGAGCCATGCAAGAAGCTGACATAGGTGTCTGAAAAATACTAGGGCCCTGAAAGGGATGTCCTTAACCCTAGAAATCAGTTCGCAGAACGGGGAGGATGGGTGGGGCGGTAAGGAATCTGTCACTAACTACTGTCTCTTACAGATATATCGTTACACAAGTTAGTAACTTGTGCATCTGAAAGAGACACGTTAGTGACAGATTCCTTACCTTAGAATAGATACCCCAGCAATACCAACCCCGGTGGTGGGTCTGCGAACAAAGATCAGACAAGGAAGTCCTGGAGGACAGAACGGCCAAAGAAGCCGTCCCTCCGGACCTGACTGTCAAGGCAGTAATGCTTTGTAAACGTGTGCAGCGAGGCCCACGTAGCTGCCTGACAGATAACCGGCAGCGGAACACCGCGGCCCAAGGCCGTGGTAGCAGCCGTTGCCCTGGTGGAATGGGCACGCAGCCCAACAGGAGGCTCCTTTTTAGCCAAAGAATAGCAGGTCTTGATGCACAAGGTAACCCAGCGGGAGATGGTCCTCTTATGCACCGCCCGACCTTTTTGGCGCCCACGTAGCCAACAAAGAGCTGGTCATCCACCCGGAAGTGTTTTGTGCGGTCGATATAGAAGGAGAGCGCACGTTTTGGGTCCAGACGGTGGAGCCTCTCTTCCTCTCTGGAAGGATGCGGAGGGGAAAGAAGGTGGGCAAAGTGATGGTCTGCCCAATGTGGAAAGCAGTAACCACCTTTGGCAAGAAGGACGGACGCGTCCGAAGAACAACCTTGTGTGGATGAACAGACAGAAAGGGAGGTTTGCAAGATAGAGCCTGGAGCTCACTCACCCGCCGAGCGGAGGTGATGGCCACCAGAAAGGCTGTCTTCAGAGTCAGAAGACGAAGAGGACAGTTATGTAGAGGCTCAAAGGGAGCGCACATTAAAAATGTAAGAACCAAGTTCAAGTCCCACTGAGGCATCACAAACGGAACAGGAGGGAAGAGGTGAGTAATGCCTTTTAAGAACCTGTTAACAACAGGGGACTAGAAAAGGGAGGGCTGATCATGGAGCCTGAGGAAGGCCGAGATAGCACAAAGATAGCCCTTGATGGTACCCAGGGCAGAACCCTGTTGGGCCAGAGAAAGAAGGAACAGAAGGACCTCAGAAAGAGGGGCAGAAAGGGGATCCACAGCCTTTGCTGTGCACCATGCCACAAATTTGTTCCACCTGCAGGCGTATAACACCTTAGTGGAGGGACGCCTGGCTGCCAGAATCACATCACAAACTTCGGGAGGCAAGTCGAAAGGAATCAACTGCCGCCGCTCAATCTCCACGCAAGCAGGTGTAGACTGGACAGGTTCGGGTGGAGGACCGTCCCCTGCTGCTGCGACAGAAGATCCTCCCGAAGAGGCAGACGGATCGGGGGATCTACGCTCATATTGAGTAGCTCGGGATACCAAACTCTTCGAGCCCAGTCCGGAGCCACAAGAATGACTTGGGCCCGGTCGTGCCGAATCTTCTTCAACACTCTGGGTAGAAGTGGTATAGGCGGAAAGGCGTACAATAGACCGCAACTCCACTCGTGACGAAAAGCGTCGCCGAGCGAGTGCCGCCTGGAAATTCCAACGCGCAGAACTGATGACATTGCGCGTTCTCTTCGGTGGCGAATAGATCTAACCAAGGCTCTCCCCACTGTAGAAAGAGTCCTTGCGCCACTTCCAGTGAAGACGCCATTCGTGATCCATCATGCACCTGCGGCTGAGTTCGTCTGCCCTGGCGTTCAGGGAACCTGCCAGGTGTTGAACCATCAGGAACATGCCCTGATGTTCCAGCCATGTCCAGAGGCGCAGAGCCTCCTGACAAAGGGTCCACGACCCCACCCCGCCTTGTTTGTTGCAGTACCACATGGCGGTGGTGTTGCTCTGTGAACACCTGCACTACCTTCCCTTTGACAGAGGGAAGGAATGCCTTGAGTGCAAGTCGGATCGCCCGGAGCTCCAGAAGGTTGATATGGAGCCGAGACTCCGCCGGGGACCAGAGGCCTCTGATCTCCGCCTCTCCCATGTGACCGCCCCATCCCAGAAGGGACGCGTCCGTCACAACTGTGTGCTCTGGCTGGGGAAGGGAGAGGGATCTGCCCATGACCCATTGCCGGTTCGAGAGCCACCACTGCAACTGTTTTGCAGTCCCCTCCGAGATCTGGACGTGATCGGACAGGTTGCCCTGGTGCCGCGCCCACTGGAACTTCAGGTCCCACTGCAGAGCCCGCATATGCCATCTGGCATGATTGACCAGCAGGATGCAGGAGGCCATGAGGCCCAGCAGCCTCAGGGTCATCCGTACCGAAACCCAGGATAAAGGCTGAAAGATCGGAATCATAGCCTGAATATCCCGGACTCGCCGTTCGGGAGGATAGGCCCGAAACTGCGTCGTGTCCAGAACTGCTCCGATGAAAAGGAGCTGTGGAGAAGGAATCAGATGCGACTTCGGCACATTGATGGAGAACCCTAGCGAGTGCAGGAGTTCGGCCGTAGTCTGGAGGTGGGAGACGACTGCCTGGGACGAGCCCGCCTTCAGCAGCCAGTCGTCGAGGTAGGGGAAGACTGAAACCCCTGCCCGGCGCAGATGAGCTGCGACCACCGCCATCACTTTCGTGAACACCCGAGGGGCACTGGTAAGGCCAAAGGGGAGCACGGTGAACTGAAAATGCTCGAGGCCTACCGTGAACCGAAGGTAACGCCGGTGGGCCGGCAAGACGGGGATGTGGAAATAGGCGTCCTGCAAGTCCAACGCTACCAACCAGTCTCCAGGGTTGAGGGCAGTCAAGACCTGAGCTAGGGTGAGCATGTTGAACTTCTCCTTCCGGAGGAAGCGATTGACGTTCCGGAGGTCCAAGATAGGACGCATGTCCCCCTTGTCCTTTTTGGGCACCAGAAAGTAGTGGGAGTAGCAACCACGCCCTACTTCTGGGGTCGGAACACGCTCGATGGCCCTCTTGGCCAAGAGGGCCGTGACTTCCTTTTGCAGAAGTACCAAGTGATCCCCTGACATGCGGTGGAATTGAGGTGGCATGGCTGGGGGGGTGGTCTCGAAGGGGAGGGAGTAGCCCCTTCGGACAATGTCCAAGACCCACCTGTCCGAGGTGATGGGACGCCAGTGGTGAAGGTGATGGCGGACCCTGCCCCCTACTGGCGTTCTGTGCACCTGAAAGGAGGGACTAGGAGGGGTTGGAGGTGGTGGCCTGACCCGCATGCTGGTTGCCCGAACCGCCACGGCGGAATCCACGTCCTCGGCCACGCGAAGACGCCTGCTGCGCGGGCCGGTGGCTGGGCTGCTGACGTGCCGGGCGCCCCTTCCGTGGCCACGATAGGGGCGAAAAGCAGAAGTCAGCGGAGGGCGTGTAGCAGAAAGGCCCAGGGACTTGGCAGTAGCCCGTGAGTCCTTAAAGCGCTCCAACGCATGGTCCGCTTTGGACCCAAAAAGACCGACTCCATCAAAGGGCATGTCCATGAGAGTATTCTGGACATCCCCTGAAAAACCAGTGGTTCTCAGCCAGGCGTGGCGTCGCAGCGCCACCGTCGTTGCAATAGACCTGCCCAGCGAGTCGGCGGTATCAAGGCCACATCGTATTGAGTATTTGACCGCATCCCTTCCTTCCGTAATGGCGCGGGAAAGCAGTGTCTGGACCTCCTCAGAACACTGGGGCAAAACAGTCGCCACCGAATCCCACAAGGAGTGGGTATATCGGCCCAAAAGACAAGCGGTGTTGATGGACCGCAAGCCAGCACTGGAGGAAGAAAAACCCTTCTTCCCAAATTGATCCAGGCGTTTGGATTCCCTATCCGGAGGGGAGGTAGGGAAGGCGGTTTGGGAAGCGGAGGCTTGGACAACCAAGCTCTCAGGGGTGGGGTGGACAGAGAGAAACAGGGGGTCGCCCGGAGCTGGGCGATGGCGTCGGGACACGTTCCTATCCACAGGAGCCCCTGTGTTGGGCTTGGACCAGGCGCCCAAACGAACGTCAGTGAGGTTATCGTTAAACGGCAGCACAGTCTCCGTAGAGGAGGCTGCCGGCTGAAGCACCTCTGTCAAGAGATTAGTCTTGACCGCCACAGTAGGGAGTTGGAGATGTAAGGCTCCAGCCGCCCTACGCAACACCGTAGCAAAATTGGCTCCCTCCTCCGTAGCCACGGGAGGAGACAGCATGCCAGTGTCAGGGGAAGTATCTAGACCACTGGCATCCCCTAGACCCTCTGTCCAGTCCTCATCGTACTGACACTGTTGTGCCAGAGGGTCATCAGACCCCTCCCAGTCCTCCTGGTCCTCCTCTGGTTCAAAATAAGGAGGAGGAGGGACATTTGGGACCCAAGGTCTCATCGGCGCCGGAACCGGCGTCGAGCGACGTCGGTCCGGGTCCATGTCCGGGCCGGAAGGAACTGGGGACGCCGCCGCCCGGAGCCCCAGGCGGCGTCGAGAACGGCACCGGAGACATCGGCGTCGGCGGAGGCGTGGTTAGGTCGACCGGCGTCGATGGGGGTTGCGGAGCCGGGATCGGGGCCGGAGCCGGGATCGAGGCTGGAGGCACGGGCGACGCCGGAGCCGTCGGCGACGCCGGAGCAACCCCATCAGGGCCCGCGGGGCCCGAAGGCGCACCGGAGGGACCTTGAGACCCGAAGAGGCGGGCCATGGCCGACAGGAATTCCTGTATTTGGGCCGGATCCGAACCCGGGAAGGACGGGTATTGCGGGGGCGACTCCACAGGCATGTCCGGGGCCGCGGGGACGGTGCCGGGAGGGGCCTCAGCCGAGTCGCGAGACCGGCGAGGCGAAGTCCTAGAGCGACGATGCTTTTTGGACTTTTTGTGCTTGGACTTACCGGACGAAGAAGACTTCGAAGCCGACGACCGGTGAGGACTCCGCGACCGACCCCTTGACCTCTCACGCGACCGGGGCTTGGCGTGGCGCGGAGCCGAATGCCGGGCCTCGAGGAGCTTTCGAGACCGCTCTCGCAAAGCTTTCGGGTTGAGGGCCCGGCAGTCGGAACACGACTCCGTGTCGTGGCCTCAGCCGAGGCAGAAGAGACACTCCCGATCCGGGTCTGTGATGGACATCATCCGAGCACAGGCGCCGCAACGTTTAAAACCGGGCATCCCTACGACACCTTGAAGTCGATTCGAAGAAAACAGTGAAAAATTCACCAAAAAAGTTAGTCAAAAAATGACTAGGGCACTGCTCTTCCCGGATCTGCGCTTGCTGGCGCGGAAAAAGAACTACTGACGGCAGCGCGCAGGGGCGGCGGCCAAGTACTGCCCGCAACGTCATCCCGGCGATCACGACGCCGACGACGGACGCGGAGCCGCACGACGCCGCCTACCGACGCGCAAGGGTACTGCTACGCAAAAACTTTCCGGATCCAGCCTGACGCCTGGGGATATTCTAAGGTAAGGAATCTGTCACTAACGTGTCTCTTTCAGATATGTGTTTATGTTTAACCAATGGGAACATTGTCCTACACCACCAAAGGGTAGTTCAAAAACGTTTGCTAATAAGTTTCCATATTTTTCAGGGTACAATACCTCTGATCCAGAAACATTTTTCTATAAAAATGTAAACAAAACAGGACAGAAAATTATGTTAACTAATACAAAACAGATTTATTCTGCAGCCTTTATTACCCAACTGTCTAGACAAGGATTTGACTTTTGGAAAGACACAATCGACACAAAATCTGTCTGGGGTTCTAAAGAGTGGCAAGTGCAGGGGATAGAAGCTTTGTTTAGAGCATGTATAATCCCACATCAAATAATGTTTTTGAATGACACTGTGCAACAAACGTCTTGCCTTGGTTTAGCCAAGATCAAAGACATGAACACACCTTCTGTACCAACACCTGCAAGTAATAGCACTACACAGGGAGCGGTCACAGTAGACACTATACTACAAAACAACAGATCAGATCTTGATTGGAAAAAATGGTTACTCTGGCCCACAGACACAAACATCTGTCAAGAAAGATTCCTGAATAGAATACAGGGCTTTACTATCCATAGGCCAGACCCACGATATGTTCAACGACAACATCCAGGGGTAGTAACAACATACAGTGTAGGAAAATTGTGCCTTGACTGGTTACAAAAATCTACACTTGAGGATGTGAAACAACACTTATCTTTACTTAAAGAAGACGCCGACCTTAGGGAATTCTTGCTAGGACCAAGAAAACCGCGTCAAAAACGTTCCATATATGCCGGCATTTATGCTGCTTATAATGAAATATGGAAGGTTTCACAGGCAGAGGCCGCAGAAAGAATACGTGAACTTGATTGTATTAACTTAGAGAAATCTCTCACTGTGGTCGACAATGGGTTAACAACTTTGTCATCCAGAATTTATTCATTGGACAACATTGTATCCTCTGCTATTGACATACTGGAACAAGATTTAGCCATGTTACAACAAGGCCAATCTCAGTTACGTTCTATTATGCCTGTCACTACTTTTCATTTTCAGTATTGCCTCAAACAAATGCAAGCAGGCAAATATGAAAGGTTGGGTAAGGAGTACATTAAGACATCCTGGGATTTACCTTACGAATACAGATGTTGGAGTGGGGATCGTGAAGTGTTTCTAAGCGGTACACACTGTGAAAATGCACTAAGCGGTTCACTCATATGTCAGGACATTTCTTTACACGGGGCTTGTAATGGTTCTGTGGCAAACTTGTCCTGCCACCAGCAGGAGTACACCAGCTGCTGTGATTAATCCAACGTTTGGCCAACTTTCTAATGGGAGTTACCTCATGTTGAATGATCAGAGTTGCTGTGGCATGTTGCCAGGCATCCCATATCTGGTAACGGTCGGCTCCAGGGCTACTTGTGTTGTATGCAAGTATTGTTCCCCCAATAGACACAGTCAGGGAGTCGCCTCTATGGCCTTCATTGAATGTTTCTTTTATACGTTTTGATACTTTAAGCAGAATGAAAGTCATGCTTTTGCAACAGACCGTGCCTTTGACCTCGGCCAAAGAAATCTATGATTTACAAATTGCAAGGACTTCGGCTGAGATACAGGCTTTAATTCGTACAAACTGCCCTATACATTTCGTAGAAATGATGGGACGTATCTTAAACATGTCTGATACGAGCGGAATTGTACATGTATTTAAGACCATCTGTTCAGGACTGTTAACACCTTTTCAGGCAGTCCTCGGAATCATTCCAAACTTTGCACACTCGGTGTTTGGTGGTGTGCCATTAATTCTAGCACTGGTTGCGGGAATCCTGTTTTTATTCCTACTGCTACGCTATGGCAAGCCTATCCACCAGCGTGACTCCCAGCAATTTGGAGAAAGCTCTCCTAGAACTGAAGTGCCGTGAGCGCATAGTGCAACTTTTGGGCATACCTCGTCTTCGGGAACTTAATACAACATGGTTTCTGTCATTTAGACCAATCTGGCAAGATTGCATCTTACCTGTTCTACGCTGCCTGCTTTTCGGTGAAGAATGCGTGCTAGACACCTGTCTAACACTCCCATCAGTCACGCCAACGGATATCGATACTCTGCTGGACCCGATAACGGCCCATGCTCTGTGTTGTCCCCAGAGGCTACCAATCCTGATGACGGCATTCCTTGAGATCTCACAGACGCTTCCTGCTGCTGCTGAGGTACGAGATGGATCAACAGGCACACAGGTAACAACTGATGCGAACATTGCTGCGGCATCCTATGCTGAAGGCGATGCATCACATCTCTGTGCAGTTAACCTTCTAAATGAGGTATTCCAACTGTCACCGACATCGGTAGACGATCTTTTGTCTACAGAAATAGATGATTTCATGTTTACACCAGACCCATACACTGACTTTGATTCGGCTCACAGTGTACCAGGGAAGCAATGAAATTTGGCCTCCATATTTTCAAAACAGAACAAAACTTGGAACTCTTCCTAAAAATTGAACTTTTTCTTTTTCTCTATTTTTGAAAATACATGGCAACTCAATCTGCTTACAGTAGAACTATTCATATAAAACCGACTTCTTTGAATACTTCCAGGGACACATTGTCATCTTATTTTTCTATAATTTCATTTTAGTACCATGTTTTGAAATGGCTTTGATTTTTGAAAACTTGTCAACCATTTCGTCATATGTATATATTTCTGTTTATTCATTCATGTTGCATTTATTTCCAATATATGCTTAGAATGAAAAAATGCTTTAAAGCACAAGTTACTAACTTGTGTAACGATATATCTGTAAGAGACAGTAGTTAGTGACAGATTCCTTACCTTAGAATATCCCCAGGCGTCAGGCTGGATCCGGAAAGTTTTTGCGAAGCAGTACCCTTGCGCGTCGGTAGGCGGCGTCGTGCGGCTCCGCGTCCGTCGTCGGGATCGCCGGGATAACGCCGCGGGCAGTACTTAGACGCCGCTCCTGCGCGCTGACGTCAGTTCTGTACACGACTTTCCGCGGCAGGAACGCAGAGCCATGCAAGAAGCTGACATAGGTGTCTAAAAAATACTAGGGCCCTGAAGCACAAGTTACTAACTTGTGTAACGATATATCTGTAAGAGACAGTAGTTAGTGACAGATTCCCTACCTTAGAATATCCCCAGGCGTCAGGCTGGATCCGGAAAGTTTTTTGCGTAGCAGTACCCTTGCGCGTCGGTAGGCGGCGTCGTGCGGCTCCGCGTCCGTCGTCGGCGTCGGGGTCGCCGGGATGACGTCGTGGGCAGTACTTAGACGCCGCCCCTGCGCGCTGACGTCAGTTCTGTACACGACTTTCCGCGCCAGGAACGCAGAGCCATGCAAGAAGCTGACATAGGTGTCTGAAAAATACTAGGGCCCTGAAAGGGATGTCCTTAACCCTAGAAATCAGTTCGCAGAACGGGGGAGGATGGGTGGGCGGTAGGAATCTGTCACTAACTACTGTCTCTTACAGATATATCGTTACACAAGTTAGTAACTTGTGCATCTGAAAGAGACACGTTAGTGACAGATTCCCTACCTTAGAATAGATACCTCAGCAATACCAACCCCGGTGGTGGGTCTGCGAACAAAGATCAGACAAGGAAGTCCCGGAGGACAGAACGGCCAAAGAAGCCGTCCCTCCGGACCTGACTGTCAAGGCAGTAATGCTTGGTAAACGTGTGCAGCGAGGCCCACGTAGCTGCCTGACAGATATCCTGCAGTGGAACACCGCGGCCTAAGGCTGTGGTAGCAGCCGTTGCCCTGGTGGAATGGGCACGCAGCCCAACAGGAGGCTCCTTCTTAGCCAAAGAATAGCAGGCTTTGATACACAAGGTTACCCAGCGGGAGATGGTTCTCTTGTGCACCGCCCGACCTTTTTGGCGCCCACGTAGCCAACAAAGAGCTGGTCATCCACCCGGAAGTGTTGTGTGCGGTTGATATAAAAAGAAAGCGCACGTTTTGGGTCCAGACGGTGGAGCCTCTCTTCCTCTCTGGAAGGATGCGGAGGCGGAAAGAAGGTGGGCAAAGTGATGGTCTGACCAATGTGGAAGGCAGTAACCACCTTTGGCAAGAAGGACAGACGCGTCCTAAGAACAACCTTGTCTGGATGGACAGACAGAAAGGGAGGTTTGGATGAAAGAGCCTGGAGCTCACTCACCCGCCGAGCGGAGGTGATGGCCACCAGAAAGGCTGTCTTCAGAGTCAGAAGACGAAGAGGACAGTTATGTAGAGGCTCAAAGGGAGCGCACATAAGAAAGGTAAGAACCAAGTTCAAGTCCCACTGAGGCATCACAAACGGAACAGGAGGGAAGAGGTGTGTAATGCCTTTAAGAAACCTGTTAACAACAGGGGACTTGAAAAGGGAGGGCTGATCAGGAAGCCTGAGGAAGGCCGAGATGGCACAAAGATAGCCCTTGATGGTACCCAGGGCAGAACCCTGTTGGGCCAGGGAAAGAAGGAACAGAAGAACCTCAGAAAGAGGGGCAGAAAGGGGATTCACAGCCTTTGCTGTGCACCATGCCACAAACTTGTTCCACCTGCAGGCGTATACCACCTTAGTGGAGGGACGCCTGGCTGCCAGAATCACATCACAAACTTCGGGAGGCAAGTCGAAAGGAATGAACTGCCGCCGCTCAATCTCCACGCAAGCAGGTGGAGGCTGGACAGGTTCGGGTGGAGGACCGTCCCCTGCTGCTGCGACAGAAGATCCTCCCGAAGAGGCAGACGGATCGGGGATCTACGCTCATACGGAGTAGCTCGGGATACCAAACTCTTCGAGCCCAGTCCGGAGCCACAAGAATGACTTGGGCCCGGTCGTGCCGAATCTTCTTCAACACTCTGGGTAGAAGTGGTATAGGCGGAAAGGCGTACAACAGACCGCAACTCCACTCGCAACGAAAAGCGTCGCCGAGCGAGTGCCGCCTTGGAAATTCCAACGCGCAGAACTGATGACATTGTGCGTTCTCTTCAGTGGCGAATAGATCTAACCAAGGCTCTCCCCACTGTAGAAAGAGTCCTTGCGCCACTTCCGAGTGAAGATGTCATTCGTGATCCATCATGCACCTGCGGCTGAGTTCGTCCGCCCTGGCGTTCAGGGAACCGGCCAGGTGTTGAACCACCAGGAACATGCCCTGATGTTCCAGCCATGTCCAGAGGCGCAGAGCCTCCTGACAAAGGGTCCACGACCCCACCCCGCCTTGTTTGTTGCAGTACCACATGGCGGTGGTGTTGTCTGTGAGCACCTGCACTACCTTTACTTTGACAGAGGGAAGGAATGCCTTGAGTGCAAGTCGGATCGCCCAGAGCTCCAGAAGGTTGATATGGAGCCGGGACTCCGCCGGAGACCAGAGGCCTCTGATCTCCGCCTCTCCCATGTCACCGCCCCATCCCACAAGGGACGCGTCCGTCACAACTGTGTGCTCTGGCTGGGGAAGGGAGAGGGATCTGCCCATGACCCACTGCCGGTTCGAGAGCCACCACTGCAACTGTTTTGCAGTCCCCTCCGAGATCTGGACGAGATCGGACAGGTTGCCCTGGTGCTGCGCCCACTGGAACTTCAGGTCCCACCGCAGAGCCCGCATCTGGGATGAGTGACCAGCAGGATGCAGGAGGCCATGAGGCCCAGCAGCCTCAGGGTAATCCATACCGAAACCTAGGATAAAGGCTGAAAGATCGGAATCATAGCCTGAATATCCCGGACTCGCCGTTCGGGAGGATAGGCCCGAAACTGCGTCGTGTCCAGAACTGCTCCGATGAAAAGGAGCTGTGGAGAAGGAATCAGATGCGACTTCGGCACATTGATGGAGAACCCCAGCGAGTGCAGGAGTTCGGCCGTAGTCTGGAGGTGGGAGACGACTGCCTGGGACGAGCCCGCCTTCAGCAGCCAGTCGTCGAGGTAGGGGAAGACTTGAACCCCTGCCCGGCGCAGATGAGCTGCGACCACCGCCATCAGTTTCGTGAACACCCGAGGGGCACTTGTAAGGCCAAAGGGGAGCACGGTGAACTGAAAATGCTCGAGGCCTACCGTGAACCACAGGTAACGCCGGTGGGCCGGCAGGACGGGGATGTGAAAATAAGCGTCCTGCAAGTCCAACGCTACCAACCAGTCTCCAGGGTCGAGGGCAGTCAAGACCTGAGCTAGGGTGAGCATCTTGAACTTCTCCTTCCGGAGGAAGCGATTGACGTTCCGGAGGTCCAAGATAGGACGCATGTCCTCCTTGTCCTTTTTGGGCACCAGGAAGTAGTGGGAGTAGCAACCACGTCCTACTTCTGGGGTCGGAACATGCTCGATGGCCTTCTTGGCCAAGAGGGCCGTGACTTCCTTCTGCAGAAGTACCAAGTGATCCCCTGACATGCGGTGGAATTGAGGTGGCATGGCTGGGGGGTGGTCTTGAAGGGGAGGGAGTAGCCCCTTCGGACAATGTCCAAGACCCACCTGTCCGAGGTGATGGGATGCCAGTGGTGAAGGTGATGGCGGACCCTGCCCCCTACTGGCGTGCTGTGCACCGGAAAGGAGGGACTAGGAGGGCTTGGAGGCCGCGGACGGGTTGGAGGTAGTGGCCTGATCCGCACGCTGGTTGCCCGAACCGCCACGGCGGTATCCACGTCCTCGGCCACGCGTAGACGCTTGCTGCGCGGGCCGGTGGCTGGGCAGCTGACGTGACTGGGCGCCCCTTCCGTGGCCACGAAAGGGGCGAAAAGCAGAGGTGAGCGGAGGGCGTACAACAGAAAGGCCCAGGGACTTGGCCGTAGCCCGTGAGTCCTTAAACCGCTCCAGCGCATGGTCTGCCTTCGAACCAAAAGACCGACTCCATCAAAGGGCATGTCCATGAGTGTATTCTGGACATCACCCGAGAAACCAGTTGTTCTCAGCCAGGCGTGGCGACGTAGCGCCACCGTCGTCGCAAGCGATCTGCCCAGCGAGTCGGCGGTATCAAGGCCACAACGGATGGTGTACTTTGCCGCATCCCTTCCTTCCGCAATGGCGCGGGAAAGCAGTGTCTGGACCTCCTCAGGACACTGGGGCAAAACGAGCGCCACCGAATCCCACAGAGAGTGGGAGTATCGGCCCAAAAGGCAAGCGGTGTTGACGGACCGCAAGCCAGCACTGGAGGAATTAAAGGCCTTCTTCCCAAATTGATCCAGGCGTTTGGATTCCCTATCCGGAGGGGCGGTAGGTAAGGCGGTTTGGGAGGCAGAGGCTTGGACAACCAAGCTCTCGGGGGTGGGATGTTGAGAGAGAAACAAGGGGTCACCCGGAGCAGGGCGATGGCGTCGGGCCACGTTCCTATCCACAGAGCCCCTGTGGCGGGCTTGGACCAGGTGCCCAAAAGAACGTCAGAAAGTGCATCATTAAACGGCAGCAATGGCTCCGAGGAGGTAGCTGCCGGCTGAAGCACTTCCGTCAGGAGGTTAGTCCTGACAGCCACTGTAGGCAATTGGAGGTGTAAGGCTCCAGCTTCCCTACGCAACACCGTTGCGAAATTTGCTCCCTCCTCCGTAGCCACGGAAGGAGGGGACAGCATGCCAGTGTCAGGGAAGTGTCCAGACCACTGGCATCCCCAAGTTCCTCTGCCCAGTCCTGATCATAGTCACACTGCTCCCAGCTCTCCTGGTCCTCCTCCGGTTGAAAATAAGGAGGAGGAGGGACGTCCGGGACCCAAGGTCTCATTGGCGCTGGAGCCGGCGTCGAGCGACGTCGGTCCGACGCCGCGTCCGGAGATAACCGGGGAACGACGCCGCCCGGAGCCCCGGGCGGCGTCAGGAACGGCACCGGGGACATCGGCGTCGGCGTGGTTAGGTCAACCGGCGTCTATGGGGGTTGCGGTACCACCGGAGCCGGGATCGAGGCCGGGGCCGAAGCCGGGGCCGGGAGCGAGGCTGGTGGGACAGGCGGCGCCGGGACCGGAGTCGTAGGCGGCGCCGGGGCAACCCCATGAGGGCCCGCGGGGCCCGAAGGCACACCGGAGGGGCCTTGAGGCCCGAAGAGGCGGGCCATGGCCGACAGGAATTCCTGTACCTCGGCCGGAGTCGCCCCCGAACCCGGGAAGGACGGGTAATGCGGGGGCGGCTCCACAGGCACATCCAGAGCCGCGGGGGCGGTGCCGACAGGGGCCTCAGCCGAGTCGCGAGACCGACGAGGCGAAGTCTTAGAGCGATGGTGCTTCTTAGACTTTTTGTGCTTCGACTTACCCGAGGAGTGCGAAGACTTGGACTCCGACGACCGGCGAGGACTCTGCGACCGGCCCTCGACCTCTCGCGTGACCGGGGCTTGGCGCGGGGCCGACTGCCGGACCTCGAGGAGCTTTCGAGACCGCTCTCGCAAAGCCTTCGGGTGCAAGGCCCGGCAGTCGGAACACGACTTCGTGTCGTGGTCGAGACAGTAGAGACACTCTAGATGCGGGACTGTGATCGACATCATTCGACCACAGGCGTCGCATGGCTTGAAGCCGGACATCCCTACCGACACCGTGGAGCCGAGATGACTCGAAGAAAACAGTGAAAAATCACCAAAAAGTTAGTCAAAAAATGACTAGGGCACTGCTCTTCCCGGATCTGCGCTTACTGGCGCGGAAAAAGAAGAACTGACGTCAGCGCGCAGGGGCGGCGTCTAAGTACTGCCCGCGACGTCATCCCGGCGATCCCGACGACGGACGCGGAGCCGCACGACGCCGCCTACCGGCGCGCAAGGGTACTACTACGCAAAAACTTTCCGGATCCAGCCTGACGCCTGGGGATATTCTAAGGTAAGGAATCTGTCACTAACGTGTCTCTTTCAGATATGTACAGTACCTATTGCATTCAACAGTTTATTTTAAACTTCTTTTAATATGCTTTTAGAAATGTTTTTAGCAACATGTGGTACTCAGTTTAATGTTTAGCATTTAATGTTTAGCATTTAGTACTATCGTTCATTCGAAAGTGGAGTGGGTGTTGTATTCCGCTTTAGGTGTCCGTATATAGGTTTTCCTGAAACATGTCCTTATATAGGCACAATTCGCATTGCCCTTATATAGGCATAAGATCCCAGTCCTTATTTAGGCATTAGCCATGCTATCCAAATACAGGCATGGTCACTTACATCCGTCCACCCTAACGTCACAACGAGTTCTTAGAAACCAGACCCTTAAGCTCTTGGGAGTTCCCCTAGTACAGGATTATTGATTTTTCCAAGAACTCATTTATTATGCATGAACCGCTATACCTTAAGGGTTCATTCCTGACGTCTTCCTCTGCCCGACTTTACGTCAATGCTAACATTCCAAGGCACCTACCAGGTATAAATATACCTTCCCTTGCCCAAGCAAGTAGCAGGAGACCTCGACTTTAGAGGAGCCCGTGTCCCGGCCTGACGCACTGACAAGAGACGCTGTCATCCCTGCTCGCAGAGAATCCAGCTTCCAGTGTTCTGACTCCCTTCGCGGGGTGTTAGAGTACGAGACTCGGAAGGAGATTCCCACCTCTCTCATTCTCAAGGTATGGAGCTGACTAGAACCTAGAGGGACTCTTGGCATACTAGACTTGGCATACTAGACTATAGAATACCATACTATAGAATACTTCACCTACTTCTCACCTTGCACTACACCTAGGTTAGGTTAGGTACACTGGGGTAGAACTAGTTAAAGAAGCATCTTATGAGTACTCGCATTTTTAGCTTATGTTATTTATGTATATGAATATATGTGTCATAGCTAAAAGATAATGCTAGCGCAGTATTATTTCTTTCTACTGCTTACGCTGTACATTATATATCTCGCATACTGTCTTGTGATCATAACAGCTCATATCTCTTACACGAGAAACAAGACTGTTCAATAAATCCTTTTATTGAAACGCCCGTCTATTCTTTCTGTGTAACTCTGAAGAAACTAAGCATGCACGATTAGCTGAGTGAAACTGTTATCTATTGTTTCCACGATTCTGAGAGTGTTCCGATTCTAAAGGGAAACAATGTTGTCATGTTTATGCGGTGGCCAGAAACTACTCCCTTCTTGTTTACAAGGAGATTCTAGTGGCCTCTGAGTTAGCTGGCACAAAGTAATTAAGTTTAATATACTCGATAGGGACATACTAACCTCAGTCCTATGTCGAATCTATAGGGTATATTATTCCAATGCGCAGAGCCTAGTAGGGAAATAGGAACTACACTACAGGGGTGAATGTATGACACTGTTCTGCATTCTGTCCATCAATTGTTGTTTTTGCATTTGTCACCCCGAGTGGGACGGGTATGCCCAGACGTGGGTCCTGTGCTCTCCATGCCACTGGAATCAAGCTATCCTGGCTGAAGAGGGGCGAAACCGGTCCTAGGATGCTGGTTTCCAGTTCAGGGAGGACATGGCCTGGCAGTTCGGGCTGGACTGTTCCCATTGGGCACAGGGTCAAGACTGATTTGCATATGGCTGGGTTCAAACTGGAATGGCATGGTGAGCAAAAAACGATGGATTTAGGCCCAGATCTCTGTACTGGGGTGAATGTATGACATTGTTCTGCATTCTGTCCATCAATTGTTGTTTTTGCATTTGTCACCCGAGTGGGACGGGTATGCCCAGACGTGGGTCCCGTGCTCTCCATGCCACTGGAATCAAGCCATCCTGGCTGAAGAGGGATGAAACCCCGAAACCGGTCCTAGGATGCTTGTTTCCAGTTTAGGGAGGACCTGGCCTGGCAGTTCGGGCTGGACTGTTCCCATTGGGCACAGGGTCAAGACTAATTTGCATATGGCTGGGTTCAAACTGGAATGGCATGGTGAGCAAAAAAACGATGGATTTAGGCCCAGATCTCTGTACTGGGGTGAATGTATGACATTGTTCTGCATTCTGTCCATCAATTGTTGTTTTTGCATTTGTCACCCCGAGTGGGACGGGTATGCCCAGATGTGGTTCCCGTGCTCTCCATGCCACTGGAATCAAGCTATCCTGGCTGAAGAGGGGTGAAACCCCGAAACCGGTCCTAGGATGCTTGTTTCCAGTACAGGGAGGACCTGGCCTGGCAGTTCGGGCTGGATGGTACCCATTGGGCACAGGGTCAAAACTGATTTGCATATGGCTGGGTTCAAACTGGAATGGCATGGTGAGCAAAAAAACGATGGATTTAGGCCCAGATCTCTGTACTGGGGTGAATGTATGACATTGTTCTGCATTTGAATGAATGAATGAATGAATAAATGAATAATTTTATTGTGTCAATTAACAAAAATTGTTACAAAAGATTCAAATAAAATCTCCCCAGAACTTACTTACTTCGTTACAATTGGTACATGCCTAGTGAATTTGATGTCTTTTATATACTAACAAAGTAAAATGATTTTTACGAAAAGAGCATAAAAACAGATAAAATCGATGAGGAGCTGGTATAAAACTAATAAATCAATTCAATACTAACGAATCCTTCCTCTTATGTACAAGTTTTGCAAATCTTATGGGGCCTCCGAGTTAAAAGTGCATTCATAGCAATCTTAAAGATGTTCAAACCATGTTTTAAATAAAGGATTCAGTATTATCATGAAGTGCATGAGTCCGACAATGGCATGTACAAGCCGGGTACTAAGTGAGCTGGGCAATTCCATTTCAATAAAGTGCAAGATATACAATCCTAAATGAAGCGTGAATTCTTCATACCAAGTAAATTTGTTTCAAATAAGTATAATCTACACAGCTTTACTTAAGAGTTCTTTAACCTTATATGCGAACTTTGCAAACCATGCCAATTCCATTGGAGTTTCCAAGTTAAAAAGAAGTTTCATAGCTTCAGTGCAGGTCCGCACCCCGTATTTAAAAAAAAGAGGTTTTAATAAAGTGCGTCGTGCGTGTAATAAACAATGGCATATACAAACCATATGGGCCAAGGATTCCTCGTGTTGGTGGCAAAGTCTGCAAGTTGTTATTGCCGCTAAGGCATTCCAACGCCTGTTGATGTCTTTAATCGGCAGAACCATAAGCACAAGTTACTAACTTGTGTAACGATATATCTGTAAGAGACAGTAGTTAGTGACAGATTCCTTACCTTAGAATAGATGCACAAGTTACTAACTCGTGTAACGATATATCTGTAAGAGACAGTAGTTAGTGACAGATTCCTTACCTTAGAATATCCCCAGGCGTCAGGCTGGATCCGGGAAAGATTTTGCGTAGCAGTACCCTTGCGCGTCGGTAGGCGGCGTCGTGCGGCTCCGCGTCCGTCGTCGGGACCGCCGGGATGACGTCGCGGGCAGTACTTAGACGCCGCCCCTGCGCGCTGACGTCAGTTCTGTACACGACTTTCCGCGCCAGGAAGGCAGAGCCATGCAAGAAGCTGACATAGGTGTCTGAAAAATACTAGGGCCCTGAAAGGGATGTCCTTAACCCTAGAAATCAGTTCGCAGAACGGGGAGGATGTGTGGGCGGTAGGAATCTGTCACTAACTACTGTCTCTTACAGATATATCGTTACACAAGTTAGTAACTTATGCATCTGAAAGAGACACGTTAGTGACAGATTCCTTACCTTAGAATAGATACCCCAGCAATACCAACCCCGGTGGTGGGTCTGCGAACAAAGATCAGACAAGGAAGTCCCGGAGGACAGAACGGCCAAAGAAGCCATCCCTCCGGACCTGACTGTCAAGGCAGTAATGCTTGGTAAACGTGTGCAGCGCGGCCCACGTAGCTGCCTGACAGATATCCTGCAGCGGAACACCGCGGCCTAAAGCCGTGGTAGCAGCCGTTGCCCTGGTGGAATGGGCACGCAGCCCAACAGGAGGCTCCTTCTTAGCCAAAGAATAGCAGGCTTTGATACACAAGGTTACCCAGCGGGAGATGGTTCTCTTGTGCACCGCCCGACCTTTTTTTGGCGCCCACGTAGCCAACAAAGAGCTGGTCATCCACCCGGAAGTGTTGTGTGCGGTTGATATAAAAGGAAAGCGCACGTTTTGGGTCCAGACGGTGGAGCCTCTCTTCCTCTCTGGAAGGATGCGGAGGCGGAAAGAAGGTGGGCAAAGTGATGGTCTGCCCAATGTGGAAGGCAGTAACCACCTTTGGCAAGAAGGAGGGACGCGTCCTAAGAACAACCTTGTCTGGATGGACAGACAGAAAGGGAGGTTTGCATGATAGAGCCTGGAGCTCACTCACCCGCCGAGCGGAGGTGATGGCCACCAGAAAGGCTGTCTTCAGAGTCAGAAGACGAAGAGGACAATTATGTAGAGGCTCAAAGGGAGCGCACATAAGAAAGGTAAGAACCAAGTTCAAGTCCCACTGAGGCATCACAAACGGAACAGGAGGGAAGAGGTGTGTAATGCCTTTTAGAAACCTGTTAACAACAGGGGACTTGAAAAGGGAGGGCTGATCAGGAAGCCTGAGGGAGGCCGAAATGGCACAAAGATAGCCCTTGATGGTACCCAAGGCAGAACCCTGTTGGGCCAGAGAAAGAAGTAACAGAAGAACCTCAGAAAGAGGGGCAGATAGGGGATTCACAGTCTTTGCTGTGCACCATGCCACAAACTTGTTCCACCTGCAGGCGTATACCACCTTAGTGGAGGGACGCCTGGCTGCCAGAATCACATCACAAACTTCGGGAGGCAAGTCGAAAGGAATCAACTGCCGCCGCTCAATCTCCACGCAAGCAGGTGGAGACTGGACAGGTTCGGGTGGAGGACCGTCCCCTGCTGCTGCGACAGAAGATCCTCCCGAAGAGGCAGACGGCTCGGGGGATCGACGCTCATACTGAGTAGCTCGGGATACCAAACTCTTCGAGCCCAGTCCGGAGCCACAAGGATGACTTGGGCCCGGTTGCGCCGAATCTTCTTCAACACTCTGGGTAGAAGTGGTATAGGCGGAAAGGCGTACAACAGACCGCAACTCCACTCGCGGCGAAAGCGTCGCCGAGCGAGTGCCGCCTTGGAAATTCCAACGCGCAGAGCTGCTGACATTGCGCGTTCTCTTCGGTGGCGAATAGATCTAACCAAGGCTCTCCCCACTGTAGAAAGAGTCCTTGCGCCACTTCCGAGTGAAGACGCCATTCGTTATCCATCATGCACCTGCGGCTGAGGTTCGTCCGCCCTGGCGTTCAGGGAACCTGCCAGGTGTTGAACCATCAGGAACATGCCCTGATGTTCCAGCCATGTCCAGAGGCGCAGAGCCTCCTGACAGAGGGTCCACGACCCCACCCCGCCTTGTTTGTTGCAGTACCACATGGCGGTGGTGTTGTCTGTGAACACCTGCACTACCTTCCCTTTGACAGAGGGAAGGAATGCCTTGAGTGCAAGTCGGATCGCCCGGAGCTCCAGAAGATTGATATGGAGCCGGGACTCCGCCGGAGACCAGAGGCCTCTGATCTCCGCCTCTCCCATGTGACCGCCCCATCCCAGAAGGGACGCGTCCGTCACAACTGACCCATTGCCGGTTCGAGAGCCACCACTGCAACTGTTTTGCAGTCCCCTCCGAGATCTGGACGTGATCGGACAGGTTGCCCTGGTGCTGCGCCCACTGGAACTTCAGGTCCCACTGCAGAGCCCGCATATGCCATCTGGCATGATCGACCAACAGGATGCAGGAGGCCATGAGGCCCAGCAGCCTCAGGGTCATCCGTGCCGAAACCCAGGATAAAGGCTGAAAGATCGGAATTAAAGCCTGAATATCCCCGGACTCGCCGTTCGGGAGGATAGGCCCGAAACAGCGTCGTGTCCAGAACTGCTCCGATGAAAAGGAGCTGTGGAGAAGGAATCAGATGCGACTCGGCACATTGATGGAGAACCCCAGCGAGTGCAGGAGTTCGGCCGTAGTCTGGAGGTGGGAGACGACTGCCTGGGACGAGCCCGCCTTCAGCAGCCAGTCGTCGAGGTAGGGGAAGACTGGAACCCCTGCCCGGCGCAGATGAGCTGCGACCACCGCCATCACTTTCGTGAACACCCGAGGGGCACTAGTAAGGCCAAAGGGGAGCACGGTGAACTGAAAATGCTCGAGGCCTACCGTGAACCGCAGGTAACGCCGATGGGCCGGCAGGACGGGGATGTGGAAATAAGCGTCCTGTAAGTCCAACGCTACCAACCAGTCTCCAGGGTCGAGGGCAGTCAAGACCTGAGCTAGGGTGAGCATCTTGAACTTCTCCTTCCGGAGGAAGCGATTGACGTTCCGGAGGTCCAAGATAGGACGCATGTCCTCCTTGTCCTTCTTGGGCACCAGAAAGTAGTGGGAGTAGCAACCACGTCCTACTTCTGGGGTCGGAACATGCTCGATGGCCCTCTTGGCCAAGAGGGCCGTGACTTCCTTCTGCAGAAGCACCAAGTAATCCCCTGACATGCGGTGGAATTGAGGTGGCATGCCTGGGGGGGTGGTCTCGAAGGGAAGGGAGTAGCCCCTTCGGACAATGTCCAAGACCCACCTGTCCGAGGTGACGGCACGCCAGTGGTGAAGGTGATGGCGGACCCTGCCCCCTACTGGTGTGCTGAAAGGAAGGACTAGGAGGGCTTGGAGGCCGCGGACGGGGTTGGTGGCCTGACCCGCACGCTGGTTGCCTGACCCGCCACGGCGGGAGCCACGTCCTCGGCCACGCGAAGACGCTTGCTGCGCGGGCCGGTGGCTGGGCAGCGGACGTGACTGGGCGCCCCTTCCGTGGCCATGAAAGGGGCGAAAAGCAGAGGTTAGCGGAGGGCGCACAGCAGAAAGGCCCAGGGACTTGGCAGTAGCCCGTGAGTCCTTAAAACGCTCCAGTGCATGGTCTGCTTTGGTACCAAAAGACCGACTCCATCAAAGGGCATGTCCATGAGTGTGTTTTGGACATCACCCGAGAAACCAGTTGTCCTCAGCCAGGCGTGGCGACGCAGCGCCACCGTCGTTGCAAGCGATCTGCCCAGCGAGTCGGCGGTATCAAGGCCACAACGGATGGTGTACTTTGCCGCATCCCTTCCTTCCGCAATGGTGCGGGAAAGCAGTGTCTGGACCTCCTCAGGACACTGGGGCAAAACGAGCGCCACCGAATCCCACAGAGAGTGGGAGTATCGGCCCAAAAGGCAAGCGGTGTTGACGGACCGCAAGCCAGCACTGGAGGAAGAAAAGGCCTTCTTCCCAAATTGATCCAGGCGTTTGGATTCCCTATCCGGAGGGGCGGTAGGGAAGGCGGTTTGGGAGGCAGAGGCTTGGACAACCAAGCTCTCAGGGGTGGGATGTTGAGAGAGAAGGGGTCGCCCGGAGCAGGGCGATGGCGTCGGGCCATGTTCCTATCCACAGGAGCCCCTGTGGCGGGCTTGGACCAGGTGCCCAAAAGAACGTCAGAAAGTGCATCATTAAACGGCAGCAATGGCTCCGAGGAGGTAGCTGCCGGCTGAAGCACTTCCGTCAGGAGGTTAGTCCTGACAGCCACTGTAGGCAATTGGAGGTGTAAGGCTCCAGCTGCTCTATGCAACACCGTTGCGAAATTTTGTGAGAAGTTGGCCTGGCATATGCTGTTCACTAATTGAAGTGGACACCTTGCACCAGAACAATTCGACTCTTATGGTAGATAGGTTTAAGACAACCTTTATAGAAATCTATCCTAGTGGTAGCTGTGGAGAGCAACCTTCAGGCTAAGTCTTGAAGGAATGTAAAGCAGCTTGTTTTACCACACAATCTCTTGAATCACCAAATGAAAAGACACCACACAGGTATATATATCAAATATATATGTATTTATTAATAAACACTCTCTACTAATCTCTTTATGAGATTAGAAGTCAAGAACATATGTACAAGTCAAATATTATCAAAATAAGTTTAGCACAATCGAATATCAAAATCTTAGTTTGCTAGATCTAGGTCTAGGGCATCTAGAATCGAGGGACCCCCAAGAACCACCCCAGGTAGTTGTAGGAGACCCACAGGGGACGGACGCGGTGACCTGGCACCGATGCGAGTCCTGTGCGAGTCTATGCGCTCAGACGCGATTGAGATTTCAATGTTAAAGGTCCCTTGCGCGTTCGAGGCGAACACACCGATCGGTCCTTGTACGAGTCGAAGGACGCGGTCACAGATAGAGTTGCAAGGGAGATGGACGCGCTGTGTCTAACACAGACGCGAACCTTGTGCGAGTCAGTGCAATGGAGATCTCAGTGTTACAGGCCCTTTGCGTGTTCGAGGCGAACACCGATCGGACTCAGTACGAGTCGAAGGATACAGTTTTAGATAGTGTTACAAAAGAGATGGATGCAGTGTGTCTAACACAGACGCGAACCCTGTACGAGTCAGCGCAATTGTCGCACTTAGAAAAGGAGAGTTTTAGGACACTTCTAGGGAAGCTACAAGCAAGTCACTTACAGGGTAAGTAGTTCTAGGGCCCACACCCACAGGAGCACCGTAGTGCTGAAGTTACCTCACCCAGGGGAGACGGAGGGAAAGGTGTTCTTTGGTGTCGGGTCGCTGCGTAGTTTTCAATGGGAGCCAGTGAAGACTTGCTGCTTGCGGCGACAGGAGAAGTGTCCGGAGGAATCCAAGCCTGGATTCAGAAGATGGAAGACCTGAAAGCAGAGGGGACAGTGTTCAAAGTCACTTGGCAGTGACCCGGGGCAAGGAAGATGGATGCCCACCGTCGTCGCAAGATTCAGGTCGTTCGCGGGTGCCTTGACTCTTCAGCCACGAGGTCCAGGAGGCGTCGACGACGACCAGGAGCTGGATTCGGCGTGTCCCACGATGTCTGCAGCTTACTGCGGTGTCGGCGATTCGATCGGAGCCACCAAGCCTTGGTAACAGCAAGTCTCGGTGAAAGTGTGAAGAGGCAATGGCGCAGACCAGCAAGGTCTGTGGGACTCACCCAGCGAGGGTAAGTCAGGGCAGGCCTGGAGCAACCAGGGAGCCCTTTGGTTTCTTTAGAAAGTCTTCTGGGGACCCACAAGCCGGCTGGCAAGGGATCGCGAAGACGCCTCGGGAGGATTCGCTCACAGGGGCCCACGGTCACTTGGGACGTGGTAGGCCTCTGATCTTCGGAGGGATTCCTGCTGGAGGCTAGGACCACATGTGGTCCAAAGCATAAGTTCGTGGAATGTTGTGAAGGGGTTGCACTCGACAATAGTGCACGGTACCCAGGGGTCGCGGTTCCTCGTTACTCTTGGGGTCCACTGGCCTCAGCTTCGCTGGGGACTCACGATGGCCTTTGAGAAGTCAGGAAATCCACTTCTTGGGCTGCAGGGACTTCGGACTCCGGCGGGAGCGGCGTAGTTTGCGACCGTCGTTTGTAGTTTTTGGTGCCTGCCAAGCAGGGGAGTCACTCCTTGACTCCAAGGGAGATTCTTCAGTCTTCCAAAGGTAGTGGAATGTCGAAGGTCCGGGATTCTTCTTCAGAGCGTCGTCCAGAAAACTCTAGGGTGCAATGCACAGGTTCCCCCTCTTATACTAAAAGAAAGGGAGGGACTAGCTCTATGACCCTACCTATGGGAGGGTCAGGGGAGTGGGTGGCTACACCCACTTCCCTTTGTCCAGTTTCGCGCCAGAGCAGGGGCAGGTAGCCCCTGAGCCGGTTTGAACTGGCATATGCACAGAGGAGCCTTCTGCTCCCCCAGTGCAGGACTTCAAAGCACTCTAAGAGTGCACCCACCCAGCCCCAATACACTAAACCCTGTCTGGAAGGTGGTCACACCCCCTTGGGACAGGATATCTATTGTTGGGCTTCCTCCACTGCGAGTGTTGGTCATCAGCAGGAGGGCAGCCCAGTGTCTGTGACTGGTGACATCCATTTGTGATGCCAGGGCTCTGCCGGATTCTACCGCGTTTCCACAGTAGGTACATGTCTATCCCTCTAGAAGGGTGGAATGCTACCCCCGCCGGACTGGCGGGGGGGGGGGGGTAGTATTCCAAGATGTTTGACACCAAACACGACATGTTTCGATGCAGCCATTCCAAAGTTAGCATTTTACCGCGAGGATATAATGCACTTAAAAGTATATGGTTTAACCGCATCCACAAACAGCACCAGAGAATGGACTCTGAGAGCTGCAGAGGGGCCCTGCTCAGGCAGAGGCACCCCCTCACATAGAAGCCAAGCACCCTGCCCTCAGGATTGATAGGGCCTGCCTTAGGGGTGACTGATAGGTTTATATGTGTGTGTAGGAGAGATATAGGGGACCTATATCTCAGTGAGGGGTGCTAGCACTTCCTCACCCAGGCTGCAGTAGCAGGCCTGTGGTGTCAGATTTAGTCTGCTTCCCAGGGGTGGCATAATACATGCTGCAGCCCCTGGTAGGCCTGTGGAGTACCTATGCCCTTGGTACCTAAGGTACCATATACTAGGGGCTCATAAGGTACCACAGTATCCAATCACTAGTGCACCTAGAGTGCACTCCAAATCGTTTAGAGAGAACAGAGAGGCTGGGGCCCTGATTAGCAGGGTCCCAGCCAGACTATAGCCAGAAACCAGTGTAAACATCAGAAAAAAAGTGGGGGCAACATAAGAGGGAGATCCTACTCTCCTACAAATTTGCTCCCTCCTCCGTAGCCACGGAAGGAGGAGACAGCATGCCAGTGTCAGGGGAAGTTTCCAGACCACTGGCATCCCCAAGTTCCTCTGCCCAGTCCTGATCATAGTCACACTGCTGTGTGAGAGGGTCATCGGAGCCCCGGGCGGCGTCAGGAACGGCACCGTGGACATCGGCGTCGGTGGAGGCGTGGTTAGGTCAACCGGCGTCGATGGGGATTGCGGTACCACCGGAGCCGGGATCGAGGCCGGGAGCGAGGCTGGTGGGACAGGCGGCGCCGGGACTGAGTCGGCGGCGGCGCCGGGGCAATCCCATTAGGGCCCGCGGGGCCCGAAGGCGCACCGGAGGGGCCTTGAGGCCCGAAGAGGCGGGCCATGGCCGACAGGAATTCCTGTATCTCGGCCGGAGTCGCCCCCGAACCCGGGAAGGACGGGTAATGCGGGGGCGGCTCCACAGGCACATCCGGAGCCACGGGGGCGGGGACGGTGCCGACAGGGGCCTCAGCCGAGTCGCGAGACCGGCGGCGAAGTCTTAGAGCGATGGTGCTTCTTAGACTTTTTGTGCTTCGACTTACCTGAGGAGTGCGAAGACTTGGACTCCGATGACCGGCGAGGACTCGGCGACCGGCCCCTCGACCTCTCGCGTGACCGGGGCTTGGCGCGGAGCCGACTGCCGGACCTCGAGGAGCTTTCGAGACTGCTCTCGCAAAGCCTTCGGGTGCAAGGCCCGGCAGTCGGAACACGACTTCGTGTCGTGGTCGCGGCCGAGACAGTAGAGACACTCTAGATGCGGGTCTGTGATCGACATCATTCGACCACAGGCGTCGCATGGCTTGAAGCCGGGCATCCCTACCGACACTGTGGAGCCGAGATGACTCGAAGAAAACAGTGAAAAATCACCCAAAAGTTAGACAAAAAATGACTAGGGCACTGCTCTTCCCGGATCTGCGCTTACTGGCGCGGAAAAAAGAAGAACTGACGTCAGCGCGCAGGGGCGGCGTCTAAGTACTGCCCGCGACGTCATCCCGGCGATCCCGACGCCGACGACGGACGCGGAGCCGCACAACGCCTCCTACCGACGCGCAAGGGTACTGCTACGCAAAAACTTTCCGGATCCAGCCTGACGCCTGGGGATATTCTAAGGTAAGGAATCTGTCACTAACGTGTCTCTTTCAGATATCTCGCTATAAAAATTTGCTTCAGAATCGACTTATTTAACGCAGCGTCAAGATATGGCTGCCGTAGTCGGTCTTTGTAGGAACTTGCAAGTATCCCAATATTGCTACTGGAAAGATTCAGTTCCTTCATATCCTCTACCTTTGATAATGATCTAACTTGTTTTTCAGTATAGATTTTAGGATGCCTGGCTGGTGAGTAAGGTCCTGCAGTTTGGTCGTGTCGAGGCGCAATTCAGTGCAGGCGGTGTGCAGACCTTTGCTCCATGAATTATTTTCTTTCATAAAAATTGTCTTTAAAATTGACTTCATTGTGTGCGGGGCGCTGCACAAACCCTCGGTGGAACCACACCATTGAGGCCCAATGCTCGTAACTCTGTTTGTTCAGCCCAAATTCCAGTCGCACCAGGAATTTCGGGCATAGCGAGGATCTGAAAAATTCGCTTAAATGCTCGGCAATTGAGCTGTTCCATAATGTTAATAAAGGCCGCTGGGAATGCTATCTGACCATATGTAATTGACGGAAGCAGTTTGGCATTTATAACCTTTCTGATTGGTTTGGTCGACGGGCTGCTTAACTTGGAATACAGTTTACACAGGGCAAACGTCACTGCTTTGGCTTTTGTTTCAACGGCAGCAATATGGGCTGTGGGCTTCCCGTTGCTCATCAGCCACACCCCCAGGTAGTTATATTTGGTCGCTGTTACTATTTTTAAATTACCCAGTCTCCATTGTTGTCTGAGTTTGTTAGTGTATTTTCCAAATATCACTACCTTTGTCTTTCCTGCATTCGCTCGTAATTCGTTATTGTTGTAGTAAGTGTTTAATGCGTCCAATAATCTTTGCATACCTACTTTTGTATGGTCCAATAACACCATATCGTTTGCGTACTGCACTAAAGATAGTCTGTTTGGGCCGATTTTAGGGGGTAAAAGGTTCGCATTGGATATAATTTTTCCGAGGTCTGCCGTATATAAATTAAAAAGCAAAGGAGCCAATACGCAGCCTTGCTTTAACCCGTCTGTTGGAATCTTTCTGGTGGCTGAGTTCGTCGCGGTTTTTACTCGTACCCAAGTTCCAGTGTAGAGACTGATTATAGCTTTCAACAGGCTCGCCGGTATCCCCCAGTCTTGCAGTTTCCGCCACAACAGACTCCGGTTGACACCCTCGAAGGCCACAGAGTAGTCCACGAAACATGCGAAGAGGGGAAGCGACTTTTTCTGCAACGACTGTTCTATTAGGTAGGCGAGGGCTAAAATGTTGTCCATTGTGGATGCTCCTGGTCTGAAGCCAGATTGGTACGCGGGTAGAATTTCATTTTCATTAGCCCAGTCCTGCAGGTCTTGCAGGAGAAGGCTGGCGTATCCTTTTGCCTCAATGTCCAAAAGGGCAATGAGTCTATAATTCGCGGGGTCCCCATTGTCTCCCTTTTTGTGGATAGGTTGCAGCAAGGAGCCTTTCCAAGTCTCCGGGACTGTAGTATTTGTCAGACAATGCTGATAAAGTGGTATAAGTACAGTTCCCCAGAAGTCGCAGTCTTCTTTAAAGAGGTGGCCTGGTAGGCCATTAGGGCCTGGAGCCCCGTCTTTTCTGATATCTTTTAAGATTGCCATCACACGGTTCCCTGGAGCCAATGCTTCAGATGTTTCCTCAGTGGTTGGCGATTTCCCTGCCACAAAGAACCCAAATGTGTCTTCTATGCGTGCTGGAGGATTGTCGGGCCAGCCAAATGGTGTGGGGAGCCTTTGAGTGCCGGATGTTGGCGGGTTAGGGGCTCCACGGTATAATGTGGTTACATAGGTTATCCATGTATCGCTAGCGACCACATTGCGTCGATCATGGCCATGCCATGAGAGCCTGTTGATATACGACCAGAATTCCGCTTGTTTACTTGGGGTCAACAAAGTAAAGACAGAGCCATTCAGAGTCTTGTTGTTTTCTTTTGTAGTCCCATACATTTTTCCAGTGCGTTTTCCTTGCTAAAAGGAGATTTTGGTGTGTTTCGTTTTTTCCCTCTCGCTTGTGGGTGCGTAGGGCTATTCTAAGTTGCCTCTTGCTTTGCTCCACTTTTTGCACTGGGTTTGAGATTGGCTGCAAGGCCTTTCTCTGGGTGTTGGGGGATGCCTTCCTTGTTTACCTATTAAGAGGAGATATACCTCAGTCGCTAATTTAATCCAATTCTCAGGGATATTACCACTTGAAAATTATTCGGCTATTTTGGGCCAGTCGCTTTTCCACCCACTTAGGACTGATGTGTCTATTTTGTTCCACTTTATTCTCCTCGGTAAAACATGAATTTCTTCCCCATTTGTATTGCCCACGAGGGCGATGGGCTGAAGCCTGATCGCTTGTAGAGTGATGGCTATAACCAGTGGGAGATGATCGCTGCTCTGGATAAAAGGCTTTTGAAATTCCAACACCTGTCCGTGTAAAGGTTACACACAAAGATATAATCAATTATTAATTTGATCTTCCCCTGCGGATCTTTGATCATGGTTACTGCCGTCCGGTGACTCGTTTGTATTGGTTTCAATCTATACGTATTTAGGAATGAATTCATTACCGTTCCCGCCCTATCCGTGGGCCATCCTTCATCTGGTGCCATTCCGAGATTTTGGGTGTTGAAATCACCAGCCATTATGATCCCACAGTTTGGCTGACTACTTAGTAGTTCTTCGAGCATATCCACTAGTGCTGTCATGTCACTGTGTCTGGGAGACGCTTTGCTGTTAAAATAGATGTTCAAGAGTACAATCTTTATTGAGCATCCATTTAATTTTATACCTTCCAGTAAAACGGTTTGAGCCATATCTGTTTTGAGTAGGGTTTTGTTTTTATATTACTACTGATACGCGTGTATATCGATAGACCCCCCGAGGGTCTTCCGAATATATTGTGTTTTTTTGCTGGCTGCTGAAATTCCATGAACCCCGGAATCACCTCTGGGGCAAGCAGCCAGGTTTCTTGGAGGCATAACAGGTCCCCAGACTGTAGAAATTCAAATGCTTCTTTGTTATGTAAAGTCGATTTTAACCCGTAAACATTCCATGAGATTACTTTCAGGGGTTTGCTCAATTTATTGCTGGAGTGGCCGTTTCCTTGTGTGCAAGGAGCACGTTCGCCTTATTTGTCTGGAATTGGGCCAAAAGTGTATTCTTAGGTTGGAAAATGTTGTGGTTCGAGCAACGTAGTTTGTCCCTTTTAAGATAGACTTTCGTGGGCTCTGTGTTGATTTGGGGTAAAGAACAAGTTACTTACTTGTGTAACGATATATCTGTAAGAGACAGTAGTTAGTGACAGATTCCTTACCTTAGAATATCCCCAGGCGTCAGGCTGGATCCGGAAAGTTTTTGCGTAGCAGTACCCTTTGCGCGTCGGTAGGCGGCGTCGTGCGGCTCCGCGTCCGGCGTCGTGATCGCCGGGATGACGTCGCGGGCAGTACTTAGACGCCGCCCCTGCGCGCTGACGTCAGTTCTGTACACGACTTTCCGCGCCAGGAACGCAGAGCCATGCAAGAAGCTGACATAGGTGTCTGAAAAATACTAGGGCCCTGAAAGGGATGTCCTTAACCCTAGAAATCAGTTCGCAGAACGGGGAGGATGGGTGGGCGGTAAGGAATCTGTCACTAACTACTGTCTCTTACAGATATATCGTTACACAAGTTAGTAACTTGTGCATCTGAAAGAGACACGTTAGTGACAGATTCCTTACCTTAGAATAGATACCCCAGCAATACCAACGCCGGTGGTGGGTGTGCGAACAAAGATCAGACAAGGAAGTCCCGGAGGACAGAACGGCCAAAGAAGCCGTCCCTCCGGACCCGACTGTCAAGGCAGTAATGCTTTGTAAACGTGTGCAGCGAGGCCCACGTAGCTGCCTGACAGATATCCTGCAGCGGAACACCGCGGCCGAAAGCCGTGGTAGCAGCCGTTGCCCTGGTGGAATGGGCACGCAGCCCAACAGGAGGCTCCTTCTTAGCCAAAGAATAGCAGGCTTTGATACACAAGGTCACCCAGCTGGAGATGGTTCTCTTGTGCACCGCCCGACCTGTTTTGGCGCCCACGTAGCCAACAAAGAGCTGGTCATCCACCCGGAAGTGTTGTGTGCGGTTGAGATAAAAGGAAAGCGCACGTTTTGGGTCCAGACGGTGGAGCCTCTCTTCCTCTCTGGAAGGAGGCGGAAAGAAGGTGGGCAAAGTGATGGTCTGCCCAATGTGGAAGGCAGTAACCACCTTTGGCAAGAAGGACGGACGCGTCCTAAGAACAACCTTGTCTGGATGGACAGACAGAAAGGGAGGTTTGCATGATAGAGCCTGGAACTCACTCACCCGCCGAGCGGAGGTGATGGCCACCAGAAAGGCTGTCTTCAGAGTGAGAAGACGAAGAGGACAGTTATGTAGAGGCTCAAAGGGAGCGCACATGAGAAAGGTAAGAACCAAGTTCAAGTCCCACTGAGGCATCACAAACGGAACAGGAGGGAAGAGGTGTGTAATGCCTTTTAGAAACCTGTTAACAACAGGGGACTTGAAAAGGGAGGGCTGATCAGGAAGCCTGAGGAAGGCCGAGATGGCACAAAGATAGCCCTTGATGGTACCCAGGGCAGAACCCTGTTGGGCCAGGGAAAGAAGGAATAGAAGAACCTCAGAAAGAGGGGCAGAAAGGGGATACACAGCCTTTGCTGTGCACCATGCCACAAACTTGTTCCACCTGCAGGCGTATACCACCTTAGTGGAGGGACGCCTGGCTGCCAGAATTACATCAGAAACTTCGGGAGGCAAGTCGAAAGGAATCAACTGCCGCCGCTCAATCTCCACGCAAGCAGGTGGAGGCTGGACAGGTTCGGGTGGAGGACCGTCCCCTGCTGCTGCGACAGAAGATCCTCCCGAAGAGGCAGACGGATCGGGGGATCTACGCTCATACTGAGTAGCTCGGGATACCAAACTCTTCGAGCCCAGTCCGGAGCCACAAGAATGACTTGGGCCCGGTCGTGCCGAATCTTCTTCAACACTCTGGGTAGAAGTGGTATAGGCGGAAAGGCGTACAACAGACCGCAACTCCACTCGCGACGAAAGCGTCGCCGGCGAGTGCCGCCTTGGAAATTCCAACGCGCAGAACTGATGACATTGCGCGTTCTCTTCGGTGGCGAATAGATCTAACCAAGGCTCTCCCCACTGCAGAAAGAGACCTTGCGCCACTTCCGAGTGAAGACGCCATTCGTGATCCATTATGCACCTGCGGCTGGGTTCGTCCGCCCTGGCGTTCAGGGAACCTGCCAGGTGTTGAAACATCAGGAACATGCCCTGATGTTCCAGCCATGTCCAGAGGCGCAGAGCCTCCTGACAGAGGGTCCACGACCCCACCCCGCCTTGTTTGTTGCAGTACCACATGGCGGTGGTGTTGTCTGTGAACACCTGCACTACCTTCCCTTTGACAGAGGGAAGGAATGCCTTGAGTGCAAGTCGGATCGCCCGGAGCTCCAGAAGGTTGATATGGAGCCGGGACTCCGCCGGAGACCAGAGGCCTCTGATCTCCGCCCTCTCCCATGTGACCGCCCCATCCCAGAAGGGACGCGTCCGTCACAACTGTGTGCTCTGGCTGGGGAAGGGAGAGGGATCTGCCCATGACCCATTGCCGGTTCGAGAGCCACCACTGCAACTGTTTTGCAGCCCCCTCCGAGATCTGGACGTGATCGGACAGGTTGCCCTGGTGCTGCGCCCACTGGAACTTCAGGTCCCACTGCAGAGCCCGCATATGCCACCTGGCATGAGTGACCAGCAGGATGCAGAAGGCCATGAGGCCCAGCAGCCTCAGGGTCATCCGTACCGAAACCCAGGATAAAGGCTGAAATATTGGAATCATAGCCTGAATATCCCGGACTCGCCGTTCGGGAGGATAGGCCCGAAACTGCGTCGTGTCCAGAACTGCTCCGATGAAAAGGAGCTGTGGAGAAGGAATCAGATGCGACTTCGGCACATTGATGGAGAACCCCAGCGAGTGCAGGAGTTCGGCCTTAGTCTGGAGGTGGGAGACGACTGCCTGGGAAGAGCCCGCCTTCAGCAGCCAGTCGTCGAGGTAGGGGAAGACTGGAACCCCTGCCCGGCGCAGATGAGATGCGACCACCGCCATCACTTTCGTGAACACCCGAGGGGGCACTTGTAAGGCCAAAGGGGAGCACGGTGAACTGAAAATGCTCGGGGCCTACCGTGAACCGTAGGTAACGCCGGTGGGCCGGCAGGACGGGGATGTGGAAATAAGCGTCCTGCAAGTCCAACGCTACCAACCAGTCTCCAGGGTCGAGGGCAGTCAAGACCTGAGCTAGGGTGAGCATCTTGAACTTCTCCTTCCGGAGGAAGCGATTGACGTTCCGGAGGTCCAAGATAGGACGCATGTCCTCCTTGTCCTTTTTGGGCACTAGGAAGTAGTGGGAGTAGCAACCACGTCCTACTTCTGGGGTCGGAACATGCTCGATGGCCCTCTTGGCCAAGAGGGCCGTGACTTCCTTCTGCAGAAGCACCAAGTGATCCCCTGACATGCGGTGGAATTGAGGTGGCATGGCTGGGGGGGTGGTCTCGAAGGGGAGGGAGTAGCCCCTTCGGACAATGTCCAAGACCCACCTGTCCGAGGTGATGGGACGCCAGTGGTGAAGGTGATGGCGGACCCTGCACCTGAAAGGAGGGACTAGGAGGCCGCGGACGGGTTGGAGGTGGTGGCCTGACCCGCACGCTGGTTGCACGAACCGCCACGGCGGTATCCACGTCCTCGGCCACGCGAAGACGCTTGCTGCGCGGGCCGGTGGCTGGGCAGCTGTCGTGACTGGGCGCCCCTTCCGTGGCCACGAAAGGGGCAAAAAGCAGAGGTGAGCGGAGGGAGTACAACAGAAAGGCCCAGGGACTTGGCAGTAGCCCGTGAGTCCTTAAAACGCTCCAGCGCATCGTCTGCCTTTGAACCAAAAAGACCGACTCCATCAAAGGGCATGTCCATGAGTGTATTCTGGACATCACCCGAGAAACCAGTTGTTCTCAGCCAGGCGTGGCGACGTAGCGCCACCGTCGTCGCAAGCGATCTGCCCAGCGAGTCGGCGGTATCAAGGCCACAACGTATGGTGTATTTAGCCGCATCTCGCCCTTCCGCAATGGCGCGGGTAAGCAGCGTGTGGACCTCCTCAGAACACTGCGGCAAAACAGCCGCCACCGAATCCCACAGGGAGTGGGTATATCGGCCCAAAAGGCAAGCGGTGTTGACGGACCGCAAGCCAGCACTGGAGGAAGAAAAAGCCTTCTTCCCAAATTGGTCCAGGCGTTTGGATTCCCTATCCGGGAGGGGCGGTAGGGGAAGGCGATTTGGGAGGCAGAGGCTTGGACAACCAAGCTCTCGGGGGTGGGCTGTTGGGAGATTAACAAGGGGTCGCCCGGAGCAGGGCGATGGCGTCGGGCCATGTTCCTATCCACAGGAGCCCCTGTGGTGGGCTTGGACCAGGCACCCAAAGAACGTCAGTGAGTGCATCATTAAACGGCAGCACGGTCTCCGAGGAGGAAGGCGCCGGCTGAAGCACTTCCGTCAGGAGATTAGTCCTGACAGCCACAGTAGGCAATTGGAGATGTAAGGCTCCAGCTGCTCTACGCAACACCGTTGCAAAATTAGCTCCCTCCTCCGTAGCCACGGGAGGAGACAGCATGCCAGTGTCAGGGGAGGTGTCTAGACCACTGGCATCCCCAAGTTCCTCAGCCCAGTCCGGATCATACTCACACTGTTGTGTGAGAGGGTCCTCAGACCCCTCCCAGCTCTCCTGGTCCTCCTCTTGTTCAAAATATGGAGGAGGAGGGACATTTGGGACCCAAGGGCTCATCGGCGCCGGAGCCGGCGTCGAGCGACGTCGGTCCGGCGCCGGAGAGAGCCGGGGACCGACGCCGTCCGGAGCCCCGGACGGCATGAGGAACGGCACCGGGGACATCGGCGTCGGCGTGGTTAGGTCAACCGGCGTCAATGGGGTTGCGGTACCACCGGAGCCGGGATCGAGGCCGGGGCCGGAGCCGAGGCCGGGATGAAGGCTGGTGGGACAGGCGGCGCCGGGACCGGAGCCGACGCCGGAGCAACCCCATCAGGGCCCGCGGGGCCCGAAGGCGCACCGGAGGGACCTGGAGGCCCGAAGAGGCGGGCCATGGCCGACAGGAATTCCTGTATTTCGGCCGGAGTCGCCCCCGAACCCGGAAAGGACGGGTAATGCGTGGGCGGCTCCATAGGCATGATCGGGGCGGCGGTGACGGTGCCGACTGGGGCCTCAGCCGAGTCGCGAGACCGGCGAGGCGAAGTCTTAGAGCGATGACGCTTCTTAGACTTTTTGTGCTTCGACTTACCCGAGGAGCGCGAAGACTTGGACTCCGACGACCGGCGGGGACTCCGCAACCGGCCCCTCGACCTCTCCCGGGACCGGGAGCTTGGTGCGGCGCGGAGCCGACTGCCGGACCTCGAGTAGCTTTCGAGACCGCTCTCGCAATGCCTTCAGGTGAAGTTTCCAGCAGTCAGGGCACGACTTCGTGTCGTGGTCTCGGCCGAGACAGAAGAGACACTCCAGATGCGGGTCTGTGATCGACATCATGCGACCACAGGCTCCGCATGGCTTGAAGCCGGGCATCCCTACGACACCTAGGAGTCGTGAAGACTCGATGAAGAAACAGTGAAAAAATTCACAAAAAAGTTAGTCCAAAATTGACTAGGGCACTGTTCTTCCCGGATCTGCGCTTACTGGCGCGGAAAAGAATAACTGACGTCAGCGCGCAGGGGCGGCGTCTAAGTACTGCCCGCGACGTCATCCCGGCGATCACGACGTCGCCGACGGACGCGGAGCCGCACGGCGCCGCCTACCGACGCGCAAGGGTACTGCTACGCAAAAACTTTTCCGGATCCAGCCTGACGCCTGGGGATATTCTAAGGTAAGGAATCTGTCACTAACGTGTCTCTTTCAGATATCCACTTTTTAACATAAATGGGTATTTCTCCTCTTTAGGCATGTGAACATTAATTCCCCAGTTCACGAATCGCTCTCTCTCTGTCATAATTCTTTGTGGTATGGATGCATTGTTCCATTTTAGTATGGTTGATTCTCTTGATGTATTATTGCCCAGCATTTTGAATTGAACTTGGATAAGATCTTCCGTCGCAATAGATGAGAGCTCTGGAATATATTTTAGAATTTGTAAGATGTTGGACCTATTTAAGATGTCGGAGGTAACCCCGTGAGGTGCATTCTGGTGTAAAGATTATGATAGTGTTCTCCGCATCCCTATGCTCTTGTGACGTTTGACTGGTGGCAGAGGAGTGTATTGCCCAATTGTTGTTTTTGCATTTGTCACCCCGAGTGGGACGGGTATGCCCAGACGTGGGTCCCGTGCTCTCCATGCCACTGGAATCAAGCTATCCTGGCTGAAGAGGGTGAAACCCCGAAACCGGTCCTAGGATGCTTGTTTCCAGTTCAGGGAGGACCTGGCCTGGCAGTTCGGGCTGGACTGTTCCCATTGGGCACAGGGTCAAGACTGATTTGCATATGGCTGGGTTCAAACTGGAATGGCATGGTGAGCAAAAACGATGGTTTAGGCCCAGATCTCTGTACTGGGGTGAATGTATGACATTGTTCTGCATTCTGTCCATTAATTGTTGTTTTTACATCTTCGAACCAAAACAACTTGCAAACGTCCGAGCCCAAAACTAGATGGCAGGAGAATGCTAATCGTGCATTTTTCTAAAGCACATATGCTGCTACCAACATTGAGTTTCGCTTTACATGTTGTCACAAATGCACACCAGGGACGGGAGTGAACCCACTTATTCCACATACTTGGTGGTGCACCAGGCTCCATTTTGCTAGACAGCCTTGTGGGTCCACGAGATGGAACAGGACAACAATTATGGTGGCATTTCTTCTGCAATTTCGATACACACCAAAGCAACCATTATCTTTTTAAACTGGGAAAAATAACTGCCAGGAACTACCAAAGGGTGGTCGTTGGTGGTAAACTGGTCAAAGGCTGTGTGTCCATGGAAGTTGAAACTGAACCTTAAGAATGCCCAAAAGACATATGTGCAGCTTCCCCTCTGTCTTAGATGGATGAGGCAGCGGAACAAATCTTAAATTTGCACACAGTGATTTCTACGAAATTCTGATAATCTGGGCATACAGGGATAACTGAAGATACTTGTCTTCGAGGACAGTATATGCTCATAGTTGACAGCTCCTCCCAGTAAAATCAGCTGATCGATGGTAATACCTATCATTACTGCATGTCGATGGCATCTCTAATTAACTTTACTGATTCCATATCAGCACACTTGTTCATATATGGCATGGCTTGGGCATTCTCATGAGCACAGCGTATTCCTTCCTAGTATTTGTGAGGGAAAACAATGCCAATATTTGGTAATTGCCTTTACCCTCTCTATCCTTTCTTTAGTTACACCGCTGGGTGACCCGAGTACTGTGTCCAAGATCCACTTTGACATTGTTCACTATCTCATTGGACCAGATAGGTCTCCCTCAACAATCAGTGTAACAGAACTTCAGATGGTGGCGCTTCACACTACTTAGCAGCCTGTTACAGTGTTTCCCAGGCAATGCGCTGTGGTACGTACAATGTAAGATATTCTTTACAGTGTTTTTGTAGCTTGAGTCTTGATGGGCAACCAGTGCTGTAGAGCCTGTGGCACTTGCTCACTCATGATAATTCCTGGCCCCAATAGCCAGCCACCCTCTGATACGATCTGTAACATAGAGATGCAGGTCTGTTATGTCAGGCAATCCCTGCTGCCTGTGATTATTCTTTCACTAGCTAGCTGCCTGTACTAGTGTATACCCAAAGTCTTTTTAAGTCTGCAATTAACCACTACTATTACTTCGGTAAACACTCAAAGTGCTGATATAACAGTGAAATGAAATACTCTGAATTGCTAAAGCTAGCCACTTAAATTAATTGCAAATAACACTTGTGAGCTTCCAGAATTGGGAGAGGAATAGAGGTTATTATGTAGATGAAGAAAACTACTAAATCCGTTTGCTGCAGAGCTGTGAACATTTGTTCCACCTTTACCAATTTGAGTTTGTCGTGATTCAAGTATGTGCTGAGATGTAACCAAAAAAAAGACACCAATTTCATTTTTTGAACCATCAAAATGATCTTGAATAAAAAACATGCATCACATTCTACAAGAGGTACCTTTTCTGTGACTGTACTATATGCATTTGCCTTTTTTGTAGCGGTAATTCTGGGGCAGTTCTTGAAAGGATATCCTGTGCCACACTCTTACTATTTGCAGGCTCGGCTATGATTAGCCTCTTTGACATCAAGAACAAGCATTGACAAAGACAATAAGTCTTGCCCATGAGAAAGCTATTGGTTTTGGCAATGTGTTTTAGCCATTATGTACATCAATGTGGCTGCTAATCAGCATGGCTAAAGGTTAGTGGCATGGGTTGGGGTAGATTGGAGTGGGGTCGGGGGGCAGATTGGCGTAGAGTGGGGGTAGAATGGATTGAGGTAGATTGGATTGGGATGGAGTGAGGTAGATTGGGGTGGATGAGTTGGGTAGATTAGAGAGGTAGATTGGAGTGGGGTAGATTGAACTGGTGTAGACTAGGGTGGAGTAGATTGGAGTGGGGTAGCTAGGAACAGGGTAGATCGGGGTGGAATGGGATATATTGGGGTAGAGTGGATTGATGTAGGTTGGGGAAGATTGGAGTGGAGTGGGGTATACTTAAGTGGAGTTGGGTAGATTGGAGTGGGGTCGGTAGATTGGAGAGGGGTAGACTCGGTGGATTATAGTAGGGTAGAATGGAATGGGGTAAGATTGGGGCAGAGTGGAGTCGATTGGGGTAGACTGAACTGGAGTAGACTGGGGTGAAGTGGAGTAGACTGAGGTGGGGTGGAGTAGAGTGGGATATATTGGGGTACATTGGAGTGGAGTGGGTTAGACTGGAGAAGAGTGGAGTGCAGCAGATTGGGGTACATTGGAATAGTGTAGATTGGAGTGGGGGAGAGTGGAGTGGGGTAGATAGGAGTGGAGAGCAGTAGACTGGAGTGGGGTAGACTAGGGTGGAGTGTGGTAGATTGGAGTTAGATAGGAGTGGAGTAGTGTGGAAGAGTGAAGTGCAGTCGATTAGAGTGAAGTGGGGAAGATTGGAGTGAAGTGGGGAAGATTGGAGTGAAGTTGGATAGAAAGGCATGGGGTGGGTGGGGTGGATGGGGGTTAATTGGGTTAGGGTGGGGTAGAGTAGATTGGGGTAGATGGGATTGGATGGGGTAGACTGGAGTAGGGTACTTTGGAGTGGAGTAGACTGGGTAGAGTGGAATGGAGTGTGGTAGATTGGGTGGATTGGAGTGGGTAGATTGGGGTGGAGTGGGGTAGATTAAGCTGGAATAGGGTAGAGCGGGTGGATTACAGTAGGGTAGACTGGAATGGAGTGGGAGAAATTGGAGTGGTGGTAGACTGAAGAGGGATGATTGGAGTGGGGTAGTTTGAAATGGGGTAGAGTGGAGTGGGCTAAATTGAAGTGGGGTGAGGTGAATTAGAGTGGGCTGGGCTGGAGTGGAGTACATAGGGGAAGATTGGAGAGTGGTAGATCATAGTAGGGTAGATTGGGAGGAGTAGATTGGAATGGGTGGAATGGGGTGGAGTGGGTTGGGGTATATTTGAGTGGAGTGTGGTAGACTGGAGTGGGGTAGATTTGGGTGGAGTGGAATGGAGTGTGGTAGAGTGGAGTGTGGTAGACTGAAGTGGGGTAGACCGTGGTGGAGTGGGCGAGATTAGAGTGGAGAGAAGTTGGATAGATTGCAGCGGAATTTGGGGTGGGGTGGGCTAAATTGGAATGAAGTGGGGTAAATTGTACTGCAGTAGATTGTAATGGAGTGGGATAGATTGGGGGTTTATTGGAGTGGGGTAGATAGGAGTGGGGCAGATTGGAGCAGAGTTGGACAGACTGGAGCAGAGCGGGAAAATTCAAGTGGGGTGGAGTGGGGTAGATTGGAGAGGTGGGGATTGATTGGGTTAGATTGAGTGGAGGGGGGTATAGTGGAGCAGGTTGGAGTGGGGTAGATTGTAGTAGAGTGGGGTAAATTGGGGTAGAGCAGATTGGAGTGGGGTAGATAGGAGCAGGGTAGATCGGGGTGGAATGGGATATATTGGTGTAGAGTAGAGTGAGGTAGATTGGAGAAGAGTAGAGAGGATTGGAGTTGGGTAGATTGGAGTGGGGTAGACTGGGTGGATTATAGTAGGGTAGAATGGAATGGGGTAGATTGGGGTGGAGTTGATTGGGGTAGACTGAACTGGGGTAGAGACTGGGGTGAAGTGGAGTAGACTGGGGTGGAGTAGAGAGATATATTGGGGTACATTGGAGTGGAGTGGGTTAGACTGGAGAAGAGTGGAGTGCAGCAGACTGGGATAGATTGGAATGGTGTAGATTGGAGTGGGGTAGATTAGGGTGGAGTGGGGTAGATGTGAGTTAGATAGGACTGGGGTAGTATGGAGTGGGGTAGATTGGAGAGAAGTGCAGTAAATTGGAGTGAAGTGGGGAAGATTGGTGTGGAGTTGGATAAAAAGGCATGGGGTGGATGGGGTAAATTGGGTTAGGGTGGGGTAGATTGGAGTGGAGTAGATTGGAGTAGGGGGAATTGGATGGGGTAGACTGGAGTAGGGTAGTTTGGGGTGGAGTGAGGTAGACTGGGTAGAGTGGAATGGAGTGTGGTAGATTGGGTGGATTGGAGTGGGTAGATTGGGGTGGAGTGGGGTAGATTGAGGTGGAGTGTAGTGGAGTAGATTAAGCTGGAGCAGGGTAGAGTGGGTGGATTACAGTAGGGTAGACTGGAAAGGAGTGGGAGAGATTAGAGTGGGGGTAGACTGAAGAGGGATGATTGGAGTGGGGTAGTTTGGAATGGGGTGGGGTGAATTGGAGTGGGCTAAGGTGGGGTGGAGTAGATTACGAAGGGAATATTGGGGAGGGGTAGATCGTAGTAGGGTAGATTGGGTTGAGTAGATTGGAGTGGGTGGAATGGGGTGGAGTGGGTTGGGGTATATTTGAGTGGAGTGTGGTAGACTGGAGTGTGGTAGATTTGGGTGGAGTGGAATGGAGTGTGGTAGAGTGGAGTGGGGTAGATTGGAGTGCAGTAGATTGTGGAAGATTGGAGTGGGGTAGACCGTGGTGGAGTGGGCTAGATTAGAGAGGAGTTGGATAGATTGCAGTGGAATTTGGAATGGGGTGGGCTAAATTGGAATGAAGTGGGGTAAATTGTACTGCAGTAGATTGTAATGGAGTGGGATAGATTGGGGGTTTATTGGAGTGGGTTAGATAGGAGTGGGGCAGATTGGAGTAGATTGGGATAGACTGGAGCAGAGTGGAGAAAATTCAAGTGGCGTGCGGTGGAGTGGGGTGGGGTAGATTGGAGAGGGTGGGGTCGATTGGGTTAGATTGAGTGGAGGGGGTATAGTGGAGCAGGTTGGAGTGGGGTAGATTGTAGTAGAGTGGGGTAGATTGGGGTAGAGCAGATTGGAGTGGGGTTGATTGTAGTAGAGTGGGGTAGAGTGGGGTAGAGCAGATTGGAGAGGGGTAGACTGTAGTGGGGTAGATAGGATCATAGTGGAGTGGGTTGGAGTGGGGTAGATAGGGTTAGATTGAAAAGGGGCAGAATGGAGTGGGGTAGATTGGGTTGAGTAGTGTGGGGTACATTGGAGTGGAGCAGATTGGTCAGATTGAAATGAAGTGGGGTGGGGTAGATTGGGGTACATTGGAGTGGAGTGGGATAGGATTAAGTGGAGTTGAATGGGGTGAAGTGGAGTGGGGTGGGGTGAAGTGGAGTATGTGGTGTGGAGTGGGGGACAGAGTGGAGGGACAAAGTGGAGGGACAGAGTGGAGGGACAGAGTGGAGTGGCGCGTTGTGGAGTGAGTGGCGTAGATTGGAGTGACGTAGAGTTGAGTGTCTTAGAATGGAGAGAGGAGTGGCATGTCATGGAGTGTCTTAGAATGGAGTGGCACAGGGTAGAGTGGAAGGGCATAGAGTGTAGTGGTGAAGTGTGGAGTATGCATGGTGTGGTAGCGCACTGCCATTACAGACAACTTATTTTCAATTGAAATGAACGTGTGCAAATGTCATCACTCAGTGTATTGATGTGTTTTCATCATATTCAAACATGTTTCCACAACATTTGAGAATTACAAAAAAAATTGCTTCATTTGTACTAATTCTGATGCACAAGTTACTAACTTGTGTAACGATATATCTGTAAGAGACAGTAGTTAGTGACAGATTCCTTACCTTAGAATATCCCCAGGCGTCAGGCTGGATCCGGAAAAGTTTTTGCGTAGCAGTACCCTTGCGCGTCGGTAGGCGGCGTCGTGCGGCTCCGCGTCCGTCGTCGGCGTCGTGATCGCCGGGATGACGTCGCGGGCAGTGCTAGACGCCGCCCCTGCGCGCTGACGTCAGTTCTGTACACGACTTTCCGCGCCAGGAACGCAGAGCCATGCAAGAAGCTGACATAGGTGTCTGAAAAATACTAGGGCCCTGAAAGGGATGTCCTTAACCCTAGAAATCAGTTCGCAGAACGGGGAGGATGGGTGGGGCGGTAAGGAATCTGTCACTAACTACTGTCTCTTACAGATATATCGTTACACAAGTTAGTAACTTGTGCATCTGAAAGAGACACGTTAGTGACAGATTCCTTACCTTAGAATAGATACCCCAGCAATACCAACCCCGGTGGTGGGTCTGCGAACAAAGATCAGACAAGGAAGTCCTGGAGGACAGAACGGCCAAAGAAGCCGTCCCTCCGGACCTGACTGTCAAGGCAGTAATGCTTTGTAAACGTGTGCAGCGAGGCCCACGTAGCTGCCTGACAGATAACCGGCAGCGGAACACCGCGGCCCAAGGCCGTGGTAGCAGCCGTTGCCCTGGTGGAATGGGCACGCAGCCCAACAGGAGGCTCCTTTTTAGCCAAAGAATAGCAGGTCTTGATGCACAAGGTAACCCAGCGGGAGATGGTCCTCTTGTGCACCGCCCGACCTTTTTGGCGCCCACGTAGCCAATAAAGAGCTGGTCATCCACCCGGAAGTGTTTTGTGCGGTCAATATAGAAGGAGAGCGCACGTTTTGGGTCCAGACGGTGGAGCCTCTCTTCCTCTCTGGAAGGATGCGGAGGCGGAAAGAAGGTGGGCAAAGTGATGGTCTGCCCAATGTGGAAAGCAGTAACCACCTTTGGCAAGAAGGACGGACGCGTCCGAAGAACAACCTTGTCTGGATGAACAGACAGAAAGGGAGGTTTGCAAGATAGAGCCTGGAGCTCACTCACCCGCCGAGCGGAGGTGATGGCCACCAGAAAGGCTGTCTTCAGAGTCAGAAGACGAAGAGGACAGTTATGTAGAGGCTCAAAGGGAGCGCACATTAAAAGGTAAGAACCAAGTTTAAGTCCCACTGAGGCATCACAAACGGAACAGGAGGGAAGAGGTGAGTAATGCCTTTTAAGAACCTGTTAACAACAGGGGACTTGAAAAGGGAGGGCTGATCAGGGAGCCTGAGGAAGGCCGAGATAGCACAAAGATAACCCTTGATGGTACCCAGGGCAGAACCCTGTTGGGCCAGAGAGAGAAGGAACAGAAGGACCTCAGAAAGAGGGGCAGAAAGGGGATCCACAGCCTTTGCTGTGCACCATGCCACAAATTTGTTCCACCTGCAGGCGTATACCACCTTAGTGGAGGGACGCCTGGCTGCCAGAATCACATCACAAACTTCGGGAGGCAAGTCGAAAGGAATCAACTGCCGCCGCTCAATCTCCACGCAAGCAGGTGTAGACTGGACAGGTTCGGGTGGAGGACCGTCCCCTGCTGCTGCGACAGAAGATCCTCCCGAAGAGGCAGACGGATCGGGGGATCTACGCTCATATTGAGTAGCTCGGGATACCAAACTCTTCGAGCCCAGTCCGGAGCCACAAGAATGACTTGGGCCCGGTCGTGCCGAATCTTCTTCAACACTCTGGGTAGAAGTGGTATAGGCGGAAAGGCGTACAATAGACCGCAACTCCACTCGTGACGAAAGCGTCGCCGGCGAGTGCCGCCTTGGAAATTCCAACGCGCAGAACTGATGACATTGCGCGTTCTCTTCGGTGGCGAATAGATCTAACCAAGGCTCTCCCCACTGTAGAAAGAGTCCTTGCGCCACTTCCGAGTGAAGACGCCATTCGTGATCCATCATGCACCTGCGGCTGCAGGTTCGTCCGCCCTGGCGTTCAGGGAACCTGCCAGGTGTTGAACCACCAGGAACATGCCCTGGTGTTCCAGCCATGTCCAGAGGCGCAGAGCCTCCTGACAAAGGGTCCACGACCCCACCCCGCCTTGTTTGTTGCAGTACCACATGGCAGTGGTGTTGTCTGTGAACACCTGCACTACCTTCCCTTTGACAGAGGGAAGGAATGCCTTGAGTGCAAGTCGGATCGCCCGGAGCTCCAGAAGGTTGATATGGAGCCGGGACTCCGCCCGGAGACCAGAGGCCTCTGATCTCCGCCTCTCCCATGTGACCGCCCCATCCCAGAAGGGACGCGTCCGTCACAACTGTGTGCTCTGGCTGGGGAAGGGAGAGGGATCTGCCCATGACCCATTGCCGGTTCGAGAGCCACCACTGCAACTGTTTTGCAGTCCCCTCCGAGATCTGGACGTGATCGGACAGGTCGCCCTGGTGCTGCGCCCACTGGAACTTCAGGTCCCACTGCAGAGCCCGCATATGCCATCTGGCATGAGTGACCAGCAGGATGCAGGAGGCCATGAGGCCCAGCAGCCTCAGGGTCATCCGTGCCGAAACCCAGGATAAGGGCTGAAAGATCGGAATCATAGCCTGAATATCCCGGACTCGCCGTTCGGGAGGATAGGCCCGAAACTGCGTCGTGTCCAGAACTGCTCCGATGAAAAGGAGCTGTGGAGAAGGAATCAGATGCGACTTTGGCACATTGATGGAGAACCCCAGCGAGTGCAGGAGTTCGGCCGTAGTCTGGAGGTGGGAGACAACTGCCTGGGACGAGCCCGCCTTCAGCAGCCAGTCGTCGAGGTAGGGGAAGACTGAAACCCCTGCCCGGCGCAGATGAGCTGCGACCACCGCCATCACTTTCGTGAACACCCGAGGGGCACTGGTAAGGCCAAGGGGAGCACGGTGAACTGAAAATGCTCGAGGCCTACCGTGAACCGAAGGTAACGCCGGTGGGCCGGCAGGACGAGGATGTGGAAATAGGCGTCCTGCAAGTCCAACGCTACCAACCAGTCTCCGGGGTCGAGGGCAGTCAAGACCTGAGCTAGGGTGAGCATCTTGAACTTCTCCTTCCGGAGGAAGCGATTGACGTTCCGGAGGTCCAAGATAGGACGCATGTCCTCCTTGTCCTTTTGGGCACCAGAAAGTAGTGGGAGTAGCAACCACGCCCTACTTCTGGGGTCGGAACATGCTCGATGGCCCTCTTGGCCAAGAGGGCCGTGACTTCCTTCTGTAGAAGCACCAAGTGATCCCCTGACATGCGGTGGAATTGAGGTGGCATGGCTGGGGGGGTGGTCTCGAAGGGGAGGGAGTAGCCCCTTCGGACAATGTCCAAGACCCACTTGTCCGAGGTGATGGGACGCCAGTGGTGAAGGTGATGGCGGACCCTGCCCCCGACTGGCGTGCTGTGCACCTGAAAGGAGGGACTAGGAAGGCTTGGAGGCCGCGGACGGGTTGGAGGTGGTGGCCTGACCCGCACGCTGGTTGCCCGAACCGCCACGGCGGTATCCACGTCCTCGGCCACGCGAAGGCGCTTGCTGCGCGGGCCGTTGGCCGGGCTGTGGACGTGACTGGGCGCCCCTTCCGTGGCCACGAAAGGGGCGAAAAGCAGACGTTTGCGTAGGGCGCACAACAGCAAGGCCCAGGGACTTAGCAGTAGCCCGTGAATCCTTGAAACGCTCCAGCGCATGGTCCGCCTTTGAACCAAAGAGACCGACTCCATCAAAGGGCATGTCCATGAGAGTATTCTGGACATCCCCTGAAAAACCAGTGGTTCTCAGCCAGGCGTGGCGACGCAGCGCCACCGTCGTTGCAAGCGATCTGCCCAGCGAGTCGGCGGTATCAAGGCCACAGCGGATGGTATACTTAGCCGCATCACGCCCTTCCGCAATAGCGCGGGTAAGCAGTGTCTGGACCTCCTCAGAACACTGCGGCAAAACATCAGCCACCGAATCCCACAGGGAGTGGGTGTATCGGCCCAAGAGGCAAGCGGTATTAACAGACCGCAAGCCAGCACTGGAGGAAGAGAAAGCCTTCTTCCCAAAGTGATCCAGGCGCTTGGATTCCCTATCCGGAGGGGCGGTAGGGAAGGCTGTTTGGGAGGCAGAGGCTTGGACAACCAAGCTCTCAGGGGTGGGGTGTTGGGAGAGAAACAGGGGGTCGCCCGGAGCCGGGCGATGGCGTCGGGCCACGTTCCTATCCACAGGAGCCCCTGTGGTGGGTTTGGACCAGGCACCCAAAGAACGTCAGTGAGTGCATCGTTGAACGGCAGCACAGGCTCCGAAGAGGAGGCCGCCGGCTGAAGCACTTCAGTCAGGAGGTTAGTCCTGGCGGCCACTGTAGGCAACTGGAGATTTAAGGCTCCAGCAGCTCTACGCAACACCGTTGCAAAATTAGCCCCCTCCTCCGTTGCCACGGGAGGAGACAGCATGCCAGAGTCGGGGGAGGTATCCAGCCCACTGGCATCCCCAAGTTCCTCAACCCAGTCCGGGTCAAACTCGCACTGTTGTGTGAGAGGGTCGTCAGACCCCTCCCAGCTCTCCTGGTCCTCCTCAGGTTGAAAAGATGGAGGAGGAGGGACATAAGGGACCCAAGGCCTCATCGGCGCCGGAACCGGCGTCGGGCGGCGCCGGTCCGGCTCCATGTCCGGACCCGGGGAGAACCGGGGAACGACGCCGCCCGGAGCCCCGGACGGCGTCGGAAGCGGCACCGGGGACATCGGCGTCGGCGGAGGCGTGGTTGGGTCAGCCGGCGTCGATGGAGGTTGCGGCACCACCGGAACCGGGGGTCGAGGCCGGGGCCGGAGCCGAGGCCGGGACGAAGGCTGGTGGGACAGGCGACGCCGGGACCGGAGTCGACGGCGACGCCGGAGCAGCCCTATCTGGGCCCGCGGGGCCCGAAGGCGCACCGGAGGGACCTTGAGGCCCGAAGAGGCGGGCCATGGCCGACAGGAATTTCTGTACTTCGGCCGGAGTCGCCCCCGAACCCGGGAAGGACGGGTAATGCGGGGGCAACTCGACAGGCACGTCCGGGGCCGCGGGGGCGGGGACGGTGCCGACAGGGACCTCAGCCGAGTCGCGCGACCGGCGAGCGAAGTCTTAGAGCGATGACGCCGCTTAGACTTCTTGTGCTTCGACTTACCGGAGGAGCGCGAAGACTTGGATTCCGACGAACGGCGGGGACTCCGCGTCCGGCCCCTCGACCTCTCCCGGGACCGGGGCTTGCTGCGGCGCGGAGCCGACTGCCGGACTTCAAGGAGCTTTCGAGACCGCTCTCGCAAAGCCTTCGGATGAAGTTTCCGGCAGTCAGGGCACGACTTCGTGTCGTGGCCTCGGCCGAGGCAGAAGAGACACTCGAGGTGGGGGTCCGTGATGGACATCATACGACCACATACCTCGCAGGGCTTAAAGCCGGGCATCCCTACGACACCTTAGGAGTCGTGAAGACTCGTTGAAGAGAACAGTGAAAAATTTCACAAAAGATAGTCAAAAAGTGACTAGGGCACTGCTCTTCCCGGATCTGCGCTTACTGGCGCGGAAAAAGAAGAACTGACGTCAGCGCGCAGGGGCGGCGTCTAAGTACTGCCCGCGACGTCATCCCGGCGATCACGACGCCGACGACGGACGCGGAGCCGCACGACGCCGCCTACCGACGCGCAAGGGTACCTGCTACGCAAAAAGCTTTCCGGATCCAGCCTGACGCCTGGGGATATTCTAAGGTAAGGAATCTGTCACTAACGTGTCTCTTTCAGATATAATCTGAAACCAGTAGAAGCTCATTATTTTTTTGTTGTGTGCAAGAAAAAAACATCCTATACTCTCTCTTCTTACATGGATACTCAACAGGATTGTCACAAATTCTCTCACTTTGAAGTCAGAGAAAGAAAAGTAAACACCAAGCTCCTCAGAAAAGAGAGCTTGACATTTGATCTCTGTTTTTGAAAGCACAGCAAATGTGGCAGGATAAAAAACAAGATTTAAAGGCCTGTTTACACAAAGCGAATTTGTGAAAGAATACAGTAAACAAGGTTTGGACAACAGGAGGGATGAACTCAAGCTGGACAGCCTAAAGCAAATAAAGCGAGCAAATAGAAAGCCAGAAATTGTGAGTTCCAAACCACAAAGCCAATGGTAAGCAACTGGCAAAAAGCAATCCTAAGTCAGCTTTCTGAATGTGCCCAAGATGCCTTTAGCAAACCAGATATCTGTGCTGTCTGGTAGGCTGCGACCTCAAAATCATATCAGCTTCCCCTCTCAACCCACATGCTGAAAATCTACTGGAATAGGGCACTAAAGAACTGAAAGTATGTCAAATTCAAATTTACTTCAAATGTGTTTTTTTCAAATTTTTACCTCATTTTCCTCTTTACTTTAAAATGTTCTCTTCCAAATGCATGGTTCAAATGTTAATACGGTGTTTTCCTTTGTGTAAAACATCTGTCTCTTCCTTCCACTTTGTTCTGTCTCTTTTTGCCTGTCCCCCCCCCCCATTTACTTTAATCTTTACAGGGGGTAATCCTTAACCTTTGAGTTTTCTCCCAGCCTCTCCTTTATTCCAATTTAGTTTTTATCCTTACTGGCTATCCTATTTCTCAAACTCTTCTTTTGTTGAAGTGTTCAGCATTTAGAAGTTTTTCGGAGAAGTATCACTTTAAAAGTGTTCAATTTCAAAGGGACAATTTCTCAATTTTAATGTAATGTAAGAAGCCTGAGCTACTGTCGTCTCTGTCTTGGATTCTTCCTGTCCTATTCCAGTGACACATTTCTACCTTTCCCAGACTTCTAGAAAGGCAGGCCCAGACGCCTCTTTACCTCTTTTGCTTTGTAAGACGGCACTGCTTCACAAAGACAGGTACATGGGTAGCCAATAAGCAAAAGGAATATTTGCAGGGAAATCTTACATTTTTCTAAAGTGTGATGACCTCGTATCAAAAGTGTTTTTGACATTCAAACAGGATTATCTAGAGGTTTACTTTGCTCATTTTAAATACTAAGAAAAGCCATTCCCAGGTACAAGTCTCATGACTGCAGACATCGCATGCTAACTAGCAACAGCATAACCAGTGTGCAATCAACCTATAACCCATACTACGAAATCTCAAAGCCACCAGATGCTACCCCATTGCAAAGATTCTGCTTTGTCTCTGAAGTCAGTAAAGCTGAAGGAGCTTCAAGACCAAACCTCAGAGGCAAAGATGAGGCTACCGGCACTTCGCTAGACAGGCGACAAGATATGGGCTCCTTTCCTGCTGGCTGGAGGCTAGAAAAGCTCAGGCTTCCTTTTTCCAGAATTTTATCTGCGCACAGAGGTCAAAGGACTTAGATCTGGACCCAAGCACCACAAACCTATAGTATGATGGCCAGGCCAGACATGGGCCGCTTACAAGACCCACTGTGGTTGAACACCAAAGGTATGGAAAGAGTCATTTTCAGAAAAAAAACTTTAAGTGAGAGGATAAAATTGGAGCCAAAATGCTGTTGAAAGTCCTATGGTTTGCATCCATGATGTAGGAAAACAAAAGTAACTAACATCACCAGCTTAGGCAGCACCTTTTGGAGTTACTTTATCACCCGTTGGTATCCTGTCACTGACTCCATGGCTGAAGGCACTATGGCGCCGCCTGCATTGGTGAAAGGTAATGTTAAAAGTGCCAGGAGAGATTACTGATATGAGGAGTATGCAAATAATGTATCTGTTAGAAATAAGGTCTCAATTTAAAAACGCATTCCCACACAACAAATTGAAATGATGCAAAGGGAATACCTTCAGAGGATCTGGAAGTAGGCATCCAGAGGTCATGAGATGCCAATCTATTCTGCAAATCTTGAGCCTGAAGGACCTGGGCAACCAGTTTGTTTTGCAACCTGAGACACTTATGGGGAATCTTAGTTTTAGATAGTATCAATACTGCAAATGCAAAAGCCTTGTGTTATCATAGGTGACACAAGGGGCCCTGTAGTATATATCGATGCACTGTAAGGAGGACTATGCACGTTATCTGCAGACACTGTCTGCATTCCTACTTGCCAAATTCTTTTTGCCCATTATACTTCTAACCAAAGAGTCCTTTAACCATTTTAGACTTTTATACACTGTGGAAGCTTGCATCTACCACTTTCACCCCTTGTGCAGTGGCTTCAAACCCCCATGTTTCTCCCACCTTACTTAATAAGAATTATTTTCTAACCTGCTGTGCTTTGTTATTATGTCTGCACCACATAATGAGATCATTGTGTACAGTTTAGACTAATCGAACAAGGTACTTACCTTCGGTAACGATATATCTGTAAGAAACATAGGTTAGTTATAGATTCCTTACCTTAGAATTACCCCCAGGCGTCAGACTGGATCCGGAAAGTTTTTTGTCAGCAGTACCCATGCGCGTCGGTAGGTGGCGTCGGTTGACTCCGCGTCCGCCGTCGTGGTCGCCGTGATGACTTTGCAGAAGTTACTTAGATGCCCCCCTCGTGCACTGACGTCAGTTCTGTACACGACTTTCCGAACAAGGAACGCAGAGCCATGCAAGACACTGACCACTGGTGCACAAAACTAGGGCCCTGAAAGGATGTCCTTAACCCTAGAAGTCAGTTCGCAGAACAGGGAGGATGGGTGGGCTGGTAAGGAATCTATAACTAACCTATGTTTCTTACAGATATATCGTTACCGAAGGTAAGTAACTTGTTCATCTGAAAGAAACAGTTAGTTATAGATTCCTTACCTTAGAATAGATACCCCAACAATACCAACCCCGGAGGTGGGTCTGCGAACTAAGTTCACACCAGAAAGTCCTGGAGAACAGAACGGCCAAAGAAGCGTCTCTCCGGACTTGGCTGTCCAGGCAGTAGTGCTTGGTGAACGTGTGCAGCGATGCCCACATAGCTGCCTGACAGATGTCACTTTGGGGGACTCCTCGTCCTAAAGCAGTAGTAGCTGCCGTCGCCCTGGTGGAATGGGCGCGCAACCCCATAGGAGGCTCCTTCTTTGCTAAAGAATAACAGGCCTTAATGCAGAGAACGACCCACCTGGAGATGGTTCGTTTGTGCACGCCCGACCTTTTTTGGCGCCCACGTAGCCAACAAAGTGCTGGCCATCCACCAGGAATTGCTTTGTGCGTTCCAAATAAAATGAAACCGCACGTTTTGGGTCCAGACGGTGGAGCCTCTCTTCCTTTTTGGAAGGATGCGGAGGCCGAAAGAAGGTGGGCAAAGTGATTGTTAGTCCAATATGAAAAGAAGTGACCACCTTTGGAAGAAAGGAAGGTCGAGTTCTGAGGACGACCTTGTCCGGATGAACAGCCAGAAAGGGAGGCTTGGAAGAAAGTGCTTGGAGCTCACTCACCCTGCGAGCAGAGGTGATGGCCACCAGGAAGGCAGTTTTCAAAGTTAGAAGCCTGAGAGGACAGTTATGTAGTGGCTCAAAGGGAACGCACATAAGGTAGGTAAGAACCAAGTTCAAGTCCCACTGGGGCATTACGAAGGGAACAGGAGGAAACAGATGAGTAATGCCCTTAAGGAATCTATTTACAACCAGGGACTTGAAAAGAGAAGGCTGATCAGGAAGCTTAAGAAAGGCTGAAATGGCCGAGAGGTAGCCCTTGACAGTGCCCAGAGCAGAGCCCTGCTGGGCCAAAGAAAGGAGGAACAAGAGAACCTCAGACAGAGGGGCAGAAAGGGGATCCACAGCCATTGCTGTGCACCATGCCACAAATTTGTTCCATCGGCAGGCGTATACCGTCTTAGTGGAGGGACGCCTGGCTGCCAAGATAACATCACAGACTTTGGGAGGCAGGTCAAACGACGTCAACTGCCGCCGCTCAATCTCCACGCAAAGAGGTGGAGGCTGGACAGGTTAGAGTGGAGGACCGTCCCCTGCTGCTGCGACAGAAGATCCTCCCGAAGAGGCAGGCAGATCGGAGGATCGATGGCCATGTTGAGCAGCTCGGGATACCAGACTCTTCGTGCCCATTCCGGAGCCACAAGAATGACTTGGGCCCGGTCGCGCTTAATCTTCAGCACTCTGGGCAGAAGTGGTATAGGCGGAAAGGCGTATAGAAGACCGCAACTCCACTCGCGACGAAAAGCGTCGCCTAGCGAGTGCCGCCTTGGAAATTCCAACACGCAGAATTGCCGACATTGCGCGTTCTCTTCGGTGGCGAATAGATCTAACCAAGGCACTCCCCACTGTTGAAAGAGACCTTGCACCACCTCCGAGTGGAGACGCCATTCGTGATCCATCATGCACCTGCGGCTGAGTTCGTCCGCCCTGGCGTTCAGTGAACCTGCCAGGTGTTGAACCACCAGGGATATGCCCTGATGTTCCAGCCATGTCCAGAGACGGAGAGCCTCTTGACATAGGGTCCACGACCCCACCCCGCCTTGTTTGTTGCAGTACCACACGGGGGTGGTGTTGTCCGTGAACACCTGCACTACTCTTCCCCGGACAGAGGGAAGGAATGATTTTAGTGCAAGATGGATCGCCGGAAGCTCCAGAAGGTTGATGTGGAGCTCGGACTCCGCCGGAGACCAGAGGCCTCTGATCTCCGCCTCTCCCATGTGGCCGCCCCATCCCAGAAGGGATGCGTCTGTCACCACTGTGTGTTCTGGTTGGGGAAGGGAGAGGGATCTGCCGTTGACCCAATCCTGGTTCGTGAGCCACCACTGCACTGTCGTGCAGTGCCCTCCGAGATCTGGACGCAATCGGACAGATTCCCCTGATGCTGCGCCCACTGGAACTTCAGGTCCCACTGCAGAGCCCGCATATGCCAACTGGCATGATCGACCAGCAGGATGCAGGAGGCTATGAGGCCCAGCAGCCTCAGGGTCATCCTGACCGAAACCCGGGACAGAGGCTGAAAGATCGGAATCATAGCCCGAATATCCCGGACTCGCTGTTCGGGAGGATAAACCCGAAACTGCATTATGTCCAGAACCGCTCCGATGAAGAGGAGCTTCTAAGAGGGGGTCAGGTGTGACTTCGGCACATTGATGGAGAACCCCAGCGAATGCAGGAGGTCGGCCGTAGTCTGGAGGTGGGAGACGACTGCCTGGGGCGAGCCCGCCTTCAACAACCAGTCGTCGAGATAGGGGAAGACTGGAACCCCGGATCTGCACAGATGAGCTGCGACCACCGCCATCACTTTCGTGAGCACCCGAGGGGCGCTGGTAAGGCCAAAGGGAAGCACGGTAAACTGAAAGTGCTCGTGGCCTACCGTGAACCGCAGGTAACGCCGGCAGGACGGGGATATGGAAATAAGCGTCCTGCAAGTCCAACGCTACCAACCAGTCTCCAGGGTCGAGGGCAGACAAGACCTGAGCCAGGGTCAACATTTTGAACTTCTCCTTCCGGAGGAAGCGGTTGACGTCCCTGAGATCCAAGAAAGGATGCAGGCCCTTGACCTTCTTGGGCACCAGAAAGTAGTGAGAATAACAACCACAACCTACTTCTGGGGCAGGAACGCGCTCAATGGCTCCCTTTGCCAAGAGAGCTGTAACTTCCTGTTGGAGGAGGGTCAGATGATCCTCCGACATGCGATGGTACCGAGGTGGCATGGATGGAGGGGTAGTCTCGAAGGGGAGGGAGTAGCCCCTTCGGACTATTTGCAAAACCTACCAGACCTGATGGTGCGCCAGTGGGGGAGGTGATGGCGAATCCTGCCGCCCACTGGCGTTTGATGGGCCTGAAAGGTCGGACTAGGAGGGTTTGGAGACTGCTGCAGAGGGGGCTGTGGTGGCCTGCCCTCTGGCCCCCAGAACCACGTTGGTGGTTCCTACGTCCCCGGCCGCGCTGAGGTGGAACAGCTTGCGCTGGCCTGTGGCTCTGAAAGGAACGTGTTGAGGCACCCCTTCTGTGGCCACGAAAGGGGCGAAAGGCAGACCATGCAGGGATGTTGGAGAGGCCCAAGGACTTGGCCGTAGCACGAGAGTCCTTGAAGCGCTCTAGCGCACAGTCTGCCTTGTCGCCGAACAGGCGACGGCCATCAAAAGGCATGTCCATCAAGGTGTTCTGGACATCCCCAGAAAAGCCAGTCGTCCTCAACCAGGCGTGACGACGAAGCGCCGACGTTGAAATGGTCCTACCCAGTGAGTCGGCAGTGTCCAGTCCACAAAGGATGGCGAACTTTGCTGCGTCTCTCCCCTCGGCAACAGCACGGGAGAGCATGGCCCGGGCCTCCTCCGGACACTGAGGCAGCACTTGCACCACCGTATCCCACACGGAGTGGGATTAACGGCCCAAGAGGCATGCGGTGTTCACCGACCGCAGCCCTAAGCTGGAGGAAGAAAACAACTTCTTCCCAAGCTGATCCAGCTTCTTGGATTCCCTGTCCGGTGGTGTGGTAGGGAATGCGCTTTGGGACGCTGAGGCTTGGACTACCAAGCTCTCGGGGGAGGGGTGTTGGGAGAGGAAAGTGGGGTCACCCAGAGCCGGGCTGTGGCGTCAGGCAACCATCCTATCCACAGGAGCCCCTGTGGTGGGCCTGGACCAGGTGCCCAAAAGGATGCCCATAAAGGCCTCATTAAACGGCAGCAGGGGCTCCGAAGAGCTCGCTGCGGGTTGAAGCACCTGTCAGGAGGTTAGTCCGGATTGCCACAGTAGGTAGCTCGAGGTTTAGGGCTTCGGCTGCCCTACGCAACACCACTGCGTAAGACGCTCCCTCCTCTGTAGCCACGATAGGAGGAGACAACATGCCAAGGTCTGGTGAGGTGTCTAGACCACTGGCATCCCCCAGGTCCTCTCTCCATTCCTGGTCGTACTCCAATTGAGCAGTGAGAGGGTCCTCAGACCCTCCCAGTCTTCCTCACCCTCCTCTGGTTGCCAAACAGGTACTTGGGATGCCAAGTACCCATTGGCGTCGGGCGACGCCGGTCTGACTCCGTATCCACTTGGAGGTGGGAGCCGGGGTCGACGCCGTCTGGGGGTCCAGCCGGCGTTGTCTGCGGACGTGGTGCCGGAGGAGTCGGCGCCGGTGGAGGTGAAACAAGGTCGACCGGCGCCGATCCGGATCCAGGCCTGGATCCAAGGGGGCCCTTCGGTGCCGAGGCCAAAGCCGCCGGAGGCCTAGGGCCCCCAGCTGAGTCCGCGGGGCCCGAAGGCGCGCCGGCGGAGTCGGACTGCCCAAAGATGGCGTGCATGCTTCGTAAAATTGACGAAGCTGGGCAGGGGTCGCTCCCGGGAAGGCCGGAGTCGACCCTGAAGGCTCCGCACGCAGAGCTGCGGGAGTGGCACCACCCGCACCCTGCGTCGCGTCGGCTGACGGACGAGGGAAAGTCGAAGAGCGACGACGCTTCTTCGACTTCTTCTTATGCTTCGACTTACCTGACCCCGAGTGCGAAGACTTAGAAGAGGAGTGATGATGACTCCGTGATCGGTCCCTCGACTTCCCACGCGACCAGGACCTTGCGCGACGCGGAGCTGACTGCCGGGCCTCGAGGAGCTTTCGGGACCGCTCCCACAAAGACTTCGGGGCCATGGTTCGACAGTCAGACCACGACTTGGGGTCATGGTCGCGCTCCAGGCAGAAGAGGCACACGCGGTGCGGATCCGTCACCGATATCATTCGAGAACAGGAGCCGTAGGACTTGAAACCGGGCATCCCTCGTGCACCAGAAGTCGTAAGACTTGAAAACGAAGTCGACAAAAGTCGCAAAAAACTCAGTCAAAAAGTGACTGGGGGTACCGCTCTTCCCGGATCTGCGCTTGCTGGCGCGTAAAAAGAAAGAACTGACGTCAGTGCGTGAGGGTGGCATCTAAGTAATTTCCGCGACGTCATCACGACGCCGACGACGGACGCGGAGTCGACCGACGCCACCTACCGACCCGCAGGGGTACTGCTGACGAAAAACTTTCCGGATCCAGCCTGACGCCTGGGGGTAATTCTAAGGTAAGGAATCTATAACTGTTTCTTTCAGATACTGATTTCAGTAAAGTGCGTTTAATGCTGTTGCGGGGATTCTGCACCTACACAGAGCTATGCGCAGGAAAACAGGACCCTGGTGTATAGGGGTGTACCAACCTACCACCTTAGTACCCAAAATCCCAAAACCGACTAGCTATAGTGTCTCATTCGTTCTCCTCCAAAAATCACGAAGCTACAAATGATTAGACAACCCAGAACACAACACTCCAGACTCCCTCAGGAATCGCGGTAGCAAGACATACCCTATCGCTCGCTCACTCGTACTTGTCCACAATAAGAATAGTCAGAGTCAGTGTTATAGTTCAAAATGTGTATTTTAACTATCGTGCTCTATAATGCAGTATACAAGCCACTACCAGCAGCGAAATGCATAAACTTAGAACAATTAGCATTGTTACAATTCCATAGAATATAAAGGGGGATGTCATTATATAAAGACAGTGGAAAAAAGACTATAAGGTCTAACCACCCTCCCCTTGGTAAAGTGATGTTTATTATATAATAGAAGACCTCTGGGCTTTGTCAGCAGACCCCCTACCTTAGTGCCTAGATGGAAGCTTTACATCATAGGAACCGCAGAGCTCTTCTCCCTGGAAAGGACCCTCTCCAAGTGTGTGTCAGAATAACATGCATCCTTGTAATATTAAAGCACGAGCTTCCAGTAGCGCAGCTGTGTTAGCATGTTTTGTCTAGATGCTAGGGACTGACCAGAACAGAACAACAAGGGGCATTGTTTATCGACCTTGCACATCGTGCTCAGACTAAACTCCAAGAACAGGCAGAGAACGCAGAAAGCAGACAGTTCTCATGTGAAAGGCACAAACAGAGTCTTGCAAAACAAAGTCTAGTAGTAACAAGCGCAAAAGCAGCACCATGGCAGCCGTGCTCATGTCAATTTAGCAATTGCGACAATGACCCTAACGGCCATATAACACCCTCCCCTTGGTAAGGTCACTGTATATAGGCAAAGGACCAAAACAGATTTCAAGGGTAAGCAGAGTCCAAATGCGCATGAAAAAAAAAACCAGATTGGAAAAAATGAAAAAAAAAATTATAACAAAAAAAAAAAATATATATATATATACAATTTTTACGTTGTTAAAAGATGCATCGTTGCACAAAAAAACGTGTCTAGCATGGAGGTGGTGTATCCATGAAAGCACGTGATCCTGTCAATGCAATACGTTCCAAAAGGTCATCCCTATCGTTAGCGGCAAAGAGGGATGCCATCCAATCAAATAGGCCAAAGGAACAAACATGCTCCTCGTAATCCGATGCCTCCAAGAGCAAATCCGGGCAACTTGCATGATATTCAATGAAGCTCCGTTGCAATAGGTTCTGCGCAACCGCACAGATATCCCATTCAGCCAAGATTCCAAGTGCAGCAGCATGCGCCATACGGCCATTCCCAGAACAAGCCTGGTCATGGGCCTCTAAGGGACCCACCAACAGGTTAAAATCCGGGACAGGAGATGACGTATTAGAGAGGCATAAATCCAAGGCCCAATAGAGGGGGCACCGTTGACAGTAGAATACAGGTTGCACGCAAGTGAAGTAGGCAAAGCGAAAAGTTAATCCATAACTCACGCTAAGTGTCGCTAATGGCAAGCATCCAAAAACTTGTTGCATTCGATCACGGTACAGTTGCAATTGGCCTGGCCTGTGCAGTACCACAAGATGAGCAGCCATTGCGTAGCAGGAACAGAAGCAGCAGGATTCCACCAGCTAACGCCAGTATCAATGGGAATCCTCTGAAGACGCTGGAAAAAATAGAATGAATAAAGGCCGGTATTACTCCAAATATAGTCTGAAAAAAGTAACAAATCCGGATCCCACCAGTTTAAAAAAATGAGCAAGGGCTTCGGTGTCAGACGCATTAAATATTTGATGTATCAACTCCCCAAAATGCAGTGGGAGATTCGTGTTTAGAAGTGACTGAATCTCACTCGAACTTCTAGCCACCTGTAATTTGAAGGTCTCTCGAGCTGAAGTGAGAGCCACCTCTTGTTGAAACAATAGGGCTTTGAGCCTGCTTAATTTGTTGAAATCTGTTTTCAAAGTTGGAATGGAAGGCCAAATGGAAATATCTACTTTCTCATGCGGGGGCGGAAAAAGCACATTGCTACAACAAGTAACACGTTGTGAAACTGTTACTATATACGGGATTCCCGCCTGTAAACCACAACAGTCATGGTTATTCAAAATAAGATAACTGCCGTTAGTAAGCAATGTAAAAGCGGGGATTATCGCTGGCACGGGACTTCCTTTCAAAAGGGAAGCAAGATTAGGTGCCGATACATTACAAGCGCCGGGCAATTTAATGTGTTTGCAAACTAGGGAGTGTCCCACTGTGGAATCGCAATCCTCCCCTGGTAGGAAAACTTCCTTATCATCACAATGACATCTATAAGTGAAAGGTAGGGACCATAACTCATTTAGAAACGTACTACCCAGGGGTTCAAAGCGACCAATCGGGAAATGTTTCATGCAAGATTTAAATTGAAACAGAGAGAAAGGGAGAGAGAGAAGCCTGTGTATTAACCATACAGCCGAATCTGTCTACGCCACAGAGAACGGCAAATGTTCTAACTGTTCAATGTGTAATAACGTGTATGTAGCATCTTTCATGGACATAAACCGTTATCAGTTAAATTAAATGGCAAAAACAAAGCGGAAGCATTCAAATAATCCCATGGTACTTTACCCATTTTAAGTGTTTGTAGTGTCCATGCAAACTGCATTACTGATCGTAATTGATTCTGACCTTGATATAACACAGATACATCAGTCTGAACAATATCACTAACAGATGAAACAATATTATCCAAGGTATAAATGCGTGAAGACAGTGTGTTATTGCTATTATCGACCACTGCAAGGACTTTTTCCAAATTAGCTTTGTCAATTTGTCGCAAACGAAATGCTGCCTCCATCTGCGATAATTTCCATATTTCATTGTATGCAGCATAGAAAAATCGTTTCGTCCTCGGGGTCCAAGGACCTAGAAGAAAATCAGCCAAACTGTTGTCACTCGACAAGCGAGACAAGTGTTGTTTAACTGAGGACAACGTAGAGTGTTCCAACCATTGTTGGCACAGTTTACCCACCGAATATGTTGTGACTGAATGTGAGTGCAAAAAACGTGGATCTGGTCTAACCTGTGTAAAACCTTGCGTTATATTATAAAAACGCAGCTGACAGGAATTTGAACTTGTTTGCCACAGCAACCATCCGCTAGGATCAACATTAGAAACATTGAAAGTACCATTTCCAATGAGAGTTTGCAAAGCATCGATCGATAATTCAATAATTCGTGTGTGTGTGCCAATTATCATACTCAGCCAGGGACGGAATGGACGGAGTATTTAAATTTTTTGCAGTCGCCAGGCCAATGCAAGTGGTTTGATATACTGTATCATTCAAAAATAACATTTGTGCAGGTATGAGGCAGGCACGATGTAAAGCTTCAGTTCCCTGGACCTGTCAATCCGTAGTGCCCTATATTGTTGTTAAATCAATGGTAGCACTCCAATGATCGTAACCCTGCGAGGCCAATTCAGATCTAAAGGAATTGGAATAGATCAATTTAGTGTGGGACAGGATAAACTTAGATCTGCGACTGAAAACTGTAATTTAAAGATACAGGATTCAGGATTGGACATGTCATAATCTGTGAAATAGGTGAACTTATCCCTAAGCATTTTAGAACTCCTCTGTAAAGGAGTTGGGCAATGTTTCCACTGCGTGTAATTAAAAACCGGACGTAACATGTTCGTTTTGTTTAAGTAATGATGCCCATAATGTTGATAACAGAATAAATCAGCATAATTGGCCGAATTCAAGTACAAATCTTCAGTATCAAAAGCAGCATAATACTTTAAATCCGAAAACAATGAATGTACTGCTTGTACATACCAATCATCAGAATGTATGTCTCCTAAAGAAACGCGAAACACGTATGGTACGTTGAGGACCTCCGTCGGACCATGGATTTCGAAAGCTACTTTATCCCAAACGATGCCATCTGCAACTGGGAAAGCTGAAATGTTCACAAGGGCCTGATCGCGTTTCATTATATGGGACGATGTATGAGGGGCCAGAATTCCATCGACCAATTTCACAGCAGAGCGTTCTGGCAGGTAATGACCATTGATGAGTAAGAAAAAGACAGTCACAAATCCTATTGACATGAAGAGAAAAATCAGGATAAGGACCAGCCAGATGAAGGTCAAGGGCGGGACCAAGTAAGTCTTTTTAAACCAAGAGATGAAAATACTTATTTTTGTCGGTGGAAGTGACAACGTAGAAGACGAGGAGGACAAGTCACAGGTGAAGCTCGGACAGTCCCCAAAATAATCGCTAGCACTCATATTCATTAAAGGCTGCTGGGAGACATCAGTATGGTGTTGACATGGACTGTTTGGCACTTCAGTGTGTGACACCTCCGCCGGATAAGTATACCTCCGCCGGATAAGTATACTCGACCTCTGCAGTGGAACAGGGAGGTGTGGTGATTGGTAAAAGGTCAATAATTGTTTCCGTTTCACCCCCTTCAATACGAGGATGATTTGAAGTGGACGAATGCACCGGATTAATTGAGATAGCGTTGCAGGAAACAGCAGGAGTTACACTATTCAGAATCGGCCAGACGGTGTAACTTGACATTGTCCACTGAAATATATCTGTTGTCTTTGCGACCAGGTAAAGGTGGTAGTATTACTGTAGGAGTACCCTTCAATCCAAGAACCGGGACTGGTGCACGATAAGAGGGACCAAATTCTTTCTTGTTCTCCAGCTTTTCTCGTACCAAATCTCCAATCTTAGGAAGCCAGCCGGTGACCGGAATCAGCATTGATGCGTCATTGGAAGAGGGGAAGTGTTCTGTTGCGTAGCTGTCACAGGTCTTTTGTAGGTCCTGTAACATAGTAGAATGATTATCTACGTCAAAGGTTGCGGCAGCCGCCACAACGTCTAGACCATCAAGGTCTGGCACAAACATTTTAATGCCAAAGAGCAATTCGTAGGGGGTCCGCCCACCCAGAGATCTTCTAGGGAGATTATTAAGTGCACGTTGAACCCCCGTACAAATGGGCTAGCCAGTTCCTGCCAGTACCCAAGACTCTAGCTGTCAAAGATTGCTTTAAGTCGCGGTTCATTAGCTCCACAATAGAGTTGCCCTCAGGCCTGTATGGCGACGAAAACTGCACCAGCACCCCTATCGACTTCATCACATCCTTGTACGCCTTAGAGGCGAACGCCGGACCATGGTCTGAATGGAAGGTGCCACAGGCAAACATTCCGACAAAGACACGCAAATCCCTGATGACATTTCGAGCGTGAGCACTGCGTTGTGGCCAAACCTAAAAGGAATCTAGTGCACGAATCAACTGCTACAAAAATATATTTATACGCAGAATCAGAAGAAAAAGGACCGCAGTGATCAAGATATACACAGCCAAACGGTCGATTAGAAATGCTTAACTGTGTTTGTGGTGGGCGTGTGACCGTAGACGGTTTTATTTGTAGACAAATGTCACAAGAAAGTACATAATTACGGGTTTAAACCTCGCCACCAATAACGTTGCTGTAAAATCGAGACTGTCGCAGACACTCCGGCATGTGCAGAAGCCATGCCCTCGTGTGCGGCTATGATCAAAGAAAGTCTGCGGTCCATGTTGGGAATCAGCCGATCCCCAACAGATGGAATCTTAGCATAAGAAACTTGTTCGGGAGATATATAATAAGAGTATTAAAAAGGGAAACCCTGAGGACAAGACAGTTCCCTCCTTCGTAGCAGCTACTGCTGCCAGAATATCATTATCTATTTTAGTCATGGATCTTGTAACTGCTACTACGGAACACGTGGCTACTGCAGAGTTGGCTGCTTTGTCAGCCAAAGAATTACCAAGAGCATGTGCTCCCACACGCTGATGGCCAAGAGTATGGATAACATGTGTGAGGGGCAGACGTTGTTTAAGGTCAGCCACTCGAACCCAAAGCGTTTTATGCTTGATTGCGCTGCCTTTAGAGTCTCGATAGTCATTTTGAGACCAAAAGAATAAGTTGTCATTAAAAGATTGAACACAGTAGTAAGAATCGCATACAATAAGAGTATTCATATTAGGATCGGCAAACTCAAGGGCAAGAACAGGAGCACGCCAGCTCCGCCAATTGTGCTGTACAGTCCCCAAGTGCCTGAGTATGCACTATGGAAGACTTAAACTCTCCATTGACAATCGAACCAGCCACAATAGCGCAAGCCACTGAATAAGCGTGTTTGGAGCCGGTGGCCAGTTGAGCCGAGCTATTGGTATAAATGATACATTTGTACTCATCCAAAGGAAGCAACGACAACAGAGGAGGATGAAAGTGTTCATACTGTAAAAACTCCTGTGTCTGAAGTGCAGGGTCAGAGATAAACGTGACATCAGATGATGTCAAAGTAGTAGCCCATTGTATCCAACGGGGATGCAGTGCCTTAGAGTTGGATACACTCACCTTAGTCACTGCCTCTAAAGAAGGAAAAGGCGTGACCATAAGAATGCGTTTACCTTGCGCCAGTGAGCGTTCTTTAAGAATCGCCATTTGGACCGCTGTCAAAAGTTTTCAACATTTGAAAAACGCATTTCAGCCGCAGTGTACAAATGTGACTCGTATACAATAGGTACTGTGTCCCCCCCCTCATTGAACGTCAAGTATGTGAAACCCACCTTCCCTGGCACTATACATATCACCAGGTTTGTGGTGTTATCACGCGTCAACAAGTAGTTAGTTGCAAGCATATCAGATTGCTAAGATTGTAGGATAGTGGTATGTTCCGGAAGCCAGCTGGCAGAAGAATATGTTGGTTGTATCAACGCATATAGCGGTTTGATACGCTGGGCATAATCGGGGATGTATGTCCTCCCGAAATTCAAAAATCCCAGCAAAGACAAGTTTCTTCAGCGTAGAGGGAGGCTGCAGTTGTGCACACTTCTCCAGAAAGTGGGGGGCCAACCCCCTACCTTCATTATTGAGCTCATGGCCCAAAAAGAGCACTGCATAATGAGCGATGTGTGATTTTGCAAAATTGAACTTGTATCCGTAGTCGGCAAATGATAAAATGATGCGGTCGACTCGGACAAGATGTGGCGTTAGTTCGTCGTCCGTCAGATAAAACAATCAATGTACGAGAACGCATCTGGATCAATGTCGTGCAACAAAGACACAACACGCGCAGCAAAAGCCCCGGGGCTGTTTTTATACCCCATAGGCAGGCGCGTAAAATTTTTCTGATTTCCGACGGCGGTGAATGCGGTCAAGTCACGGCTCTCAGGAGCCAGATTATGACTGTAGAAACCATTGGATATGTCCAGTGTAGTTTTGTATTTTTTACGAACCAGGTTGTTCACCATCGCAGAGCTGTGTGTATTTTGCACCGCAAAAGTGCGACTGACTATTCAAATTTCGATAATCCAACACAATGCGATATGAACGGTCAGGTTTTGATACCGGAAAAAGAGGATTATTCATCGGTGATACACAGGATTCAATTACTCCTTGATATTCCAACTGAGTTAGAATGTCACAAACTTGAGCCTTAGCCTCATGTCTGATTGGATATTGTGGTTGTGTCATAGACCGTAATGGTATTTCATGGGCCGGTGAATCAATATCCCAGCCCACCTGATTACGGTACACCGCTGGGGCAAGGGCCAAAGCCCACTCTGCTGCGTAAGCCTTTGCATGTTCCTCAGGGACGTAACGCGAAAAACTCGGATGTATCACGTCCTCCCCTCTAGAAGCGGCTAGCACAAAGGGTGGAGGCCAATCTGCCTCCGCCAACAAAATGTCGTATGAGAAGGTGAGATTTTCCCAGAAAACCGCTTTGATTGGACGCTGTATATCACCTTCAATTTGGATGATAATCTCAGAGTCTATCCGGGGGGGCAACCCGGGTATCTGCTGTTTCTACTGTAATGAATGTATCAGTTGCTGTCGTCTCCAGACAGGGACGCAGTGCCTCCCGCACTATGGTAACCTCCGCTGCACTGTCGAGCAGAGTCACTGCCCATGTCCAGTCTAGGAGTCGCGTTCTCACCGTCTGAGGCATACTTCGCTGTTAAAGCGACAACCTTTTTCTTCTGATACGGGGGTCGAAAACGAGGCAGTTCCTCCTGTTTGGCCTTAATGTCAAACTGTCGAGGTAGATCTCGTCCTTGTTGTTTAGTTGGACCTTTGCCACGATCCTGGCGCTCCCCTACACCGACTTGAGAGTCCGATGAGTCCTGTAAAGAACGAGGAGAGCGCTGATCAGGGACCTGAAATCTATCAGGAGTCTTAATTTTCGCGCGGGCGCGCAAGTCATAAGTACGTTCAATAGACTTGGGTGTCGGTGATCCAGCACGGGAACCTTGCTTCTGCTGCCCCCGTTTTCTATTTCTCCAGTTCTTTTTAGGAAAGAACGGGTGCAAATCTTTATCAGTCTGGGCTTTTTGTTGATTTTGAAATTGCGTCTGCGTTTGAGTGAAAGGCTTAACTCCCAGACTATTGCGGCCTAAGGTTTTATAAGCCTTTGCAATAATCTTTGGTAATTTGCGTGGCTTGTCTGCGTCTGCCACAGCCACCAAGCGGTTAGCTACTTGTAAACTGACAGCATCACCCTTAACATTAGCAAGGATCATATCAGCAACAACGTCGAACATCCCCACCAGCCTCATCCCCAATTCCAGAGCCGCTTCGGCTCCGTGTTCATCCTGAACACGCTTTATCACGGAAGGGAGTACCGTCATGGAGGGGTTGCCGAAGCACATCGAATATACCGCTGCAAACACTTTACCCCAAGTGTTACAATCAGCTAATTCGGGAACTAAGTCTTTAGGTAAACTTATGGTTAGGATACTGTGTTTCTCCATAGGAGTGGCATTCAGAAAAACAGCCTCAATTTGTCCAAATTTTTCGGCAAGCCAATAAGGAAAATCATCCTTATTCTGTGGACGCTTGCCCATCACTGAATTAACCATAAGAGGACTGATGGTTACACCACCAGGTCCAACTGGTTGCGTAGCAACGCCAGGTGGTCCCACCTGGAAGTTGCGAGACATGAACTGTATAACAGCTCTATGTATACGTATTAAGGAAGTATGTAATACCCAAAGTTCTGCAAGTGTTACAGTTGTTAGATGGTGTGGGGTATACCCAGCCAAAACGGGCCACGTTGCCCCAGCTATCGATAAAGGGCCTAAACGGACCGGTGTTATTGGGTGAGGAAGGGCGCCACTAAATCATATTTGGTGTTGCCAAGCCGTTAGCGGAACTTCAAGGGACCTATAAGGCTGATAATTTTGAGGTAGGGCCATGGCAGTATATTCGTGAAACAAATTATCTGTTCCATCCACTGCCGGAAAGGTGACCCAAGAATAAAAGACCTCGTAGCGGTAAGCTGCGTCCGCTTCTACAACAAAAATGAGGGCAACCCCATCATTAGGGACTCCATGTTGAGTCAAATAAGCTGTGACAGCCGCCCGATTATGCGGTGTAATGGCAACCGCCATAAGTAATAGCAAAGAATAACAAACTATGTGTGGCAGTGCAATAACGGGTTAAATAGAAAGAGAAGGAACCTTTTATAATTCAAGCTTGAAGAACAAGTTACTTACCTTCGGTAACGATATATCTGTAAGAAACATTAGTAGTGATAGATTCCTTACCTTAGAATATACCCAGGCGTCAGTCTGGATCCGGAAAGTTTTCGTCAGCAGTACCCCTGTGCGTCGGAAGGTGGCGTTGTGCGGCTCCGCGTCCGTCGTAGGCGTTGTGATCGCCGGGATGACGTCGCAGCAGCAGCTACTTAGACGCCGACCTTTGCCCGCTGACGTCAGTTCTATACACGACTTTCTGTGCCAGGAACGCAGAGCCATGTAAGATACTGACCACTGGTGCATTGAAACTAGGGCCCTGAAAGGGATAACCTTAACCCTAGAAATCAGTTCGCAGAACGGGGAGGATGGGTGGGGCGGTAAGGAATCTATCACTACTAATGTTTCTTACAGATATTTCGTTACCGAAGGTAAGTAACTTGTTCATCTGAAAGTAACACATAGTGATAGATTCCTTACCTTAGAATAGATACCCCAGCAATACCAACCCCGGTGGTGGGTCTGCGAACCAAAATCACACCAGAAAGTCACGGAGAACAGAACGGCCAAAGAAGCCGTCTCTCCGGACTTGGCTGTCAAGGGAATAGTGCTTAGTAAAAGTGTGCAACGAGGCCCACGTGGCTGCCTGACATGTCTTGCAGGGGGACGCCACGTCCCAATGCAGTAGTACCTGCTGTCGCCCTGGTAGAATGGGCGCGTAGCCCCACCGGAGGCTCCTTTTTAGCCAGAGAATAACAGGCTTTGATACACAAGATGATCCAGCGGGAGAGAGTCCTCTTGTGCACAGCCCGGCCTTTCTTGGCACCTACGTAGCCAACAAAGAGCTGGTCGTCCACCCGGAACTGTTGTGTGCGGTTTAGGTAAAATGAGATTGCACGTTTTGGGTCCAGACGGTGGAGCCTCTCTTCCTCTCTGGAAGGGTGCGGAGGCAGAAAGAAAGTGGGCAAGGTGATAGATTGCCCAATATGGAAGGCAGTGACAACCTTTGGCAAGAAGGATGGACGTGTGTGTAGAACAACCTTGTCTGGATGAACCAACAGAAAAGGAGGTTTACAGGAAAGAGCCTGGAGCTCATTCACACGCATAGCGGAGGTGACGGCAACCAGGAAAGCAGTCTTCACAGTCAAGAGACGAAGAGGACAGTTGTGAAGCGGCTCAAAGGGAGCGCACATCAAATAAGTAAGAACCAGGTTCAAGTCCCACTGTGGCATTAGAAACGGAATAGGAGGGAAAAGGTGAGTAATGCCTTTGAGGAATCTATTCACAACAGGGGACTTGAAAAGAGAGGGCTGATCAGGGAGCCTGAGAAAGGCCGAAATTGCAGAAAGGTAGCCCTTCACAGTGCCCAGAGCAGAGCCCTGCTGGGCCAAAGAAAGAAGGAACAGTAGGACCTCAGAAAGAGGGGCAGAAAGGGGATCCACAGCCTTTGCTGTGCACCATGTCACAAATTTGTTCCACCTGCAGGCGTATACCAATTTAGTGGAGGGATGCCTGGCTGCCAGAATGACAACACAGACTTCAGGAGGTAAGTCAAATAGAATCAGCTGTCGCCGCTCAATCTCCCGCAAGGAGGTGGAGGCTGGACAGGTTCGGGTGGAGAACCGTCCCCTGCTGCTGCGACAGAAGATCCTCCCGAAGAGGCAGTCGGATCGGGGGATCCACGCTCATACTGAGTAGCTCAGGATACCATACCCTTCGAGCCCAGTCCGGGGCCACAAGGATGACCTGTGCCCAGTCGCGCCTGATTTTCTTCAGCACACTGGGTAGAAGTGGTATAGGTGGAAAGGCGTACAAGAGACCGCAACTCCACTCGCAACGAAAAGCGTCGCCGAGCGAGTGCCGCCTTGGAAATTCCAACGCGCAGAACTGCTGACATTGCGCGTTCTCTTCGGTGGCGAATAGATCTAACCAAGGCTCTCCCCACTGTCGAAAGAGACCTTGCGCCACGTCCGAGTGAAGACGCCATTCGTGATCCATGATGCACCTGCGGCTGAGTTCGTCCGCCCTGGCGTTCAGTGAACCCGCCAGGTGTTGAACCACCAGGGAAATGCCCTGATGTTCCAGCCACGTCCAGAGGGGCAGAGCCTCCTGACATAGGGTCCACGACCCCACCCCGCCCTGTTTGTTGCAGTACCACATGGCGGTGGTGTTGTCGGTGAACACATGCACTACTCTCCCTTGACAGAGGGAAGGAATGCCTTCAGTGCAAGTCGGATCGCCCCAAGCTCCAGAAGGTTGATATGGAGCCTGGACTCCGCCGGAGACCAGAGGCCTCTGATCTCCGCCTCTCCCATGTGGCCGCCCCATCACAGGAGGGACGCGTCCGTCACCACTGTGTGCTCCAGTTGGGGAAGAGAGAGGGATCTGCCGCTGACACAATGTTGGTCCGTGAGCCACCACTGCAAGAGTTGTGCAGTGCCCTCCGAGATCTGGACGTAGTCGGACAGGTTTCCCTGATGCTGCGCCCACTGGAACTTCAGGTCCCACTGCAGAGCCCGCATATGCCACCTGGCATAATTGATCAGCAGGATGCAGGAGGCCATGAGGCCCAGCAGCCTCAGGGTCATCCTGACCGAAACCCGGGATAAGGGCTGAAAGATCGGAATCATAGCCCGAATATCCCGGACTCGCTGTTCTGGAGGATAAACCCGAAACTGCGCCGTGTCCAGAACCGCTCCGATGAAGAGGAGCTTCTGAGAGGGGATCAGGTGTGACTTCTGCACGTTGATGGAGAACCCCAGCAAATGCAGGAGGTCGGCCGTAGTCTGGAGGTGGGAGACGACTGTTTGGGACGAGCCCGCCTTCAACAACCAGTCGTCGAGATAGGGGGAAGACTGATCTGCGCAGATGAGCTGCGACCACCGCCATCACTTTCGTGAACACCTGAGGGGCGCTGGCAAGGCCAAAAGGGAGCACAGTGAACTGAAAATGCTCGTGGCCTACCGTGAACCGTAGGTAACGTCGGTGGGCCGGCAGGATGGAAATATGAAAGTAAGCATCCTGCAAGTCCAACGCTACCAGCCAGTCTTGTGGGTCTAGAGCAGATAAGACCTGAGCAAGTGTGAGCATCTTGAACTTCTCCTTCCGGAGGAAGAGATTGACGTCCCCAAGGTCCAAGATAGGACGCAGGCCCTTGCCCTTCTTTGGAATCAGAAAGTAGTGGGAATAACAACCACAACCTAATTCTGGCGTCGGAACGCGCTCTATGGCCCCCTTGGCCAAGAGGGCCGCAACTTCCTGCTGGAGAAGTGTCAAGTGATCCCCCGATACGCGGTGGTACTGAGGTGGCATGGCTGGAGGGGTAGTCTCGAAGGGGAGGGAGTAGCCCCTTCGGACTATCTGTAAAACCCACCTGTCCGACGTGATGGTGCGCCAGTGGGGGAGGTGATGGCGAAGCCTGCCACCCACTGGCGTTTGATAGGCCTGAAAGGTCGGACTAGGAAGGTTTGGAGGCAGTGCTGGCGGAGGTGGACCGACCCGGCCGCTGGCCCCCTGAACCGCCGCGGCGGTTCCCACGTCCGCGGCCTCTCGTGGACTGTTGCGCCGGCCTGTGGCTCTGTTGCGAACGTGGTGGGTTGCCCCTTCCATGAGCACAAAAGGAGCAAAAGGCAGAAGGCGGAGGAGGGCGCGTGGCCGAAAGGCCCAAGGACTTGGCCGTAGCACTGTCTACCTTGTTGCCAAAGAGGCGAATGGCATCGAAGGGCATGTCCATCAAAGTGTTTTGGATATCCCCTAAAAAGCCAGTTGTCCTCAGCCAGGCGTGGCGGCGGATCACCACTGTCGTGGAAATCGCCCTGCCTAGCGAGTCGGCGGTGTCAAGGCCACAACGGATTGTGAACTTGGCTGCATCTCTCCCCTCAGCAATAGCCTGAGAGAGTGCCGTCCGGGACTCCTCCGGACAGCTAGGCAGCACCTGCGCTACCGTATCCCACAAGGAGTGCGAATAACGGCCCAAGAGGCATGCAGTGTTCACAGACCGCAGCCCTAGGCTGGCGGAAGAAAGAAAATCTTCTTCCCGTACTGTTCCAGCCTCTTGTATTCCCTATCCGGGGTTGCAGAAGGGAATGCGCTTGGGGAAGCAGAGGCTTGGACAACCAAGCTCTCAGGGGTGGGGTGTTGGGAGAGGAAAAGGGGGTCGCCCGGGGCCAGGCAATGGCGTTGGGCCACGTTCCTGTCCACAGGAGCCCCTTTGCTGGGCTAGGACCAGTAGCCCAGAAGAACGTCAGACAGTGATTCTTTAAAGGGCAGCAGTGGATCCGCAGAGGAAACTGCTGGCTGAAGCACTTCTGTCAGGAGGTTAGTCCTGACGGCCACAGGAGGTAGCTGAACGTGGAGTGCCTCAGCAGCCCTACTCAACACCACAGAAAAACTAGCACCCTCCTCCGTAGCCACGGTAGGAGGAGACATCATGCCAAGGTCTGGAGAGGTATCCAGACCACTGGCGTCCCCCAGCTCCTCAGCCCAGTCCAGGTCATACTCACATTGAGCTGTGAGAACCCTCCCAGTCCTCCCCTTCCTCCTCCTGCTGTTGTACAGGCCGAAAAGGAGGAGGATGGATAAAAGGAAACAGATTCCCAAACGGCGTCGGAATCGGCATCGGTCAACACCGTTCTGGCACCGTATCCACGTCGGGGCTGAAACCGGGGCAGACGTCGTCCGGCGTGCCGGGCGACGTCCAACGTGGTGCTGGTGGGGTCGACGTCGGGAGAGGTGTGACTAGGTCAACCGGGTCGACCGGGATCCACGACGGAATCCATGGGAGTCCTGCGGCGCCGGAGCCGACGGAGCCACCGGCGTCAAAGGGCGAGGACTCCCAGTCGGGCCCGAAGGCGCACCGGAAGGGCCCGACGGCCCAAATAGGCGAGCCATAGCGGACAGGAATTCCTGTACCTGGGCCGGAGTTGCTGATGAACCCGGGAAGGGCGGGTAGGTCACCGACGACTGCGTAGGCTCCGCCGGAGCCGCGGGGGTGGCACCACCCGCTCGCTCAGCCGAGTCGCGCGACCGGCGAGGGCAAGTCGAAGAACGAGGACGTTTCTTCGACTTCTTTTTGTGCTTCACCTTACCTGACCCCGAGTGCGAAGACTTCGATTCGGACGACTTCCGATTCAGACGGCTCCGCGACCGGTCCCTCGACCTCCCTCTGGACCGGGACCTCTCACGGCGCGGAGCCGACTGCTGGGCTTCAAGCAACTTTCGGGACCGCTCCCGCAAAGTCTTCGGCGCCATGGCTCGGCAGTCGGGGCACGACTTGGGGTCGTGGTCGAGCCCCAGGCAGAAGAGACACACGCGGTGCGGGTCCATCACCCACATCATGCGATGACAGTCCTCGCAAGATTTAAACCCGGGCATCCCTAACTGCACCAGGAGTCGTATCGACTCAAAAAGCTGAGACAAACATCTAAAAAAACTCAGTCAAAAATTGACTGGGGGCACCGCTCTGTCCGGATCTGCGCTTGCTGGCACAGAAAAAGAAAGAACTGACGTCAGCGCGCGAGGGCGGCGTCTAAGTAGCTGCCGCGACGTCATCCCGGCGATCACAACGCCTACGACGGACGCGGAGCCGCACGACGCCACCTTCTGACGCGCAGGGGTACTGCTGATGAAAACTTTCCGGATCCAGACTGACGCCTGGGGATATTCTAAGGTAAGGAATCTATCACTATGTGTTTCTTTCAGATAGAACCTATAAAACATCAATATAGGAGGTTACACCGTCACAACCGTCTCCGGAAACAGATGTGAGGGGATTGTGGACAAGCACAAGCACTACTCAGGAGTCTCGCAGATAAGAACCAGACCAAACGTTGGCGGCGCCATGTTGTGGGGATTCTGCACCTACACAGAACTATGCACAGGAAAACAGGATGTCGGTGTAAAGGGGTGTACCAACCTACCACCTTAGTACCCAAAATCCCAAAACCGACTAACTATAGAGTCTCATTCGTTCTCCTCCAAAAATCACGAAGCTACAAATGATTAGACAACCCAGAACACAACACTCCCGACTCTCTCAGGAATCGCGGTAGCAAGACATACCCTTTCGCTCGCTCACTCGTACTTGTCCACATTAAGAATAGTCAGAGTCACTGTTATAGTTCAAAATTTTTATTTTAACTATCGTGCTCTATAATGCAGTATACGAGCCACTACCAGCAGCGAAATGCATAAACTTAGAACAATTAGCATTGTTACAATTCCATAGAATATAAAGGTGTCATAAGGTTTCTGCACATACAGAGCTATGCACAGGATAATAGGACCTCGGAATATAGTGGTGAGCCAACCATAAACCTTAGCACCTAAAACCCCAACCCAACTAGCCTTAGCGTCCCATTAGCACCAATGTACCAATGATTAGACAACCCAGAACACGGTATCTCTCTCTCAGGACTCGCAGAGGCAAGAACACTCTTTCGTCACACTCGTACCTGTCCACAACGTGCGTAAAAAGAGACACTGTGTAGTTCAAAACATTTATTTCGACTTACGTGCTCTAAGAAACAGTACACGTGTCAGTACTACTAGCATAATACATATGAATAATATAATCAGCATAGTTACAACTCCATAGAATACGAACGGGAAAGCATCTCATAAAGCAGTGGATATATGTCTAACTAACATTACCACCCTCCCTGTGCCGGAAGCCAGTTTATTATATAAATAGAAGACCTCTGGGCTTTGACTAGCGAACCCCCATACCTCAGTCTCTAGATGCAAAACTACATCAGCAGACAATCACAGCTCTTCTCTCTGGAAAGGTCGCCTCCAAGTGCCTTAGGGCGTGCGAACCGCATTATTAAAAGCACACTAATTTCTCCATAGCAGCTGTACATGGTGTTATGTCTAGGTGCGAGGGACGGGCCAAATCAGCAAGAACCAGGGACGTGTTATTCGACCTTGTAACTGTTGTTCAGACTGAGCCCAAAGGGAACAGGGGAAAAGGTGAGAAACAGAAAATGCAGACAGTCGTAAAATAACTTGGCAGGAGCAGAGGGTGCTAGAACAACAGCTAAGAGTAACGTGCGCAAAAGTCATCATGGCAGCCAGGCCTATGCCAACGTAGCCAGGCAGGCCAGGAGGCCACAAACCACAAGACACCCTCCCCTGGACAGTCCATCGGCCAAGACTAAAAATCAAGACAGAGTTCAAAACACCTGAGCAGAACAGAGGCGAACCACTGACAGTGAACGGCAAATTAATCCAAAAACGTGGAAGTGCAGAAAAATGCTATACCGTCCAAGAGGACATCATTGGAATCGTCAAAAAACGTAGACGCCATCCAGTTCAACAGGTCAAAGCTGCAGGAATGTTCCTCAGAGGATGGATCATCCAAAAGCAATGCGGGACAGCTTGCGTGATATTCAATATAACTTTGTTGTAGGAGATTCTGAGCAGCCGCCCAGATATCCCATTGTGCCAAAATCCCCAGTGCAGCCGCACGCATCATAACGCCAGCAACGGAACAGTCCCGTTCATGGGCCTCTAAGGGACCCACCAACCGAACAAAATCCGGAACAGACAATGACGAATTGGAGAGGCAATAATCCATGGTCCATGTGAAAGGACAGCGGATGCAGGACATCACAGGTTGCACGCAAGTGAAATACGCAAAGCGAAAGGAAAGGGTGTAGGACACACTGATAGTCGCCAAGGGCAGAACATCGAAGCCAACCAAAAGGCGCTCACGGAGCAGCTGGAGGCGTTCGGGATCGAGAAGGGCCCAGTGGGGAGCAGCCATTGCGCAGAAAACAGACCAACAGCAAGACACCAGCCGCTAAAGCGAGGATTAATGGGAAACCACCAAAGACGCTAGAGAATATAGAATGTATGAACGCCGGTATCACACCGAAAATAGTTTGGAAGGTGGAGACCAGGCCAGACCCTACAATCTTAAAAAAATGCACTAGACCCTCAGTGTTTGATGCGTTAAAAATACGATGAATTAACTCCCCAAAATGTTGGGGGAGGTTGGTGTTCAAAAGGGCCTGTATTTCACTGTGGGTACTCGCCACCTGGAGAACGAATGTCTCCCGGGCGGACGTGAGCGTAACCTCTTCATTCAATAAAAGGCCCTTTATTCTGCTCAACTTATTGAAATCTGCTTCCATGGTTGGAATGGAAGGCCAAACAGAGTTATCAACGATGTCATGAGGGGGAGGGAAAAGCACATTCTTGCAGCAGACAACCCTGTGTGAGACCGTAACAATATACGGAATGCCAGCTTGTAGGCCACAACAGTCTTCGTTATTTAAAAGCAAATAGCTACCGTTAGTAAGCAAAGTAAAAGTAGGAGAAATAGCCGGAGCAGGAATACCCTTTAGCACACATGCAAGATTCGGAACGGAAACGCTACAAGCTCCGTGCAATTTAATATGTTTACAAATAAGCGAATGACCCACAGTTGAATCACAAGACTCCCCCGTGAGAAACACTTCCTTGCCGTCTCTAAGGCATTTATACATGAAAGGCAAGGACCAGAGTTCATGTAGGAAAGCACTACCCAAAGGCTGGAATCGGCCCACAGGATAATGTTTCATGCACGAGCTAAATTCAAACAAGGAAAAAGGTAAAGCAATAACTCCATGAACTAGCCACACAGCAGAATCTAGTTCCGCTATAGAGAATGGTAAAGGATCCACTTTCTCGATATGTAACAAAGTGTAAGATGCATCCTTCATGGACATAAACTGCTGCTTGTCAGTCAAATTAAAAGGCAGAAAAATGGCAGTGGTATTTAATAAATTCCAAGGAACTTTACCTAACTTAAGGGTTTGTAAAGTCCACGCAAACTGCATTACTGAACGCAATTGATTCTGACCATGATACAAAATAGAAACATCGTCTTGTACAATATCAACAACAGAGGACACAATATTCTCTAATGTGTAAATGCGGGAAGACAGGGTATTTATACTATTGTCAACAACAGCAAGCACCTTTTCCAAATTTGCTTGGTCTATTTCCCGAAGACGGGAAGCAGCTTCCATTTGTGACAGCTTCCAGAGTTCATTATACGCTTCATAAATGAATCTCTTCGGTCGGGGACCACGAGGTCCCAAGATAAAGTCGGACAGATCAATAGTGCCTGATAGGAGGGACAAATGTTTCTTAACAGAGTCTAAGGACGAATGTTGTAGCCATTGTTTACATAATTTACCCACTTAATGCACAAGTTACTAACTTGTGTAACGATATATCTGTAAGAGACAGTAGTTAGTGATAGATTCCTTACCTTAGAATATCCCCAGGCGTCAGGCTGGATCCGGAAAGTTTTGCGTAGCAGTACCCTTGCACGTCGGTAGGCGGCGTCGTGCGGCTCCGCGTCCGTCGTCGGCGCCGTGATCGCCGGGATGACGTCGCGGGCAGTACTTAGGCGCCGCCCCTGCGCGCTGACGTCAGTTCTGTACACGACTTTCCGCGCCAGGAACGCAGAGCCATGCAAGAAGCTGACACAGGTGTCTGAAAAATACTAGGGCCCTGAAAGGGATGTCCTTAACCCTAGAAATCAGTTCGCAGAACGGGGAGGATGGGTGAGGCGGTAGGAATCTATCACTAACTACTGTCTCTTACAGATATATCGTTACACAAGTTAGTAACTTGTGCATCTGAAAGAGACACGTTAGTGATAGATTCCTTACCTTAGAATAGATACCCCAGCAATACCAACCCCGGTGGTGGGTCTGCGAACAAAGATCAGACAAGGAAGTCCTGGAGGACAGAACGGCCAAAGAAGCCGTCCCTCCGGACCTGACTGTCAAGGCAGTAATGCTTAGTAAACGTGTGCAGCGAGGCCCACGTAGCTGCCTGACAGATAACCGGCAGCGGAACACCGCGGCCCAAGGCCGTGGTAGCAGCCGTTGCCCTGGTGGAATGGGCACGCAGCCCAACAGGAGGCTCCTTCTTGGCCAAAGAATAGCAGGTCTTGATGCACAAGGTAACCCAGCGGGAGATGGTCCTCTTGTGCACCGCCCGACCTTTTTTGGCGCCCACGTAGCCAACAAAGAGCTGGTCATCCACCCGGAAGTGTTTTGTGCGGTCGATATAGAAGGAGAGCGCACGTTTTGGGTCCAGACGGTGGAGCCTCTCTTCCTCTCTGGAAGGATGCGGAGGCGGAAAGAAGGTGGGCAAAGTGATGGTCTGCCCAATGTGGAAAGCAGTAACCACCTTTGGCAAGAAGGACGGACGCGTCCGAAGAACAACCTTGTCTGGATGAACAGACAGAAAGGGAGGTTTGCAAGAAAGAGCCTGGAGCTCACTCACCCGCCGAGCGGAGGTGATGGCCACCAGAAAGGCTGTCTTTAGAGTCAGAAGACGAAGAGGACAGTTATGCAGAGGCTCAAAGGGAGCGCACATTAAAAAGGTAAGAACCAAGTTCAAGTCCCACTGAGGCATCACAAACGGAACAGGAGGGAAGAGGTGAGTAATGCCTTTTAAGAACCTGTTAACAACAGGGGACTTGAAAAGGGAGGGCTGATCAGGGAGCCTGAGGAAGGCCGAGATAGCACAAAGATAACCCTTGATGGTACCCAGGGCAGAACCCTGTTGGGCCAGAGAGAGAAGGAACAGAAGGACCTCAGAAAGAGGGGCAGAAAGGGGATCCACAGCCTTTGCTGTGCACCATGCCACAAATTTGTTCCACCTGCAGGCGTATACCACCTTAGTGGAGGGACGCCTGGCTGCCAGAATCACATCACAAACTTCGGGAGGCAAGTCGAAAGGAATCAACTGCCGCCGCTCAATCTCCACGCAAGCAGGTGTAGACTGGACAGGTTCGGGTGGAGGACCGTCCCCTGCTGCTGCGACAGAAGATCCTCCCGAAGAGGCAGACGGATCGGGGGATCTATGCTCATATTGAGTAGCTCGGGATACCAAACTCTTCGAGCCCAGTCCGGAGCCACAAGAATGACTTGGGCCCGGTCGTGCCGAATCTTCTTCAACACTCTGGGTAGAAGTGGTATAGGCGGAAAGGCGTACAACAGACCGCAACTCCACTCGCGACGAAAAGCGTCGCCGAGCGAGTGCCGCCTTGGAAATTCCAACGCGCAGAACTGATGACATTGCGCGTTCTCTTCGGTGGCGAATAGATCTAACCAAGGCTCTCCCCACTGTAGAAAGAGTCCTTGCGCCACTTCCGAGTGAAGACGCCATTCGTGATCCATCATGCACCTGCGGCTGAGTTCGTCCGCCCTGGCGTTCAGAGAACCTGCCAGGTGTTGAACCATCAGGAACATGCCCTGATGTTCCAGCCATGTCCAGAGGCGCAGAGCCTCCTGACAAAGGGTCCAAGACCCCACCCCGCCCTGTTTGTTGCAGTACCACATGGCGGTGGTGTTGTCTGTGAACACCTGCACTACCTTCCCTTTGACAGAGGGAAGGAATGCCTTGAGTGCAAGCCGGATCGCCCGGAGCTCCAGAATGTTGATATGGAGCCGGGACTCCGCCGGAGACCAGAGGCCTCTGATCTCCGCCTCTCCCATGTGACCGCCCCATCCCAGAAGGGACGCGTCCGTCACAACTGTATGCTCTGGCTGGGGAAGGGAGAGGGATCTGCCCATGACCCATTGCCGGTTCGAGAGCCACCACTGCAACTGTTTTGCAGTCCCCTCCGAGATCTGGACGTGATCGGACAGGTTGCCCTGGTGCTGCGCCCACTGGAACTTCAGGTCCCACTGCAGAGCCCGCATATGCCATCTGGCATGATTGACCAGCAGGATGCAGGAGGCCATGAGGCCCAGCAGCCTCAGGGTCATCCTTACCGAAACCCAGGATAAAGGCCGAAAGATCGGAATCATAGCCTGAATATCCCGGACTCGCCGTTTGGGAGGATAGGCCCGAAACTGCGTCGTGTCCAGAACTGCTCCGATGAAAAGGAGCTGTGGAGAAGGAATCAGATGCGACTTCGGCACATTGATGGAGAACCCCAGCGAGTGCAGGAGTTCGGCCGTAGTCTGGAGGTGGGAGACGACTGCCTGGGACGAGCCCGCCTTCAGCAGCCAGTCGTCGAGGTAGGGGAAGACTGAAACCCCTGCCCGGCGCAGATGAGCTGCGACCACCGCCATCACTTTCGTGAACACCCGAGGGGCACTGGTAAGGCCAAAGGGGAGCACGGTGAACTGAAAATGCTCGGGGCCTACCGTGAACCGAAGGTAACGCCGGTGGGCCGGCAGGACGGGGATGTGGAAATACGCGTCCTGCAAGTCCAACGCTACCAACCAGTCTCCTGGGTCGAGGGCAGTCAAGACCTGAGCTAGGGTGAGCATCTTGAACTTCTCCTTCCGGAGGAAGCGATTGACGTTCCGGAGGTCCAAGATAGGACGCATGTCCTCCTTGTCCCTTTTGGGCACCAGAAAGTAGTGGGAGTAGCAACCACGCCCTACTTCTGGGGTCGGAACATGCTCGATGGCCCTCTTGGCCAAGAGGGCCGTGACTTCCTTCTGTAGAAGCACTAAGTGATCCCCTGACATGCGGTGGAATTGAGGTGGCATGGCTGGGGGGTGGTCTCGAAGGGGAGGGAGTAGCCCCTTCGGACAATGTCCAAGACCCACCTGTCCGAGGTGATGGTGCGCCAGTGGGGAAGGTGATGGCGGACCCTGCCCCCTACTGGCGTGCTGTGCACCTGAAAGGAGGGACTAGGAGGGCTTGGAGGCCGCGGACGGGTTGGAGGTGGTGGCCTGACCCGCACGCTGGTTGCCCGATCCGCCACGGCGGAATCCACGTCCTCGGCCACGCGAAGACGCCTGCTGTGCGGGCCGGTGGCTGGGCTGCTGACGTGAAGGGGCGCCCCTACCGTGGCCACGATAGGGGCGAAAAGCAGAAGGCAGCGGAGGGCGTGTAGCAGTAAGGCCCAGGGACTTGGCAGTAGCCCGTGAGTCCTTAAAGCGCTCCAACGCATGGTCTGCTTTGGACCCAAAAAGACCGACTCCATCAAAGGGCATGTCCATGAGAGTATTCTGGACATCCCCTGAAAAACCAGTGGTTCTCAGCCAGGCGTGGCGTCGGAGCGCCACCGTCGTTGCAATCGATCTGCCCAGCGAGTCGGCGGTGTCAAGGCCACAACGGATAGTGTATTTGGCCGCATCCCTTCCTTCCGCAATGGCGCGGGAAAGCAGTGCCTGGACCTCCTCAGGGCACTGGGGCAAAACATCCGCCACCGAATCCCACAGGGAGTGGGTATATCGGCCCAAAAGACAAGCGGTGTTAACGGACCGCAAGCCAGCACTGGAGGAAGAAAAACCTTTCTTCCCAAACTGATCCAGGCGTTTGGATTCCCTATCCGGAGGAGCGGTAGGGAAGGCGGTTTGGGAAGCGGAGGCTTGGACAACCAAGCTCTCAGGAGTGGGGTGGACAGAAAGAAACAGGGGGTCGCCCGGAGCAGGGCGATGGCGTCGTGACACGTTCCGATCCACAGGAGCCCCTGTGTTGGGCTTGGACCAGGCGCCCAAAAGAACGTCAGTGAGGGCGTCGTTAAACGGCAGCACAGTCTCCGCAGAGGAGGCTGCCGGCTGAAGCACCTCTGTCAAGATGTTAGGCTTGACCGTCAAAGTAGGGAGCTGGAGACGTAAGGCCCCAGCAGCCCTACGCAACACCGTACCAAAATTGGCCCCCTCCTCCGTAGCCACGGGAGGAGACAGCATGCCAGTGTCAGGGGAAGTATCCAGACCACTGGCCTCCCCTAGACTCTCTGTCCAGTCCTCATCAAACTGACAGTTGCGCGTCAGAGGGTCATCAGACCCCTCCCAGTCCTCCTGGTCCCCCTCTGGTGCAAAATAAGGAGGAGGAGGGACATTTGGGACCCAAGGTCCCATCGGCGCCGGAGCCGGCGTCGAGCGACGTCGCTCCGGGTCCATGTCCGGAGCCGGAAGGAACTGGGGACGACGCCGCCCGGAGCCCAGGGCGGCGTCGAGAACGGCACCGGAGACATCGGCGCCGGCGGAGGCGTGGTTAGGTCGACCGGCTTCGATGGGGGTTGTGGAGCCGGGATCGAGGCCGGGGCCGGAGCCGGGATCGAGGCTGGAGGCACGGGCGACGCCGGGGCCGGAGCCGTCGGCGACGCCGGAGCAACCCCATCAGGGCCCGCGGGGCCCGAAGGCGCACCGGAGGGGCCTGAAGGCCCGAAGAGGCGGGCCATGGCCGACAGGAATTCCTGTATTTTGGCCGGATCCGCCCCGAACCCGGGAAGGGCGGGTATGACGGGGGCGACTCCACAGGCATGTCCGGGGCCGCAGGGGCGGGGACGGTGCCGGGAGGGGCCTCAGCCGAGTCGCGAGACCGGCGAGGCGAAGTCCTAGAGCGATGATGCTTTTGGACTTTTTGTGCTTCGACTTACCGGACGAAGAAGACTTCGACGCCGACGACCGGTGTGGACTCCGCGATTGACCCCTGGACCTCTCACGCGACCGGGCCTTCCGCGGAGCCGAATGCCGGGCCTCGAGGAGCTTTCGAGACCGCTCTCGCAAAGCTTTCGGGTGGAGGGCCTGGCAGTCGGTACAGGACGCCGTGTCGTGGCCTCGGCCGAGGCAGAAGAGACACTCCCGATGCGGGTCGGTGACGGACATCATCCGCGCACAGGCGCCGCATCGCTTGAAGCCGGGCATCCCTACGACACCTCGAAAGATGGAAAAACAGTGAAAAAATCACCAAAAAGTATGGTCAAAAAATGACCAGGGCACTGCTCTTCCCGGATCTGCGCTTGCTGGCGCGGAAAAAGAAGAACTGACGTCAGCGCGCAGGGGCGGCGCCTAAGTACTGCCCGCGACGTCATCCCGGCGATCACGACGCCGACGACGGACGCGGAGCCGCACGACGCCGCCTACCGACGCGCAAGGGTACTGCTACGCAAAACTTTCCGGATCCAGCCTGACGCCTGGGGATATTCTAAGGTAAGGAATCTATCACTAACGTGTCTCTTTCAGATACGTAGTGACAGTACGAGTTTCAGCAAATCTTAGATCAGGCTTGTCCTGTGTGTAGCCAGGAACTGTGCCATGAAAACGCAGTTGGCATGCATTAGATGATATGGGCCATGCTAACCAGGGTGGCTGTACCAGTGCAGAGACATTAAAGGAATTGTTTTGAAACAAAGCCTGCAAGGTAGCGAGGGACATATTAAAACGCAAGCTATCATTGGGGGATCCCGACAAGGATGGGATGGCTGGTGCAAGTAATTGTTTAGTGGTAGCTAACCCCCAACACGTAGTTTGATAAATGGAAGCATTCAGAAACACAATTTGGGCCGGGATAAGGCAAGCACGGTGCAAAGCTTCAGTGCCCTGCACCTGCCATGGTTTCGAACCCCAGATTGATTTCAAATCCACAGTGTCCTTCCAGTACTCATAACCACCCACCGCTAAGGCGCTCAAAAAGGAACCCGAATAAAGCAATTTGGTGTGGGTCAACATGATTTTTTGAGTCAATGGGGCATTCAATTTAAAATAATAGGACCCAGGGTTTGATCGATTGAAATCAGTGAAATAGGTGAATTTATTTCTATGAGTCTGGGAGCTACCTGGTAAGGGGTTTGGGCAATGTTCCCATTGGGTATGGTTAACAGGGCTGCGCAGTGCACTTGGTTTGTGGAGAAAATGGTTGCCCCAATGCTGGTAGCAATACAAATCGGCATAACTCGCAGAATTCATATACAAGTCCTCAGCATTAAAGGAAGCATAATATTTTAAATCAGCAAACAATGCTTCAACGGCATGCACATCCCAGTCATCTGAATGAATATTACTTTTTACTACATCACCCATCGAGACTCGAAGGACATTTGGTACATTAATAATTTCTGTCGGGCCATGGATCTGATGCCATCAGCAACTGGAAACGCTGAAATGTTCACAAATGTGTGGTCACGCTTCATGATGTGAGAGGAGGAATGTGGAGCCAAAGTTCCAGCAACACTGTTCACAGCAGAGCGTTCAGGTAAATAGTGACCATTTATGAGCAGAAAAAACACTGTGACAAACCCAATGGACATGAACAAAAAAATCAAGAAAAGCACCATCCAGATGTATGTCCAGGGTGGAACCAAAAAATTGTCTCTAAACCATGATACAAAAAGACTGAACTTTGACGGGACAGTTGATGAGTTAGAATCCGAGTCAAAAGAATAACGTGTCGGGCTCAGTGGCGTTGTTGGTTGGTGTGCCACCGACTCTGTGGCGGGATAGGTATACTCGTCCTCGTCGATGCAGGGGGAGACAGGGGGTTCAAATATATTTTCAGGCAAATCAACCATCTCCATGGTAACATCAGTGACCGTTCGAGCAGACGGGCCACGAACACAAGTCCGGTAAATGGCAGGACAAGAGACCGCTGGTGTGACACTATTCAGGATCGGCCAGATGTTGTAGCTTGACATTTTCCACTGAGATGTATCTGTTCTCCTTGCGACCAGGAAGCGGTGGTAAGATGACTGTACGTGTTCCCTTCAAGCCCAGGACTGGAACCGGTACACGAAAAGAGGGGCCGAATTCTTTTTTGTTCTCCACCTTCTCTCGAACCAGGTCGCCAATCTTCGGAAGCCAGCCGGCTACCGGAATCTGCAGAGCAGGGTCTGTGGCTGAAGGCAAATGTGCAATTGCAAGTTTGTCTCGGGCTTCTTGTAAGTCCTGTAACATAGTAGAATGGTTATCTACATCAAACTTGGCGGATTGCGCCGCCATGTCTAGACCATCAAGGTCAGGCACAAACATTCGTATGCCAAAGAGCATTTCGTAAGGGGTCCGCCCACCCAGAGGTCTTCTAGGGAGATTATTAAGTGCACGCTGAACGGTATACAAATGGGCCAGCCAGTTCCTGCCAATACCTATAACTCTAGCTGTCAAGGATTGCTTTAAGTCACGGTTCATTCGTTCAACGATAGAGTTGCCCTCAGGCCTATACGGAGACGAAAATTTCACCCGCACCCCAAGCGAAGCCATTGCGTCCTTGTAAGCCTTAGAGGCAAACGCCGGACCTTGGTCAGAATGGAAGGTGCCGCATGCAAAAATTCCCACAAAGACACGCAAATCCCTGATGACATTTCGAGCGTCAGCGCTCCGTTGTGGCCAGACCCAGATGAAACGTGTGCACGAGTCCACTGCCACTAAGATATATTTATAGGCAGTGTCTGAAGAAAAGGGACCGCAGTGATCCAGGTAAACACACCCAAAGGGTCTGTTAGAAATGCAGAGCGAGGTCTGAGGTGGTCGTGTAACCGTGGAAGGCTTAATCTGTTGACAAACGTCACAGGAAAGCACATAAGTACGGGTGTCTTTATACAACCCACGCCACCAGTAACGCTGCTGCAAGATGGAAACTGTCGCAGACACACCAGCATGAGCCGATGCCATGCCGTTGTGTGCTGCTGTTATCAAGGAAAGTCTGCGGTCCGCGTTGGGTATCAGCCGATCACCAACGTCAGGTATTGTTACATAAGGAGCCTGTTCGGGACCTAACTGGTAAGAATATTTGGAAGGGAAACCCCTAGGGTAATTTGTTCCTTCCTTTGTTGCAGCAATAGCTGCTAAGATATCAGTGTCTATTTTAGACATGGATCTAGTAACTGCTGCTACTGAACACGTGACTACTGCTGATCTGGCAGCTTCATCCGCCAGACTGTTACCAACAGCGTGTGCGCCCACCCGCTGATGGCCTAGGGTGTGAACCACCTGTGTGTGTGGCAGACGTCGTTGTAATTCTGCCACTCGAACCCAAAGCGTTTTGTGCTTGATTGTGTTGCCTTTAGCGTCTCTATAGTCGTTTTGCGACCAAAAGAACAGATTGTCATTGTATGATTGAACACAGTAGTAAGAATCGCACACAATGAGAGAGGTCACATCAGGATTGACGAACTCAAGCGCAAGCACCAATGCGCGCAGCTCGGCCAATTGTGCAGTACTATCCCCGAGTGTCTGAGTGTGCACCACAGTGGATTTGAACTTTCCGTTCACAAAAGTACCTGCAACAATAGCACATGCGGCCGAATAAGCATGCTTGGACCCCGTGGCCGGTTGTGCCGAACCATCGGTGTAGATCACACAGTCGTAATCCTCAAGCGGCAGTAAAGACAAAGGAGGAGGATGAACGAATTCATACTGTAAGAACTCCTGAGTCTGAAGTGAAGAATCGAATATAAAGGTGACATCCGGAGACGTCAAAGAGGTTGCCCATTGTATCCAACGGGGGTGCAACGCTTTAGAGTTCGGTACACTTGCCTTTGTCACTGCCTCTAGGGCAGGATATGGTGTTACCACCAGAATGCGTTTTCCCTGTGCCAGTGCGCGCTCCTTTAGAATCGCCATTTGCACTGCTGTCAGAACTTTTTCCACAGATGAAAACCGCATTTCTGCAGAAGTGTATAGATGTGACTTGTATGCGATGGGTACTGTATCACCTTCGTTAAAGGTTAAGTACGTGAAACCCACTGCCCCTGGAATGATTCTAATCACCAGGTTTGTGTGGTTATCACGTGTTAAAAGATATTTAGACTCAAGAAGGTCTGTCTGCAAAGACTGCAGTGTGGAGGTGTTCTCCGGAAGCCAGCAAGACTTCGAAAAAGTAGGTTGTATCAAGGCATACAGTGGCTTGATACGCTGGGCGTATTCGGGAATGTATGTACGTCCGAAGTTCAGAAAACCCAGCAATGACTGAAGTTTCTTCAGATTTGTAGGAGGGCACAGAAGTGCACATTTCTCCAGAAAATGGGGGGCTAAGCCCTTACCTTCATTGTTGAGCTCATAGCCCAAGAACAAAACGGTAAATTCAGCAATATGAGATTTGGCAAAGTTAATTTTGTAACCTTGAACCGCAAATTCAAGAATAATGCGGTCTACTCGGGTTAGATGCGGAAACAACTCGTCGTCCGTCAGATAAATGTCATCTACGTACGAACAGGCGTCTGGATCAATGCCGTCTAACAAAGAGACAACACGAGCGGCGAATACGCCTGGACTATTTTTGTAGCCCATAGGAAGATGCCTGAATTTGAACATTTTACCACCGGATGTAAAATCGCACCATTGGCCACTCTCCGGGGCTAAGTTGTGCGCGTAGAATCCATTTGAAAGGTCAAGGGTCGTTTTGTATTTTTTACGAACAAGACTGTCTATAAGCGCAGAACTATGTGTGTTTTGCACCGCAAAGGTCCGACAATGAGAGTTCAAATGCCGGTAATCCAATACTAAGCGGTACGATCCATCGGGTTTAGAAACCGCAAAAAGGGGATTGTTCATAGGTGATACACAGGGTTCAATTACTCCCTGATATTCCAACTGAGTCAGAATGTCAGAAACGGGGCCTTTGGCTTCACGTTTTATGGGATATTGGGGTTGTGGCTGCTGTAGTGACCGCAAAGGTATTTCATGGGGGGGAGATTCTTCGTCCCAACCCACGTGATTGCGGAATAACGCAGGAGCCAGGGACACAGCCCACTCTGCTGCAAGAGCCTCCGCTTTGTCCTTTGGGACATGTCGAGAAAAGCTCGGAAGGATTACCTCCTCCCCTTTACGCGCAGCGAGTACGAATGGGGGTGGCCAATCCGCCTCTGCTAACAAAATGTCATATGAAGGTCAGATTTTCCCAAAAAATCCCTTTAATTACACGCTGTATATCACCTTCAATTTGGATGACAATATTAAATAGTCTGTCAGGGGGTGCCACTCTGGTGTCTGCTGTTTCAACAGTAATGAATGTTTCAGTTGCTGTCGCCTCCATATGAGGAAGTAGCGCCTCCCACACTATGGTAACTTCCGCGGCGCTGTCTAGGAGGGTTACTGCCCACGTCCAATTCAGGAGCCTCGTTCTCACCGTCTGTGGCATATTTCGCTGTTACAGCGGCAACTTTCTTCTTCTGAAATTGTGGTCGAACACGTTGAAAGTCTTCCACTTTTCCTCTGACTTGTTGTCGAAGTTGGTCTCGTCCCTGGGTAGCCTCTCGGTCCCTTCCTCTATCCTGGCGGTCTCCTCCACCGGCCTGTGAAGAACTCTGTGCCTGTGAAGAATGAGGAGAACGCGCATCAGGGATCTGAAACCTATCCGGTGATTTAATTCTCGCTCTATCGCGTAAATCATAAGTGCGCTCAGAAGAAACTGAAACCGGGGATGCGCCTCTAGAACCCGGCTTCTTTTGTTGCTTACCCTGTTTTTTCAGCCTCCAACTCTTTTTAGTGAAGACTGGTTTCTCATCTTTCTCAGATTGAGATTTGGTTTGTTGCTGTTGTGGTTGCGATTGCGTTTGCTGTTTTACAAAAGGCTTGTTACCCAGGCTATTTCTACCAATAGTTTTGTAAGCCTGGGTAATCATTTTCGGTAATTCGCGAGGCTTGTCCAATTCTGGGACTAGAGCCAAAGCGTTAGCTACTGAAAGTTCACTGCATCGCCCTTGACATTTGCAAGGAACAGCTCAGCTACTACTTCAAACACTCCCACCAGTCTCATCCCTAATTCCACAGCCGCTTCAGGGCCACGTTCATCCTGTACTTTTTAATTACAGAGGGAGAACCGTCATGGAAGGAGTACCAAAACATTTAGAATATACTGCTGCGAATACCTTACCCCAGTTGTCACATGCTGTCAACTCGGGAATTAAGTCTTTTGGCAAACTAATCGTTAAAATACGATGTTTATCCACTGGGGTTGTATGTGGAAAAACTGCTTCCAACTGATCACATTTTTGTGCAAGCCAATAAGGAAAATCATCCTTATTTTGTGGACGTTTGCCCATCACCGAATTCACCATGACAGGACTTATGGTCACTCCGCCTGCAGCAGCTGGTTGGCCGGCAACTCCAGGAGCGGCTCCATGGATGCTGCCTGTAACATATCGCACTAAAGCTCGATGCACCTGCACCAAGGACGCATACATAGTGCGCAGTTCCGCGACTGGAATAGTCATATAACGCGGATGTGGGGTGTACCCGGCCAAAATAGGCCAAGTGGCCCCCTCAATTGATAAGGGGCCTAAACGAACCGTGGTAGTCGGTTGAGGGAGGGCGCCATTAAACCAAACACGGTGTTGCCAAGCCGTGAGCGGTACTTCAAGAGTAGTATACGGTCGATAGACAGCGGGAACGTCAGTGAGTTCATATGCATGGAACAGATTATCGTTCGCATCCACCGCTGGAAAAGTGATCCAAGAGTAGAATACCTCAAAGTGGAAAGCCGGATCGGCTTGAACCACAAAGACTAAATCAACTCCCGCGTCTGGCACTCCATACACCCGTAAGTGATCCCGGAGTGCTGTGCGGCTATGCGCCGCTATGTCTATACCTGCCATTACTAACGGGTTTATTCAACAATCTTACACGAGGCAGCACAAAAAAGGTTTTGTTTATGAAACCTTTTTTAACAACTTCAAGCTTGAAAGAACCTACAAAAACTTCAATATAGGAGGTATCGCCGTCACACACGCTTCCGGAAGCGTCTGTGAGGGGTTTGTGGACAAGCACAAGTACTACTCAAGCGTCTCGCAGATAAGCTGCCCCACGTTGGGCGCCATGTCATAAGGTTTCTGCACATACAGAGCTATGCACAGGATAATAGGACCTCGGAATATAGTGGTGAGCCAACCATAAACCTTAGCACCTAAAACCCCAACCCAACTAGCCTTAGCGTCCCATTAGCACCAATGTACCAATGATTAGACAACCCAGAACACGGTATCTCTCTCTCAGGACTCGCAGAGGCAAGAACACTCTTTCGTCACACTCGTACCTGTCCACAACGTGCGTAAAAAGAGACACTGTGTAGTTCAAAACATTTATTTCGACTTACGTGCTCTAAGAAACAGTACACGTGTCAGTACTACTAGCATAATACATATGAATAATATAATCAGCATAGTTACAACTCCATAGAATACGAACGGGGAAAGCATCTCATAAAGCAGTGGATATATGTCTAACTAACATTACCACCCTCCCTGTGCCGGAAGCCAGTTTATTATATAAATAGAAGACCTCTGGGCTTTGACTAGCGAACCCCATACCTCAGTCTCTAGATGCAAAACTACATCAGCAGACAATCACAGCTCTTCTCTCTGGAAAGGTCGCCTCCAAGTGCCTTAGGGCGTGCGAACCGCATTATTAAAAGCACACTAATTTCTCCATAGCAGCTGTACATGGTGTTATGTCTAGGTGCGAGGGACGGGCCAAATCAGCAAGAACCAGGGACGTGTTATTCGACCTTGTAACTGTTGTTCAGACTGAGCCCAAAGGGAACAGGGGAAAAGGTGAGAAACAGAAAATGCAGACAGTCGTAAAATAACTTGGCAGGAGCAGAGGGTGCTAGAACAACAGCTAAGAGTAACGTGCGCAAAAGTCATCATGGCAGCCAGGCCTATGCCAACGTAGCCAGGCAGGCCAGGAGGCCAGAAACCACAAGACAAAGGGGGATGTCATTATATAAAGACAGTGGAAAAAAGACTATAAGGCCTAACCACCCTACCCTTGGTAGTGATATTTATTATATAATAGAAGATCTCTGGGCTTTGTCAGTAGACCCCCTACCTTAGTGCCTAGATGGAAGCTTTACATCATAGGAACCGCATAGCTCTTCTCCCTGGAAAGGACCCTCTCCAAGTGTGTGTCAGAATAACATGCATCCCTGTAATATTAAAGCACGAGCTTCCAGTAGCGTAGCTGTGTTAGCATGTTTTGTCTAGATGCTAGGGACTGACCAGAACAGAATAACAAGGGGCATTGTTTATCGACCTTGCACATCGTGTTCAGACTAAACTCCAAGAACAGGCAGAGAACGCAGAAAGCAGACAGTTCTCATGTGAAAGGCATAAACAGAGACTTGCAAAACAAAGTCTAGTAGTAACGTGCGCAAAAGCAGTACCATGGCAGCCGTGCTCATGTCAATTTAGCAATGTCGACTGACCCTAACGCACAAGTTACTACTTGTGTAACGATATATCTGTAAGAGACATTAGTTAGTGATAGATTCCTTACCTTAGAATATCCCCAGGCGTCAGACTGGATCCGGAAAGTTTTTTCGTCAGCAGTACCCCTGCGCGTCGGTAGGTGGCGTCGTGCGGCTCCGCGTTCGTCGCTGGCGTCGTAGGCGCCGAGATGACGTCACGGAGACTACTTAGGTACACCCATGCGCGCTGACGTCAGTTCTGTACACGACTTTCCGCGCCAGGAACGCAGAGCCATGCAAGAAACTGACCACTGGTGCCATGAAACTAGGGCCCTGAAAGGGATGACCTTAACCCTAGAATCAGTTCGCAGAACGGGGAGGATGGGTGGGGCGGTAAGGAATCTATCACTAACTAACTTACAGATATATCGTTACACAAGTAGTAACTTGTGCATCTGAAAGAGACACGTTAGTGATAGATTCCTTACCTTAGAATAGATACCCCAGCAATACCAACCCCGGTGGTGGGTCTGCGAATAGATTACACCAGAAAGTCACGGAGAACAGAACGGCCAAAGAAGCCGTCTCTCCGGACCGGACTGTCAAGGCAGTAATGCTTGGTAAATGTGTGCAGCGAGGCCCACGTGGCTGCCTGACAAATATCCTGCAAGGGAACGCCGCGTCCCAAGGCAGTAGTGGCTGCCGTTGCCCTGGTAGAATGGGCACGCAGCCCCACAGGAGGCTCCTTTTTAGCCAAGGAGTAACACGCTTTGATGCACAAAACGACCCACCGAGAGATGGTGCGTTTTTTGGTGCCCACGTAGCCAACAAAGAGCTGGTCATCCACCCGGAACTGTTGTGTGCGCTTTAGATAGAACGAGAGCGCACGTTTTGGGTCCAGACGATGAAGCCTCTCTTCCTCTTTTGAAGGATGCGGAGGCGGAAAGAAAGTGGCCAAAGTGATGGTCTGCCTGATGTGGAAGGGCGTGACAACCTTTGGCAAGAAAGAAGGACGGGTCCTTAAAACCACCTTGTCCGGATGAACAGAAAGGAAAGGAGGTTTAGAAGAAAGAGCCTGGAGCTCACTCACTCTTCTGGCAGAGGTGATAGCTACCAGGAAAGCCGTCTTAAGAGTAAGAAGACGTAAAGGACAGTTATGAAGGGGCTCGAAGGGAGCGCACATCAGATAGGTCAAGACAAGATTTAAGTCCCATTGAGGCATTATGAAAGGCACGGGAGGAAACGTGTGTGTAATGCCTTTCAGGAAACGGTTAACAACCGGGGACTTAAAGAGAGAAGGCTGATCTGGAAGCCGGAGGAAGGCAGAGATGGCAGAAAGATAACCTTTGACAGTGCCCAGAGCAGAGCCCTGCTGGGCCAAAGATAGGAGGAACAGAAGGACCTCAGAAAGAGGGGCAGAAAGGGGATCCACAGACTGTGCTGTGCACCATGCCACCAACTTGTTCCACCTGCAGGCGTATACCGTCTTAGTGGAGAGACGCCTGACTGCCAAAATGACATCACAGACTTCGGGAGGAAGATGGAAAGCTGTCAACTGTCGCCGCTCAATCTCCACGCATGGAGGTGGAGGCTGGACAGGTTCGGGTGGAGGACCGTCCCCTGCTGCTGCGACAGAAGATCCTCCCGAAGAGGCAGCCGGACCGGGGGATCGATCGCCATGTTGAGTAGCTCAGGATACCAGTATCTTCGTGCCCAATCCGGAGCCACAAGGATGACTTGGGCCCGGTCGCGCCGGATCTTCTTCAGCACTCTGGGCAGAAGTGGTATAGGCAGAAAGGTGTACAACAGACCGCAGCTCCACTCGCGACGAATAGCGTAGCCGAGCGAGTGACGCCTTGGAAATTCCAACGCGCAGAACTGATGACATTGCGCGTTCTCTTCGGTGGCGAATAGATCTAACCAAGGCTCTCCCCACTGCAGAAAGAGACCTTGCGCCACGTTCAAGTTCAGACGCCATTCGTGATCCATCAAGCACCGGCGGCTGAGTTCGTCGGCCCTGGCGTTCAGAGAACCTGCCAGGTGTTGAACCACCAAGGTAATGCCTTGATGTTCCAGCCATGTCCAGAGGCGCAGAGCCTCCTGACAAAGGGTCCATGACCACACACCGCCCTGTTTGTTGCAATACCACATGGCGGTGGTGTTGTCCGTGAACACCTGCACTACACTTCCCCGGACAGAGGGAAGGAATGTCTTCAGTGCAAGTCGAATCGCCCGAAGCTCCAAAAGATTGATATGGAGCCGGGACACCGCCGGAGACCAGAGGCCTCTGATCTCCGCCTCTCCCAAGTGGCCACCCCATCCCAGGAGGGACGCATCCGTCACCACTGTGTGCTCCGGTTGGGGAAGGGAGAGGGATCTGCCATTGACCCAATCGCGATTCGCGAGCCACCACTGCAATTGTTGTGCAGTGCCCGTCGAGATCTGGACAAGACTGGACAGGTTGCCCTGATGCTGTGCCCACTGGAACTTCAGGTCCCACTGCAGAGCCCGCATATGCCACCTGGCATGTTGCACTAGCAGAATGCAGGAGGCCATCAGGCCCAGGAGCCGGAGGGTCAGCCTGACTGAAACCCGGGATAGAGGCTGAAAGATTGGAATCATAGCCTGAATATCCCAGACACGCTGCTCGGGAGGATAAACCTGAAACTGCGTCGAATCCAGAACCGCTCCGATGAAGGGGAGCTTCTGAGAAGGACTCAGGTGCGACTTTGGCACGTTGATGGAGAACCCCAGCAACTGCAGGAGGTCGGCCGTAGTCTGAAGGTGGGTGACGACTGCCTGGGGCGAGCCTGCCTTCAACAACCAGTCGTCGAGGTAGGGGAAGACTGACACCCCTGACCTGCGCAGATGAGCCGCGACCACCGCCATCACTTTCGTGAACACCCGAGGGGCGCTTGTAAGACCGAAGGGGAGCATGGTAAACTGAAAATGCTCCTGGCCTACCGTGAACTGCAGGTAACGCCGGTGGGCCGGCAGGACGGGAATGTGAAAATATGCGTCCTGCAAGTCCAACGCTACCATCCAGTCTCCAGGGTCGAGGGCAGCCAAGACCTGAGCCAGAGTCAACATCTTGAACTTCTCCTTCCGGAGGAAGCGATTGACGTTCTGGAGGTCCAAGTTGGGGCGCAAGCCCCCTTGTCCTTTTGGGGACCAGAAAGTAGTGGGAATAACATCCATGTCCTACTTCTGGCCCAGGAACGCGCTCGATGGCCCCCTTGGCCAAGAGGGCCGTGACTTCCTGTTGGAGAAGTGCTAAGTGATCCCCCGACATGCGGTGGAACCGAGGTGGCATGGACGGGGGGGCAGACTCGAAGGGGAGGGAATAGCCCCTTCGGACGATTTGTAGCACCCAACTGTCTAAGTGACAGAGCGCCAGAGGGGGAGGTGATTTGAATCCTGACGCCCACCGGCGTGGGGTGCACCCCAAAGCGCGGACTAGGAAGGCTTCGAGGCGGATGCTGCGGGAGCGGAGGTGGGCTGACCCGCACGCTGGCCCCCTGTGCCGCCACGGCGGGCACCACGCCCGCTGCCGCGCTGAGGCTGGTTCTGCGCAGGCCTTTGACTGAACGGACGTTGAGAGGCGCCCCTGCCGCGGCCACGAAAGGAACGAAAAGTAGACGTGGCCGGACGGGAGGTGGAGAGACCCAAGGACTTGGCTGTAGCCCGAGAGTCCTTAAAACGCTCCAGCGCACTGTCTGCCTTATCGCCAAAATGGCGAGTACCATCAAAAGGCATGTCCATGAGGGAACTCTGGACATCCCCCGAAAACCCTGTGGACCGCAGCAAGGCATGTCGCCGCAAGGCCACTGTCGTGGAGATGGCTCTTCCCAAAGAGTCCGCGGTGTCCAATCCACACCGAATGGCGAACTTCGCGGCATCCTTCCCCTGTGCAACAGCTTGGGAAAGCACAGCCCGAACCTCTTCGGGGCACTGGGGCAGAGTTTGCGCCACCGTGTCCCACACAGCGTGAGAATAGCGGCCCAAGAGGCATGCAGTGTTGACCGACCGCAGCCCTAGGCTGGCAGAGGAAAACAACCTCTTGCCAAGCTGCTCCAGCTTTTTGGATTCCTTATCCGGCGGAGCGGTAGAGAATGCTGTCTGGGAAGTGGAAGCCTGAATAACCAGGCTCTCCGGTGTCGGATGAGTTGTCAGAAAGGCAGGGTCACCCGGTGCCGGGCGGTGACGTCTGGCCACATTTTTATCCACAGGGACCCCTGTGGCTGGCCTAGACCAGGTACCCATCAAAACATCCGTCAAGGCCTCGTTGAATGGAAGCAGAGGCTCCACAGAACTTGCCGTAGGCTGAAGCACCTCAGTAAGGAGGTTAGTTTGGAGGGCAACAGTAGGCAATTTAAGGCCAAGAGCCTCAGCTGCTCTACGGAGCACCACAGTGTAGGTTGTGCCTTCCTCCATGAGAGTGGGAGGAGACACAAACCCAGGCTCAGAGGAGAGGTCAAGGCCATTAGCATCCTCTGAGTCTTCTGCCCACTCCTGTTCGGATTCACACTGCTGTGCAAGAGGGTCATCCGACCCCTCCCAGTCCACCCCTTCCATAACAGCCCGAGGCACAGGCTGCAACGGCGAGGGAGGCACAGGGGAAAAGAAATGCTCCACCGGACCCGAGACCGGCGCCGAGAACGGCACCGGTCGACGCCGCTCCGGCTCCAAGGCCCAATCGGGGTCCCAAGCTGGAAACGCGGGCAAGGGCGGAGGTGGGATGAACGGCACACAGGGCGGCGCCGGGAAGGGAGCCGCAGGGGGCGCCAGAGCCACCGGTGGAGGACCCTGCGGCGCCGGCGGAGGACCTTGCAGCGCCGGGGCCGGCGGCAACCAAGGGCCCCCAAAAGGGACCGCGGGGCCCGAAGGCGCACCGGCGGGAGCCCTAGTCCCGAAAAGGTGGTCCATGGCAGCAAGAAACTCTTGCACCTGGGCCGGAGTCGCCGACGGACCCGGGTATGGCGGGTAGGCCGCGGGACTGACAGGCTCCAACGGAGCCGCGGGGGAAGACCCCGGGCCCCCTCGTCCGCGTCGGAAGACCGACGAGGGGAGGTCGGAGAGCGTACGCGCTTCTTCGACTTCTTTTTATGACGTCGCTTACCCGAATCAGAGGGCGAAGACTTGGACCCCGAGGAGCGATGATGGCGACTCCGCGGTCGGTCCCTCGAGCGACCCCTGGAACGGTGCGTAGACAACTGTCGGGCCTCCAGCAGCTTTCGGGACCGCTCCCGCAAAGCCTTCGGAGCCATGGCCAGACAGTCGGAACATGACCGGGAGTCATGGTCGCGCTCTAGACAGTAGAGACAGACGCCATGGGGGTCGGCCACCGACATCGTACGGCGGCAGGCCCCGCAGGTTTTAAAACCAGGCATCCCTACGTGGCACAAGGAGTCAAAATATAGAAATTAGAGACAAGAGTCCCAAAAAACAACTAGTCAAAAAGTGACTAAGGTACGTGCTCTAACCGGATCTGCGCTTGCTGGCGCGGAAAAAGAAAGAACTGACGTCAGCGCGCATGGGTGGCGCCTAAGTAGTCTCCGTGACGTCATCTCGGCGCCTACGACGCCAGCGACGAACGCGGAGCCGCACGACACCACCTACCGACGCGCAGGGGTACTGCTGACGAAAAAACTTTCCGGATCCAGTCTGACGCCTGGGGATATTCTAAGGTAAGGAATCTATCACTAACGTGTCTCTTTCAGATGGCCATATAACAATGCCAGGCTCCTGTTCTCTTCTATCACTGGATATTGGTGATGTTTTATGCAGCTGTATGCCACAAGACGATATTGGGTAAATTGCTGCGCGACGCACAAGTTACTAACTTGTGTAACGATATATCTGTAAGAGACAGTAGTTAGTGACAGATTCCTTACCTTAGAATATCCCCAGGAGTCAGGCTGGATCCGGAAAGTTTTTGCGTAGCAGTACCCTTGCGCGTCGGTAGGCGGCGTCGTGCGGCTCCGCGTCCGTCGTCGGCGTCGTGGTCGCCGGGATGACATCGCGGGCAGTACTTAGACGCCGCCCCTGCGCGCTGACGTCAGTTCTGTACATGACTTTCCGCGCCAGGAACGCAGAGACATGCAAGAAGCTGACATAGGTGTCTGAAAAATACTAGGGCCCTGAAAGGGATGTCCTTAACCCTAGAAATCAGTTCGCAGAGGATGGGTGGGGCGGTAGGAATCTGTCACTAACTACTGTCTCTTACAGATATATCGTTACACAAGTTAGTAACTTGTGCATCTGAAAGAGACACGTTAGTGACAGATTCCTTACCTTAGAATAGATACCCCAGCAATACCAACCCCGGTGGTGGGTCTGCGAACAAAGATCAGACAAGGAAGTCCTGGAGGACAGAACGGCCAAAGAAGCCGTCCCTCCGGACCTGACTGTCAAGGCAGTAATGCTTTGTAAACGTGTGCAGCGAGGCCCACGTAGCTGCCTGACAGATATCCTGCAGCGGAACACCGCGGCCCAAAGCCGTGGTAGCAGCCGTTGCCCTGGTGGAATGGGCACGCAGCCCAACAGGAGGCTCCTTCTTAGCCAAAGAATAGCAGGCTTTGATACACAAGGTTACCCAGCGGGAGATGGTTCTCTTGTGCACCGCCCGACCTTTTGGCGCCCACGTAGCCAACAAAGAGCTGGTCATCCACCCGGAAATGGCGTGTGCGGTCGATGTAAAAGGAAAGCGCACGCTTTGGGTCCAGACGGTGGAGCCTCTCTTCCTCTCTGGAAGGATGCGGAGGCGGAAAGAAGGTGGGCAAAGTGATGGTCTGCCCAATGTGGAAGGCAGTAACCACCTTTGGCAAGAAGGACGGACGCGTCCTAAGAACAACCTTGTCTGGATGGACAGACAGAAAGGGAGGTTTACATGATAGAGCCTGGAGCTCACTCACCCGCCGAGCGGAGGTGACGGCCACCAGAAAGGCAGTCTTCAGAGTCAGAAGACGAAGAGGACAGTTATGTAGAGGCTCAAAGGGAGCGCACATAAGAAAGGTAAGAACCAAGTTCAAGTCCCACTGAGGCATCACAAACGGAACAGGAGGGAAGAGGTGTGTAATGCCTTTTAGAAACCTGTTAACAACAGGGGACTTGAAAAGGGAGGGCTGATCAGGAAGCCTGAGGAAGGCCGAGATGGCACAAAGATAGCCTTTGATGGTACCCAGGGCAGAACCCTGTTGGGCCAGGGAAAGAAGGAACAGGAGAACCTCAGAGAGAGGGGCAGAAAGGGGATTCACAGACTTTGCTGTGCACCATGCCACAAACTTGTTCCACCTGCAGGCGTATACCACCTTAGTGGAGGGACGCCTGGCTGCCAGAATCACATCACAAACTTCGGGAGGCAAGTCGAAAGGAATCAACTGCCGCCGCTCAATCTCCACGCAAGCAGGTGGAGGCTGGACAGGTTCGGGTGGAGGACCGTTCCCTGCTGCTGCGACAGAAGATCCTCCCGAAGAGGCAGACGGATCGGGGATCTACGCTCATACTGAGTAGCTCGGGATACCAAACTCTTCGAGCCCAGTCCGGAGCCACAAGAATGACTTGGGCCCGGTCGTGCCGAATCTTCTTCAACACTCTGGGCAGAAGTGGTATAGGCGGAAAGGCGTACAATAGACCGCAACTCCACTCGTGACGAAAGCGTCGCCGAGCGGAGTGCCGCCTTGGAAATTCCAACGCGCAGAACTGATGACATTGCGCGTTCTCTTCGGTGGCGAATAGATCTAACCAAGGCCCTCCCCACTGTAGAAAGAGTCCTTGCGCCACTTCAGAGTGAAGACGCCATTCGTGATCCATCATGCACCTGCGGCTGGAGTTCGTCCGCCCTGGCGTTCAGGGAACCTGCCAGGTGTTGAACCATCAGGAACATGCCCTGATGTTCCAGCCATGTCCAGAGGCGCAGAGCCTCCTGACAAAGGGTCCACGACCCCACCCCGCCTTGTTTGTTGCAGTACCACATGGCGGTGGTGCTGTCTGTGAACACCTGCACTACCTTCCCTTTGACAGAGGGAAGGAATGCCTTGAGTGACGCGTCCGTCACAACTGTGTGCTCTGGCTGGGGAAGGGAGAGGGATCTGCCCATGACCCATTGCCGGTTCGAGAGCCACCACTGCAATTGTTTTGCAGTCCCCTCCGAGATCTGGACGTGATCGGACAGGTTGCCCTGGTGCTGCGCCCACTGGAACTTCAGGACCCACTGCAGAGCCCGCATATGCCATCTGGCATGATTGACCAGCAGGATGCAGGAGGCCATGAGGCCCAGCAGCCTCAGGGTCATCCGTACCGAAACCCAGGATAAAGGCTGAAAGATCGGAATCATAGCCCGAATATCCCGGACTCGCCGTTCGGGAGGATAGGCCCGAAACTGCGTCGTGTCCAGAACTGCTCCGATGAAAAGGAGCTGTGGAGAAGGAATCAGATGCGACTTCGGCACATTGATGGAGAACCCCAGCGAGTGCAGGAGTTCGGCCGTAGTCTGGAGGTGGGAGATGACTGCCTGGGACGAGCCCGCCTTCAGCAACCAGTCGTCGAGGTAGGGGAAGACTGGAACCCCTGCCCGGCGCAGATGAGCTGCGACCACCGCCATCACTTTCGTGAACACCCGAGGGGCACTTGTAAGGCCAAAGGGGAGCACGGTGAACTGAAAATGCTCGAGGCCTACCGTGAACCGCAGGTAACGCCGGTGGGCCGGCAGGACGGGGATGTGAAAATAAGCGTCCTGCAAGTCCAACGCTACCAACCAGTCTCCAGGGTCGAGGGCAGTCAAGACCTGAGCTAGGGTGAGCATCTTGAACTTCTCCTTCCGGAGGAAGCGATTGACGTTCCGGAGGTCCAAGATAGGACGCATGTCCTCCTAGTCCTTTTGGGCACCAGGAAGTAGTGGGAGTAGCAACCACGCCCTACTTCTGGGGTCGGAACATGCTCGATGGCCCTCTTGGCCAAGAGGGCCGTGACTTCCTTCTGCAGAAGTACCAAGTGATCCCCTGACATGCGGTGGAATTGAGGTGGCATGGCTGGGGGGTGGTCTCGAAGGGGAGGGAGTAGCCCCTTCGGACAATGTCCAAGACCCACCTGTCCGAGGTGATGGGACGCCAGTGGTGAAGGTGATGGCGGACCCTGCCCCCTACTGGCGTGCCGTGCACCGGAAAGGAGGGACTAGGAGGGCTTGGAGGCCGCGGACGGGTTGGAGGTGGTGGCCTGACCCGCACGCTGGTTGCCCGAACTGCCACGGCGGTATCCACGTCCTCGGCCACGCGTAGACGCTTGCTGCGCGGGCCGGTGGCTGGGCAGCTGACGTGACTGGGCGCCCCTTCCGTGGCCACTAAAGGGGCGAAAAGCAGAGCTGAGCGGAGGGCGTACAACAGAAAGACCCAGGGACTTGGCCGTAGCCCGTGAGTCCTTAAACCGCTCCAGCGCATGGTCTGCCTTTGAACCAAAAAGACCGACTCCATTAAAGGGCATGTCCATGAGTGTATTCTGGACATCACCCGAGAAACCAGTTGTCCTCAGCCAGGCGTGGCGACGTAGCGCCACCGCCGTAGCAAGCGATCTGCCCAGCGAGTCGGCGGTATCTAGGCCACAACGGATGGTGTATTTAGCCGCATCTCGCCCTTCCGCAATGGCGCGGGTAAGCAGTGTCTGGACCTCCTCAGAACACTGCGGCAAAACAGCCGCCACCGAATCCCACAGGGAGTGGGTATATCGGCCCAAAAGGCAAGCAGTGTTGACGGACCGCAAGCCAGCACTGGAGGAAGAAAAAGCCTTCTTCCCAAATTGGTCCAGGCGTTTGGATTCCCTATCCGGAGGGGCGGTAGGGAAGGCGGTTTGGGAGTCAGAGGCTTGGACAACCAAGCTCTCAGGGGTGGGATGTTGGGAGAGAAACAGGGGGTCACCCGGAGCAGGGCGATGGCGTCGGGCCACGTTCCTATCCACTTGAGCCCCTGTGGTGGGTTTGGACCAGGTACCCAAAAGAACGTCAGTGAGTGCATCATTAAACGGCAGCACAGTCTCCGAAGAGGAAGCCGCCGGCTGAAGCACTTCTGTCAGGAGGTTAGTCCTGACGGCCACAGTAGGCAACTGGAGATGTAAGGCTCCAGCTGCTCTACGCAACACCGTTGCAAAATTAGCCCCCTCCTCCGTAGCCACGGGAGGAGACAGCATACCAGTGTCAGGGGAGGTGTCTAGACCACTGGCATCCCCAAGTTCCTCAACCCAGTCCGGGTCAAACTCACAATGTTGTGTGAGAGGGTCCTCAGACCCCTCCCAGCTCTCCTGGTCCTCCTCTTGTTCAAAATATGGAGGAGGAGGGACATTTGGGACCCAAGGTCTCATCGGGCGCCGGAACCGGCGTCGGGCGACTGCCGGTCCGGCTCCATGTCCGGAGCCGGAGAGAACCGAGGAACGACGCCGTCCGGAGCCCCGGACGGCGTCAGGAACGGCACCGGGGACATCGGCGTCGGCGGAGGCGTGGTTAGGTCAACCGGCACCGATGTGGGTTGCGGTACCACCGGAGCCGGGATCGAGGCCGGGGCCGGAGCCGAGGCCGGGATGAAGGCTGGTGGGACAGGCGGCGCCGGGACCGGAGTCGATGGCGGCGCCGGGGCAACCCCATCAGGGCCCGCGGGGCCCGAAGGCGCACCGGAGGGACCTGAAGGCTCGAAGAGACGGGCCATGGCCGACAGGAATTCCTGTATTTCGGCCTGAGTCGCCCCCGACCCCGGAAAGAATGGGTAATTCGGGGGCGGCTCAACAGGCATGTCCGGGGCCGCGGGGACGGGGCCGACTGGGGCCTCAGCCGAGTCGCGAGACCGGCGAGGCGAAGTCTTAGAGCGATGACGCCGCTTAGACTTCTTGTGCTTCTACTTACCGGAGGAGCGCAAAGACTTGGATTCCGACGAACGGCGGGGGCTCCGCGACCGGCCCCTCGACCTCTCCCGGGACCGGGGCTTGGTGCGGCGCGGAGCCGACTGCCGGACCTCGAGCAGCTTTCAAGACCGCTTTCGCAAAGCCTTCGGATGAAGTTTCCGGCAGTCAGGGCACGACTTTGTGTCGTGGTCTCGGCCGAGACAGAAGAGACACTCGAGATGCGGGTCCGTGATCGACATCATGCGACCACAGGCCTCGCAGGGCTTAAAGCCGGGCATCCCTACGACACCTTAGGAGTCGTGAAGACTCGTTGAAGAAACAGTGAAAAAATTCACAAAAAAGGATAGTCAAAAAGTGACTAGGGCACTGCTCTTCCCGGATCTGCGCTTACTGGCGCGGAAAAGAAGAACTGACGTCAGCGCGCAGGGGCGGCGTCTAAGTACTGCCCGCGACGTCATCCCGGCGATCACGACGCCGACGACGGACGCAGAGCCGCACGGACGCCGCCTACCGACGCGCAAGGGTACTGCTACGCAAAAAACTTTCCGGATCCAGCCTGACGCCTGGGGATATTCTAAGGTAAGGAATCTGTCACTAACGTGTCTCTTTCAGATAATCATATTAACTGTCAATTTCGATGGTATATTATACGGTATCTATAATTTGCGTGTTAGTGATTCTACCACAGAACATTAGGACAGCATATGCAGACATGGGCTGAGATGGTATGAATATAACATTTCTTTGATCGTCTGTGTTTTTGATGTCAAAGAAATGTCAGCAGACTTGGATGCCCTTTTCTTCAGTTCTGAAGAACAAGTTACTTACCTTCGGTATCACATTATCTGGTAGAGACATAGTCTAGCAGCAGATTCCTTAATTTTGAATCCTCCCCAGGCGCCAGACTGGATCCGGAAATTTTTTCAGCAGTACCTCCGCGCACCGGTACATGGCATCGTACAACTCCGGATGTGACGTCAGTGGAATCATATACATCCCCTCCGGCGTGCGTGACCTCAGTTTCTACTGTGAAATCTTCTGCACCACAATGCGGAGCCACTATATAAACTAGCTGTGGAAACAGTGTGCTAAAAGATATCAATGTATCTTTGAAACAATAACTAGAAAACAGAACTGAATGGTATGGCAATACCAGGCCAAGATCTACAAGGTAAGATCAAAGAGTTGGTGTATCACACAGCTACATGAAAGAGCTATCAATGGTGAATAAAACCACTGCTGAAAAGGGGTAAAACCTTTGTACTCAAACAAGGTCCATAAGGAAAGATCAAATCGATCGACGAAGCACTTAGCTACTTGAGACACTGACCACCAGTGTATAAACCAGGGTTGTAAAAGGAATCACTTAGCTACTTGAGACACTGACCACCGCCGTATAAACCAGGGTTGTAAAAGGAAATACCTCTTACACTGCAAATCGTTCGCAGAGTGGGGAGGATGGGTAGGGCGTTAAGGAATCTGCGGCTAGACTATGTCTCTGCTAGATAATGCGTTATCAAAGGTAAGTAACTTAATCTGATAGAGACATCCAGCTGCAGATTCCTTAACTTTGAATCAAATACCATAGCTATACCCACCCGGAAGAGGGCATGCAAACTAATTTTTCAAAAGTTCTCAGAGAGCGCCAGCCAGTCAAAATTAGTAACAGACCAGACGGGCACAGGAATTAGATGAAAAAGAGCAAGAGCTCCTTATAAAAACTGTGGCAAGGACCACAGGCAATGTCAATGAAAACAAACATGCAGGTATGGATCAAAGAAAACCCCAACCCCAAGGGTGGCAGAACACCACCATGCCAGAAGGCAACAGTCAATAGCATGAGCACAATACCTGACCCCCAAAGGGTGAAATCGCCCTATGGACAGAAGGACCAGATGCAATAGCGAATGTCGTGAACTCTACAGTCTCTCCCTCAGAAAAAAATTGTTGAGGGAAAAACATCCTGAGAAACCCAGAAAAAGGGCTCTCCAAACACATCCACATTAGAATGAGGGTAATAAACGTATTCACCGCAAGAGCGGGAAGAAGAAAACAAGAACAAGAGTGATGAAAAACTCCAATCTGTCTTTGGAAAAAAACATTATTAACCCCAGGATCATTACTAGGGTCACTATCCTTGAAAAACGAAAGCACGCCATTAGACAAATGAGCACTACAAGGGTCCACACCGCATAGAACCGGTAGAGACAGAAAGATGACAAGTATCCAGAAAAGAATCTGCCAAAAACGATGAGCAACAATGCTCAAATCTCCATAGCTCACACTGTAGGTATACATATAGAGTCATACCCACAATACGTGTACATAAATATATATACACATACACAAGCATAGACACACAATATCTATATACACATACATTAATACATGTACAAACACACACACACACACACACCCCCCCCCCCGCCTCCCCCATATCTACAGGATATGACCTACAGATAAAAACTATGGTGCATAGAGGAGAAAACTGTGCCCCATAGTCAGATTGCTAAAAAGAAACACAATGCACATCCTGCATTATTGCATATAGCAGAGCAAAATCTGAGGAGTTACAATAGAGATACATTACACCTGTGTGTATACCAATAGTACAAAAGAGAGAAGGGTACACCTTCCATAACCCATCCTGGGTGACTCAGCATTAAGTTTATGCCAACGGCCCAAAGTTTCCTGTCAAAGAGAAAACGCAGGAAAAGAACACCTTGTTGACAGCAATACTTACGACCAAAGTTGGTCCGGTAAGTCAAATGAAGTACAGTCCAACACATGGAAATCCCAAAGGAGATACCTGGTTGGAATATTGGAACATAAGGAATGCCAGACAGAACTGAACTCTGCTGTAATTTAAGCTAGGGTGTTGTAGTGCTAGAGGCACTCTTGTGGTCTGACACCCTGTGATGACCATTGACTACCATTATTATAATTGACTTTAGTGTGTTATTTTATCCTAGACTGAATGTACGATGTCCTGCATATGCCTTGCTTCTCTTAAAAGTTTCTTTCTTTTAATCTTGCTGTCTTTCAGTGGGAGCTGTCACGGAGTAGGACAGCCTTGCCAAGAACAGAACGTGTGGGATGTGCATTTGAAAGCATGAGAGGGAGAGAGAGGTGTGGAATGTACTTTTTGGTCTCAGTGATGCACAAATGTGCTCGGTGTTGTACATTGAGAGATGAAGTATGTGATGCTATAGGACATTGAGAGATGAAGTATGTGATGCTATGAGCAGTGTGTTCACAAATGTGCATTGTGTTGTACATTGATAAGTATTATGAAGTTCTTACTATTGGCTTTGACATGGCCTCATGTCATCCTGTTTTCTGACTCTGCTTGGCTTCAGCTTTTTCTGCATGCACAGCAGCGTTTGCAAGTTGTTTGGGTTAATCACGTTCAAGGATTGTTTTTGTGAGAGATTGTTTAATGTACTCTGAAAGGCTGTCGTGAGCTTCGTCAAGATAAAGGCTGGGACATGCGAGATTGGAGAAGGGAACGTGGGAACTCCTTCCAGCCAGGGAATGCTTGCTTGGAAGCTGGCCAGTTCTGGTAAGATTCCTCTGGTGCGGGGGGAGGTTTCTCTCGAACCTTCTAGTGTGTTTTGAGATTATAAAGCTGAGGGTTGTTGACTTAGAAACCGGGATTTTGGAATCCGAACGGGGACGGACGCGTCTACTTCGGTACAGAACCTGGTTGCTGACCTCTTATCTCCGGCTGTGAATCCCCCGGTCAGGAGTGGGCTAAGATGCAGATACAGTGTTTGCGCCAAGTGAAGTGTTGAGTTTTGATTATTGCCATTGTGATGTTTGGCCAGTGGCTTTGATCATTTGATGTGTTTTCTTTGTGTTGTGTGAGTGAGTCAAGGTGCACCTCCAAAGTACTCATTTGGTGTATTCAGTGTATATATCTTTCTGATCTCTTGCAGGACGTCCAGCATATTATATTTTCTTCAGTGTTATCTCATATTATTTGCTGCTTGTTTATTCATGGTATTATTTATGCATTTAAGTGTTGCATTTACCAAGTGTGTTATTATTGCTTGCATATAAACATATATATATCTCTATGTGTATTTTAATGTTGTGCATTTGGCATCTGGGAAAGCCTTTTTGTTAGAGAGCATTGTGGAAAATAAAACCCCAAGCCTTATTCTAAAAGAGAGAGTCCTTGCATTTTGTAAAATAAAACCCTTTTCTAAAGGTGCTGTGTTATGTCTCCTGCTTTGCTCTGTGGGTTTGAGCTACCGTGTGGAAGATTCTGTATTATCTGAGGGGCGAAAGCAAGACAGGTGTGCGGGGGAGGCGGCGTGTTGTGTGTGTGTGGTGTTGTGGGTGTGTGGGTGGATGTGGGGGTGTGGGGGGGTGTGTGTGTCTGTCGCATCTGGAGTCTCCCCAAAGGGACTGTAAGGCACCAAAAAAGCAATTGCCGTACAGAGAAAGAAGATAGCCTTAAGAAAACCGAGAACATCCCACTTCTTACAGAAAACTATATATAAATCTACACTTGGTTATTAAAGGATATGGAAAGAAAAAACCTCAGGATGTTCTAAAGGAAGAGAAGATCCATAAAAGTGAACATCCTTCGTAAGAAGAGAAGAAAAGAGATATCCTTGCAGAAGATGCAGGGCATGACCTTAAACGCCAACCCCTCAGGGTCAATATTCTGACACTGCCTTCCAGACAACATCACAAGCAGTGCTCATAGCACAGACATGTTCTAAGAATGACAGCAGGCCATAGAACCTCCAGAAATGGAGGAAAACGTCAGTAAAATAATGATCCAGAGAATATAATATAGCTTGAACCTTCCCAAAAGGAAGGCCTACGCCACCTGACAAGCAACCAGCCATGAGGCATTGTACCGCAGAATCTGCATGGCTTTCAAATAAACGGACATCAAAAGTCACATCTCTTGAACTCTCTCGAACAGTGTCAGGGAAATTTGACTCACGCAACCAAGCGTGTCTGCGAAGAGCAACAGACCTAGTCATGGCCCTACCAATAGAATCGGTGGTGTCCATAGCAGACTTAATAGTAAACTTCGCCATATCAAGGCCATCTTCAACAAACTGAAAGAGTTCAGTCCTGACCCCTACAGGAAGGGAAGGAAGCAGATGGGCAACAGAGTCCCATAAAGGATAAGAAGCTCTGCCCAAGACACAAGATGTGTTTAACGACCTCAAGGCCAAACAAGCTAAAAAAAAAAATATTTCGGCCACACAAATTCAACCACCTGGACTTTCCACCCGGTGGAAGCAAGGGAGCAACATCTGGATCCAGCAAAGCCATAGCAGCTTGCACCACGAGCCCCCTAGTGGTAGGGTGTTGAGAAAGACAGACAGGCTCGTCTGGAGCAGGACGATGGCGATGGGAAATGGCACGATCAGCAGAGACCCCGGTCACTGGTCTCGTCCAAGTTCCAAGTAAAATATCATATAGAGACTCTCCATAGGGCAGTAAGGGTTCAACAGCTGTCGCACCCTGACGAAGCAGATCCACTAAGGGATCAGAAGACAACGTTACAGACGGAAGTTGGAATTGCAAGATATCAGCAGCTCTTTTCACAATCTCTGCATAAGCTGCACTAGCCTCAGTTGCCATTCGTGGCGGAGAAAGCAGGTCAGAAACAGGGGAGGGTTGTAGACCACCGTCCTCACATAATGCAGCCCAAGGAACCTCCATAAAAGGCTTAACAGGACAGACCAAGCAGAGATGTCCCCGGCGTCACCGGCTCCTGAACAACCTTGCAACGCTAGGGAAACAGCAACAGAGACGGCACTGACTCCGGAGTGCAAAGGAGAAGATGCGGGAACCGCAATGTCTAAGAGCGGTGTCTCCGGTGCCGACCGATGCCTGGGGGGGGTGTCCGTTGTATCGACTTCAACCTCAACGACTTCGTCCGACGCCACCAGCGTCAAAGCTGGAAGCCACACCAGACTGTGCTGTGACGACTCCAGGAACAGAGTCAGGGATCTTGACTGGCGCAGAGGGCAAACCTGCCCGTGTGGGCCCAGTAGGAGTACCCTCTACCTCCCTGGAGCCTGAAGGCGCTCCAGGGGAAGTCAGGGACCCAAAAATGGCATGTAGAGCCTGGTAGTATACCTGCATCTGGGTTATGGTCGCCCTGGCTCCAGGAGAGGAGGGAGGCGCGGGGTTGACTCTTGTGCGCCGTCCTCCATCAAAGGCCACCGCAACTTCGATCCCTTACAATGGGATTTTCGCAACGTAGGTGAGCGACGTCCACAGGAGCAGCTTCTTGACCTGGCCCGGGCAGGAACCTCAGAGCGGGAAAGAGACCGACGTCGCCTGGACTCAGAAGACCGGGAGAACTGTGCCATCAGAAGCTTCATCCACCTCTCCCGCAAGGCTTTTGGCTTCAGTCGCTTACAGGCGTCGCACTCCTCGGAGTCGTGGTGCTCCCCCAGTCACCACATGCAGATGGAATGGGGGTCACTAGCCGACATCTGTCGAGCACAGGACTTGCACGTTTTAAAGCCTGAAGGCATAGGCTCACTGTTCCCTGACACAAAAAGGGCGTCGAAGTAGGCCCAGAAACTGCCCGAGGGACCGCTATTCTGGATCCGCGTTGCAGTGCAAAAATGGAAGAACTGATGTCACGCGCACCAGAGGGGACTTAAATGATTCCACTGATGTCACATCCGGAGTCGATGTCAGCATGGAGTCGTGCGCCGCCACCCCCGGCGCACAGAGATACTGCTGAAAAATTTCCGGATCCAGTCTGGCGCCTGGGGAGAATTCAAAGTTAAGGAATCTTAACAAACCACAGATTCCTCACCGTTAGAATATTGCACAGGCACCAGACTTGATCCAGAGATTTTACTCAGCATTGTTCCCATGTGCTGGTAGATGGCGTCATCTGGTTCTGTGGGGACGCCATACCACCCCAGAAGTGACAGAGCAGAACCATATATAAGCACTACCCCAGCACACGGACGTCTGTTTCAGTCATCTCTCATTCTGTCTCTCTAGAAATGGAGTGTTGAAAAAACTGTTGATGACAGTGAAACACTCTCTAACTAGGGACCTTTTTAGATGTAAAAAAGGTCAATCCACAGAACAAGGATGCTAAAGGGCAATGAGGAATCTATGCTTAGAGTATCCATCAGAAAGAGCATTACTGAAGAAAATTCATTTGTTCTTCTAAGGGATACATTTAACTGCAGATTCCTCACCTTTAGTATAGATGTCACAGCAGTACCTTTGAAAAGGTGGATGGTTTGGGGAGTGAGCTCAGGCCAAAAAGCCCTTCAGAACCAAGCAGGCGAAGTGATTTTCCAGCGGAAACAGACCGTCAATGCAGCAGTGTTTTAATGAATGGATGCACTGATCCCCATGTCCAGCATGGCAGATGTCCAGAATAGGCATCCCTCTCGCCAATGCTGCTGTAGCGGCCTTGTCCCTAGCAGAATGGGCTCTTGGACCTTTAGCGGGAGTTTCTTCTGGCCAGTGCGTAGTCGATCTTGATACAGAGGACTGCCCACCTCGACAGGCTCCTCTTTTGCACTGCCTTGCCCTTCTTTGCACCATAGCATCTTACTAAGAAGTGATTAAAAGATGTGTCTTTGTGTGGTCGATTTAAAAACTCAGCGCCCTCTCAGGGTCTAGGTGAAGGATCCTCTCTTCCTCTTTCAAGGGGTGAGGCAGGGCAAAAAACGCTAACAGAGTGATTAATTTGCCAACGTTTCATGACCTTTGGTAGGAAGGCCGTCTGGGCCCTCAGCACCAATTTGCCCTGAAAGAAGTTGGAGTATGGCAGTTGCACAGACAATGCCTGCAGTCAACTAATGCAGTGCACCCATGTGATGGCAATAGGAAAGACTGTCTGAACTGTTAAGAACCTTAAGGAGCAGGTGTGCAAAGTATCAAAGGATGTGCACATAACAAAATGTCAAGACTAGGATCAGGCTTCACCAAGGCATCACAAACCGTTTAGGGGGAAACATGTGGGTCAACACTTTAATAAAATGCATCACAACCATTTACTCAAACAAGGACAGATGGTCCAGTGAACAGAGAAAGGCAGAGAAGATCTTGCAGGGCCAATGAAAGATCAAACTTGGGAACATTTGAGGATTTAGCCTGCAAGTGAGTTGGTATTTCAGGCACCACACTAGGCAACACATTTCTCTTGGCACCCTGCAAAGATGGACTTTTTGGACGGTGTATGGCCCCAAGAATGACATCAACCACCTCATGGGCAAATCAAACGCATTCAGATGCTGCCGTTTAATCTCTATGCATGGAGGTGTAAGCGATCGAGACTGATGAAGGACTCTGATCTGTTGCTTGGAGAGAAGGTTCTCCAAAAGTTGCAGCCTGACTGGAGGACAAATGCTCAGGAACTCTGGCAACCACTCTCCTGGCCCAGTTAGGGCCATTAGAATGACTTGGGCCCAGTCTGTCTTGACCTTCTTCACAACCCAAGGTAAGAGAGGTAGCATTGGAATTATGAACAGGAGCCCCTCGTTTTATTTCAGCCACAATTGGTCTCTCCAACAGGTAGAATTGTTGACACTGCATGTTCAGTGGTGGTAACAGATCTAGTCAGACGTGCCTCACTGACCACAGATGTCCTGTTGGACCTCTTGCATTCAGAGAACCCGCCTGGTGTTTGGTGACCAAGATGATGTTCTGCTGGTCCAGCCATCTCCTGAGACGTAGGGTCTCCTTGTACAGACTTCAGGACCCCACACTGCCTTGCTTGTTGCAGTACCACATGGCGGTAGAGTTGTTTGCAAGGATTGGCACCAGCCTCCCTTTGATGGAAGGCTCTGTGGGCCAGACAGATCGCTGAAAGCTCCAGTAAGTTAGTATGAAGCTGGTTCTCCACCTTTCCCTGATGGCCCTCCCTACCCAGCAGTGACTTATCCACCACCACTGTGAACTGTGGATGGGTGTCTGCCGCTGGTCAGGTTGGTGGCCATTAGCCAACACTGCAGATCGTGTGTTGTCTCTATCAGAACCTAAACAGAGACGGAGCGGCATCCCTGATGTTGGGCCCACTGGGATCTAAGGGTCCACAACAGGGCCCGCATGTGCCACCTGGTGTTTGGGGAAAAGGAGTATACATGGGCCAGGAGACAAAAGAATGCCATCTTCAACCTATCCCAGGACCAACCTTGAAAAATCTGAATAATATCCTAAATGAGCTGGACTTAGTGCGGAGGACCAAAAGTCCTGAAAGCTAGTGTCCAGAATCACCCCAATGAATGAACGCCTTTTTGTGAGACTAAGGTGTGACTTTAGCTTGTTGATGGTTGTGAGAAGTTGGCCTGGCATATGCTGTCCACTAATTATAGTGGGCACCGTGCACCAGTCCAAATCGACTCTTATGGTAGGTAGGTTAAAGACAACCTTATTGAAAGCTATCCTAGTGGTAGCTGTGGAGAGCAGCCTTCAGGCTAAGTCTTGAAGGAATGTAAAGCAGCTTGTTTTACCAGTCTATAATCTCTTGAGTGACCAAATGAAAGAGCACCACACCAGGTATATATTCAAAATATATGTATTTATTACTAAACACACCCCTCTACTCTCTTTATGAGGCTAGAGTTCGAAGTACATAGGTTATAAGATCTTAAATCACAGTAATAGCACAAATACACGTTTGGGCCCTAGGGGCGTACCAAACCATATAGCAATAAAATGGTATGCGAACCACGACTGAACTAGACACTAGGCCTAGAGCCTCTAGAAGTGCTTGGACCACAAGGAACCACCCAAGGTAGTGACACAGGGGACCCACGGGAGACGCGTGCAGTGTAAATACACAACCGCGATACGCCGTTAACTTCTATGGAGAAAGTCGGGATCGGGAAAATAGAGGAAAGGGACACTTAAAAGAGGACTAGGACAAAACCCTTTGAGATCTAGGACTTTGAAGAGTCTCTACCCACGGGAGCACCGGAGTACTCGTGTTACCTCACCCAGGGAAGCCGGGTGCATAGGTGCCTTTCGGGGTCGGGTTTCGTCGTCGTTTCTTATGGCGATCTGCTGCAAAGTGCTGCTGGCGACCAGGAGAAAAGTGTCCGGGTGGATCCAAGAGTGGATCGGAGTTCTGAAGAACCTGAAAGCAGAGGGGACAGAGTCTGGGTCACTAGCCAGTGACCAGGAGGGCGATGGACAGATGCCCACCGATGTCGAGTGCTTCAAGTTCGTTGACGGTCGTCTTGACTCTTCAGCCACGAGGTCCGGGAGGCGTTGTCGGCGACCAGGAGCAGGATTCGGGCTGTTGCTCGATGTCTGTCGAGTGCAGAGGTGTCGGCGACCAGATTGGACCCAACAAGCCTTGGCAACGGCAAGTCTCGAGTAAGATGTAGATCGTCGATGATGCAGACCAGCAAGGTCTGGGGAACTCACCCAGCAAGGGTAAGTGAGGGCAGGCCTGGAGCAACCAGACTGCCAAGTAAAGAAAAGATTGGCCTTCGGTAAGGGCTACTAGCCAACGGGCTAGCGACCGCGAAGGAGCCTCGTGACGCCGCACGTGGAGCTGGCTTACAGGACACTCGTGGAGTGGGGGCCAGTGATCTTCGGTGCAGGTGGTGCTGGAGGCTAGGGCTACTCGGAGCCCAAAGCACGACTTCTTGGGAGACCCAGAAGATGGTGCACTTGCAAGTGTGCTCGGTGTCCAGGGGTCACGGTCTCAAGTCACCCACGATAGCCACGGGCCTCAGCTTTGCTGGGGACTCAGGGTAGCCTTGGGGAAGTCTGAGAATCCACCTCTGGTGATGCGATGACTTCGGCGTCCGACGGGAGCTTCAGTAATGCGAACCGGACAGATGCTTCTTTGGTGCCTGCCAAGCAGGGGAGTCACTCCTTGACCCCAAGGGAGATTCTTCAGTCCTCTAATCGTGAGTAGAGCGTCGAAGGTCCAGGATTCTGTTTCAGAGTTTCGTCCAGGTATATCCAATCTTGCTGTGGCAAGGGTTCCCCATTTTTAACCAGTAAAACAGGGAGGGACTAACTCTATGACCCCACCTATGGGAGGGTCAAGGGAGGGGTGGCTACACCCACTTCCCTTTGTCCAGTTTCGCGCCAGAGCAGGGGCAGGTAGCCCCTGAGCTGGTTTGAACTGGCATATGCACAGAGGAGCCTTTTGCTCCCCCAGTGCAGGACTTCAAAGCACTCTAAGAGTGCACCCACCCAGCCCCAATACACATTATCCTGTCTGGGGAGGTGGTCACACCTCCCTGCAACAGGAAACCTATTGTCCAGGCCTCCCCTGCCGGAGTTTCGTCCAGCAGCAGGAGGCCAGACTTGTGTCTGTGGCAGCAGCATCCATTTTGTGATGCCAGGGCTTCAGAAAGAAGTTACCGGGTAAGCCAGAGTTAACATGTCTTTCCCTCTAGAAGGGTGGAATGCTACCCCCGCCGCCAGTATTGGCGGGGGGGTAGTATTCCAAGATGTTTGACACCAAACACGACATGTTTAGGTGCAGCCATTCCCAAGTTAGCATTTTACCGCGAGGATATAATGCGCTTAAGAGTATATGGTCAGGCTGCACTACAAACAGCATCAGAGATGGTCTCCGAACGCTGCAGAGGGGCCCTGCTCATGCAGGGGCACCCTCTCACATAGGAACCATGCACTCTGCCTTTAGGATTGATAAGGCCTGCCTTAGGAGTGACTTATAGGTTTATATGTGTGTATGTATTTAGTGATATAGGTAACCTATATCACAGTAAGGGGTGCATGCACCACCTTACCCAGGCTGCAGTAGCAGACCTGTGGTGTCAGTTTGGATGGCCTTCCAGGGGTGGCATAATACATGCTGCAGCCCCTGGCAGGCCTCTGAGGTACCTATGCCCTTGGTACATAGTATACCATATACTAGGGACTTATAAGGGCACTCCAGATTCCAATCAGAGATGTGCCTAAGGCACATGGAAACCTTTTACAGAGAAAGCAGATAGACTGGGGCCCTGAATAGCAGGATCCCAGTCCAACTAAGTCATAAACCAGCAAAACACCATAAAAAAAAGTGGGGGCAACCATATAGTCAGATTCCACCTTCCTACATAACCCCCCCAAACGAAAGGAGATAAGGCTAACCTTGGCCAGTTGGGCCTATATTGACTAAGTGGCCATATAAGGAAGCACCTGCACTAGCATGGTTGCCCCCTATGTTATGGTCCACTAAGCAATCCCTCACCCTAAGGGTATGAGAGGGTCTCCACCATGGGGAATCACTACCTCTGGTGTGCTTAGGTAAAGTACAAGGCTGGTGGGGTGTCTGGGTAGGGAAGTGAGGCCCTAGGAATGTTGGCCTCAGCTTCCTCAGATCACTGGTCACCATGTATGCCTGTCTTTCCATGACTGAGTTGCACTTTGCTCTAAGGGTCAACCTTTGGCTGCCTACAGCTGTGGGTTGGGTCCCTTTGGATGGACTACTGGAGGGACATGGCAGGTTTGGAACCTTCTGGTCCCAGGTTTGCCCTTGCCTACCAGAGTCCTTCTGGGGAGGTCCCTACATAAAGGTATGGGGGATCCCTCAGTGTGTAGAGGAATTTTCACCTGGCTAGGGCTACTAGACTGGGTGCCCCTAATCTGCTGATGGGGGCTTCCTCTGGACAGGGGGCCCTGGGGGGTCCACTGACCTCCCTGACCTCTGCAGCCCTGGGCTGACTGAGGCAGGGTAGAGAGGGGCAGGTTACCTGCTCCAGACGGGGTACCACCTTGGAAGGGTCCTCTGCCATCAGGGGTGTGGCCAGGCCAGGCCTGACTACCTCTGTGGCAGTTCCTTCACTAGGGGTAGGGTCAGTTCCCTGAGGAGGCTGACCCTTACCTACTGTCTGGGGGAAGAAGACTTTTCTTCAACCCTTGTGCTCTCTTTTGGGGAGAGTGGGCCATTCTTTCAGGCTCCATCTCTCCAAATTCTTGGGCTGGGTCTGTGGCCATCACAGCCCCACTAACCTTTACAGGGACGCCCAACATCCTAAGATGGGTTTGGTGTTCCACTTCAGCCCAGGCTGAAATTTCCAGATCATTGCCCAATCGCAATCTACAGGTAGGGTTGGGGACACTGCCACTCTTTTTGGGCCGGTGACCCCCTCCCAGCTGAGATTGACTATGGCCATGGGGTGATCTGTTCTGACACCATCAATGTTGGTCACCTGGTATTTAAACTCAGGTAAAAGCTGGTGAGGGGGACTAGTTTCCCTGCCACCATGGTGACACTAGCCCCTGTGTCCCTAAATGCCACAGCTTTCTGACCATTAATTATTGGCTACAATCTGTACCTGCCCAATGCTATGGGACCCATGGTAAAGGTGGCAAATCCTATACCACCATCAGAGTCAGAGGAGTCTGTTGAGGGGTCCCTGTCTAAACTAGGGCCCACCTCTGTTCCTCTTGCAAAAGCACCTAACTTTTTGGGTGCACTACTCCCAACTGGAGGATTACTACTGGTAGTACCAGGAGGGGTGGTAGTAGTTGTGGGAGGAACAGTTTCTTTATTGCCAATCCTGGGGCAACTGGGATCAGTTTTCCAGTGCCCAGGCTTTTTACAGACATGGCAATAGGGTTTCTTTTCAGGAGAGGAAGGAGTTTGGGACCCACCCCCAGAAGAGGAATTTTGGGGCCCTGTAGGGGACTTATCCTTAGATTTATCCCCACCTTTCTCTTGGGACTTAGTAGAATCTTTCTTCTGGTCACCACCCTGATTTCTAGTTTTTACTCTGGTTCTGACCCATTTGTCTGCCTTCTTTCCCAATTCTTGGGGAGAGGTCAGATCAGAGTCCACCAGATACTGGTGCAAAAGCTGGTTTTGACAATTATTAAGGATCTGCTCCCTCATAATCAAATTGTACAATCCTAAAAAGTCATGCACTTTGTTGCCATGTATCCAACCTTCCAGAGCCTTTGTAGCACAATCTACAAAATCCACCCAGTCTTGAGTCTGAGCTTTTGGGTGTCTCTGAACTTCAACCTATACTGTTCAGTGGTTAGGCCAAACCCATCTATCAGAGCACTCTTCAAGACTGTGTAATTGTCAGCATCCTCTTCTCTTACAGTGAGGAGCTTGTCTCTACCTTTGTCTGCAAAGGAGAGCCACAAGATTGCTGCCCACTGCCTCTGGGGGACCTTCTGAACTTTACAGGCCCTCTCCAGTGCAGTTATCCATTTGTGGATGTCATCCCCACTCTGGTAGGGAGGGACAATCTAGTTTAGGTTTCTATGGTCATAAGACCAGTCCCTATCTCTAGGGATATTGCTGCCACCATGGGACTCTAGTCCCAACTTTCTTCTCTCTCTAAGGAGATCTAGGGATTCTCTATCTAAAGCCAATTGCTTCTTCCTGATCTCTAGTTGAGTTTCCTCATACTGGACCAGTCTCTTTCTTCTCTCATGAGAGGATTCCCTCCTGTGAGAAGAAACAGAGCTCCCTATTGAGGTGCCAGAGTGGTTAGACTCCTGAGAAGGAGACCTAGACTTTCTGAGCACACTCATAATCCTTCCTGGGGGACAAAGGTGTGGTTCTCTAGATCCTCATCTTCATCTTCCCCAGAAGGGATTGGGTTTTCCAGGTCAGGGTCATTGTCACCCTCCTGGTCAGTTTCAGAGGGGGCTGGGGGTAGTAGTACCCCTGGCCCCTTCCTCATCTGCTGGCCCACCCTCTGCTCCTACCCCTTCAGTCTCTGAGGACTTACTAAGATCATAAGCCACCAACAACTCCTGGAGGTGTTGGGTGGTGGGACTTTGGCCTGTCCTTAATTTCCTCACGTTACACAAAGCTCTCAGTTCCAAGAATGGGAGTGTGTCATACTTGGAGGGGGAAGCTCAATGGCTTCCTGCAGGGCATCTTTGGATCCTGCTTTTAAAGACATTACTAGTGTGGTGTGGTGTATGCACTACCTACTCTAGTGTGGCCTACTAAACTCTCTTGAGTTGTAGAAAGGGTTGTGCTATCCCTTAACACACAACTCTAAGTTCAGTAGAACTTACAGATATTCTAAGCTTAAATTATATGTACCTTAGGTACCTTTAGTGGTTTTCAGTTGATCAATTCAATTGAGATTATCTAGTAAAACAATAGCAAGCTGGAATCCCACACGCTGCACACCAATGTGAGAAGTTGGCCTGGCATATGCTGTCCACTAATTATAGTGGGCACCGTGCACCAGTCCAAATCGACTCTTATGGTAGGTAGGTTAAAGACAACCTTATTGAAAGCTATCCTAGTGGTAGCTGTGGAGAGCAGCCTTCAGGCTAAGTCTTGAAGGAATGTAAAGCAGCTTGTTTTACCAGTCTATAATCTCTTGAGTGACCAAATGAAAGAGCACCACACCAGGTATATATTCAAAATATATGTATTTATTACTAAACACACCCCTCTAGTCTCTTTATGAGGCTAGAGTTCGAAGTACATAGGTTATAAGATCTTAAATCACAGTAATAGCACAAATACACGTTTGGGCCCTAGGGGCGTACCAAACCATATACCAATAAAATGGTATGCGAACCACGACTGAACTAGACACTAGGCCTAGAGCCTCTAGAAGTGCTTGGACCACAAGGAACCACCCAAGGTAGTGACACAGGGGACCCACGGGAGACGCGTGCAGTGTAAATACACAACCGCGATACGCCGTTAACTTCTATGGAGAAAGTCGGGATCGGGAAAATAGAGGAAAGGGACACTTAAAAGAGGACTAGGACAAAACCCTTTGAGATCTAGGACTTTGAAGAGTCTCTACCCACGGGAGCACCGGAGTACTCGTGTTACCTCACCCAGGGAAGCCGGGTGCATAGGTGCCTTTCGGGGTCGGGTTTCGTCGTCGTTTCTTATGGCGATCTGCTGCAAAGTGCTGCTGGCGACCAGGAGAAAAGTGTCCGGGTGGATCCAAGAGTGGATCGGAGTTCTGAAGAACCTGAAAGCAGAGGGGACAGAGTCTGGGTCACTAGCCAGTGACCAGGAGGGCGATGGACAGATGCCCACCGATGTCGAGTGCTTCAAGTTCGTTGACGGTCGTCTTGACTCTTCAGCCACGCGGTCCGGGAGGCGTTGTCGGCGACCAGGAGCAGGATTCGGGCTGTTGCTCGATGTCTGTCGAGTGCAGAGGTGTCGGCGACCAGATTGGACCCAACAAGCCTTGGCAACGGCAAGTCTCGAGTAAGATGTAGATCGTCGATGATGCAGACCAGCAAGGTCTGGGGAACTCACCCAGCAAGGGTAAGTGAGGGCAGGCCTGGAGCAACCAGACTGCCAAGTAAAGAAAAGATTGGCCTTCGGTAAGGGCTACTAGCCAACGGGCTAGCGACCGCGAAGGAGCCTCGTGACGCCGCACGTGGAGCTGGCTTACAGGACACTCGTGGAGTGGGGGCCAGTGATCTTCGGTGCAGGTGGTGCTGGAGGCTAGGGCTACTCGGAGCCCAAAGCACGACTTCTTGGGAGACCCAGAAGATGGTGCACTTGCAAGTGTGCTCGGTGTCCAGGGGTCACGGTCTCAAGTCACCCACGATAGCCACGGGCCTCAGCTTTGCTGGGGACTCAGGGTAGCCTCGGGGAAGTCTGAGAATCCACCTCTGGTGATGCGATGACTTCGGCGTCCGACGGGAGCTTCAGTAATGCGAACCGGACAGATGCTTTTTTGGTGCCTGCCAAGCAGGGGAGTCACTCCTTGACCCCCAAGGGAGATTCTTCAGTCCTCTAATCGTGAGTAGAGCGTCGAAGGTCCAGGATTCTGTTTCAGAGTTTCGTCCAGGTATATCCAATCTTGCTGTGGCAAGGGTTCCCCATTTTTAACCAGTAAAACAGGGAGGGACTAACTCTATGACCCCACCTATGGGAGGGTCAAGGGAGGGGGTGGCTACACCCACTTCCCTTTGTCCAGTTTCGCGCCAGAGCAGGGGCAGGTAGCCCCTGAGCTGGTTTGAACTGGCATATGCACAGAGGAGCCTTTTGCTCCCCCAGTGCAGGACTTCAAAGCACTCTAAGAGTGCACCCACCCAGCCCCAATACACATTATCCTGTCTGGGGAGGTGGTCACACCTCCCTGCAACAGGAAACCTATTGTCCAGGCCTCCCCTGCCGGAGTTTCGTCCAGCAGCAGGAGGCCAGACTTGTGTCTGTGGCAGCAGCATCCATTTTGTGATGCCAGGGCTTCAGAAAGAAGTTACCGGGTAAGCCAGAGTTAACATGTCTTTCCCTCTAGAAGGGTGGAATGCTACCCCCGCCGCCAGGATTGGCGGGGGGTAGTATTCCAAGATGTTTGACACCAAACACGACATGTTTAGGTGCAGCCATTCCCAAGTTAGCATTTTACCGCGAGGATATAATGCGCTTAAGAGTATATGGTCAGGCTGCACTACAAACAGCATCAGAGATGGTCTCCGAACGCTGCAGAGGGGCCCTGCTCATGCAGGGGCACCCTCTCACATAGGAACCATGCACTCTGCCTTTAGGATTGATAAGGCCTGCCTTAGGAGTGACTTATAGGTTTATATGTGTGTATGTATTTAGTGATATAGGTAACCTATATCACAGTAAGGGGTGCATGCACCACCTTACCCAGGCTGCAGTAGCAGACCTGTGGTGTCAGTTTGGATGGCCTTCCAGGGGTGGCATAATACATGCTGCAGCCCCTGGCAGGCCTCTGAGGTACCTATGCCCTTGGTACATAGTATACCATATACTAGGGACTTATAAGGGCACTCCAGATTCCAATCAGAGATGTGCCTAAGGCACATGGAAACCTTTTACAGAGAAAGCAGATAGACTGGGGCCCTGAATAGCAGGATCCCAGTCCAACTAAGTCATAAACCAGCAAAACACCATAAAAAAAAGTGGGGGCAACCATATAGTCAGATTCCACCTTCCTACAATGGTGAAACCCAATGTAGTCAGGAGTTAGACCATCATCCAGAGCAGGTCTATCAGGGACTGCGGTGAGCCTGCCTTCATCAATCAGTTGCTTAGAGACAGAAATATCTGTAATCTTATTCCGCAGTTGGGCAGTGACTACCGCTATCACTTCCGGGAACACCCAAGGAACACAGGAGAGGCTGAAAGGGAACACGCCAAATTGAAAATGATCTTGGCCTTCCTTCAACTGCAGTAAACGCCTGTGTGGCTGCTGGACGAGTATATGGAAATCCATGTTCTACAACTCCAAGGACGCCATCCAGATATTTGGTGCGTCGCCGAACATCCAAGCAATAAATAAGGACGTCTTTAAATTCTGTATATATCCTGTGACATTTGCTGAGCTTCAAAGACAGAGGTCAAATGTCAGGCTATGTCTTCTGCTTCCTATTTTTTAACATGGGGACAGGTGTTTACAAACTCCTCTCTTTGCAGTCAGAGAAAGAAAAGTAAATTATGTGGCAATCTTGCTGGGGTACATCAACTGTGAAAGGTAGAATGTCATTTTTTGTAAAACACAATAATGTATATAGCTGTAAACAAACAGTACACATTTAGCAGTTAGAAAAACAAAAATGAAGCACATTTTCTTTAAATTCTTCAGTGTGATGGAGACAAAGATTTTAATAGGATAAGAACAAATCAAGACACTATTTGGTGATGCACAAATAATAAATGTTCACTAAAACCCGATTTCCACACATCATTTGTGTGCAATATAGGTTTATCAGTAAAACTGTAGGTCATGCAAATGTAGTGACCATTTCAATAGAAAATGTGCTAACTGTAAATGAGAATGCGCTAGCACAAAATGCTTTAGTTACATTACAAAAATTGCCTGCCTCATGTCTATTAAAGCTAGGTGGGTCACAAAGGTTTGTCGTACTAAAAAGTGGGCCGTGGTTCTAAAATGTTTGGGAAGTACTGAGTTAGGACACTTTGCACCTGACCTTCCTCAAAAAAGTGTTCAATAGCCAGAGGTCCAAAATAGGCCTGAAGCCACCGTCCTCCTTTGGAACATGGAAGTAACGAAAGTAGCATCCTTGGCCCTCCGAGTCCGTACCCTCTCAATAAAACCCTTGATGCCAGTATGTTAACATGCTGCATCTAGATTGCACAGTGTTTTTCTGAAAGTTGCTCAGACGCAAGAGGAAGGTGGGGAGGAAAAGAAAGCAGGGATGTAGCCCTTTTGAACAATTTAGAAGACCCATCTGTTGGACATGATGGACCTCCGGCTTGGGAGGAAATGTTGAAGCCTTCCTCCAACCTGCCCAGCATGTGTCAGTAAGGGCAAATTAAACCAGCTTGGTAGCTGCTGCAGGAGGGGAAGAAGAATTGGGAGAGTGCTGTGGTGTACAAGTTCTTCCAGTGAAACACCACAACCTCAAAAGGACCGAGTTGGCTGTCTGTTATACAAGTGGTTGAGAGGGATGGCAGTGTCTGCAAGCCAGCTCTCAGGAGTAACCTTTGAACGTCTTGAACTGGTGAAGAAATTGCTTCAAAGGTGTCAATCCCACACATCTTGCAGTGGCACAACTTTCCGACTCATTCTAGTGCCGAATCAGCCTTTCCTTGAAAATGCCTGGACCCATCAAAGGTCATATCCAATACGAAAGCTTGCGTGCCACCAGGAAATCTGGTTGACATCATCCAGGTGTACAGTCTGGGCATGACACGTATGACAATAGCTGTGCCAATGCAGTCAGTACTGTCCAGGCCGGCCTGAAGTACATATTTTGCTGTATTCTGGCTGTCAGGTATCATCTGGGTCAGTGAAGCCCTAAAGGTCTTCTGGGACAGTCGTCAAGATCTCACTAGCCATATCCCTTTTTGCTTGTTTATACCAGCATGATCAGCTCACAGGGCCATGCTTGCAGGTGAAAACACTTTTCCTGAAGGAATCAATTCTTTTAGACTTCCTATCTCGGGAATTTGCTGGACAAGAATTTAGACTGAACTTGCTTGTTGAAGCTTGGACAACCCGGCTCTTCTATGTCGCCGAGTAACAGGTCAAGTGACTGTCGAAAATGAATGGTTTCGCCCATTTAACTATAAGGGCTTCATTAAATGTCAATATTGGCTACAATGAAGAGGGCCCTGGTTGGAGAATCTTAGTCAGGACATCAGTTTTCGACCTCCGTGATGGGCAACTGCCACAATTGAGTCACTTTCCGCGGTTGGTGGTCCATGTGGTAAATTCAGATTTATTTCAGGATGCAACTAGTCCACTGGCACTAGATTAGATCCAGCTGTATGACAACTGATTACGCTTAAAGGGTCTGAGATAGATGTTGGCACCAGGTACTGTACCAGCAGAGTCAGTGTCAACGTCAGAAAATGCAGTGGAACCTGGCGCTGGCATGTAAGTCTGCTATGGAGTCAGCACAAGCCTGGTAGCAGGTCCTGAGGAGGCAGGAAGCATCAGACTCTCTGGGCTCCAGGGGGCAGAAAAGTAGTGCACCAAAATATTTGCAGCATGGCCTCCTTGAATGCCGCTATCTATTGCCCAGGAGACTCTGGGTGCATCAGGACCAATTACAGAATTGGTTTGGATTCTGAAGACTTAAAAAGAGACCAGCTTTAATTTGATGCCCTCACGTCTTCAAGAGATTTCACGCAGCAGGATTAGTCGAGTCTCACTTCGTTGCTTTATGGTTGTGCTTGGACTTCCATTTTGACTAACTGGAGGACTTTGAGAGTGAAGAAGACCTCTCGCTGGAACACACCTGGTCTGTGACTTGGAGGGGACCCATGCACAACCCTTTCTTTTGTTCCACAAAGTAAAGTTTCACCATACCAAAGACAAACCTTGTGCAGGACTGTGACCGACATCTGGTTCCTGCAGTCTCAGCATGGTTTGAAGCCTGTTGATTTTGGAAAGGAATATATTTTCCTAACAGTTTGAAAATTTCAAAATCATCACAGAACAGTCAATCTCATCAGTAGAGCTCCAGATTTGCACCGGGAGGCAGGGAATGAAAGGAACGGACGTCAGCGCATAAGGGCGGTGGTTAAATGCGGCTCCACTCCATCACTTCTGGGGCAGTATAGTCACTGCTAAGCCTCACTACTCTACCCAGCAATTTGCAGGAGCACTGCTGAGAAAAACCTCTGGATGCAATCTGGTGCCTGGAGTATATTCTAAAGGCAAGGAATCCGTGATGAGAAGTTCTATTAGAAAAAGTTACTTACCTTTGGTAACGCTCTTTCTAATGGATGCTCTATCTAAACGCAAATTCCTCACCTTTAGAATATCCCCAAGTACCAGATTGGAGCCAGAAACATCTTCAGCAGAGCCCCTGTGCGCCAGTAGGTGGCATCATGAGGCTCCATGTCGACTCAGTTCTGACCTTTAAATGACAACTGGAGTTGCATATGGGTGCCACCAGTTCCTTTCAGGACATCGTCTGTGACCTCTGACGAGGAGTCCAAAAACTAATTGTTCATGCCAGTGTTCAGATCTCTAATTTGGGACCTTTTCAGATGGGGAGGTGTCTATTTCACATTTAGGGTAGGCGGGTGGGTAGTGGAGAATCTGCAATTTGATAGAGCATCAGCCAGAAAAGAGCCACCAGAAAGAGAGTTACCGGACTTGTTCTTCTGATGGATACTTCTAACCGCAGATTCCTTACCTTTATAATATATCAAAGCAGTATCCTCCCGCCAATGGAGGGTCTGTGCAAGGACTCAGACCAAAAAGTCCTGCAAGGCCGAACAGCCATAATCCCCTTCCTGTCTGAGTCGGCTGTTAAGGTATCAGGGCTTCCAGAACATGCACTTGGTAGCCAGACATATCCAGGACACAAACTCCTTGATGCAAATGCAGTGGTAGCAGCCTTGGCCCCGTGGAGTGGGCCCTCAACCCTTTTAGAGGCTGCTTCTTTGCCATCATGTAACAAATTTTGATTCAAAGGGCTGTGCATCTGGGCAGAGTATACATATGTACGGCTTTGCCTTTCCTTGCAACAGAGAACACTTCAAAGAGCTGATTGTCCACCTTATGGTCTTTGGGCCGATCAATGTAAAAGCTGAGCACTCTTTTGGGGCTCTAAACAATGGAGTCTCAATTCCTCTTTTCAAGTGTGAGGTGGGACAAAGAATAGGAGAAAGTGATGGACTACACGACATAAAATGAAGACAATATTCGGGAGAAAGGCTGCGATAGTCCTCAGCACCAGTTTGCCCAGAAAAAAGATGGTGTAGGGCGGAGGGACTGACAAAGCTTGAAGATCACTCACATGACGGGCTGAAGTTATCTCGATGAGAAAGACCGTCCTCAGGGTCAGGAGACACAGGGAGCACCTATGTAGTGGCTCAAAGAGAGCAAAAATAAGGAGAGTAACAACCAAATTAAGGTCCCACCGCAGCTTCACAAAAGGCTTAGGGAGAAAAAGCATCACAACAGGTGATTTGAACAAGGACAGTTGGTCCCGTAAACACAAATCGGTCAAAAGGGCTCACAGATAATCTTTAATGGTGTCCACTGTAAGGCCTAGCTGGCCCAAAGAAAACAAAAAGTAACACATCCAACAATTTAGCTTGTAGTAGGTTTGTGTTAGCGCTACAATACCAAGCTGCAAATTTATCCCGGCATTCAGCGTAAACAGATTCTGTAGAAGGATGCCTGGCTGCCAGGATGATATCCACTACTTCGGGAGGGAGATCGAATGTGGTCAACTGCCACCGCTCAATCTCCATGCATGGAGGTGTAGATTGCACAGACCCAGGTGCAAGACCCTGCCATGGTGCTGCGTCAGAAGATCCCCCTGAAGAGTCTGCCTTATCAGAGAACAGATATGCATGCCTAGAAGTTCCAGGTATCACACTCTCCTGGCCTGATCTGGAGCCACTAGGATGACAGGTGCAGAGGTGCTGGGCCTCCCACCTGGTCTGCTTGCTACAATACCATATGGCCTGAACCAGCCTCCCTTTGATGGAAGGCTTTCAACACCAAGTTAATGGCCAACAACTCCAGCAGACTGATATGGAGGCGGGCCTCTGCAGGAGACCAGAGTCCTCTGATCTCTACCTCTCCCAGATAACCTCCATAACCATAATCAGTGAGGAGTCTGTCATCGTCATCAGCTCCACAGGTGCGAGAGGGTTCTGCTGCTAGTCCACATGCGGTCTAGCAACCAACTGTGCAGATCTTTTGCAGTGTCCTCCCAAACCTGAATGTAGTCCTACAAGTTCCCTTGGTGCTGAGCTCACCGAGTCTTCAGATCCAACTAGAGTGCCTGCATACTCTACCTGGCTTGTGGGGGACGTCCAGGCCTATAGTGATAAAAAAAATGGGTTCACCCTGCTGGTGGAGGCCTCTACTACCAGGCCCTAAGAACTTAGGAAGGCAGGATCACCAGGAGCGGGTCGGTGGGGCAAGCCACTTGCCTGTTTAGAGGTGGAGTATAGCAGGGTTTGGTCCAAGTGCCCACGAGGGAGTTGGTGTCAAGCTGACAAACCTGTGCCAGATGATTTCACGGGAGCAGATGTAAACACCCAATTCTCCTCCACTACTACAAACCCAGAAATACACTATCGTCCTGTAACTATGCACCAGCAGGGTGGAAAGAGGTATGGTAATAAAAGAGAGACTGCCTCTGGAGTCTGTGATGCAGGTCAGGTATTTTCTCTACTGCTAGAAGACCCTTCTTGGTACCCTTTTTAGGAGTTTTCTACTATTTCTGCATCTAAATGAACACAACAAAGAATACAAATGTTTAAATCCAGCAATTTAGCACATTTTCTTAATGCATACTATTACCGTGTAGCATAGCCTTCTCAGTGTGATGTTTACTTATGTGAGTACCAAATGGACTCAGAGGTCACGTTTCTCTCTCGTATAAACAGTCTTTCATCAGTCACGGAATGTACAGAATGAATATAGTCTCTTGTAGACCCTGTCTTTAGATAACCAGATGAATGAGGAAGGATCACTTACCAATATTATGCCAAAAACACTTAATACTGAAGAAAAAGAAACCGTCTTTTCCTCCGAAGGAACAAACTTTCACAAAATCCAAGAATTACTGTGTGCTAAATTTAAAATCTTACTGTCCCACTTGTCTCACAAAGGGAAGAATTATTTTGTTTGGAGAAATGTATTTAAACTCCAAATTCTCCTCAGAAGGTCTTATTTCTCAGCTACTCAACGATTTCTCCTCACTGAAAAAACACAAACTACAAAAATTGGGAATTAATCCTCGTGTAGGGTGACTAGACATCCCGGAATAGCCCCAACAGTCCCGTTTTTTCAATGACTGTCCCGGCGTCCCGATACTTTTTACAAAAACAGATAAATGTCCCGATTTTGAGAGAGGGTTGGAGAAGCACGCACATTTATCACTGTGCTGTGAAGGCTCACGTTCACACCGGCCCTCTCAATGCACTAGGGACTTAGTTTTGTTTAAAAAAGTTTCCTACTGTGCTGTCTGAATTAATTCAGGTGGCACAGCAGGATTTAATGGGGGGTGAATCGACCTCCGAAGAGCCCATTCCCCCCCAACCCCCCGCCAGAAACACAAAGGTACCTAGCAACAAACCTTAGCATGGCCAAGGATGTCTTTAATTTTCATGATATATATATATATTTTTTTTTTTTAAATCCAGCATTCATTCTCTCTCTCTCTCTCTCTCTCTCTCTCTCTCTCTCTCTCTCTCTCTCTCTCTCTCTCTCTCTCTCTCTCTCTCTCTCTCTCTCTCTCTCTCTCTCTCTCTCTCTCTCTCTCTCTCTCTCTCTCTCTCTCTCTCTCTCTCTCTCTCTCTCTCTCTCTCTCTCTCTCTCTCTCTCTCTCTCTATATATATATATATATATATATATATATATATATTCACTGAAAAAACCATAGGTTTTAGGGACAGTTATAGTTAGTTGGACATTTCACTCGTACAAAACCATAGAAATTCCCCCGTTATAGTTAGTTCAGCTAACTATAACTCGCGCCCCGCAATGCACTGCTGATGACGTCACATATTACATCACTCATGACATGGTCAGTGACATCACTGATGACATCACTGATGACATCATCCAGTGACTGTGTGTTTCTGTAAAGTTTAAATATGTTTAATATATATAGGGAAAGGCGTATTGAAGAATGAGTGGGTGTATAAGTGTCTGAATGGATTATTTAGTACGTGAGTGACTGACTCTACAAGTGAGTGATTAAATGCATCTTACTGAATGCATGGGTTAGTGACTAAACTGTGTGAATGTCTGTATCCGTCTGTCTGTTGGTTTGTAAGCGGCTGCATGGCTTTCTGAATAGCTACATGAGTGTCTACATGGGTTATTGATTGATTGTCTGAGTATCTGTATGGGTGCCTGAGTGTTTGTGTGGGTGGGGTGTGTGTGAGTGTGTGCATAGAAGTGTGAGTTGGTGATTCACTGGGTGCATGGTTTCAAGAGTGCATCTGTGATGGACTGTATGGGTGGGTGAGTGTGTGTATGGGTGTGTTAGTGATTGAATGTATATCTCAGTGGTACATGTGTGAGTAACTACATATGTGAAAGGCAGTATATATGTGTGTTGGAGTATATAAATGGCTATAAGTGAGAGTGTGTGATTGTGAGAGTGGCTGTATGGATGAGTGTGTACTTGTATCAGTGATTGTATAAGAGCGTAAGAATGTGCTAGTATTTGTATGAGTAAGTGAGCTGGTGTGTGTATAACTATATAGGTGAGTAAATGGGTGTGTGATTAAGTTTTTTGCATGACTGACTAGGTGTGTGAGTACCTCTATGGATGAGTGGCGGTGTGTGAGTGTTTATATAGGTGTATGAGTGCATATGATAGTCCTGTACTGAGTGACTAAGTATGAGTGACTGTACGGGTGAGTGAGTGGATGTGTGTGTAGACCTAAGAATCAGTGAGTGGGTATGTAGTTTTTGGTGTTGGAGTGTCTATGGTTTTGAGAATGGCAGTCTGTAATTTAGAGTGGGTGTATCAAAAGTTATATTAGGGTGTGAGAAGATGCATGAAATTATCACATGGATGACATCATCAGTGATGTCATTTGAGATGTCATCAGTGATGTCATCAGTGATGTCACTGACCATGTCATGAGTGATGTAATATGTGACGTCATCAGCAGTGCATTGCGGGGCGCGAGTTATAGTTAGCTGAACTAACTATAACGGGGAATTTCTATGGTTTGTACGAGTGAAATGTCCAACTAACTATAACTGTCCCTAAAACCTATGGTTTTTCAGTGAATTTCAAAGGTTTTTTAAATGCTAATTTCTAACTATAACGTGTCTGAAACCTTTGGTTTTTTCAGTGAATTTCAAAGGCTTTTTAAATGCTAATTTCTAACTATAACGTGCCTGAAACCTATGATTTTTAAGTGAATTTCAAAGGTTTTTTTAAATGCTAGTTTCTAACTATGCCTACAGAGGTAGGACATGTGAAGAAAGAAGAAAAAACGCACAGAAAGAAGCAAAAGATGTGCAGAAAGAACCAACAGAGGAGCAGAAAGAGGCCTTGTTGCAAAATCATCCTGTGCCCACAACTTTTTCAGACGGGTACTGGTGGTAACTGACTGACTAACCAGAGCCAGTGCTATGCTAAAAGACACTTAGAATACAGTGAAAACACCTACATACACTAGGGACCACTATGCGTTGGGGTACCCCTGTGATTAGCATGACCTCCTCTGCAAGTCCCTAGTACATAATAGGGCAGGGGGATTAAAACTACCTCTTAAAACGCGCTACAGGGCGCGTTTGCACAGTGGTGAAGGGAGGGGGGGCCTGAGGTGACGTGTGCAAACGCACCCCGTGGCGCGTTTTAAGTTGCGGGATTAAGTCCCCTTGAATTCTGAGGGTCCCTAGGGCCCAAATAGCCCCCCAGGTACCTACAGTTAGGACCACAGAGCTGAGTTGCAGAGAGGCGTTCCGAGGCCACGCACCTTTTTCACCTCTCTGCAACGCAACTCTGTTGTGCTTACTGAAGGTACCTGGTGGGCTAGTTGGCCCCAGGGTCCCTCAGGATTCAAAGGGAATTAATTCCCCAACTTAAAACGCACCACAGGGCGTGTTTGCGCACATGTCACCTGAGGCCCCGCCCCTCCCTTCACCACTGTGCAGACGCGCCCCGTGGTGCGTTTTAAGTTGGGGGATTAGGTCACCTTGAATCCTGAGGGTCCCTGGGGCCCAACTAGCCCACTAGGTACTTCCAGTAAGCACCACAGGCCTGCGTTGCAACGCCTGTAACAAATTGTGCAGTTGTGTTTAGGTAGTGAAGAGGGTCGTGCTGGGGGTAGTGTTTTAGGGTTTAGGGTAGTGCAGTGGTATTTGTGTAGTGTAGGGGGTCATGCTGGGGGTAGATTTAGGGTTTAGGGTAGTGCAGTGGTGTTTGGGTAGTGTAGGGAGTCATGATGGGGGGAGTGTTTTAGGGTTTAGGGAGGTGCAGTGGTGTTTGGGTAGTGTAGGGGGTCGTGCTGGGGGAGTGTTTTAGGGTTTAGGGCAGTGCAGTGGTGTTCGGGTAGTGTAGGGGGTCGTGCTGGGGGAGAGTGTTTTAGGGTTTAGGGCAGTGCAGTGGTGTTCGGGTAGTGTAGGGGGTCGTGCTGGGGGAGTGTTTGAGGGTTTAGGGCAGTGCAGTGGTGTTCGGGTAGTGTAGGGGGTCATGCTGGGGGTGGTGTTTCAGGGTTTAGGGCAGTGCAGTGGTGTTCGGGCAGTGTAGGGGGTGGTGTTTCAGGGTTTAGGGCAGTGCAGTGGTGTTCGGGCAGTGTAGGGGGTCGTGCAGGGGTGGTGTTTCAGGGTTTAGGGCAGTGGTGTTCGGGCAGTGTAGGGGGTCGTGCTGGGGGTGGTGTTTCAGGGTTTGGGGCAGTGCAGTGGTGTTCGAGCAGTAAAGGGGGTCGTGCTGGGGGTGGTGTTTCAGGGTTTAGGGCAGTGCAGTGGTGTTCGGGCAGTGTAGGGGGCGGTGCAGGGGTGGTGTTTCAGGGTTTAGGGCAGTGCAGTGGTGTTCGGGCAGTGTAGGGGGTGCTGCAGGGGTGGCGTTTCAGGGTTTAGGGCAGTGCAGTGGTGTTCGGGCAATGTAGGGGGTCATGCAGGGGGTGGTGTTTCAGGGTTTAGGGCAGTGCAGTGGTGTTCGGGCAGTGTAGGGGGTCGTGCTGGGGCTGGTGTTTCAGGGTTTAGGGCAGTACAGTGGTGTTCGGGCAGTGTAGGGGGTCGTGCTGGGGCTGGTGTTTCAGGGTTTAGGGCAGTGCAGTGGTGTTCGGGCAGTGTCAGGGGTTGTGCTGGGGCTGGTGTTTCAGGGTTTAGGGCAGTGCAGTGGTGTTCGGGCAGTGTAGGTGGTCGTGCTGGGGCTGGTGTTTCAGGGTTTAGGGCAGTGCAGTGGTGTTCGGGCAGTGTAGGGGTCATGCTGGGGCTGGTGTTTCAGGGTTTAGGGCAGTGCAGTGGTGTTCGGGCAGTGTAGGGGTCTTGCTGGGGCTGGTGTTTCAGAGTCTAGGGCAGTGCAGTGGTGTTCGGGCAGTGTAGGGGTCTTGCTGGGGCTGGTCTTTCAGGGTTTAGGGCAGTGCAGTGGTGTTCGGGCAGTGTAGGGGGTCGTGCTGGGGGTGGTGTTTCAGGGTTTAGGGCAGTGCAGTGGTGTTTGGGCAGTGTAGGGGTCATGCTGGAGGTGGTGTTTCAGGGTTTAGGGCAGTGCAGTGGTGTTCGTGCAGTGTAGGGGGTGTTGTTTCAGGGTTTAGGGCAGTGGTGTTCAGGCAGTGTAGGGGGTCTTGCTGGGGTTGATGTTTCAGGGTTTAGGGCAGTGCAGTGGTGTTCGGGCAGTGTAGGGGGTCGTGCTGGGGGTGGTGTTTCAGGGTTTAGGGCAGTGCAGTGCTGTTCCGGCAGTGTAGGAGGTCGTGCAGGGGGTGGTGTTTCAGGGTTTAGGGCAGTGCAGTGGTGTTCGGGCAGTGTAGGGGGTCATGCTGGGGGTGGTGTTTCAGGGTTTAGGGCAGTGCAGTGGTGTTCGGGCAGTGTAGGGTGTCGTGCAGGGGGTGGTGTTTCAGGGTTTAGGGCAGTGCAGTGGTGTTCGGCCAGTGTAGGTGGTCTTGCTGGGGGTGGTGTTTCAGGCTTTAGTGCAGTGGTGTTCGGGCAGTGTAGGGGGTCTTGCTGGGGGTGGTGTTTCAGGGTTTAGGGTAGTGCAGTGGTGTTCGGGCAGTGTAGGGGGTCGTGCTGGGGCTGGTGTTTCAGGGTTTAGGGCAGTGCAGTGGTTTTCGGGCAGTGTAGGCGGTCGTGCTGGGTCTGGTGTTTCAGGGTTTAGGGCAGTGCAGTGGTGTTCGGGCAGTGTACAGGGTTGTGCTGGGGCTGGTGTTTCAGGGCTTAGGGCAGTGCAGTGGTGTTCGGGCAGTGTAGGGGGTCGTGCTGGGGGTGGTGTTTCAGGGTTTAGGGCAGTGCAGTGGTGTTCGGGCAGTGTAGGGGGTCGTGCTGGGGGTGGTGTTTCAGGGTTTAGGGCAGTGCAGTGGTGTTCGGGCAGTGTAGGGGGTCGTGCTGGGGCTGGTGTTTCATGGTTTAGGGCAGTGCAGTGGTGTTCGGGCAGTGTAGGGGGTCGTGCTGGGGGTGGTGTTTCAGGGTTTAGGGCAGTGCAGTGGTGTTCGGGCAGTGTAGGGGGTCATGCTGGGGGTGGTGTTTCAGGGTTTAGGGCAGTGCAGTGGTGTACGGGCAGTGTAGGGGTCTTGCTGGGGGTGGTGTTTCAAGGTTTAGGGCAGTGGTGTTCGGGCAGTGTAGGGGGTCTTGCTGGGGGTAGTGTTTCGGGGTTTAGGGCAGTGCAGTGGTGTTCGTGCAGTGTAGGGGGTCGTGCTGGGGGTGGTGTTTCAGGGTTTAGGGCAGTGCAGTAGTGTTCGGGCAGTGTAGGGGATCGTGCAGGGGGTGGTGTTTCAGGGTTTAGGGCAGTGCAATGGTGTTCGGGCAGTGTAGGGGGTCGTGCTGGGGGTGGTGTTTCAGGGTTTAGGGCAGTGCAGTGGTGTTCGGGCAGTGTAGGGGGTCGTGCAGGGGTGGTGTTTCAGGGTTTAGGGCAGTGCAGTGGTGTTCGGGCAGTGTATGGGTCGTGCTGGGGCTGGTGTTTCAGGGTTTAGGGCAGTGCAGTGGTGTTCGGGCAGTGTAGGGGTCTTGCTGGGGGTGGTGTTTCAGGGTTTAGGGCAGTGGTGTTCGGGCAGTGTAGGGGGTCTTGCTGGGGGTGGTGTTTCAGGGTTTAGGGCAGTGCAGTGGTGTTCGGGCAGTGTAGGGGTCTTGCTGGGGGTAGTGTTTCAGGGTTTAGGGCAGTGCAGTGGTGTTCGGGCAGTTTAGGGGTCGTGCAGGGGTGGTGTTTCAGGGTTTAGGGCAGTGCAGTAGTGTTCGGGCAGTGTAGGGGTCTTGCTGGGGGTGATGTTTCAGGGTTTAGGGCAGTGCAGTGGTGTTCGGGCAGTGTAGGGGTCTTGCTGGGGGTAGTGTTTCAGGGTTTAGGGCAGTGCAGTGGTGTTCGGGCAGTGTAGGGGTCATGCTGGGGGTGGTGTTTCAGGGTTTAGGGCAGTGCAGTGGTGTTCGGGCAGTGTAGGGGGTCATGAAGGGGGTGGTGTTTCAGGGTTTAGGGCAGTGCAGTGGTGTTCGGGCAGTGTAGGGGGTCGTGCTAGGGTATGTGTTTCAGGGTTTAGGGCAGTGCAGTGGTGTTCGGGCAGTGTAGGGGGTCGTGCAGGGGCTGGTGTTTCAGGGTTTAGGGCAGTGCAGTGGTGTGCGGGCAGTGTAGGGGGTCGTGCTGGGGGTAGTGTTTTAGGGTTTAGGGTAGTGCAGTGGTGTTTGTGTAGTGTAGGGGTCATGTTTTAGGGTAGTGCAGTGGTGTTTGGGTAGTGTAGGGGGTCGTGCTGGGGGTAGTGTTTTAGGATTTAGGTTAGTGCAGTGGTGTTTGGGTAGTGTAGGGGTCGTGCTGGGGGTAGTGTTTTAGGGTTTAAGGTAGTGCAGTGGTGTTTGTGTAGTGTAGGGGGTCGTGCTGGGGGTAGTGTTTTAGGTTTTAGGGTAGTGCAGTGGTGCTTGTGTAGTGTAGGGGGTCGTGCTGGGGGTAGTGTTTTAGGGTTTAGGGTAGTGCAGTGGTGTTTGTGTAGTGTAGGGGGTCATGTTTTAGGGTAGTGCAGTGGTGTTTGGGTAGTGTAGGGGGTCGTGCTGGGGGTAGTTTTTAGGATTTAGGTTAGTGCAGTGGTGTTGGGGTAGTGTTTTAGGGTTTAGGGTAGTGCAGTGGTGTTTGTGTAGTGTAGGGGGTCATGCTGGGGGTAGTGTTTTAGGGTTTAGGATAGTGCAGTGGTGCTTGTGTAGTGTAGGGGGTCGTGCTGGGGTAGTGTTTTAGGGTTTAGGGTAGTGCAGTGGTGTTTTTGTAGTGTAGGGGGTCATGTTTTAAGATGCAACGCTCCAATACCTGACCAGTCTGCACTACATAAAACTGCAAAAAAACTAAAAATAAAAAGTGTTTTGCACACTTTTGTCATTGGGCTATATGTGGGCTACATCTGGGTAATATTTGTGCTACATTTGGGCTCTTTTTCACTGGTGGCCATCTTGGAAGACTTCTTTGTTATGAAGTTTCCTAATTTCCTCATTTACTGCAGTCTCCTCAGTAGGAAATGCTTTCAGTTTTTTACTTTGATTCCATCAAGAAGGCATTCAGATGTGTCACACATTTGCCATAAATTCAGAATGTTATTACTCTAGTTGTTCATTAGATCACTGTAGTAAAGCTACTGCTCACCAAGGAGTTAACTGGAAGTCTACTGCTGGTATTGAAAGTGATTGTTTCAGTCTGCATGTCAGAAGTTTCTAATGAAATAGAAGAGGATTTGAGATCTCACTTAAAACATGCACTAAATTTTCTTTTTGCAGCACTAACCATAATTTCTATGGCAAAATGAACCCCCTCATTTTGTTCCTTTTTAAATTAAATGTTTTAAGTGTTACCAATTTATTCCAATCAAGATGGCTTCAGGTGTGCCATACTTTTGTCATAAGTAAGGCTGTTAGCACTCTAGTTGTTCTTTAGAACACTCTGGGAAGCTGCAGTAGAACACAAAGGCATCAACTGACAGGCTGCTCCTGTTGAAATATAACAGGAAGATATTTGAGATCTCACTTAAAACATGTCCTAATTTTTCTTTCTACAGCACTAACCATAATTTCTATGGCAAAATGAACCCCCTCATTTTGTTCCTTTTTAAATTAAATATTTTAAGTGTTACCAGTTTATTCCAATCAAGATGGCTTCAGGTGTGCCATACTTTTGTCATAAGTAAGACTGTTAGCGCTCTAGTTGTTCTTTAGAACACTCTGGGAAGCTGCAGTAGAACACAAAGGCATCAACTGACAGGCTGCTCCTGTTGAAATATAACAGGAAGATATTTGAGATCACACTTGAAACATGTCCTCATTTTTCTTTCTACAGCACTAACCATAATTTCTATGACAAAATGAACCCCATCATTTTGTTCCTTTTTAAATTAAATGTTTTAAGTGTTACCAGTTTATTCCAATCAAGATGGCTTCGGGTGTGCCATACTTTTGTCATAAGTAAGGCTGTTAGCACTCTAGTTGTTCTTTAGAACACTCTGGGAAGCTGCAGTAGAACACAAAGGCATCAACTGACAGTCTCTGCCCTTGTTGGATGTACATGTTTTACTGAGAATGTCAGACTTCATTCTCACATGACTGAGAAAGATAATGTGAATTTACAGAAAATATGCTCTCATTTTAGCTTCTGGGGCACCTTCCAAAACTGTATGGGACAAGCATGTGAAAATAGTTCTCTCAAACATGATTCATGATATCCCAGCAGAAGGTTTTTCACAGGGTAAAATCACCTTAGAACACACCACAATTCCTGAAATTAGTATGGTACCATCAACAAATGAATTCTAATGTAACTAAAGTCTGTTATCACCCTTTATAGTTCTCCTTTTGGTAACCCTCAAAATCTTCGATTCACTACAATGCATTTCAATGGTACTATCATTTATATTGGTCCCAAGATGGCTGCCAGCAATTCCAGGATGAAGTGCTGACAGCCAATCAGATCTCACGATGACATGTGTGGTTAGGCTCCGCCCAGATATATATGTGTTTTTACTTTTGATTTTCTCAGCAACTACTGAACGGATTTACACCATTTAACAAAAGGGTTCTTTTTGAACCAAGAACTACCTCTTTGCCAAATTTGGTGTAATTCCGTTCAGCAGTTCGGGCTGTAGCCGTGTCTAAAGTTTCCTATGGGAAAATGAATGGGGAAAACACGTTTTGGGACCCCCTTTTTTTCTCGGCCCCCGCTTGACGAATCACCCTGAGACTTTCAGGGTAGGAGCGGACCGGAGCGGGCCATAAAGTTTGAAAATTTCGCGAAGATTCGTCAACCGACGCAAGAGTTATTTCAAATAGAATGTCGCGGATTTCCTATGGCAAATAGGTCCTAACTATAACTATCTACTGGCGACCGCCAGTAGATAATATATATATAGCCTAGGGTGGCCAACTGGCATGGGTGCAAATTAAGGACGGTGAGTGTAAAAATTCAGGACAAAGGGTCAAAATTCCGGACAAAAATTCAGGACAGAAGGTCAAAATTCAGGACATAACTTCGGGACAAAGGGTACGTTTTACAGACACATCAGAGGAAGTTGCGCGATAGTATATAAGTAAGTAAATAGACAATCAACATAAGTACAAGTCAAAATACGTTTATATTAGGTTGAGACGATCATGCACTTCACGGTTTTTCGGTGTGCGCGCAGCTTTAAGCAACTGTGCAGGTCTTTTTGTGGTATTGCACAAGTTACTAACTTGTGTAACGATATATCTGTAAGAGACAGTAGTTAGTGATAGATTCCTTACCTTAGAATATCCCCAGGCGTCAGGCTGGATCCGGAAAGTTTTGCGTAGCAGTACCCTTGCGCGTCGGTAGGCGGCGTCGTGCGGCTCCGCGTCCGTCGTCGGCGTCGTGATCGCCGGGATGACGTCGCGGGCAGTACTTAGACGCCGCCCCTGCGCGCTGACGTCAGTTCTGTACACGACTTTCCGCGCCAGGAACGCAGAGCCATGCAAGAAGCTGACACAGGTGTCTGAAAAATACTAGGGCCCTGAAAGGGATGTCCTTAACCCTAGAAATCAGTTCGCAGAACGGGGAGGATGGGTGGGGCGGTAGGAATCTATCACTAACTACTGTCTCTTACAGATATATCGTTACACAAGTTAGTAACTTGTGCATCTGAAAGAGACACGTTAGTGATAGATTCCTTACCTTAGAATAGATACCCCAGCAATACCAACCCCGGTGGTGGGTCTGCGAACAAAGATCAGACAAGGAAGTCCTGGAGGACAGAACGGCCAAAGAAGCCGTCCCTTCGGACCTGACTGTCAAGGCAGTAATGCTTAGTAAACGTGTGCAGCGAGGCCCACGTAGCTGCCTGACAGATAACCGGCAGCGGAACACCGCGGCCCAAGGCCGTGGTAGCAGCCGTTGCCCTGGTGGAATGGGCACGCAGCCCAACAGGAGGCTCCTTCTTAGCCAAAGAATAGCAGGTCTTGATGCACAAGGTAACCCAGCGGGAGATGGTCCTCTTGTGCACCGCCCGACCTTTTGGCGCCCACGTAGCCAACAAAGAGCTGGTCATCCACCCGGAAGTGTTTTGTGCGGTCGATATAGAAGGAGAGCGCACGTTTTGGGTCCAGACGGTGGAGCCTCTCTTCCTCTCTGGAAGGATGCGGAGGCGGAAAGAAGGTGGGCAAAGTGATGGTCTGCCCAATGTGGAAAGCAGTAACCACCTTTGGCAAGAAGGACGGACGCGTCCGAAGAACAACCTTGTCTGGATGAACAGACAGAAAGGGAGGTTTGCAAGAAAGAGCCTGGAGCTCACTCACCCGCCGAGCGGAGGTGATGGCCACCAGAAAGGCTGCCTTTAGAGTCAGAAGACGAAGAGGACAGTTATGCAGAGGCTCAAAGGGAGCGCACATTAAAAAGGTAAGAACCAAGTTCAAGTCCCACTGAGGCATTACAAACGGAACAGGAGGGAAGAGGTGAGTAATGCCTTTTAAGAACCTGTTAACAACAGGGGACTTGAAAGGGAGGGCTGATCAGGGAGCCTGAGGAAGGCCGAGATAGCACAAAGATAACCCTTGATGGTACCCAGGGTAGAACCCTGTTGGGCCAGAGAGAGAAGGAACAGAAGGACCTCAGAAAGAGGGGCAGAAAGGGGATCCACAGCCTTTGCTGTGCACCATGCCACAAATTTGTTCCACCTGCAGGCGTATACCACCTTAGTGGAGGGACGCCTGGCTGCCAGAATCACATCACAAACTTCGGGAGGCAAGTCGAAAGGAATCAACTGCCGCCGCTCAATCTCCACGCAAGCAGGTGTAGACTGGACAGGTTCGGGTGGAGGACCGTCCCCTGCTGCTGCGACAGAAGATCCTCCCGAAGAGGCAGACGGATCGGGGGATCTATGCTCATATTGAGTAGCTCGGGATACCAAACTCTTCGAGCCCAGTCCGGAGCCACAAGAATGACTTGGGCCCGGTCGTGCCGAATCTTCTTCAACACTCTGGGTAGAAGTGGTATAGGCGGAAAGGCGTACAACAGACCGCAACTCCACTCGCGACGAAAGCGTCGCCGAGCGAGTGCCGCCTTGGAAATTCCAACGCGCAGAACTGATGACATTGCGCGTTCTCTTCGGTGGCGAATAGATCTAACCAAGGCTCTCCCCACTGTAGAAAGAGTCCTTGCGCCACTTCCGAGTGAAGACGCCATACGTGATCCATCATGCACCTGCGGCTGAGTTCGTCCGCCCTGGCGTTCAGAGAACCTGCCAGGTGTTGAACCATCAGGAACATGCCCTGATGTTCCAGCCATGTCCAGAGGCGCAGAGCCTCCTGACAAAGGGTCCAAGACCCCACCCCGCCCTGTTTGTTGCAGTACCACATGGCGGTGGTGTTGTCTGTGAACACCTGCACTACCTTCCCTTTGACAGAGGGAAGGAATGCCTTGAGTGCAAGCCGGATCGCCCGGAGCTCCAGAAGGTTGATATGGAGCCGGGACTCCGCCCGGAGACCAGAGGCCTCTGATCTCCGCCTCTCCCAAGTGACCGCCCCATCCCAGAAGGGACGCGTCCGTCACAACTGTATGCTCTGGCTGGGGAAGGGAGAGGGATCTGCCCATGACCCATTGCCGGTTCGAGAGCCACCACTGCAACTGTTTTGCAGTCCCCTCCGAGATCTGGACGTGATCGGACAGGTTGCCCTGGTGCTGCGCCCACTGGAACTGCAGGTCCCACTGCAGAGCCCGCATATGCCATCTGGCATGATTGACCAGCAGGATGCAGGAGGCCATGAGGCCCAGCAGCCTCAGGGTCATCCTTACCGAAACCCAGGATAAAGGCCGAAAGATCGGAATCATAGCCTGAATATCCCGGACTCGCCGTTCGGGAGGATAGGCCCGAAACTGCGTCGTGTCCAGAACTGCTCCGATGAAAAGGAGCTGTGGAGAAGGAATCAGATGCGACTTCGGCACATTGATGGAGAACCCCAGCGAGTGCAGGAGTTCGGCCGTAGTCTGGAGGTGGGAGACGACTGCCTGGGACGAGCCCGCCTTCAGCAGCCAGTCGTCGAGGTAGGGGAAGACTGAAACCCCTGCCCGGCGCAGATGAGCCGCGACCACCGCCATCACTTTCGTGAACACCCGAGGGGCACTTGTAAGGCCAAAGGGGAGCACGGTGAACTGAAAATGCTCGTGGCCTACCGTGAACCGAAGGTAACGCCGGTGGGCCGGCAGGACGGGGATGTGGAAATATGCGTCCTGCAAGTCCAACGCTACCAACCAGTCTCCAGGGTCGAGGGCAGTCAAGACCTGAGCTAGGGTGAGCATCTTGAACTTCTCCTTCCGGAGGAAGCGATTGACGTTCCGGAGGTCCAAGATAGGACGCATGTCCTCCTTGTCCTTTTGGGCACCAGAAAGTAGTGGGAGTAGCAACCACGCCCTACTTCTGGGGTCGGAACATGCTCGATGGCCCTCTTGGTCAAGAGGGCCGTGACTTCCTTCTGTAGAAGCACCAAGTGATCCCCTGACATGCGGTGGAGTTGAGGTGGCATGGCTGGGGGGTGGTCTCGAAGGGGAGGGAGTAGCCCCTTCGGACAATGTCCAAGACCCACCTGTCCGAGGTGATGGTGCGCCAGTGGGGAAGGTGATGGCGGACCCTGCCCCTACTGGCGTGCCGTGCACCTGAAAGGAGGGACTAGGAGGGCTTGGAGGCCGCGGACGGGTTGGAGGTGGTGGCCTGACCCGCACGCTGGTTGCCCGATCCGCCACGGCGGAATCCACGTCCTCGGCCACGCGAAGACGCCTGCTGCGCGGGCCGGTGGCTGGGCTGCTGACGTGAAGGGGCGCCCCTACCGTGGCCACGATAGGGGCGAAAAGCAGAAGGCAGCGGAGGGCGTGTAGCAGAAAGGCCCAGGGACTTGGCAGTAGCCCGTGAGTCCTTAAAGCGCTCCAACGCATGGTCTGCTTTGGACCCAAAAAGACCGACTCCATCAAAGGGCATGTCCATGAGAGTATTCTGGACATCCCCTGAAAAACCAGTGGTTCTCAGCCAGGCGTGGCAGCGGAGCGCCACCGTCGTTGCAATCGACCTGCCCAGCGAGTCGGCGGTGTCAAGGCCACAACGGATAGTGTATTTGGCCGCATCCCTTCCTTCCGCAATGGCGCGGGAAAGCAGTGCCTGGACCTCCTCAGGGCACTGGGGCAAAACATCCGCCACCGAATCCCACAGAGAGTGGGTATAGCGGCCCAAAAGACAAGCGGTGTTAACGGACCGCAAGCCAGCACTGGAGGAAGAAAAACCTTTCTTCCCAAACTGATCCAGGCGTTTGGATTCCCTATCCGGAGGAGCGGTAGGGAAGGCGGTTTGGGAAGCGGAGGCTTGGACAACCAAGCTCTCAGGAGTGGGGTGGACAGAAAGAAACAGGGGGTCGCCCGGAGCTGGGCGATGGCGTCGTGACACGTTCCGATCCACAGGAGCCCCTGTGTTGGGCTTGGACCAGGCGCCCAAAAGAACGTCTGTGAGGGCGTCGTTAAACGGCAGCACAGTCTCCGTAGAGGAGGCTGCCGGCTGAAGCACCTCTGTCAAGATGTTAGGCTTGACCGTCAAAGTAGGGAGCTGGAGACGTAAGGCCCCAGCAGCCCTACGCAACACCGTACCAAAATTGGCCCCCTCCTCCGTAGCCACGGGAGGAGACAGCATGCCAGTGTCAGGAGAAGTATCCAGACCACTGGCCTCCCCTAGACTCTCTGTCCAGTCCTCATCATACTGACAGTTGCGAGTCAGAGGGTCATCAGACCCCTCCCAGTCCTCCTGGTCCTCCTCTGGTTCAAAATAAGGAGGAGGAGGGACATTTGGGACCCAAGGGCCCATCGGCGCCGGAGCCGGCGTCGAGCGACGTCGCTCCGGGTCCATGTCCGGAGCCGGAAGGAACTGGGGGACGACGCCGCCCGGAGCCCAGGGCGGCGTCGAGAACGGCACCGGAGACATCGGCGCCGGCGTCGTGAGGTCGACCGGCGTCGATGGGGGTTGTGGAGCCGGGATCGAGGCCGGGGCCGAAGCCGGAGCCGGGATCGAGGCTGGAGTCCCGGGCGACGCCGGGGCCGGAGCCGCCGGCGACGCCGGAGCAACCCCATCAGGGCCCGCGGGGCCCGAAGGCGCACCGGAGGGGCCTGAAGGCCCGAAGAGGCGGGCCATGGCCGACAGGAACTCCTGTACCTTGGCCGGATCCGCCCCCGAACCCGGAAAGGGCGGGTAGGACGGGGCGACTCCACAGGCAAGTCCGGGGCCGCGGGGCGGGGACGGTGCCGGGAGGGGCCTCAGCCGAGTCGCGAGACCGGCGAGGCGAAGTCCGAGAGCGACGATGCTTCTTGGACTTCTTGTGCTTAGACTTACCGGACGAAGAAGACTTCGACGCCGACGACCGGTGTGCACTCCGCGAGCGACCCCTGGACCTCTCTCGCGACCGGGGCCTCCGTGGAGCCGAATGCCGGGCCTCGAGGAGCTTTCGAGACCGCTCTCGCAAAGCTTTCGGGTTGAGGGCCTGGCATTCGGGACAAGACTCGGTGTCGTGGCCTCGGCCGAGGCAGAAGAGACACTCCCAATGCGGGTCGGTGACGGACATCATCCGCGCACAGGCGCCGCATCGCTTGAAGCCGGGCATCCCTACGACACCTTAAAGATGGAAAAAACAGTGAAAAAATCACCAAAAAGTATGGTCAAAAATTGACCAGGGCACTGCTCTTCCCGGATCTGCGCTTGCTGGCGCGGAAAAAGAAGAACTGACGTCAGCGCGCAGGGGCGGCGTCTAAGTACTGCCCGCGACGTCATCCCGGCGATCACGACGCCGACGACGGACGCGGAGCCGCACGACGCCGCCTACCGACGCGCAAGGGTACTGCTACGCAAAACTTTCCGGATCCAGCCTGACGCCTGGGGATATTCTAAGGTAAGGAATCTATCACTAACGTGTCTCTTTCAGATTCATATGATCATTGTCAGGGCCTATCCGGGACTATGTGGGGAACACAGTCAGGGACTTGGGTAAGGACTGGGAACAGGGTAGATAACAAACACAGAGAGGAGTACAGCGCTGCCCCGGATCACACAGGAAGACAGAGGAGAAAAGGGATCCAAAGGGGAAGCCTGTAGAGGTGAACAAGAAGGGTGAGACTCAGAAAAGAAGGGCACTCATGAGGCGGCTCAGCATTCAGAATCACTAAACCCAGGACGGATGTGCAATACAATTAAACATAAAACAACATTAACAATAAAGGGGATATGTGGGGTAAAGCACTCAGGAGCTCCACACGGTAAGACTGAAGCTCAGTAAGTTCCTTACCCACAATTGCTGTTACAGACACCAACTGGAAATACCCACATATAGGATATGTATACAAAGGCAGGGTCTGTGGAGCTTATACCTATGGTGATGTTATAACAGTAACTCAAAGACAATACTCACAGTGAACAAGAAACACCACCTAGGTAGTCAGCTGTGCCCACGGATCCTGGCGATCAAACAGGAACACGCAAGGCAGTAACAGCAAAGGGGTAGAACTAAATACAAGCACAATAGACAAGGAGCTAGCAAGGAGGAGTGCTTAACAGAAAAGGAAGGAAATCACAGGGCACACTTGGCAGAAATCAGGTAACAAACATACAAGGTAACAGAAGTAAGACAGCAGAATAGAAAGATAGCAAACTAGAACTGGAACCAAGGAGATGGGATGAAAGGCAGGGACTGGAAAAGGATATACAGAAAGGGAGGCTACAAGGGTGTACTAGAATAGTGCAGGGTTAGGAAACCAGAAAACAAAGTAGCATAGGATGCAGAGCTGGGGCAGGAATTGAGCAAAGGCTCAGGGGTCAAAGTAGCACTACAGGTCAGGAACAAGGAAACGTAAAGGCTCAGGAATCAAGGAAGCACTGCAAGCAGTGCTGGTTCAGGAAACAGGAAAATGGCTACAGCTCAGGAAACAAGGAGTCAAGAGCGAACTACAAGCAGTGCAAGTCAGGCACAAGAAAAATAGCTATAGCTCAGGAACTTAGGAAACCAGGTAGCACTGCAGGCAGTGCTAAATCAGGTACAAGGAAAATAGCAGCAGGTCTGGAAAAAGGCAGGACTAAAGCTCAGGAAATACTGGAAACAATAGCAAAGGCTCAGGAAGCACTGGAAACAAGGATTGGTCTCACCGGTAAACAGCTTACAATGACCAACACTGGGCTGAAGGGAGCTGGGGCTTAAAAGAGCTCACAGTAATCATATGCAGCTGGTGTGAGCAGGCTAGCAGCAGCCAGCCACAGGTGATCTGAATTCCTCCACCCATTCTTGGCCTGCAGGGGTGGAGACTAAGCAGTGAGCAGGGAATCCTGGGTGATGGAGTTTTCAGGTATGAGTAGGCTGGCTTCACAAAACCCGGCACGGACTGGGAATGGATGTTAGTTCCCAATAAATGTCCAAATGGCTGGAAGTCAGGCTTTGCATGCAGGGGAGGGTCTGGAAGTTTATTAGAGGACTGGAAAGTCCCCCAGTACAGCCCCCTGGTGGTGGACACGGGAAAGCAGGGAGCAAGTCGTGACAATCATAATCTAATCTATTTATATGGTTACTGCACTGAGTTGGCTAGTCTGATATTTTGTTTATAGTTCATGGTCCTGAGCAGGCATGTTTGGTAAGAGAAGTGGTCAGGAAGATCTGCTCGGATGGACTTTCTTACTAGCATCTAATATCTGAGTACCATTTCGCGATGTGAAGCAGCACTCATAGAATGTAGCTAATTGGGACCTGCAGTGCTGGACTAGAGTGAAGTCCTCCGAGTGGCCAGCTTTATGTGTCAGATCGCTTCACGTATCCCATGTCTGTTCCGCTGGTGATAACTAGTTTAGGGGCTGGTACTGAGTGATGGCTAAGACCCATAGCAGACAGGTCTTGTGTGAGGGTAGGAGCATTAAGCAGGAAAAGGGAGTTATTAACCAGCCTGCATGAGCTATAATTAGCTGCACACTGCTGAGTGTTATGGTATTATTGTGGGCCAGAACTGTTAGATAGGAGCTGACATTACTATATCATGCCCTGGCTAGCCATATATCAGCCCACTTCTTTTAGCTGTATATTGGAAATAGTATACTGATTGGGCTGTTTCATTTCTGTGAGCTGTAAACTGCAGATTCTCTTTGATGCACAGAAGTGTGCTACAGACTAGAAACTGTAAACGTTGTTGAGGCATTATTGTAGATGAGAAGGAGGCACTGTCTTATACATGCAAAACATTTTCTTTTGAAATAGAAGCAAATTGCCAACACGCAGTTTTACTGATAAATGTGTGGAAATGTGGTTTCAGAAAATATGTATCATTTCAACATCACCAAGTAAAGTGTTTAGATTGTTTTGATCCAATTCAAATTCTGTTTCCAGCACACTTTTGAATTACAAACAAGTGGTCCATTTGTGGTTTTCTAACAGCTGATATGTTTCGAACCATTTGCAAAGTTGATTTACATGTATTTAAATGTTTTTGGGTGTTACAAAAAACTGACCGCTTACAGCCTTTGTTTTCACATGCCCTTTACCACCACAAGACTGTCAACTAGTTCACTTTACTATTCTGTCTTTGACTGCAAAGTTAGATCATTTTGTTAAACACCAATCCACATATTAAAAGAATAAGTAGAAATTTGTCAGACGATACAGCCTGACATTTGCCCTCTATTCTTGAACACATAGCACTTGAGACAAGCCGAAAACAAAATTTAAAGGCATCTTTATTGCCCATTCACCTTCTCAATTCAACTCAAACTCATGTTATGGCTGGGATGTATCTGTGATAGTTTGCTAGACTCTGTGCACTTGGTCCTAGGCTGGTTGTGCAAGGGTGTGAAGGCTGTACATTTAGGGTGTTCTTGTGGGTGGTGCTGTAGAGGAGATACATGGTGTTCTGTTGCTCATTATTTCATTAATTCTGTTAAAGTGGAACATTTTGCCATTATCAGTATCCAATTGTTTGGATTGATGCACAAGTTACTAACTTGTGTAACGATATATCTGTAAGAGACAGTAGTTAGTGACAGATTCCTTACCTTAGAATATCCCCAGGCGTCAGGCTGGATCCGGAAAGTTTTGCGTAGCAGTACCCTTGCGCGTCGGTAGGCGGCGTCGTGCGGCTCCGCGTCCGTCGTTGGCATTGCCGGGATGGCGTCGCGGCCAGTACTTAGACGCCGCCCCTGCGCGCTGACGTCAGTTCTGTACACGACTTTCCGCGCCAGGAACGCAGAGCCATGCAAGAAGCTGACATAGGTGTCTGAAAAATACTAGGGCCCTGAAAGGGATGTCCTTAACCCTAGAAATCAGTTCGCAGAACGGGGAGGATGGGTGGGCGGTAAGGAATCTGTCACTGACTACTGTCTCTTACAGATATATCGTTACACAAGTTAGTAACTTGTGCATCTGAAAGAGACACGTTATTGACAGATTCCTTACCTTAGAATAGATACCCCAGCAATACCAACCCCGGTGGTGGGTCTGCGAACAGATTCAGACAAGGAAGTCACGGAGGACAGAGCGGCCAAAGAAGCCGTCCCTCCGGACCTGGCTGTCAAGGCAGTAATGCTTGGTAAACGTGTGCAGCGAGGCCCACGTAGCTGCCTGACATATATCCTGTAGCGGAACACCGCGGCCTAAAGCCGTGGTAGCAGCTGTCGCCCTGGTAGAATGGGCACGTAGCCCAACAGGGGGCTCCTTCTTAGCCAAAGAATAGCAGGCTTTGATACACAAGATTACCCAGCAGGAGATGGTCCTCTTGTGTACCGCCCGACCTTTTGGCGCCCACGTAGCCAACAAAGAGCTGGTCATCCACCCGGAACTGTTGCACAAGTTACTAACTTGTGTAACGATATATCTGTAAGAGACAGTAGTTAGTGACAGATTCCTTACCTTAGAATATCCCCAGGCGTCAGGCTGGATCCGGAAAGTTTTTGCGTAGCAGTACCCTTGCGCATCGGTAGGCGGCGTCGTGCGGCTCCGCGTCTGTCGTCGGCGTCGTGGTCGCCGGGATGACGTCGCGGGCAGTACTTAGACGCCGCCCCTGCGCGCTGACGTCAGTTCTGTACACGACTTTCCGCGCCAGGAACGCAGAGCCATGCAAGAAGCTGACATAGGTGTCTGAAAAATACTAGGGCCCTGAAAGGGATGTCCTTAACCCTAGAAATCAGTTTGCAGAACGGGGAGGATGGGTGGGGCGGTAAGGAATCTGTCACTAACTACTGTCTCTTACAGATATATCGTTACACATGTTAGTAACTTGTGCATCTGAAAGAGACACGTTAGTGACAGATTCCTTACCTTAGAATAGATACCCCAGCAATACCAACCCCGGTGGTGGGTCTGCGAACAAAGATCAGACAAGGAAGTCCCGGAGGACAGAACGGCCAAAGAAGCCATCCCTCCGGACCTGACTGTCAAAGCAGTAATGCTTGGTAAACGTGTGCAGCGAGGCCCACGTAGCTGCCTGACAGATATCCTGCAGCGGAACACCGCGGCCTAAAGCCGTGGTAGCAGCCGTTGCCCTGGTGGAATGGGCACGCAGCCCAACAGGAGGCTCCTTCTTAGCCAAAGAATAGCAGGCTTTGATACACAAGGTTACCCAGCGGGAGATGGTTCTCTTGTGCACCGCCCGACCTTTTTTGGCGCCCACGTAGCACACAAAGAGCTGGTCATCCACCCGGAAGGGTTGTGTGCGGTTGATATAAAAAGAAAGCGCACGTTTTGGGTCCAGACGGTGGAGCCTCTCTTCCTCTCTGGAAGGATGCGGAGGCGGAAAGAAGGTGGGCAAAGTGATGGTCTGCCCAATGTGGAAGGCAGTAACCACCTTTGGCAAGAAGGACGGACGCGTCCTAAGAACAACCTTGTCTGGATGGACAGATAGAAAGGGAGGTTTGCATGAAAGAGCCTGGAGCTCACTCACCCGCCGAGCGGAGGTGATGGCCACCAGAAAGGCTGTCTTCAGAGTCAGAAGACGAAGAGGACAGTTATGTAGAGGCTCAAAGGGAGCGCACATAAGAAAGGTAAGAACCAAGTTCAAGTCCCACTGAGGCATCACAAACGGAACAGGAGGGAAGAGGTGTGTAATGCCTTTTAGAAACCTGTTAACAACAGGGGACTTGAAAAGGAGGGCTGATCAGGAAGCCTGAGGAAGGCCGAGATAGCACAAAGATAGCCCTTGATGGTACCCAGGGCAGAACCCTGTTGGGCCAGGGAAAGAAGGAACAGAAGAACCTCAGAAGGAGGGGCAGAAAGGGGATTCACAGCCTTTGCTGTGCACCATGCCACAAACTTGTTCCACCTGCCGGCGTATACCACCTTAGTGGAGGGACGCCTGGCTGCCAGAATTACATCACAAACTTCGGGAGGCAAGTCGAAAGGAATCAACTGCCGCCGCTCAATCTCCACGCAAGCAGGTGGAGGCTGGACAGGTTGGGGTGGAGGACCGTCCCCTGCTGCTGCGACAGAAGATCCTCCCGAAGAGGCAGACGGATCGGGGGATCTACGCTCATACTGAGTAGCTCGGGATACCAAACTCTTCGAGCCCAGTCCGGAGCCACAAGAATGACTTGGGCCCGGTCGTGCCGAATCTTCTTCAACACTCTGGGTAGAAGTGGTATAGGCGGAAAGGCGTACAACAGACCGCAACTCCACTCGCGACGAAAAGCGTCGCCGAGCGAGTGCCGCCTTGGAAATTCCAACGTGCAGAACTGATGACATTGCGCGTTCTCTTCAGTGGCGAATAGATCTAACCAAGGCTCTCCCCACTGTAGAAAGAGTCCTTGCGCCACTTCCGAGTGAAGACGCCATTCGTGATCCATCATGCACCTGCGGCTGAGTTCGTCCGCCCTGGCGTTCAGGGAACCTGCCAGGTGTTGAACGATCAGGAACATGCCCTGATGTTCCAGCCATGTCCAGAGGCGCAGAGCATCCTGACAAAGGGTCCACGACCCCACCCCGCCTTGTTTGTTGCAATACCACATGGCGGTGGTGTTGTCTGTGAACACCTGCACTACCTTCCCTTTGACAGAGGGAAGGAATGCCTTGAGTGCAAGTCAGATTGCCCGGAGCTCCAGAAGGTTGATATGGAGCCGGGACTCCGCCGGAGACCAGAGGCCTCTGATCTCCGCCTCTCCCATGTGACCGCCCCATCCCAGAAGGGACGCGTCCGTCACAACTGTGTGCTCTGGCTGGGGAAGGGAGAGGGATCTGCCCATGACCCATTGCCGGTTCGAGAGCCACCACTGCAACTGTTTTGCAGTCCCCTCCGAGATCTGGACGTGATCGGACAGGTTGCCCTGGTGCTGCGCCCACTGGAACTTCAGGTCCCACTGCAGAGCCCGCATATGCCATCTGGCATGAGTGACCAGCAGGATGCAGGAGGCCATGAGGCCCAGCAGCCTCAGGGTCATCCGTAACGAAACCCAGGATAAAGGCTGAAAGATCGGAATCAGAGCCTGAATATCCCGGACTCGCCGTTCGGGAGGATAGGCCCGAAACTGCGTCGTGTCCAGAACTGCTCCGATGAAAAGGAGCTGTGGAGAAGGAATCAGATGCGACTTCGGCACATTGATGGAGAACCCCAGCGAGTGCAGGAGTTCGGCCGTAGTCTGGAGGTGGGAGATGACTGCCTGGGACGAGCCCGCCTTCAGCAACCAGTCGTCGAGGTAGGGGAAGACTGGAACCCCTGCCCGGCGCAGATGAGCTGCGACCACCGCCATCACTTTCGTGAACACCCGAGGGGCACTTGTAAGGCCAAAGGGGAGCACGGTGAACTGAAAATGCTCGAGGCCTACCGTGAACCGCAGGTAACGCCGGTGGGCCGGCAGGACGGGGATGTGAAAATAAGCGTCCTGCAAGTCCAACGCTACCAACCAGTCTCCAGGGTCGAGGGCAGTCAAGACCTGAGCTAGGGTGAGCATCTTGAACTTCTCCTTCCGGAGGAAGCGATTGACGTTCCGGAGGTCCAAGATAGGACGCATGTCCTCCTTGTCCTTTTTGGGCACCAGAAAATAGTGGGAGTAGCAACCACGTCCTACTTCTGGGGTCGGAACATGCTCGATGGCCCTCTTGGCCAAGAGGGCCGTGACTTCCTTCTGCAGAAGTACCAAGTGATCCCCTGACATGCGGTGGAATTGAGGTGGCATGGCTGGGTGGGTGGTCTCGAAGGGGAGGGAGTAGCCCCTTCGGACAATGTCCAAGACCCACCTGTCCGAGGTGATGGGACGCCAGTGGTGAAGGTGATGGCGGACCCTGCCCCCTACTGGCGTGCTGTGCACCGGAAAGGAGGGACTAGGAGGGCTTGGAGGCCGCGGACGGGTTGGAGGTGGTGGCCTGACCCGCACGCTGGTTGCCCGAACCGCCACGGCGGTATCCACGTCCTCGGCCACGCGAAGACGCTTGCTGCGCGGGCCGGTGGCTGGGCAGCTGACGTGACTGGGCGCCCCTTCCGTGGCCACGAAAGGGGCGAAAAGCAGAGGTTAGCGGAGGGCGTACAACAGAAAGGCCCAGGGACTTGGCAGTAGCCCGTGAGTCCTTAAACCGCTCCAGCGCATGGTCTGCCTTTGAACCAAAAAGACCGACTCCATCAAAGGGCATGTCCATGAGTGTATTCTGGACATCACCCGAGAAACCAGTTGTTCTCAGCCAGGCGTGGCGACGTAGCGCCACCGTCGTCGCAAGCGATCTGCCCAGCGAGTCGGCGGTATCAAGGCCACAACGTATGGTGTATTTAGCCGCATCTCGCCCTTCCGCAATGGCGCGGGTAAGCAGTGTCTGGACCTCCTCAGAACACTGCGGCAAAACAGCCGCCACCGAATCCCACAGGGAGTGGGTATATCGGCCCAAAAGGCAAGCGGTGTTGACGGACCGCAAGCCAGCACTGGAGGAAGAAAAAGCCTTCTTCCCAAATTGGTCCAGGCGTTTGGATTCCCTATCCGGAGGGGCGGTAGGGAAGGCGGTTTGGGAGGCAGAGGCTTGGACAACCAAGCTCTCGGGGGTGGGATGTTGGGAGAGAAACAATGGGTCGCCCGGAGCAGGGCGATGGCGTCGGGCCACGTTCCTAGCCACAGGAGCCCCTGTGGTGGGTTTGGACCAGGCACCCAAAAGAACGTCAGTGAGTGCATCATTAAACGGCAGCATAGTCTCCGAGGAGGAAGCCGCCGGCTGAAGCACTTCTGTCAGGAGGTTACTCCTGACGGCCACAGTAGGCAACTGGAGATGTAAGGCTCCAGCTGCTCTACGCAACACCGTTGCAAAATTAGCTCCCTCCTCCGTAGCCACGGGAGGAGACAGCATGCCAGTGTCAGGGGAGGTGTCTAGACCACTGGCATCCCCAAGTTCCTCAGCCCAGTCCGGATCATACTCACACTGTAGTGTGAGAGGGTCCTCAGACCCCTCCCAGCTCTCCTGGTCCTCCTCTTGTTCAAAATATGGAGGAGGAGGGACATTTGGGACCCAAGGTCTCATCGGCGCCGGAGCCGGCGTCGAGCGACGTCGGTCCGGCTCCATGTCCGGATCCGGAGAGAGCCGGGGACCGACGCCGTCCGGAGCCCCGGACGGCGTCAGGAACAGCACCGGGGACATCGCCGTCGGCGGAGGCGTTGTAAGGTCAACCGGCGTCGATGGGGGTTGCGGCACCACCGGAGCCGGGATCGAGGCCGGGGCCGGAGCCGAGGCCCGGATGAAGGCTGGTGGGACAGGCGGCGCCGGGACCGGAGTCGACGGCGGCGCCGGGGCAACCCCATTAGGGCCCGCATGGTCCGAAGGCGCACCGGAGGGGCCTGAAGGCCCGAAGAGGCGGGCCATGACCGACAAGAATTCCTGTATTTCGGCCGGAGTCGCCCCCGAACCCGGAAAGGACGGGTAATGCGGGGCGGTTCTACAGGCATGTCCGGGGCCGCGGGGCGGGGACGGTGCCGACTGGGGCCTCAGCCGAGTCGCGAGACCGGCGAGGCGAAGTCTTAGAGCGATGACGCTTCTTAGACTTTTTGTGCTTCGACTTACCCGAGGAGCGCGAAGACTTGGACTCCGACGACCGGCGGGGACTCCGCGACCGGCCCCTCGACCTCTCCCGGGACCGGGGCTTGGTGCGGCGCGGAGCCGACTGCCGGACCTCGAGTAGCTTTCGAGACCGCTCTCGCAAAGTCTTCGGATGAAGTTTCCGGCAGTCAGGGCACGACTTCGTGTCGTGGTCTCGGCCGAGACAGAAGAGACACTCGAGATGTGGGTCCGTGATCGACATCATGCGACCACAGGCTCCGCATGGCTTGAAGCCGGGCATCCCTACGACACCTAGGAGTCGTGAAGACTCGATGAAGAAACAGTGAAAAAATTCACAAAAAAGGTTAGTCAAAAATTGACTAGGGCACTGCTCTTCCTGGATCTGCGCTTACTGGCGCTGAAAAAGAAGAACTGACGTCAGCGCGCAGGGGCGGCGTCTAAGTACTGCCCGCGACGTCATCCCGGCGGTCCCGACGCCGACGACTGACGCGGAGCCGCACGACGCCGCCTACCGACGCGCAAGGGTACTGCTACGCAAAAACTTTCCGGATCCAGCCTGACGCCTGGGGATATTCTAAGGTAAGGAATCTGTCACTAACGTGTCTCTTTCAGATGTGTGCGGTTGAGGTAAAAGGAAAGCGCACGTTTTGGCTCGAAGAGTTTGGTATCCCGAGCTACTCAGTATGAGCGTCGATCCCCCGATCCGTCTGCCTCTTCGGGAGGATCTTCTGTCGCAGCAGCAGGGGACGGTCCTCCACCCGAACCTGTCCAGTCTCCACCTCCTTGCGTGGAGATTGAGCGGCGGCAGTTGATTCCTTTCGACTTGCCTCCCGAAGTTTGTGATGTGATTCTGGCAGCCAGGCGTCCCTCCACTAAGGTGATATACGCCTGCAGGTGGAACAAGTTTGTGGCATGGTGCACAGCAAAGGCTGTGAATCCCCTTTCTGCCCCTCTTTCTGAGGTTCTTCTGTTCCTTCTTTCTCTGGCCCAACAGGGTTCTGCCCTGGGTACCATCAAGGGCTATCTTTGTGCAATCTCGGCCTTCCTTAGGCTTCCTGATCAGCCCTCCCTTTTCAAGTCCCCTGTTGTTAACAGGTTTCTTAAAGGCATTACACACCTCTTCCCTCCTGTTCCGTTTGTGATGCCTCAGTGGGACTTGAACTTGGTTCTTACCTTTTAATGTGCGCTCCCTTTGAGCCTCTACATAACTGTCCTCTTCGTCTTCTCACTCTTAAGACAGCCTTTCTGGTGGCCATCACCTCCGCTCGGCGGGTGAGTGAGCTCCAGGCTCTTTCGTGCAAACGCCCCTTTCTGTCTGTCCATCCAGACAAGGTTGTTCTTAGGGCGCATCCGTCCTTCTTGCCAAAGGTGGTTACTGCTTCCACATTGGGCAGACCATCACTTTGCCCACCTTCTTTCCGCCTCCGCATCCTTCCAGAGAGGAAGAGAGGCTCCGCCGAGTCCGGAGCCACAAGAACGACTTGGGCCCGGTCGCGCCGAATCTTCTTCAACACTCTGGGTAGAAGTGGTATAGGCGGAAAGGCGCACAACAGACCGCAACTCCACTCGCGACGAAAAGCGTCGCCGAGCGAGTGCCGCCTTGGAAATTCCAACGCGCAGAACTGATGACATTGCGCGTTCTCTTCGGTGGCGAATAGATCTAACCAAGGCTCTCCCCACTGTAGAAAGAGTCCTTGCGCCACCTCCGAGTGAAGACGCCATTCGTGATCCATCATGCACCTGCGGCTGAGTTCATCCGCCCTGGCGTTCAGGGAACCTGCCAGGTGTTGAACCATCAGGAAGACGCCCTGATGTTCCAGCCATGTCCAGAGGCGCAGAGCCTCCTGACATAGGGTCCACGACCCCACCCCGCCTTGTTTGTTGCAGTACCACATGGCGGTGGTGTTGTCTGTGAACAACTGCACTACCTTCCCTTTGACAGAGGGAAGGAATGCCTTGAGTGCAAGTCGGATCGCCCGGAGCTCCAGAAGGTTGATATGGAGCCGGGACTCCGGCGGAGACCAGAGGCCTCTGATCTCCGCCTCTCCCATGTGACCGCCCCATCCCAGAAGGGACGCGTCGCCCGCTGTAGCCCGCGAGTCCTTAAAGCGCTCCAGCGCATGGTCTGCCTTGTTGCCAAAAAGGCCGACACCATCAAAGGGCATGTCCATAAGTGTGTTCTGGACATCGCCCGAGAAACCAGTGGTCCTCAGCCAGGCGTGACGGCGCAGCGCCACTGTCGTCGCAAGCGATCTGCCTAGCGAGTCAGCGGTATCTAGGCCACATCAGATAGTATATTTTGCCGCATCTCTTCCTTCCGCAATGGCGCGGGAAAGCAGTGCCTGGGCCTCCTCAGGACACTGGGGCAGGACCTGCGCCACCGAATCCCACAAGGAGTGGGTATATCGGCCCAAAAGGCAAGTGGTGTTGACGGACCGCAAGCCAGCACTGGTGGAAGAAAAGACCTTCTTCCCAAATTGGTCCAGTTTTTTGGATTCCCTATCCGGGGGAGTGGTAGGGAAGGCGCTTTGGGAGGCAGAGGCTTGAACAACCAAGCTCTCAGGGGTGGGGTGTTGGGAAAGGAACAGTGGGTCGCCCGGAGCAGGGCGATGGCGTCGGGCTACGTTCCTATCCACAGGAGCCCCTGTGGTGGGCTTGGACCAGGTGCCCAAAAGAACGTCAGAAAGTGCTTAGTTGAACGGCAGCAGTGGCTCCGCAGAGGTAGCTGCCGGGTGAAGCACTTCCGTCAGGAGGTTAGTCCTGACAGCCACTGTAGGTAACTGGAGGTGCAGGACCTCAGCCGCCCTACGCAACACCAAAGTTTGCTCCCTCCTCCGTTGCCACGGAAGGAGGAGACAGCATGCCATTGTCTGGAGAGGTGTCCAGACCACTGGCCTCCCCAAGTTCCTCAGCCCAGTCCTGATGATACTCACATTGGGCAGGGAGAGGGTCCTCAGACCCCTCCCAGTTCTCTTCGTCCTCCAAATCAGGATCAATGTAAGGAGGAGGGACATGTGGGACCCAAGGTCTCAGCGGCGCCAGAGCCGGCGTCGATCGACACCGGTCCGGCGCCGAGTCCGGATCCGGAGAGAACCGGGGGACGACGTCGCCCGGAGCGTCGTCGTGAACGGCACCGGTGAGATCGACGCAGGTGTCGTGAGGTCAACGGGCGTCGACCGGGGTTGTGGCAGCACAGGGGCCGAGGCCGGGGCTGGTGTTGCTGGCGGCGCCGGGACCGGAGTCGCCGTCGGCGCCGTTGGAACCCCATTAGGGCCCGCGGGGCCTGAAGGCGCACCGGGGGGACCTTGAGGCCCGAAGAGGCAGGCCATGGCCGACAGGAACTCCTGTATTTAGGCCGGAGTCGCCCCCGAACCCGGGAAGTGCGGGTAATGCGGCGGCGGCTCCACAGGCACTCCCGGCGCCGCGGGGACGGTGCCGACGGGACCCTGAGCCGAGTCGGGCGACCGGCCAGGGGAAGTCGTCGAGCGATGACGCTTTTTCGACTTCTTGTGCTTCGACTTACCGGAGGAGTGCGAAGACTTTGACCCCGAAGAACGATGAGGACTCCGCGACCGGCCCCTCGACCTCTCTCGTGAACAAGGCTTGGATTGGCGCGGAGCCGACTGCCGGACCTCGAAGAGCTTTCGAGACCGCTCTCGCAAAGCTTTCGGATGCAAGGCCCGACAGTCAGGGCACGACTTGGAGTCGTGGTCGCGCCCGAGGCAGTAGAGACAAATCTGATGCGGGTCCGTGATCGACATCATTCGACCACAGGCGTCGCATGGCTTGAAGCCGGGCATCCCTACCGACACCATAGGAGTGGAACGACTCGAGAAAACAGTGACAAAAAGTCACAAAAAATACAGTCAAAAAATGACTGGGGGACTGCTCTCTCCGGATCTGCCCTTACTGGCGCGGAAAAAGAAAGAACTGACGTCAGCGCGCAGGGGCGGCGTCTAAGTACTGGCCGCGACGTCATCCTGGCGATCTCGACGCCGACGACGGACGCGGAGCCGCACGACGCCGCCTACCGATGCGCAAGGGTACTGCTACGCAAAACTTTCCGGATCCAGCCTGACGCCTGGGGATATTCTAAGGTAAGGAATCTATCACTAACGGGTCTCTTTCAGATACACATGTCCTACATTGCGACTCAGTGAATTAAGTACATGGTGGCAGAGGTGGACTTACCGGATGAAAGAAAGCATCTAACCAAGTTGATATGCCTCTGTAAATAAATTCAATTATCTTGGCTTGTCTCGAGTGGGCCTACAGGTGAATCAGAACTTAAGCATCCTGTTTTAAGGGCATTCCCCACCACTGGCTAGAAAGTGTGGAGTGAAGTTCTGATGTATCCAATTTAAAAATTCAGACACCTTATTTCCAAATTGTATTAAGTTCCTCCACTCTGTTTCCTGGGAGGGTAGAGTGGTTTAAACCTGGGGAGATTAGCACAGACACTACTAGCTATTTTTTGTCAAACTTCTTTTTATTGATATTTTGCATAAACTCACAATGTATCGCTACACACCGCTCAACGCAGTGAGCTGCTACTGTAAGGCATTAGTGAAGGGTCCGAGCTGTTATATTACACAGGCACATGTCCCTGCCTCTTCTCATAAGGGAGTTCAAAAAGGGAGGTACAGCTTCTAACAGTGGAGAGGCTCGGGTCAAGTCCCACCGTCTATGAGCTACAGGATCTATTAGCACGGCCCGTCTTTCTTTTGCTACGGTGTGTAGCTAATTCCCTCCAACGGGAAGGAAGAATGCCAAGTAACACAAACTCCCCTAACAAAACCCCCTAAAGTAAAAAAAAAAAATAATGTCCCCCCCTCCCCCCACCCACTAATCGATGGTGGCGGCTTGGGTACTGTTGTGCTCCTAATGGATCAGTCATGGGTATATTAAAATTGAAAGAGGTGCATGGCTCTAAATGTAGGAGGACAGACAGCCAGGGGCAGCCCTCGTGAGAGAAATGTAACCAGCGGCCCCCATTTGTACTCGAAGTTTTTGTAGTCGTCCCTGAAGATGTCAGACATTCTTTCGAGGCTGAGTAGTTTCCAGAGTCGGGAATGCCAGGTGGAGACCGCCGGGGACTCCCTCCTCTTCCAAGCAGCTGCAATGGTCACTTTGGCTGCTCCTATACACATCCACATGATGGCTTTGTCGGCTTTGGTTTGGTGTTCAAGTGTTGGATCTCGAAGCCCCAGAAGGCTCTCCGCCATAGTGGTCGGGATGGGATAGCCTAACATGTCTTTAATGTGAGCTAAAATTTCTTCCCAGAAGGGGCGTATAGTAGGACAGTCCCACCATATATGTCTGAAGTCACCTAGAAAACCACAGCCCCTCCAGCATCTATCGGAAGTTTTTGGAAAGATCTTCTTAAGTTTAGCAGGGTACAAGTACCAGTCCATCATAGTTTTGAGATGGGCTTCGCGTAGTTCTATGGAGTGATTACATTTCGGGATATCGGACCACAACCTGGACCACTCCCCATCCGTAATGTCTCGCTGCAGTATGTCTTCCCACATGTTCATGTATCGTGGACGGGGGGAGTGTGCGGTGGTAAGCAGATAATTGTATAGTAATGATAACACCCCTTTCATGGATTCCGCGTTTAAGACAAAGCTCTCAAGTTTCGTGGGGGGACGCGTGGCCGCCTCCCGGATATGGGGGGTAAGGGCCCAATGCATCAGTTGGAGATAGTGGAAATGTTCAGTGTTCTCTAAGCCGTAATCTCGTCTGCAATTGTCAAAGGTGAGAGGGTCTGCGTTGTGGAAAAGATGCGTCAGTGCTAGACACCCCCCTCTCGTTCCAGGCCGTAAAGGGGCCTTCCTGTAGCGCTGGGGGGAAAGCCGAATTAAAGTGGAGGGGAGTGTATGGTGAGGGGAATGAGGTCCATTGCTCATTTCCGGAGACGGAGTCCCATACTTTCAGGGTGGTGCGGGTAGGAGTGCTGATGTAGGCATTCTGGGGTCTCTCCTTCTTGGGGCGCCATATAAGGTCCCATATGGTTCTTCCCGCTATGGAGCGGTCCATGTGGAGCCAGTGTTTCTCAGACTCTCGTTTGGACCATTCCGTCACCACTCGGAGCTGGGCCGCTTTGTAATAGAGACCGACGTCTGGCATGCCCACTCCACCCTCTGTGCGTGGGCGACGCAGTATTGAAAAGGAGAAGCGGGCACGACCACCTTGCCAGATGTATTGTAGCATTAGGCATTTAACTTTCGGGAGAAAATCTTTTTCAAGTTCAATGGGGAGGGCCTGGAAGAGGTATAAAAGCTTGGGGAGAAGCGTCATTTTGATAGCGTGGATGCGGCCCCAGCCAGGAGAGAAAAAGAGGTTTCCACCTCTTAAGATCAGTTTGAATACGGCTGAGGGCGGGTGGAAAGTTGGCACGGAAGAGCCCCTCTACGCGTGGCGTCAATTGGATCCCCAAGTATTGGAGTGAGCTGGAAGTCCATTGAAGCGAAATCTCGGGCCTCCGGTTCTGGAAGTGTAAGGTTAAGGATGCATGATTTGCTAAGGTTGATCTTAAAGCACAAGTTACTAACTTGTGTAACGATATATCTGTAAGAGACAGTAGTTAGTGACAGATTCCTTACCTTAGAATATCCACAGGCGTCAGGCTGGATCTGGAAAGTTTTTGCGTAGCAGTACCCTTGCGCGTCGGTAGGAGGCGTCGTGCGGCTTCGCGTCCGTCGTCGGCACCGCCGGGATGACGTCGCGGGCAGTACTTAGACGCCGCCCCTGCGCGCTGACGTCAGTTCTGTACCCGACTTTCCGCGCCAGGAACGCAGAGCCATGCAAGAAGCTGACATAGGTGTCTGAAAAATACTAGGGCCCTGAAAGGGATGTCCTTAACCCTAGAAATCAGTTCGCAGAACGGGGAGGATGGGTGGGGAGGTAAGGAATCTGTCACTAACTACTGTCTCTTACAGATATATCGTTACACAAGTTAGTAACTTGTGCATCTGAAAGAGACACGTTAGTGACAGATTCCTTACCTTAGAATAGATACCCCAGCAATACCAACCCCGGTGGTGTGTCTGCGAACAAAGATCAGACAAGGAAGTCCCGGAGGACAGAACGGCCAAAGAAGCCGTCCCTCCGGACTGGACTGTCAAGGCAGTAATGCTTTGTAAATGTGTGCAGCGAGGCCCACGTAGCTGCCTGACAGATATCCTGCAGCGGAACACCGCGGCCTAAAGCCGTGGTAGCAGCCGTTGCCCTGGTGGAATGGGCACGCAGCCCAACAGGAGGCTCCTTCTTAGCCAAAGAATAGCAGGCTTTGATACACAAGGTTACCCAGCGGGAGATGGTTCTCTTGTGCACCGCCCGACCTTTTTGGCGCCCACGTAGCCAACAAAGAGCTGGTCATCCACCCGGAAGTGTTGTGTGCGGTTGATATAAAAGGAAAGCGCACGTTTTGGGTCCAGACGGTGGAGCCTCTCTTCCTCTCTGGAAGGATGCGGAGGCGGAAAGAAGGTGGGCAAAGTGATGGTCTGCCCAATGTGGAAGGCAGTAACCACCTTTGGCAAGAAGGACGGTCGCGTCCTAAGAACAACCTTGTCTGGATGGACAGACAGAAAGGGAGGTTTGCATGATAGAGCCTGGAGCTCACTCACCCGCCGAGCGGAGGTGATGGCCACCAGAAAGGCTGTCTTCAGAGTCAGAAGACGAAGAGGACAGTTATGTAGAGGCTCAAAGGGAGCGCACATGAGAAAGGTAAGAACCAAGTTCAAGTCCCACTGAGGCATCACAAACGGAACAGGAGGGAAGAGGTGTGTAATGCCTTTTAGAAACCTGTTAACAACAGGGGACTTGAAAAGGGAGGGCTGATCAGGAAGCCTGAGGAAGGCCGAAATGGCACAAAGATAGCCCTTGATGGTACCCAGGGCAGAACCCTGTTGGGCCAGGGAAAGAAGGAACAGAAGAACCTCAGAAAGAGGGGCAGAGAGGGGATTCACAGCCTTTGCTGTGCACCATGCCACAAACTTGTTCCACCTGCAGGCGTATACCACCTTAGTGGAGGGACGCCTGGCTGCCAGAATCACATCACAAACTTCGGGAGGCAAGTCGAAAGGAATCAACTGCCGCCGCACAATCTCCACGCAAGCAGGTGGAGGCTGGACAGGTTCGGGTGGAGGACCGTCCCCTGCTGCTGCGACAGAAGATCCTCCCGAAGAGGCAGACGGATCGGGGGATCGACGCTCATACTGAGTAGTTCGGGATACCAAACTCTTCGAGCCCAGTCCAGAGCCACAAGGATGACTTGGGCCCGGTCGCGCCGAATCTTCTTCAACACTCTGGGTAGAAGTGGTATAGGCGGAAAGGTGTACAACAGACCGCAACTCCACTCGCGACGAAAAGCGTCGCCGAGCGAGTGCCGCCTTGGAAATTCCAACGCGCAGAACTGATGACATTGCGTGTTCTCTTCGGTGGCGAATAGATCTAACCAAGGCTCTCCCCACTGTAGAAAGAGTCCTTGCGCCACTTCCGAGTGAAGACGCCATTCGTGATCCATCATGCACCTGCGGCTGGAGTTCGTCCGCCCTGGCGTTCAGGGAACCTGCCAGGTGTTGAACGATCAGGAACATGCCCTGATGTTCCAGCCATGTCCAGAGGCGCAGAGCCTCCTGACAGAGGGTCCACGACCCCACCCCGCCTTGTTTGTTGCAGTACCACATGGCGGTGGTGTTGTCTGTGAACACCTGCACTACCTTCCCTTTGACAGAGGGAAGGAATGCCTTGAGTGCAAGTCGGATCGCCCGGAGCTCCAGAAGGTTGATATGGAGCCGGGACTCCGCCGGAGACCAGAGGCCTCTGATCTCCGCCTCTCCCATGTGACCGCCCCATCCCAGAAGGGACGCGTCCGTCACAACTGTGTGCTCTGGCTGGGGAAGGGAGAGGGATCTGCCCATGACCCATTGCCGGTTCGAGAGCCACCACTGCAACTGTTTTGCAGTCCCCTCCGAGATCTGGACGTGATCGGACAGGTTGCCCTGGTGCTGCGCCCACTGGAACTTCAGGTCCCACTGCAGAGCCCGCATATGCCATCTGGCATGATCACCAGCAGGATGCAGGAGGCCATGAGGCCCAGCAGCCTCAGGGTCATCCGTACCGAAACCCAGGATAAAGGCTGAAAGATCGGAATCATAGCCTGAATATCCCGGACTCGCCGTTCGGGAGGATAGGCCCGAAACTGCGTCGTGTCCAGAACCGCTCCGATGAAAAGGAGCTGTGGAGAAGGAATCAGATGCGACTTGAGCACATTGATGGAGAACCCCAGCGAGTGCAGGAGTTCGGCCGTAGTCTGGAGGTGGGAGACGACTGCCTGGGACGAGCCAGCCTTCAGCAGCCAGTCGTCGAGGTAGGGGAAGACTGGAACCCCCGCCCGGCGCAGATGAGCTGCGACCACTGCCATCACTTTCGTGAACACCCGAAGGGCACTTGTAAGGCCAAAGGGGAGCACGGTGAATTGAAAATGCTCGAGGCCTACCGTGAACCGCAGGTAACGCCGGTAGGACGGGGATATGGAAATAAGCGTCCTGCAAGTCCAACGCTACCAACCAGTCTCCAGGGTCGAAGGCAGTCAAGACCTGAGCTAGGGTGAGCATCTTGAACTTCTCCTTCCGGAGGAAGCGATTGACGTTCCGGAGGTCCAAGATAGGACGCATGTCCTCCTTGTCCTTTTTGGGCAACAGAAAGTAGTGGGAGTAGCAACCACGTCCTACTTCTGGGGTCGGAACATGCTCGATGGCCCTCTTGGCCAAGAGGGCCGTGACTTCCTTCTGCAGAAGTACCAAGTGATCCGCCAGTGGTGAAGGTGATGGCGGACCCTGCCCCCTACTGGCGTGCTGTGCACCTGAAAGGAAGGACTAGGAGGGCTTGGAGGCCGCGGACGGGGCGGAGTTGGTGGCCTGACCCGCACGCTGGTTGCCCGACCCGCCACGGCGGAAGCCACGTCCTCGGCCACGCGAAGACGCTTGCTGCGCGGGCCGGTGGCTGGGCAGCGGACGTGACTGGGCGCCCCTTCCGTGGCCACGAAAGGGGCGAAAAGCAGAGGTTAGCGGAAGGCGCACAGCAGAAAGGCCCAGGGACTTGGCAGTAGCCCGTGAGTCCTTAAAACGCTCTAGCGCATGGTCTGCTTTGGAACCAAAAAGACCGACTCAATCAAAGGGCATGTCCATGAGTGTATTCTGGACATCACCCGAGAAGCCAGTTGTTCTCAGCCAGGCGTGGCGACGCAGCGCCACCGTCGTTGCAAGCGATCTGCCCAACGAGTCGGTGGTATCAAGGCCACAACGTATGGTGTACTTTGCCGCATCCCTACCTTCCGCAATGGTGCGGGTAAGCAGGGTCTGGACCTCCTCAGAACACTGGGGCAAAACGGTCGCCACCGAATCCCACAGAGAGTGGGAATATCGGCCCAAAAGGCAAGCGGTGTTGACGGACCGCAAGCCCGCACTGGAGGAAGAAAAGGCCTTCTTCACAAATTGGTCCAGGCGTTTGGATTCCCTATCCGGAGGGGCGGTAGGGAAGGCGGTTTGGGAGGCAGAGGCTTGGACAACCAAGCTCTCGGGGTGGGATGTTGAGAGAGAAACAAGGGGTCGCCCGGAGCAGGGCGATGGCGTCGGGCCACGTTCCTATCCACAGGAGCCCCTGTGGCGGGCTTGGACCAGGTGCCCAAAAGAACGTCAGACAGTGCATCATTAAACGGCAGCAATGGCTCCGAGGAGGTAGCTGCCGGCTGAAGCACTTCCGTCAGGAGGTTAGTCCTGACGCACAAGTTACTAACTTGTGTAACGATATATCTGTAAGAGACAGTAGTTAGTGACAGATTCCTTACCTTAGAATATCCCCAGGCGTCAGGCTGGATCCGGAAAAGTTTTTGCGTAGCAGTACCCTTGCGCGTCGGTAGGCGGCGTCGTGCGGCTCCGCGTCCGTCGTCGGCGTCGTGATCGCCGGGATGACGTCGCGGGCAGTACTTAGGCGCCGCCCCTGCGCGCTGACGTCAGTTCTGTACACGACTTTCCGCGCCAGGAACGCAGAGCCATGCAAGAAGCTGACATAGGTGTCTGAAAAATACTAGGGCCCTGAAAGGGATGTCCTTAACCCTAGAAATCAGTTCGCAGAACGGGGAGGATGGGTGGGCGGTAGGAATCTGTCACTAACTACTGTCTCTTACAGATATATCGTTACACAAGTTAGTAACTTGTGCATCTGAAAGAGACACGTTAGTGACAGATTCCTTACCTTAGAATAGATACCCCAGCAATACCAACCCCGGTGGTGGGTCTGCGAACAAAGATCAGACAAGGAAGTCCTGGAGGACAGAACGGCCAAAGAAGCCGTCCCTCCGGACCTGACTGTCAAGGCAGTAATGCTTTGTAAACGTGTGCAGCGAGGCCCACGTAGCTGCCTGACAGATAACCGGCAGCGGAACACCGCGGCCCAAGGCCGTGGTAGCAGCCGTTGCCCTGGTGGAATGGGCACGCAGCCCAACAGGAGGCTCCTTTTAGCCAAAGAATAGCAGGTCTTGATGCACAAGGTAACCCAGCGGGAGATGGTCCTCTTGTGCACCGCCCGACCTTTTTGGCGCCCACGTAGCCAATAAAGAGCTGGTCATCCACCCGGAAGTGTTTTGTGCGGTCAATATAGAAGGAGAGCGCACGTTTTGGGTCCAGACGGTGGAGCCTCTCTTCCTCTCTGGAAGGATGCGGAGGCGGAAAGAAGGTGGGCAAAGTGATGGTCTGCCCAATGTGGAAAGCAGTAACCACCTTTGGCAAGAAGGACGGACGCGTCCGAAGAACAACCTTGTCTGGATGAACAGACAGAAAGGGAGGTTTGCAAGATAGAGCCTGGAGCTCACTCACCCGCCGAGCGGAGGTGATGGCCACCAGAAAGGCTGTCTTCAGAGTCAGAAGACGAAGAGGACAGTTATGTAGAGGCTCAAAGGGAGCGCACATTAAAAGGTAAGAACCAAGTTTAAGTCCCACTGAGGCATCACAAACGGAACAGGAGGGAAGAGGTGAGTAATGCCTTTTAAGAACCTGTTAACAACAGGGGACTTGAAAAGGGAGGGCTGATCAGGGAGCCTGAGGAAGGCCGAGATAGCACAAAGATAACCCTTGATGGTACCCAGGGCAGAACCCTGTTGGGCCAGAGAGAGAAGGAACAGAAGGACCTCAGAAAGAGGGGCAGAAAGGGGATCCACAGCCTTTGCTGTGCACCATGCCACAAATTTGTTCCACCTGCAGGCGTATACCACCTTAGTGGAGGGACGCCTGGCTGCCAGAATCACATCACAAACTTCGGGAGGCAAGTCGAAAGGAATCAACTGCCGCCGCTCAATCTCCACGCAAGCAGGTGTAGACTGGACAGGTTCGGGTGGAGGACCGTCCCCTGCTGCTGCGACAGAAGATCCTCCCGAAGAGGCAGACGGATCGGGGGATCTACGCTCATATTGAGTAGCTCGGGATACCAAACTCTTCGAGCCCAGTCCGGAGCCACAAGAATGACTTGGGCCCGGTCGTGCCGAATCTTCTTCAACACTCTGGGTAGAAGTGGTATAGGCGGAAAGGCGTACAATAGACCGCAACTCCACTCGTGACGAAAAGCGTCGCCGAGCGAGTGCCGCCTTGGAAATTCCAACGCGCAGAACTGATGACATTGCGCGTTCTCTTCGGTGGCGAATAGATCTAACCAAGGCTCTCCCCACTGTAGAAAGAGTCCTTGCGCCACTTCCGAGTGAAGACGCCATTCGTGATCCATCATGCACCTGCGGCTGAGTTCGTCCGCCCTGGCGTTCAGGGAACCTGCCAGGTGTTGAACCACCAGGAACATGCCCTGGTGTTCCAGCCATGTCCAGAGGCGCAGAGCCTCCTGACAAAGGGTCCACGACCCCACCCCGCCTTGTTTGTTGCAGTACCACATGGCAGTGGTGTTGTCTGTGAACACCTGCACTACCTTCCCTTTGACAGAGGGAAGGAATGCCTTGAGTGCAAGTCGGATCGCCCGGAGCTCCAGAAGGTTGATATGGAGCCGGGACTCCGCCGGAGACCAGAGGCCTCTGATCTCCGCCTCTCCCATGTGACCGCCCCATCCCAGAAGGGACGCGTCCGTCACAACTGTGTGCTCTGGCTGGGGAAGGGAGAGGGATCTGCCCATGACCCATTGCCGGTTCGAGAGCCACCACTGCAACTGTTTTGCAGTCCCCTCCGAGATCTGGACGTGATCGGACAGGTCGCCCTGGTGCTGCGCCCACTGGAACTTCAGGTCCCACTGCAGAGCCCGCATATGCCATCTGGCATGAGTGACCAGCAGGATGCAGGAGGCCATGAGGCCCAGCAGCCTCAGGGTCATCCGTACCGAAACCCAGGATAAGGGCTGAAAGATCGGAATCATAGCCTGAATATCCCGGACTCGCCGTTCGGGAGGATAGGCCCGAAACTGCGTCGTGTCCAGAACTGCTCCGATGAAAAGGAGCTGTGGAGAAGGAATCAGATGCGACTTTGGCACATTGATGGAGAACCCCAGCGAGTGCAGGAGTTCGGCCGTAGTCTGGAGGTGGGAGACAACCGCCTGGGACGAGCCCGCCTTCAGCAGCCAGTCGTCGAGGTAGGGGAAGACTGAAACCCCTGCCCGGCGCAGATGAGCTGCGACCACCGCCATCACTTTCGTGAACACCCGAGGGGCACTGGTAAGGCCAAAGGGGAGCACGGTGAACTGAAAATGCTCGAGGCCTACCGTGAACCGAAGGTAACGCCGGTGGGCCGGCAGGACGAGGATGTGGAAATAGGCGTCCTGCAAGTCCAACGCTACCAACCAGTCTCCGGGGTCGAGGGCAGTCAAGACCTGAGCTAGGGTGAGCATCTTGAACTTCTCCTTCCGGAGGAAGCGATTGACGTTCCGGAGGTCCAAGATAGGACGCATGTCCTCCTTGTCCTTTTGGGCACCAGAAAGTAGTGGGAGTAGCAACCACGCCCTACTTCTGGGGTCGGAACATGCTCGATGGCCCTCTTGGCCAAGAGGGCCGTGACTTCCTTCTGTAGAAGCACCAAGTGATCCCCTGACATGCGGTGGAATTGAGGTGGCATGGCTGGGGGTGGTCTCGAAGGGGAGGGAGTAGCCCCTTCGGACAATGTCCAAGACCCACTTGTCCGAGGTGATGGGACGCCAGTGGTGAAGGTGATGGCGGACCCTGCCCTCGACTGGCGTGCTGTGCACCTGAAAGGAGGGACTAGGAGGGCTTGGAGGCCGCGGACGGGTTGGAGGTGGTGGCCTGACCCGCACGCTGGTTGCCCGAACCGCCACGGCGGTATCCACGTCCTCGGCCACGCGAAGGCGCTTGCTGCGCGGGCCGTTGGCCGGGCTGTGGACGTGACTGGGCGCCCCTTCCGTGGCCACGAAAGGGGCGAAAAGCAGACGTTTGCGGAGGGCGCACAACAGCAAGGCCCAGGGACTTAGCAGTAGCCCGTGAATCCTTGAAACGCTCCAGCGCATGGTCCGCCTTTGAACCAAAGAGACCGACTCCATCAAAGGGCATGTCCATGAGAGTATTCTGGACATCCCCTGAAAAACCAGTGGTTCTCAGCCAGGCGTGGCGACGCAGCGCCACCGTCGTTGCAAGCGATCTGCCCAGCGAGTCGGGCGGTATCAAGGCCACAGCGGATGGTATACTTAGCCGCATCACGCCCTTCCGCAATAGCGCGGGTAAGCAGTGTCTGGACCTCCTCAGAACACTGCGGCAAAACATCAGCCACCGAATCCCACAGGGAGTGGGTGTATCGACCCAAGAGGCAAGCGGTATTAACAGACCGCAAGCCAGCACTGGAGGAAGAGAAAGCCTTCTTCCCAAAGTGATCCAGGCGCTTGGATTCCCTATCCGGAGGGCGGTAGGGAAGGCTGTTTGGGAGGCAGAGGCTTGGACAACCAAGCTCTCAGGGGTGGGGTGTTGGGAGAGAAACAGGGGGTCGCCCGGAGCCGGGCGATGGCGTCGGGCCACGTTCCTATCCACAGGAGCCCCTGTGGTGGGTTTGGACCAGGCACCCAAAAGAACGTCAGTGAGTGCATCGTTGAACGGCAGCACAGGCTCCGAAGAGGAGGCCGCCGGCTGAAGCACTTCAGTCAGGAGGTTAGTCCTGACGGCCACTGTAGGCAACTGGAGATTTAAGGCTCCAGCAGCTCTACGCAACACCGTTGCAAAATTAGCCCCCTCCTCCGTTGCCACGGGAGGAGACAGCATGCCAGAGTCGGGGAGGTATCCAGCCCACTGGCATCCCCAAGTTCCTCAACCCAGTCCGGGTCAAACTCGCACTGTTGTGTGAGAGGGTCGTCAGACCCCTCCCAGCTCTCCTGGTCCTCCTCAGGTTGAAAAGATGGAGGAGGAGGGACATAAGGGACCCAAGGCCTCATCGGCGCCGGAACCGGCGTCGGGCGACGCCGGTCCGGCTCCATGTCCGGACCCGGGGAGAACCGGGGAACGACGCCGCCCGGAGCCTCGGACGGCGTCGGAAACGGCACCGGGGACATCGGCGTCGGCGGAGGCGTGGTTAGGTCAACCGGCGTCGATGGAGGTTGCGGCACCACCGGAACCGGGGTCGAGGCCGGGGCCGGAGCCGAGGCCGGGACGAAGGCTGGTGGGACAGGCGACGCCGGGACCGGAGTCGACGGCGACGCCGGAGCAACCCCATCTGGGCCCGCGGGGCCCGAAGGCGCACCGGAGGGACCTTGAGGCCCGAAGAGGCGGGCCATGGCCGACAGGAATTTCTGTACTTCGGCCGGAGTCGCCCCGAACCCGGGAAGGACGGGTAATGCGGGGGCAACTCGACAGGCACGTCCGGGGCCGCGGGGCGGGGACGGTGCCGACAGGGACCTCAGCCGAGTCGCGCGACCGGCGAGGCGAAGTCTTAGAGCGATGACGCCGCTTAGACTTCTTGTGCTTCGACTTACCGGAGGAGCGCGAAGACTTGGATTCCGACGAACGGCGGGGACTCCGCGTCCGGCCCCTCGACCTCTCCCGGGACCGGGGCTTGCTGCGGCGCGGAGCCGACTGCCGGACTTCAAGGAGCTTTCGAGACCGCTCTCGCAAAGCCTTCGGATGAAGTTTCCGGCAGTCAGGGCACGACTTCGTGTCGTGGCCTCGGCCGAGGCAGAAGAGACACTCGAGGTGGGGGTCCGTGATGGACATCATACGACCACATTCCTCGCAGGGCTTAAAGCCGGGCATCCCTACGACACCTTAGGAGTCGTGAAGACTCGTTGAAGAGAACAGTGAAAAATTTCACAAAAAGCGTCAGCGCGCAGGGGCGGCGCCTAAGTACTGCCCGCGACGTCATCCCGGCGATCACGACGCCGACGACGGACGCGGAGCCGCACGACGCCGCCTACCGACGCGCAAGGGTACTGCTACGCAAAAAACTTTCCGGATCCAGCCTGACGCCTGGGGATATTCTAAGGTAAGGAATCTGTCACTAACGTGTCTCTTTCAGATAGCCACTGTAGACAATTGGAGGTGCAAGGCTCCAGCTGCTCTACACCGTTGCGAAATTTGCTCCCTCCTCCGTAGCCACGGAAGGAGGAGACATCATGCCAGTGTCAGGAGAAGTGTCCAGACCACTGGCATCCCCAAGTTCCTCTGCCCAGTCCGGATCATACTCACACTGCTGTGTGAGAGGGTCTTCCGACACCTCCCAGCTCTCCTGGTCCTCCTCCGACAGAAAATAAGGAGGAGGGGGGACGTCAGGGACCTAAGGTCTCATTGGCGCCGGAGCCGGCGTCGGGCGACGTCAGTCCGACGCCGCGTCCGGAGAGAATTGGGGAACGACGCCGCCCGGAGCCCCGGGTGGCGTCAGGAACGGCACCGGGGACGTCGGCGGAGGCGATGTTAGGTCAACCGGCGTCGATGGGGGTTGCGGTACCACCGGAGCCGGGATCGAGGCCGGGGCGGAAGTCGGGGCCGGGAGCGAGGCTGGTGAGACAGGCGGCGCCGGGACCGGAGTCGTCGGCGGCGCCGGGGCAACCCCATCAGGGCCCGTGGGGCCCGAAGGCGCACCGGAGGGGCCTTGAGGCCCGAAGAGGCGGGCCATGGCCGACAGGAATTTCTGTATCTCGGCCGGAGTCGCCCCCGAACCCGGGAAGGACGGGTAATGCGGGGGCGGCTCCACAGGCACCTCCGGAGCCGCGGGGGCAGGGACGGTGCAGACAGGGGCCTCAGCCGAGTCGCGAGACTGGCGAGGCGAAGTCTTAGAGCGATGGTGCTTCTTAGACTTTTTGTGCTTTGACTTACCCGAGGAGTGCGAAGACTTGGACTCCGACGACCGGCGAGGACTCCGCGACTGGCCCCTCGACCTCTCGTGTGACCGGGGCTTGGTGCGGCGCGGAGCCGACTGCCGGACCTCGAGTAGCTTTCGAGACCGCTCTCGCAAAGCCTTCGGGTGTAAGGCCCGGCATTCGGAACACGACTTCGTGTCGTGGTCGCGGCCGAGACAGTAGAGACACTCTAAGTGCGGGTCTGTGATCGACATCATTCGACCACAGGCGTCGCATGGCTTGAAGCCGGGCATCCCTACCGACACCTCGGAGCCTAGATGACTCGAAGAAAAACAGTGAAAAAATCACCAAAAAGTTAGTCAAAAAATGACTAGGGCACTGCTCTTCCCGGATCTGCGCTTACTGGCGCGGAAAAAAGAAGAACTGACGTCAGCGCGCAGGGGCGGCGTCTAAGTACTGCCCGCGACGTCATCCCGGCGGTCCCGACGCCGAACGCGGAGCCGCACGACGCCGCCTACCGACGCGCAAGGGTTCTGCTACGCAAAAACTTTCCGGATCCAGTCTGACGCCTGGGGATATTCCAAGGTAAGGAATCTGTCACTAACGTGTCTCTTTCAGATGCCCGCCACCTCTTCAAATCTCGCTAGCTCTAATTGTAGGTGAGGTAGGGAGCTATGCGGGTCGGTGAGGGATAGAAGTACATCGTCCGCAAAAAGTGATATTTTATATGCGGTGCCACTGAAAGGGATTCCTTGAATCTCCGGGGCTGCCCCGATAGCCATCGCCAGGGGTTCGATACTGAGGGCAAATAATAAAGGTGAGAGTGGGCACCCCTGGTGAGTGCCTCTAGAGTGAAAGAAGGGGTCAGAGCGGATCCCATTGACTTGTACCCTGGAGCACGGTTGACCATAATTAGCCCGGACCATATTGATGAATTTGGCAGCGAACCCGAATTTTGTTAGTGTGTGAAAGCGAAACGCTCAATCCACCCTGTCAAAAGCCTTCTCAGCGTCCAGTCCAACCAGTACTGCAGGGATGCGTTTTTTGTGGACTTTCTCAATGAGATGGACTATGCGCCGAGTGTTATCGTGTGTCTGTCGACCCTTAATAAATCCCGATTGATCAGGGTGGATTAGGTCTGGCATGAGGTCGTTTAAACGGGTCGCTAGGATAGAGGAGTAAAGTTTTGCATCCAGATTTAAGAGGGCAATGGGGCGGTATGAGGGGCACAGTTGCGGATCTTTCCCCTGTTTGGGTATAATTGAGATCACTGCCTCTGTCATCGATCGGGCGATCCCTCCCTCCTCTGCCATTGTATTGAAGAGCCGAGTAAGGTGTGGGATTATATCTGGTGCAAAGGTTTTGTAAAATTGGGCCGTGTATCCGTCGGGGCCGGGGGACTTGTGCTGTTTGAGGGCTTGTATGGCGGCGCCTACCTCCTCGGGCGTAATAGGAGCGGTGAGTTTGTTTTTCCACTCTGATGAAACTTGTGGAAACTGTAGAGTCTGGAGGTAGTCCAGTTGTTTACTCGGGTCTAGTTGATCTCCGGTATAGAGCGTCATATAAAAGGAGCCGAAGATATCTGCTTTGGCCTCGTCTTTATGTGTGAGTTCCCCATTATCTCTTCTGATGCCACCTATATATTCCCTTTCCCGTCTTTCCTTTAGTTGCCTGGCGAGATGCCGGCCAAACTTGTTACCCTGTGAGTAAGATAGGTGTCGGAGCCTAAGAAGAGTGAATTCGGCCCTGTTATTATAGATGGCTCTAAGTTTGCCCCTCAGTGCGGTAAGGTTGCAGAGTGTACCTCTATTGGGGTTAGCTTTGTGGGCGGATTCGGCCGTGGCCAACTTTGCTTCGAGCGCTTCCCTCTCCTGTGTCCGTTGTTTGTTCAGGGTAGAGTTGAGGGCAATACATTTCCCCCGGAAAACCGCTTTAAATGTGTCTCAATTAATATATTCCGAAGTGTCTGCGGGTTTATTTAGGTGAAAGAAGTCTGTAATCGCCTCCCTCAATGCTGTGCAGAGCACCCTGTCTCTGGTGAGGGCCGCCGGGAAGTACCACTTGGGAATGGTAGAAACAGTATTGCGTCATGTGAGGTGGATTGCTACAAGGCTGTGATCCGATATGGAAAGGGGGAATATTTTGGCTTCTTGTAAGGCACCCAGCAGGTTCTGACTGATAAAAATGTAGTCGAGCCTAGAGTAGGTGTGGTGCACATGTGAATAAAAAGTACAATCGCGAGTCTGGGGATTGAGAGTGCGCCACGTATCCCTGAGGCCTAAGTCATGTATCCTCTGTTTAGTGTCTGTGGAAAAGGTGCCTGTGTCTGCCCGGTGTGGATGGGTGCTGTCTAGGTCTGGCTGCCAGGTGAGATTAAAATCGCCTAAGAAGTGTAGGACCCTCAGCAAAGTCCTGAATTTTCTCCGCTAAGGTGTTTAAAAAGGCTGTTTGTCCCGTGTTGGGAGCGTAGGTTACGACGAACGTGCAGATTTTGCCTTTTAAGAATCCCTTAACCATGACCAGTCGGCCTTCTTTATCAGTCTGAACGTCATGCGGTTGAAATTTTGTGGAAGTGTGAAAGAGGAGCGCCACCCCCGTGCTTAGTGAGAGCGGAGGATCTGTATATCAAAGGGTAGTGTTTGTGGCGAAAACGCGTATCCCCAGCTCTAGCAAGGTGTGTCTCTTGGATGGCGACTATGTCCAGGTGGTGGTCGGTGAGATATTTCCAGACCCTCTGTCGCTTCTGGGGAGAGTTAAGGCCCTTCACGTTCCATGAGCCAATAGTGATAGCCATCTAGTCCGTGTAATTACCCCCCCGCCTTCTGTTATAGTTATGTGTCATTGCCTGGTGTCGGGCCTGTCGTTGTGGAAGTGAAGCATTACCCATGTGTGTTTTGGGTGTTCAAGTAAGAGACGGAGCACGATGTATCGTCGGAAAATGGAAATAATAAGCCGCCACCATCCCCTGTTCCCTCCCCCTCCCTCAAACGAAAATAAATGGAAACTAACATTACCAATAACAATGTTCGTAGAGTCAGTAACCCGCTCCCGGCTGGAGGTTGAGGAACCCCCAAGGGAACGGTGGTGGGACATTGAGACCGAGGTCCCTGTCCGCGCCCATCTCGAGCAGCTCCTGAAGTTCTATAGGCTAAGACAATGCAGCCAGTCCCGAAGAGCAGGGCCTATGGGGCCGTCCCCGTGACGTTGCTGATGGAACCCAGGATGTGAGTCTCTGTGAATAGAATTGGGTGGTCGGCCGATAGGTAGGCCGGGGCGTCGCTGGGGCTCACAAGAGGTTCGTGCATAGCAGCAGGCACTGCTACCTTAGCGCCTCCCCCTGCCGAAGGGTTCGTAGTGCGGTTGTGACTCCTCGGGAGGGAGGGGAGACATGGCATCGGGTTTCATGTGAATCGTTCAGTGATGGGTCGGGCCGTCCTTTGTTTGCCTCAATGATAGTTCCCTCCCGTAGAACAAGGAGCCTCCGTTTTGGTCAAGTGTTCGCCGTATGAATTTGCCATAGGGGGTGTAGCACAGAGGCAGCCGTGCAGCGCGGGCAGTGACAGTGCTTGGTTAGGGCAATTCTTCATTACCGGGTCTAGTGAATTCTGAGAGCATCGGATGCAGGAGGCATTTGATCAGACATTATTTGCGACCCCCCTTCGCTACTGTAGCCCATTGTGAGTGCGGAGAGCCATTGCCCCGGCTATCTCTTGACTGGTGTTGAGGCGAATCAGAGTCAGGTAGGTGAAGCCCCAAAATATTTAGACCTTCTCGTAGATCAGAGACATGCCGTTGTTTATTTTTGTATTCGAAACTGAGCCCAAAAGGAAAGGTCCATCGATATTTGATGTTGTCGTCTCGGAGCTTAGACGTGATGGGCCGAAATTGTTGACGTCTGGCCAGAGTGGCAGGGGCTAGGTCCTGGAAGATGAGACATGAGTGACCTTGGAAGGAAACCGTGCCTTTTTTCCGCGCTGCTGTTAAAACTGCTTCTTTCACTTTGTAGGAGTGAAATTTCGCCAGGACATCCCGTGTTCGCTTCCGTTCTCCCATTGCTGGATTCCCTACTCGACGGGCCTGATCCATTTTGATCTGGAGGGGAGATGGGCCCAGAACCTTTGAAAATAGTCCTACCAGGAAGGCCTCCAGGTCCGGCCCCTCTGCCCCCTCTTCAAGGTCACGAATTCGGAGATTCTCCCTCCGGGTCCGGTTTTCTAAATCTTCGGCCTTGAGTTGAGTTTGGTGAAGTTGGTCTCGCAGGGCCTGTAAGTCATCCTGTGTCTTGGAGGTACGGGTGTCCATTTCCTGGGTTTGTGTCTCTAGCTCAACCACTCTGGTGCCCACTGAGTCTACATCATGTTGTAGGGCAACGAGGCGTTCGTTGAGATCAGTCTTTAGTTGCGCTATCGATGCCGTGACATCCTGGCTGAGCTCCTTGCGAAGCTCCTGCTTGAAGTCGCGTAGCGAGGCCATTAAATCTTCTTTTGTGAGGGCCATGTTGTCTAGTTCTCCAGTCTGGTCTTGAGAGGAGTTTCTGTCTACAGGGGTGAAGAAACTGGAGACCCTGGACGTCGCCTTGTTTTGCTCTTTCCCCGGCGGCATAGAGGCGGGTCCCCCCGAGCCGTGCAGCCTAGGTGTGTACTCCGATGGTGTTGCTGTGGCCCACGGACAGCTGCGCGAGCGCGTCGTGCGTAGATGAGAGAGCCTTCGATCTGCGGGTGCTTATGCCCGGTACCTCGGGTTCGCCATGTTAGGGTCAGGCAGAGCTCAGTGAAGGCGTTGAGCAGACAGCCTCCTCCGCCGTTCGTAGCATGGCCCCCTGATTGTTGCTAGCGCCGAGTAGTTGCGTGGGGCCCAAACTCAACCAGTCCCAGGTCTGCACGGCTTCTTGGGGGCTATAGGACCGTCGCCTAGCTGCTAGCACAGCATGTGGAAGTGCACCTCCCCATCGGCACGTCCGGGCAGGACGCGCAGCACAGCCGCCGTGGTGGGCCACCTCACTCCACCCCCACTCGCGCTTACTCTTGAACTTGCTAATTCCACAATGCCCAGTCGAGGGGGACCGACCACAGCCGCCCGGGATTATCGCCGATCCGCCATTTTGAGGTCAGGCAAGGCGGGAGAACCGGCGGTCAGCAGATTCACGGCGCCCACAGGTAAGCGCCAGCCAAGTAGGCCCGAGTTATTGCTGCGTACAGTCTGTGTCCCCCGCGCTGGATTGGCAGCACTCCGTGTACGCACCTGACGATGGTAGGGGTCAGCACGCCACTCGGGAGGGCCTGAATGCAGCGGTGGTCATAGCGCGCTCGCTCCTCCGCTCCCGTGGGGCGCCCGCTTCAGGCGTTCCGGGCCGCCATCATCAGGGACCACGGCCAGTGTCGTCCCCCGGGCTCCGCCGGCCCGCCGGCTCCCCTTCTGCTTTATGCCTCTCAGAGGGTGAGCGCCGCCATTTTGCGGCGGAGGCGGTCGGCTCGCGTTGGCACAGCTCCTGCCTGTTCTTCACGGGGCCACGGCAATATTAAAAGCTCATGTCGTGCCCCGACTTTTAACGCGCCCTGGGGATGTTTTGCGGGCTTCTCCGCATCGCCTAGCCGCTATAATCCGCTCGAGAGTGCCGCGCGGACCGGGAGCCGAGACGAGCTACGTCCGTCTGGCCATCTTGCCCCACTACTAGCTATTTTGATATGAAAGATGGTTAAGACATCTGTGTACTAGGATATGTCTTCAGATCACAATGAGTTTAACAGAGCTTTCATCAATGGCACTTGATACATATTCATATACCCCTGAAGCTTGGATGTCCTCAGATGTGGGGGGGAAATGGAGGGGGGGGGGCAGTTAACTCATTACACAACAGTAACTATTTGAAAAGTAATGACACATACATGAGTATTCTCCCATTCCATTATCTCTCACCTCAAGCAATTCCCTATGTATTGCGGTACCCAGATCCTATTTTATTCTTGTCACACCAGGCAAAGTCTACATAGCCTATGAAGTGTTAATTCACATGCTCCTTTATGAGACTCTCCAAAACACTGATGTGCTTAAAGACCTCCCTTCAGTATCTAGTTTTTGTATTAACCCTATTATTGTACTCCAAGCTACCCAGATGCTGTCCTAATACTATTCATTTTAGCGCCAACTGCCAATCTAGGTCAATATAAATACTGCTTCTGCAGGTGAGCTCCATGTTAGTGCAAATATGCACCAAACAGCCTCCTAAATAGCCCCCAAGCACTATCCAAGCTATACTAAAGTACAGTTTAGAATTAAATCTCTTTTTTATTGGCAAAGCAAGTGGCAAAATCAGTACACAGCATGCCGCCTACAACTCAGTTGGGCCGGCCGCAAAGACAAATCCGGTAAGACCAGCGCACTAAGTTTTCTATTAGTGCGTACCATTACATAGGGGGTTACAAAGCGTGTCGCCAACAACCCATTGTAGGCCGGCCGCGTTTCAGCAGAAGTGCCAAGGTCTAATTTGGTGCTCAACAACATGCCTATTCACGGGATAATATCAAATATCGTCTCTGGCTAACACCAAAAGGGAGCCACCTGACAAGCATGCTTGCAAAGACAGCCAAATTATAAGATCAAACCCCAAACAAGTAAAAAAAAACATCCCCCGAAATCAGGGCAAAACCCACAAATCCCCCCTCCCTCTACCCCCCTCCCCTCCCGTCCGAATGAGCCAGTGACCAGGAAATGTTGCGGTCAGGGGAGAAATCCCAGATCAGGTGTTAGCTAAGTGCCGTCTGGGGTTCCCTCCACTACCTGATCATCTGGGATCAACCTCAAGATGCGTAAGTATTTCGGGCAGGTCAGCTCCCTAAACTCAGAAGAGAGGATAGAGATGAAGAGGGCCCAGAGTTTGGTGTATTCTGACTTGTCTGCCAGGGTTGTCATCGACAAGCACTCTATGCCAAGTAAAGTCCACAGCTGGTGGAGCCATTGCATGTGATCCGGAATTCTGTCTGTGTTCCAGCTGGCCAACAGTACTCGGTGTGCCGCATTGAGTGCCAAGGCCATCTGTCTACCTTTAATGGAGCGGAGCGGGAATGTAAGTGCATTGGGTAGTCCCAAGAGCGTGTAAGCTGGGAATCTGGGAATGGTAGTGTTAAAGGCCCGGTCGATATCACCCATGACCTGTTCCCAGTACCTGGGCAGTTTCGGACAGTGCCACATGAGATGAAGTAACGTGCCTGGGTTGCCACAGCCTCGCCAACACAAGCCGTTGCATTGGGAGTTCCATTTCTGTATCCGGGAAGGGGTATAATACCAATAGGATATGATTTTATAGGCAGATTTCGTATGTCCTGTGGTATGTGCTGTGTGGTGCACTCTATAGAAGATATTGTTCCATTCTTTATCTCACAGTGTTCGGCCCAGTTCCGCCTCCCATCTCCTCTGACCCGGGGATCTGCCATTGTGTGTCATTTTAGACAAGTGTGAATAGATTTCCGAAATGATTTTTTTATCATCTTTCTTAAGGAACAGCCATTTCTCAAATGGGGACATTGGTTTACCTGCCTTAAGCCGCGTGCCTGCACTAAACGCCCAGTGTATCATTTGCGTATGTGTGAATCGATCTGTTTCTAGCAAATCATAGTCCTCCTTGAGCTGGTTGAATGGTATAGGGCCATTGTGATCAAAGAGGCACCCCAGGCGATTACACCCACCCCATACCCAATGCTTAATGACGCTTGGAGCCATGCCCGGGGGTAAATCCGGGTTGGAGAATAAAGGGGTCATAGGTGAGGGGAATGTGGTAAGTCCTGCCGCCGTCGCCACCTTATCCTAGGCCCGCAAAGACGGGCGCGTCACGGGGGAGGAGTACAGTCCCCAAGCTCTATAGGCCTGTGGCAACCACACCTCCCTCCAAATGTGGGATCCCGCTACTGTTTGATCCATGAAGACGCAATGTTTCTTCGTGAGAGGACGGTTCCACTCCACCAAATAGCGTAACTGCGCGGCCTGATAGTAGCGCGACATGTTGGGAATCGAGAGACCCCCCCTCATGCTTTGAGCGTTGTAGGAGCTACTTCTGTAGCTTAGGTTTCATACTCACTTTTGAAGCGTATTGAGCAGGCCCGGGGGTGGCAGTAGCGGCAGGGTCTGTAAGATGGACAGGGCTCTGGGAAGGACGTTCATTTTTACCGAGGCAAGTCTACCAAACAACGAGAGTGGGAGCCACTGCCACTGTGTCAAGTCCTTGCGGATTAGAGCTAGAAACTTGGAATAGTTCGTTTCCGCAGTTTGGACGGACTTTTGCTTAGGTCCAGGCCTAAATATGGAAGGGCTTCAGTGACCCACGTGAAATCGAACTGAGAGCGCGATTTGCTTTCTGTGTGCGGCTTGGAGGTGAGATTTAGGATTTGTGATTTTTGCATGGTTACCCGGAAGCCTGAGATCATCCCGAATGCATGGAGGTCGGCGACAATAGCAGGGAGGGAGGTCAAATGCTGGGTGATGGAGAAAATGACATCATCAGCATAGAGGCTGATCAAGTGTTGATCTGCCCCAAAAGGGATGCCCTTAGCGCTAAGGTTATCATGTAGCTTCTGTGCAAAGGGCTCCATATAAAGAGCAAAGAAAGGTGAGAGGGGGTAACCCTGCCTTGTGCCCCAACCAATACGAAAGCCACTAGATCTGACGCCGTTTACTCTGACTGCTGCACTGGGGGAGCTATAGATGCTCGATATCCAACTTCGAAAGCACGAGCCCATTCCAAACTGTTTAAGCGGCGCGAATAAATAGGGCAAATATACTCTATCGAATGCTTTTTCAGCGTCCACCGCCAATAACAAGGCTTCCTCGTGCGATCGCTGAACTGTATCTATCAAATGGCAAATGCGTTTAGTATTGTCTCCACACGGACGCCCAGGGATAAACCCGGCCTGATCTGGGTCGATTAGACCGGGCACCAGGGGATTGAGACGCTAGGCTAGAATGCTAGAGAACAATTTAGCGTCAATGTTTAGTAACGAGATCGGACGGTATGAGCTACATTGTTTAGGATCCTTCCCAGGCTTCAGGAAGGCTGAAATTGAGGCTCGGAGCATCAAGTCTGTGAGCGTGCCCGTTTCGGCAAAGGATTGAACAAGCGTGAGAGTATGGGAGCTAGTTCTGGACAAAAAGCTTTGTAGAAAGCAGCATTGAATCCATCCGGACCAGGCGCCTTCAGGGGTTTCAGACGGGCAATCACGGAAATCACCTCTTCAATACGAATATGCGTGTCTAAAACGTCAGCTTCCGCCGGAGGGAGGGAAGTAATCGCAGCAGTCGCCAAGTAAGCCTGCGGATCCGGCGAGTCGAAAGTGTACAATTAAGAGTAGTAGGCCTGAAACTTGTCTGCAATGCTGTTTACTTTGGTCACGTCCGTTTTAGAGGCCTTCCGGACTGATTTAACAGCCTGCGCAACTTGCTTACTACACAGGCGATACTCTAGCATGAGCCCTCCTTTATTAGTCCCTATGTCATATTTATGCTTTAGGCGTACTATCGCATGTTCGGCGCTGTCTAGGTCAAGGCGTTTAAGTTGTAGCCGTTCCCTGTTGAGTTGCCTCCAGATATGAGGGGCCCAGTGCGCTTATAGAATAGATTCCAGTTCCCTCACCCTTGTCTCCAAGTCAACCCTCTTAGCTTTCCTCATCTTATTTTCATGCGCTGCTTTAGCTATAAGAGCCCCGTGGGCCACCAGCTTTAGGGCTTCCCAGACAGAGAACAGTGCAATGGACCCAGTGTCGTTAATTGTTAGATAATCTTGTATAATGGTTTTTAGCGTATTAATCGTCGTTGGGGATTGTAGCATTGTCTCCTGGAAGCACCACGAGGGGGCCTGCGTAAGGGAGGGAGAAGTGCGTAGATTTAGTGTTATAGCACAAGTTACTTACCTTCGGTAACGATATATCTGTAAGAAACATTAGTAGTGATAGATTCCTTACCTTAGAATATCCCCAGGCGTCAAGACTGGATCCGGAAAGTTTTCGTCAGCAGTACCCCTGCGCGTCAGTAGGGACGTCGTGCGGCTCCGCGTCCGTCGTTGGCGTCGTGGTCGCCGAGATGACGTCGCGGGCGCTTCTTGGACGCCGCCCACGCGCGCTGACGTCAGTTCTGTACACGACTTTCCGCGCCAGGAACGCAGAGCCATGCATGATACTGACCACTGGTGCATAGAAACTAGGGCCCTGAAAGTGATGACCTTAACCCTAGAAATCAGGTTGCAGAACGGGGAGGATGGGTGGGGCGGTAAGGAATCTATCACTACTAATGTTTCTTACAGATATATCGTTACCGAAGGTAAGTAACTTGTGCATCTGAAAGAAACACATAGTGATAGATTCCTTACCTTAGAATAGATACCCCAGCAATACCAACCCCGGTGGTGGGTCTGCGAACAAAGATCACACCAGAAAGTCACGGAGAACAGAACGGCCAAAGAAGCCGTCTCTCCGGACTTGGCTGTCCAGGCAGTAATGTCTGGTAAACGTGTGCAGCGAGGCCCACGTGGCTGCCTGACATATGTCTTGCAGGGGGACACCACGTCCCAATGCAGTAGTGGCTGCAGTAGCTCTGGTGGAATGAGCACGCAGCCCCACCGGAGGTTCTTTTTAGCCAAAGAGTAACAGGCTTTGATACACAAGACAACCCAGCGGGAGATGGTTCTCTTATGGACCGCCCAACCTTTCTTGGTGCCAACGTAGCCAACAAAAAGCTGGTCATCCACCCGGAACTGCTGTGTGCGGTTAAGATAAAAAGAAAGCGCACGTTTTGGGTCCAGACGGTGGAGCCGCTCTTCCTCTCTGGAAGGATGCGGAGGCGGAAAAAAGGTGGGCAAGGTAATAGTCTGCCCAATGTGAAAGGCCGTAACCACTTTTGGCAAAAAGGAAGGACGGGGCCTGAGCACAACCTTGTCCGGATGGACTGAAAGGAAAGGAGGCTTACAGGAAAGAGCCTGGAGCTCACTCACCCGCCTGGCGGAAGTGATGGCCACCAGGAAGGCAGTTTTTAACGTCAAAAGACGAAGAGGACAGTTGTGAAGTGGCTCAAAGGGAGCGCACATCAAGTACGTCAGAACCAAATTCAAGTCCCACTGAGGCATCACGAAAGGAATAGGAGGAAAAAGGTGAGTAATGCCTTTAAGAAACCTATTTACAACAGGGGACTTGAAAAGAGAGGGCTGATCAGGGAGCCTGAGAAAGGCCGAAATAGCAGAAAGATAGCCCTTGATATTGCCCAGAGCAGAGCCCTGCTGGGCCAAAGAAAGAAGGAACAGTAGAACCTCAGAAAGAGGGGCAGAAAGGGGATCCACAGCCTTTGCTGTGCACCATGCCACAAATTTGTTCCACCTGCAGGCGTATACCACTTTAGTAGAGGGACGCCTGGCTGCCAGAATAACGTCACAAACTTCAGGAGGCAAGTCGAAGGGAATCAACTGCCGCCGTTCAATCTCCACGCAAAGAGGTGGAGGCTGGACAGGTTCGGGTGGAGTACCGTCCCCTGCTGCTGCGACAGAAGATCCTCCCGAAGAGGCAGGCGGATTGGGGGATCGATGCTCATACTGAGTAGCTCGGGATACCATACTCTTCGAGCCCAGTCCGGAGCCACAAGAATGACTTGGGCCCGGTCGTGCCTGATCTTCTTCAGCACTCTGAGCAGAAGTGGTATAGGCGGAAAGGCGTACAACAGACCGCAATTCCACTCGCGACGAAAAGCGTCGCCGAGCGAGTGCCACCTTGGAAATTCCAACGTGCAGAACTGATGACATTGCGTGTTCTCTTTGGTGGCGAATAGATCTAACCAAGGCTCTCCCCACTGCTGAAAGAGACCTTGCGCCACCTCCGAGTGAAGACGCCATTCGGCTGAGTTCGTCCGCCCTGGCGTTCAGAGAACCTGCCAGGTGTTGAACCACCAGAGACATGCCCTGATGTTCCAGCCATGTCCAGAGACGCAGAGCCTCTTGACAGAGGGTCCACGACCCCACCCTGCCTTGTTTGTTGCAGTACCACATGGCGGTGGTGTTGTCCGTGAACACCTGCACTACTCTCCCCTTGACAGAGGGAAGGAATGCTTTCAGTGCAAGCCTGATCGCCGACAGCTCCAAAAGGTTGATATGGAGCCGGACCTCCGCCGGAGACCAGAGGCCTCTGATCTCCGCCTCCCCCATGTGGCCTCCCCATCCCAGGAGGGACGCATCCGTCACCACTGTGAACTCCGGTTGGGGAAGGGAGAGGGATCTGCCGTCGACCCAATGCCGGTCCGTGAGCCACCACTGCAACTGTCGTGCAGTGCCCTCCGAGATCTGGACGTGATCGGACAGGTTCCCCTGATGCTGCGCCCACTGGAACTTCAGGTCCCACTGCAGAGCCCGCATATGCCATCTGGCATGATCGACCAGCAGGATGCAGGAGGCCATGAGGCCCAGCAGCCTCAGAGTCACTCTGACCGAAACCCAGGACAAGGGCGAAAGATGGGAATCAGTGCCCGAATGTCCCGGACTCGCTGTTCGGGAGGATAGACCCGAAAATGCGCCGTGTCCAGAACCGCTCCAATAAAGAGGAGCTTCTGGGAGGGAACCAGGTGCGACTTCGGCACATTGATGGAGAACCCCACCAAGTGCAGGAGGTCGGCCGTATTCTGGAGGTGGGAATCGACTGTCTGGGGCGAGCCCGCCTTCAACAACCAGTCGTCGAGATAGGGGAAGACTGAGACCCCTGATCTGCGCAGATGAGCTGCGACCACCGCCATCACCTTGGTGAACACCCGAGGGGCGCTGGTAAGGCCAAAGGGGAGCACGGTAAACTGAAAGTGCTCGTGGCCTACCATGAACCGCAGGTAACGTCTGTGGGCTGGCAGGACGGGAATGTGGAAATATGCGTCCTGCAAGTCCAGCGCCACCATCCAGTCTTGTGGGTCGAGAGCAGACAAGACCTGAGCTAGAGTGAGCATCTTGAACTTCTCCTTGCGGAGGAAGCGATTGTCGTTCCGGAGGTCCAAGATAGGATGCAGGCCTTTGTCCTTCTTGGGCACAACAAAGTAGTGGGAATAACAACCACGACCTACTTCGTGCGTCGGAACGCGCTCGATGGCCCCCTTGGCCAAGAGGGCCACAACTTCCTGCTGAAGAAGCACCAAGTGATCCCCTGACATGCGGTGGTATGGAGGCGGCATGGCTGGGGGGGTAGTCTCGAAGGGGAGGGAGTAGCCCCTTCGGACTATCTCTAAAACCCACCTGTCCGAAGTGATGGTGCGCCAGTGGGGGAGGTGATGGCGGAGCCTGCCGCCCACTGGCATTTGATGGGCCTGAAAGTTCGGACTAGGAAGGTTTGGAGGCAGAGGTGGCGGGGGTGGTGGTCTGACCCACCCGTTGGCCCCTTTGTCCGCCACGGCGGAAACCGCGTCCGCGCTGGGATGACTGTTGCGCCGGCCGGTGGCTCTGTTGCGAACGCTGCAGGGCGCCCCTTCCTGTGCCACGAAAGGAGCGAAAAGCGGTAGGCGGAGGAGGGCGGACTGCCCAGAGTCCTAAGGACTTGGCCATAGCCCGTGAGTCCATAAACCGCTCCAACGCACTGTCTGCCTTGTCGCCGAAGAGGCGACGGCCATCAAAGGGCATGTCCATAAGGGTGTTTTGGACATCCCCTGAAAATCCAGGTGTCCTCAACCAGGCGTGACGGCGAACCGCCACCGTCGTTGCAATGGATCTGCCCAGTGAATTGGCGGTGTCTAGACCACAACGGATCATGAACTTGGCTGTGTCTCTCCCCTCTGCAACAGCCTGGGCGAGAGTAGGCCGGGCCTCCTCCGGACACTGAGACAGCACGTTCGCCACTGTATCCCACAGGCAGTGGGAATAACGGCCCAAGAGGCATGCAGTGTTCACGGACCGCAGCGCAGAGCTGGTGGAAGAGAAAATCTTCTTCCCAAACTGATCCAGCTTCTTGGATTCCCTATCCGGTGGGGCGGAAGGGAAGGCGGTTGGGGAAGCAGAGGCTTGGACAACCAAGCTCTCGGGAGTGGGGTGTTGGGAGAGGAAAATGGGGTCACCCGGAGCCGGGCGATGGCGTCGGGCCACGTTCCTATCCACAGGAGGCCCTGTGGTGGGCCTGGACCAAGTGCCCAAAAAAACGTCCGAAAGGCCTTCATTAAAGGGCAGCAGCGGCTCCGCGGAAGTAGCTGCTGGCTGAAGCACCTCTGTCAGGAGGTTAGTACTGACGGCCACAGTAGGGAGCTGGAGGTGTAGGGCCTCCGCCGCCCTACACAACACCACTGCATAACTGGCTCCCTCCTCCGTAGCCACGGTAGGAGGAGACAGCATGCCAAGGTCTGGTGAGGTATCCAGACCACTGGCGTCCCCCAATTCCTCAGCCCAGTCCTGTTCAGACTCGCAGGCTGCAGCAAGAGGGTCGTCCGACCCCTCCCAGTCCTCCCCTTGCTCCTCAGGCTGTTCAACCGGCCGAAAGTAAGGAGCAGGGACATGGGGATAGAAATCCCCAAACGGCGTCGAGAACGGCATCGACCGACGCCGCGTCCACTTCGGGGCTGAATCCGAGGTCGACGTCGTCCCGAGGAGCGGGCGGCGTCAGGATCGGTGCCGGTGGGGTCGACGTTGGTGGAGGCGTAACGAGGTCAACCGGCGTCGACCGGGATCCAGGCCTGGATCCAAGGGTGTCCTGCGGCGCCAGGCCGGAGCCGACAGCCACGCCGGGGCCGCCGGCGATGGAACGCGAGGACGCCCATGCGGGACCGTGGGGCCCGAAGGCACACCGGCGGGACCCGACGGCCCAAAGAGGCGAGCCATGGCCGACAGGAAGTCCTGTATCTGGGCCGGAGTCGCCGACGACCCCGGGAAGGGCGGGTAGTCGGGCGGCGACTCCATGGACTCCGCTGGAGCCGCCGCGGGGGTGGCACCACCCGTACCCTCAGCCGCGTCGCGCGACCGGCGAGGGGAAGTCGGAGAACGATGACGTTTCTTCGACTTCTTGTGCTTCGCCTTACCTGACCCTGAGTGCGAAGACTTCGATCCAGACGATCTTCGATGACTCCGCGCACGGTCCCTCGACCTCCCTCTGGACCGGGACCTCTCACGGCGCGGAGCAGACTGCCGGGCTTCAAGCAGCTTTCGGGACCGCTCCCGCAAAGACTTCGGCGCCATGGACCGGCAGTCGGGGCACGACTTGGGGCCGTGGTCGCACCCCAGGCAGAAGAGACACACGCGGTGCGGGTCCGTCACCAACATCATCCGATGACAGTCCTCGCAGAATTTAAAACCGGGCATCCCTAACTGCACCAGGAGTCGATATCGACTCGAAAAAGGGTGAGAAAAATATCTCAAAAAACGTAGTCAAAAAAGACTAGGGGTAACGCTCTCTCCGGATCTGCACTTGCTGGTGCGGAAAAAGAAAGAACTGACGTCAGCGCGCGTGGGCGGCGTCCAAGTAGCGCCCGCGACGTCATCTCGGCGACCACGACGCCAACGACGGACGCGGAGCCGCACGACGCCCCTACCGACGCGCAGGGGTACTGCTGACGAAAACTTTCTGGATCCAGTCTGACGCCTGGGGATATTCTAAGGTAAGGAATCTATCACTATGTGTTTCTTTCAGATTGTGCGTGATCTGAAAGCAAGCGGGCCTCGATGATGGAGGACAGCACGCGTTCCCAGGCGGACAAAGAAGCCAGGAAGTGGTCCAGCCTCGCGTATGTTTTATGGGCCGCGGAATAGAATGTATAATCCCGCTCACCAGGGGGTTGGGAGCGCCAGACATCTCACAACCCGCATTCTTTCAGCCACTCTCGTCTCCCCCTTAAAAGCGCCCCAGCGTTACCAGATCGGAGGCCCGAACGGTCCTGCTCAGCGCCCATCACTACATTTAAGTCCCCGCCCACCACCCCAGCCGGGTCAGGAGTAAGCAACACGCTGGCTAGGGCTTCTGTCAGAAAGGATTCTTGCTGCTCTTTAGGAGCGTATATTGATGCTACAGTGAAGTGGAAGGAGCCCATCAGTACCCGAAGGGCTAGCAAACTACCCTTAATCTCCGCACTAGTACCCAGGACATTACCAGAAAAGTGTTAAAAAAATAGGATAGCCACTCCCCCCTTCTTACCCTTCCCAGAGGACCAGAATTGCTGTAGGAACCTCTTAGTATGCATTCTATATGTATCTTTTGAAAGTAGGTGTGTCTCCTGCAGCATGCATATGTCACCCTGTGAATGCTCCAACAAAGATAGTACCGCCCCTCTCTTAGAAGGGTTGTTGAGGCCTCGAACGTTGAGGCTAATTATCTTAGTCTCCAGAATCGTGGGGGCAAGAGCATATCTCAAGGGACCAAGCTTCTATTCGCTTGTGTAATGCTGGAGATGTGTGATAGAGAAGAAACTTTCCCAAAGAAGTGTGTATATGAAGGGCATAATTAAGCTGGCTCGTCGGAGGGGGACCCCAAACAGAACAATATAAACCCCAACATTACTGTTAAACAGAAAAAAATTATTAACATATGTAACATAGAAATAGTTCATCACAGTAGGAGGGCCGGTACTTAGGGGGGCAACCAAAGTGGCAAGAGTTAATCATCCACACAAAGATTCGTAGCCCCTGTCCCAACCAGGCCCGAGACCCAAAACCACCATGATCTCCAAGAAATACCTCAACTGGGAGGACCAACTTTTTCTTCTCCTGTGCTAGAGAGGGTGCGCAGCACAGCCGACCTTTCTTTAACAATTGTGTTCAGATCAGGGTGAAGGCGTTCAAGTCTGGAACCAAGGTTTGGTCCTCGGCGGCGTCCGACCGAGGGCCCATCCCCTGCTGAGGTGTGCTCACTGAGGTCCAAATTAAGGATCATGCACGATTCACCCAGAGAGCGGAGCTGGTGGGTTTTGCCTTTGTGTCAAAATATAAGACGAAAGGGGTGGCCCCACGAATAGGCAATGCCCAATGAACGCAGATGGGCAGTCACAGGCTAAAAATCTTTTCGTTTTTGTAAGGTGCTAGCTGCAAGGTCATGGAAGAGCTGCGGAGTATGATCTCTGAATTGTAGTGTCTGATCGGTTTGGGCTGCCTTAAGTATGGCATCTTTCACTTTAAAGTTGTGCACACAGACCAAAATATCAGCAGGAGGGCGATTGGACTGGCGGGGAGGCCCCACCCGGTGGCACCTGTCCACTTTGACCACACTCTCAGCTGATGTGCCCAGGACGAAGACAAACAGAGCCTGAATATACCCTTCAAGATCCGCACCCTCCGCACCTGTAGGGACAGCTCGGATGCGGATGTTATTCTGTCTAGACCTATTCTCCAGGTCCTCTGCGCCTGCAGATCAAGCTGTTGGTCCTGTAGGCGAATGATTTCCTGTTGTAGGGGTGAGATTTTGTCATCTCTGGATATGGAGCCTTCCTCTAGGGCCACCACTCTCTTGCCGACGGCGTCAACGTATCTACGCACCTCTCTTAGTTCCATCTGTAGATCAGTCTTGACAGCTAGTATGTCTTCTCGAAGAGAGGCAAACAATGCCTCCATAAATTCACGGGTCATTGAGCTTTCAGCTCCCTCTCCTGCGCCGGTCAGTTTCAGCTCACCCGTGGGCGCTTTGTCCCCTTGGGGCCCCACAGTGCTTTTCAGAAGCAAATCGCGTACTGACTGATCCTTTTTCGCCTTAGCCGATGCCATGCTTTCACGACCAGTGTCCACTAGAAAATTGGTTGACGTTGGGGGCGATAAAAATCAAGGTGCTGACGGAGGGACCACTCCTACAGGTGCGGGGCGTTGCGTTTTCTGCCCCCCCACTAGCTTTGTCTCAAGCTTGCGTGCGTATCTCTAAGCCCAGCACGCCACGGTCCGCTTCAGGGTCTCGTCCAGACTGACCTGTATCCACTCTCTAATTTGGTTGGAACGACGGTTTGCACGAAGGCAATGTGTGATCGGAGGGTGGGATGTCATCCACCAATTGTATCATATGGGCTGGACCTCTTCCACTTTAAGGTGCCTTCGGCTTGGGGGCTGTTGTAGAAGTCAGTACACACCCAACCGACTGCGCCGATGACCGCACACCTTCAGGTCATCTGTCTCGCTCTGCACTCGGTCGCGACAGCCGGCCAGTGATGGAGTCCTCTAGGTTCGCCCCTTCCAGCTCGCATCAAACCCTTCCCCACGATGGGCCCTCAGCAACTCCAGGTAACAAACACGGGGGGCTATACAGGTCCCCACTTGGGAGACCAGAGAGATATGTTGAGGGGGAGGCCAAATTAAGTCACCACGCTTGCCTCATCTGGACCGCAGGAGTACTTCCACTTGCTGCTGTCTCTTTGCTCCGTAGAAGCCAACAGCCCATGCCCCGAGATTACACAGTGCTCGTTGGGTCCCCACTGTCCACTGTGGCGCTGTTCACACCGCTGCATAGGTCTGCGTTCCCTCCCACCACCTTCTCACCTCAAGGGCCGACTCTTTGCCCTGTGGCGGCGGTCTGTAGTGTATTGGGGGGGGGGGCACCGCCGATCGATCTCTTTTAGCCCCTCAGGATCGGGCACTCGGGCTGGTGGAGGTTCCCGGCTTGCCCAGTCCGGACGTCGTGCATTCCTCACTGGGAATGCGGAAGAGGGGCACACCGGAAGGCTCTCCGAGGCTCCGGTCACATGCCTGGCGTCCCACCGGCTCCCGTCCTTTCAGATCCCGACAGGGTCCTATTTCATCAGCTCCTCACCGCTTTAATTTGTGCGGGGACTCAAGCGGCAGCTGCTGTTTTCGGGTCAATTGGGTGATGGCAAGGACTCCATCTCTGTCTCGACGCACTCGGCCTCGTTCTCTTCGCCCCGTCTGGGCGTTGCCGCAGCCGCCTCCACCGCCGCCAGCAGGCCCGGGATCAGATCTTCTTCCTCGGGAAGGGGCCAGACTCTGTTCTCTCGGCCCCCAGGAAAGACACCGGTGCCCCGCCTTGGGGGGAGGGGGGGGAGGGGTCGGAGTCCTCCGGTGCTGAAATTAGGGAGGATCGGGTGCTATTGATAATGCTATAAGCCCCGCGGGACGGAGCGAGATGCGTCTGCTCACTCCGCCATCTTGGCCACGCCCCCCCTAAAGTACAGTTTAAAGTATACTATGGGCTGGTCTAGCTCAAAACATATTGCAGCATAACTCGACCAAGACTTGGCATATATGGAACATCAAGTAGCAGCCTACCATAAAAGTGGTCGGAATGACAGCAGCATTGGCATGCGATAGAAGCCACATCACACTGTCAACCATCATACGGTAACCTGGTCACATTTCAGCATCAGACAGCTCACTAAGTCAAACTAAGCCTTCGTACAGAAGCCAAGTCCCACCAGTAAAAATCCTAGAGTAGCCTGGACAGACAGCGTCATATACCAGCCTTATCAAACCATGAATCATCATTCAGCAGCTTGAACACACAGTGTACAAGCTCATAGCAGCCTCAACATACAGTGAAGCATGAGACAGCATGCTAGACAGAGTAAACCTCTGGACATCACCCTGGTCACTTAACCAACCATATGGGAGTAGACTGGCAATGCTGTGAACCAAATGATCATCAGGAATCACCAGGCAAAATAAAGCTGGTGGCATAGGGAGCCATGAAAAAGCAACATGAACGCACAGTTGACATAATGAGGGAGAGCTCATTATCATGCAGTTCAGAAAAAGTAGATTCATAGCCGGCTTCATGTTTAACCGTGTAAAAAAATTTACTTTAGCATCCATTGCGGAATACACCAACATTGCCTAACATCTGCACTACATAAACTGTTGAGGCAGTAGTTGGGCATTTCTTAGAGCACAATGGTTTGCAAAGTTTTCAGCAGCGTCGCAAACATAAGTACTCTGATCCCTGGTTCCTCACCAAGCTAGCAGTCATATTTAAAAAAAAACAGACTGGAACTGGAACTGCAAAAGAATGATCAAGTCACACATCTTTTATGGCTGACAGTGCTAACATAACTTGACCACAGCACTGGCCTTCAGTTTAATATTCTCAGTTGTTTGTTTGCTATGGGGACATGAACATACTATTGCAGCGCATGCAAATATTTAACAAACTTGTGAGTAGATCGAGGAGGAGGGCCCTGGGAGTGGGAACCAGGAGAATAAGAGAGAGGTGATGGTCCGGAGTCGCATGGAGAGAAAGCACATAAAACTGGGAAAAAAGCAAGGAGGAGGTGTGAGAAACTGCCTCTTTTGACATGGTTAGCCCCCACTTTTTATGTGGTTTCGATTGTAGTGCACAGGGTCCATGCCAACCAGGTTCCCTGTCCCAGTGCTTCTTCCCTAAAACTAAACTCATAATTTGCCCTTCAGGCTCACTGTAAGTCCCTAGTAAATGGTACCTAGGTACCCAGGGCATTGGGACTGAAGAGGGTCTCCTAGGGACCCCTCACCTAGGCCATGCAGACTGCCACTGCAGGATGCCTGGCCTGGTGCAGACAAAATGACTGTCGACATGGCACACTGTGTGCCATGCCAACTAGCACTGCCTAAGTTATAGGTAAGTCACCCCTCTAGCAGGCCTTATCAGCCCTAAGGCAGTGTGCACTATATCCAAGGTGTGGGCATATCTGCATGCACACATGGGGCTCGTTTACCCCCAATTGATGTCTGGAGCCAGAGCTGGGATTGAATGGGGGTGTTGTGCACTTCTAAAGTTCTTTTGAAGTTACCTCTACATCAAAGACATTTTGAGTATAGTTACATGAGCCCCAACCCCATGTTTGTAGGCACTGAATGGACTTGTGACCAGATACTGCTGGCTCTACATACTGCACTAGAGGACTGTTATGCTGCCAGGAAGAACCACCATTAGACTAACTTGCTTGTTGTGCTGACCTGTGGCCTGCTGGCTGCAAAAAGGATTGCCCCCCTTGCTGCAAGGACCTTGATGAGCTAGCCTACTGTGTGGTTCTATGCCTTTGTGCCCCGAGTGATCTCAAAGGGCATGCTGGCTTGCCCCCCTGTTCTCTGCAATCTCAGGATCCCAAAAGATTGCTCCCTCTCTTACAACTGGCTCGTGAACAGTGCAGTTGGAGCGCTTCATTGTTGTCCAGAGACTGGGGAAGTCATCCAATTCAGTGTGTGGTGAGACTGATGGAGGCCTCTTGATTTCACCCCACTGAGCGTGGTGCGGCCTGATTCCGCTGTGTTATTCAGAGGTGCGCTCTGACTTGCCAAGTTGATATGGGCTGCATCTTTATTGTTTGGGAGTGTCCCCACTGCAGCGCTAGAGTGAGGGAGGACCCAGCAAGGCTGGGATCAGCGGAGCCCCGCCCCCCATTTTCAGGATGCCATTGCCAGGATGCCATTGCCAGATCAGAAGAGACCGCAGAGGAGCCGGGACCGAAAGCGGCTGGGCCGTAGCAGCTTCACCGCACGCAGCTGCATTCGAGTCTTGTTGCGAATGTGGGAGTCTCAGCGAGGTCTCCACGCTGCGCCCAAATTGTGTGAGTGCCCCCCCTTTTGAGCACATACTTGGGGGCACTCATGCTCAGCCGGCATTACTGGGAACCTCTCGACAGAGGTCCTGATTGCTGCTATGAGTTTGCTCTATGTGGGAGAGCCGAAAATGACCATGCTACTTGTAGCAGGAGCACAGGTGCTTCTGCTGCCTATGATTGCTATATTCATTGTTCGGTCTCTGCCATCACGGTCCGGGAGGCCCAGGAGGGCTTCGGAGGTGCTGAACTTGGGGCACTTGTTCTTTGGTGGCATTGCACAGTGAGCTCTGGACGGCCCCCTCCCAGTAGGAACTTGTCGCATTTTAGTGAAAACTGAGAGATATTACCATATTCACTGTAGAAGGTGTGCAGGTGTCCTGTAACCCTCGCTTGGTGCTTACATTAGTGGCTAGCATATAACAGAGGTGCCTGTGCACGGTATCCATGTTTCTGATGGCATTTTTGTAATCCAGGTATTACTGATATGTGATGACCATAGTTGCTGATTTATGTTCTATAATGATGTTTGGTGATCCATGTATTTTCTCTCCATACTAACCTAACTGCTGCATCCCATGCCCAGATTTATGGTATATGTTATTTTTGCCTTGCATTGTCTGGATAACGAGTATTATTTCAGGATTCGCACTTAAGTGCACAGTGATGGTGTTTTTATGACGTGTGCAACATATAAGTCTTTAACTTATTGCATTATCTGTGATGTTTTGACAATTGCCTAGTTGGCAAAGTGATTGCTGGTTTATGGTGTTTTGGCCTATGTTTATATGCAATACAGATACATACTTTGATATACTACTCTGTGGACTCTCTTTTGTGGTGCATTTATTGTGTCACTGGTGTGTGTTGTGCAAATGCTTCACACATTGCCTCTGTGATAAGCCTGACTGCTCTTGCCAAGCTACCAAGAGGGTGAGCAGGGTTTTTCTTGGGTGTGTAACTCCTTTACCCTGAATATAGTGGTGGGTTCTGGCTTAGGGGCATACCCTAGCCAACCAGAAACCTCATTTCTAACATTGGTGATCAGCGGTGAGGATAAGACTTGCGTTTGCACAGTACCACAGTGACTCATTGTTGCACTACAAACTCTGCACTTAGATCATTAGTGTTTTGTTTTTCTCCTGATTCTGTCTCACTACACGGTGAGGAAGCCCAACCACACAATATAATAATCATCCTTCTCACAGTGGTGGACACCATGGTGCCTGACCAGGTCCTTTCAGCCGCACCATCTTAAAGGCACCGGTAATCACCTCCTGCAAACCCCTGGCTTTCAACCCCCCTAAGCCGGTTCAAGGGTTTCTCTCTAATGCACTGGGCTCCAGCCTCTGGGGCTTCCACCTTGAGACTGGAGAGACTCCTTAAGATGTAGACTAGGACAAAGCACGCCCCTTTCATACACCGTTTCCGATCTGGGCCGAAGTACCTGGTTCCGTTAAGCCTCGCGTCTTAGACTCCTTACCAGAGCTCTGCTCAGCAGCCCCAATGCTGTGTCGTGCGGCTAACGAGTAAACAAAAAAAGGTGCTTTGACGCACCCAGGTCATATTGTAGGTGTGCGCAACACACACTGGCGCACCTACAAAGTGACACAAACACTTTTTTCTTTTGACTTACAGAATCGAGTTGGATTGGTAAATATAAAAAATACAAAAATGTAGAGCTAAAGAGTGTTTTTTTTTAGGCTCAGGTGATGGAAGCAGGACAGACCGTGGTGGGAGCAACAAGGAGGGAAAAGGTGAAGAAGGAAGCAATAGGGGAGGGGTAAAGCAATGCTGCAACAAAAGTGAACAGTGGAAGGTCACAAGTAATGGATCCATGCTCCAGGGAGGAGAAACTGTTTTATACACTTCACCAATTTTATCCAGAGGTAACAACATTGGCATTGCCTCACTCAACAAATTCAGGCTTCAAATGGAAAATCTTGTGTACTTCTATCTTCCATCTCCATATGCATAAAGAGCGACCTTATACCACCCAACATAAGCTAAATCAATTCCAGCCAAAAGTTCTGAACAATTTCAACACCAAACCCTTAGTCTCGTTAGCTGAGCTGTCCTGCATTAGTTCTCAATAATCCCTCTATTGATTCTCTTATAGTACAATGTCTCTCTCTAGCGCCTCTAAAGCACAAGTTACTAACTTGTGTAACGATATATCTGTAAGAGACAGTAGTTAGTGACAGATTCCCTACCTTAGAATATCCCCAGGCGTCAGGCTGGATCCGGAAAGTTTTGCGTAGCAGTACCCTTGCGCGTCGGTAGGCGGCGTCGTGCGGCTCCGCGTCCGTCGTCGGGATCGCCGGGATGACGTCGCGGGCAGTACTTAGACGCCGCCCCTGCGCGCTGACGTCAGTTCTGTACACGACTTTCCGCGCCAGGAACGCAGAGCCATGCAAGAAGCTGACATAGGTGTCTGAAAAATACTAGGGCCCTGAAAGGGATGTCCTTAACCCTAGAAATCAGTTCGCAGAACGGGGAGGATGGGTGGGGCGGTAAGGAATCTGTCACTAACTACTGTCTCTTACAGATATATCGTTACACAAGTTAGTAACTTGTGCATCTGAAAGAGACACGTTAGTGACAGATTCCTTACCTTAGAATAGATACCCCAGCAATACCAACCCCGGTGGTGGGTCTGCGAACAGATTCAGACAAGGAAGTCCCGGAGGACAGAACGGCCAAAGAAGCCGTCCCTCCGGACCTGGCTGTCAAGGCAGTAATGTTTGGTAAACGTGTGCAGCGAGGCCCACGTAGCTGCCTGACAAATATCCTGCAACGGAACGCCGCGGCCTAAAGCCGTGGTAGCAGCCGTAGCCCTGGTGGAATGGGCACGCAGCCCAACAGGAGGCTCCTTCTTAGCTAAAGAATAACAGGCCTTGATACACAAGATGACCCAGCGGGAGATGGTCCGCTTGAGTACCGCCCGACCTTTTTTGGCGCCCACGTAGCCAACAAAGAGCTGGTCATCCACCCGGAACTGTTGTGTGCGGTTGAGGTAAAAGGAAAGCGCACGTTTTGGGTCCAGACGGTGGAGCCTCTCTTCCTCTCTGGAAGGATGCGGAGGCGGAAAGAAGGTGGGCAAAGTGATGGTCTGCCCAATGTGGAAGGCAGTAACCACCTTCGGCAAGAAGGACGGACGCGTCCGAAGAACAACCTTGTCTGGATGAACAGACAGAAAGGGAGGTTTGCATGAAAGAGCCTGGAGCTCACTCACCCGCCGAGCGGAGGTGATGGCCACCAGAAAGGCTGTCTTCAGAGTCAGAAGACGAAGAGGACAGTTATGTAGAGGCTCAAAGGGAGCGCACATGAGAAAGGTAAGAACCAAGTTCAAGTCCCACTGAGGCATCACAAACGGAACAGGAGGGAAGAGGTGTGTAATGCCTTTTAGGAACCTGTTAACAACAGGGGACTTGAAAAGGGAGGGCTGATCAGGAAGCCTGAGGAAGGCCGAAATGGCACAAAGATAGCCCTTGATGGTACCCAGGGCAGAACCCTGTTGGGCCAGAGAAAGAAGGAACAGAAGAACCTCAGAAAGAGGGGCAGAAAGGGGATTCACAGCCTTTGCTGTGCACCATGCCACAAACTTGTTCCACCTGCAGGCGTATACCACCTTAGTGGAGGGACGACTGGCTGCCAGAATCACATCACAAACTTCGGGAGGCAAGTCGAAAGGAATCAACTGCCGCCGCTCAATCTCCACGCAAGCAGGTGGAGACTGGACAGGTTAGGGTGGAGGACCGTCCCCTGTTGCTGCGACAGAAGATCCTCCCGAAGAGGCAGACGGATCGGGGGATCGACGCTCATACTGAGTAGCTCGGGATACCAAACTCTTCGAGCCCAGTCCGGAGCCACAAGGATGACTTGGGCCCGGTCGCGCCGAATCTTCTTCAACACTCTGGGTAGAAGTGGTATAGGCGGAAAGGCGTACAACAGACCGCAACTCCACTCGCGACGAAAAGCGTCGCCGAGCGAGTGCCGCATTGGAAATTCCAACGCGCAGAACTGCTGACATTGCGCGTTCTCTTCGGTGGCGAACAGATCTAACCAAGGCTCTCCCCACTGCTGAAAGAGACCTTGCGCCACCTCCGAGCGAAGACGCCATTCGTGATCCATCATGCACCTGCGGCTGAGTTCGTCCGCCCTGGCGTTCAGGGAACCTGCCAGGTGTTGAACCATCAGGGAAACGCCCTGATGTTCCAGCCATGTCCAGAGGCGCAGAGCCTCCTGACATAGGGTCCACGACCCCACCCGCCTTGTTTGTTGCAGTACCACATGGCGGTGGTGTTGTCCGTGAACATCTGCACTACCTTCCCCTTGACAGAGGGAAGGAATGCCTCGAGTGCAAGTCGGATCGCCCGGAGCTCCAGAAGGTTGATATGGAGCCGGGACTCCGCCGGAGACCAGAGGCCTCTGCTCTCCGCCTCTCCCATGTGACCGCCCCATCCCAGAAGGGACGCGTCCGTCACGACTGTGTGCTCTGGCTGGGGAAGGGAGAGGGATCTGCCCCTGACCCATTGCCGGTTCGAGAGCCACCACTGCAACTGTTTTGCAGTCCCCTCCGAGATCTCAACATAATCTCCTACGCCGACGACACTCAACTGATCCTCTCCCTCACCAAGGACCCCCTCGCCGCCAAATCCAACCTCCATGAAGGAATGAAGGCCGTCGCCGATTGGATGAAGATCAGCCGACAAAAGCTGAACACGGACAAGACAGAGGTCCTCATCCTCGGCTCCAACCCCTCAGCCTGGGACGACTCCTGGTGGCCAACGACACTGGGGGCAGCCCCGACACCCACCGACCACGCACGCAACCTGGGAGTCATCCTCGACTCAACGCTCTCCATGGCCAAGCAAGTCAACGCAGTCTCCTCCTCCTGCTTCAACACCCTCCGCATGCTTCGCAAGATCTACAGGTGGATCCCGACAGATACAAGAAGAACAGTCACCCAGGCCCTCGTCAGTAGCAGACTTGACTATGGGAACGCCCTCTACGAGGGAGCCCCGGCCAAGCACATCAAGCGACTGCAACGCATACAAAACGCCTCCGCACGCCTGATCCTCGATGTACCACGCCACAGCCACATCACCCCCCACCTGAGGAACCTGCACTGGCGCCCCGTCAACAGGAGAATCTCCTTCAAACTCCTCATCCACAAGACCGGCCCAGCCTACCTCAACAGACAACTCTTCTTCTACGTCCCCAACCGCCAGCCTCTCCCTCGCATTCGAAGAACAACCACCGGCGGCAGATCCTTCTCCCACCTCGCCGCCAAGACCTGGAACACCCTTCCACTCGGCCTTCGACAGACCCAAGACGTGCGGACCTTCAGGAGGCTACTCAAGACCTGGCTGTTCGACCAGTAGCGGCACCCCCCCCTTTTTTTTCCCCAGCGACTTGAGACCCTCGCGGGTAAGTAGTGCGCTCTACAAATTCTGTGATTGATTGATTGATTGATCGATCGGACAGGTTGCCCTGGTGCTGCGCCCACTGGAACTTCAGGTCCCACTGCAGAGCCCGCATATGCCATCTGGCATGATCGACCAGCAGGATGCAGGAGGCCCAGCAGCCTCAGGGTCATCCGTACCGAAACCCAGGATAGAGGCTGAAAGATCGAAATCATAGCCTGAATATCCCGGACTCGCCGTTCGGGAGGATAGGCCCGAAACTGCGTCGTGGCCAGAACTGCTCCGATGAAAAGGAGCTGTGGAGAAGGAATCAGGTGCGACTTCGGCACATTGATGGAGAACCCCAGCGAGTGCAGGAGTTCGGCCGTAGTCTGGAGGTGTGAGACGACTGCCTGGGACGAGCCCGCCTTCAACAGCCAGTCGTCGAGGTAGGGGAAGAATGGAACCCCTGCCCGGCGCAGATGAGCTGCGACCACCGCCATCACTTTCGTGAACACCCGAGGGGCACTTGTGAGGCCAAAGGGGAGCACGGTGAATTGAAAATGCTCGAGGCCCACCATGAACCGCAGGTAACGCCGGTGGGCCGGCAGGACGGGGATGTGGAAATAAGCGTCCAGCAAGTCCAACGCTACCATCCAGTCTCCAGGGTCGAGGGCAGTCAAGACCTGAGCTAAGGTGGGCATCTTGAACTTCTCCTTCCGGAGGAAGCGATTGACGTTCCGGAGGTCCAAGATAGGACGCATGTCCTCCTTGTCCTTTTTGGGCACCAGAAAGTAGTGGGAGTAGCAACCACGACCTACTTCTGGGGTCGGAACGCGCTCGATGGCCCTCTTGGCCAAGAGGGCCGCAACTTCCTTCTGAAGAAGCACCAAGTGATCCCCTGACATGCGGTGGAATTGAGGTGGCATGGCTGGGGGGATGGTCTCGAAGGGGAGGGAGTAGCACCTTCGGACAATGTCCAAGACCCACTTGTCCGAGGTGATGGCACGCCAGTGGTGAAGGTGATGGCAGACCCTGCCCCCTACTGGCGTGCTGTGCACCTGAAAGGAAGGACTAGGAGGGCTTGGAGGCCGCGGACGGGGCGGGGTTGGTGGCCTGACCCGCCACGGCGGGAGCCACGTCCACGGCCACGCGAAGACGCTTGCTGCGCGGGCCGGTGGCTGGCTAGCGGACGTGACTGGGCGCCCCTTCCGTGGCCACGAAAGGGGCGAAAAGCAGACGGTAGCGGAGGGCGTACAGCAGAAAGGCCCAGGGACTTGGCTGTAGCCCGCGAGCCCTTAAAGCGCTCCAGCGCATGGTCTGCTTTGTTTCCAAAAAGACCAACCCCATCAAAGGGCATGTCCATAAGGGTGTTTTGGACATCACCCGAGAAACCAGTGGTCCTCAGCCAGGAGTGACGGCGCAGCGCCACTGTCGTCGCAAGCGATCTGCCTAGCGAGTCGGCGGTATCAAGGCCACATCTAATGGTGTATTTAGCCGCATCTCTTCCATCCGCAATGGCGCGGGAAAGCAGTGTCTGGACCTCCTCAGAACACTGGGGCAGAACTTGCGCCACCGAGTCCCACAGAGAGTGGGAATATCGGCGCAAAAGGCAAGCGGTGTTGACAGACCGCAAGCCAGCACTGGAGGAAGAAAAGACCTTCTGCCCAAATTGATCCAGGCGTTTGGATTCCCTATCCGGAGGAGCGGTAGGGAAGGCGGTTTGGGAAGCAGAGGCTTGGACAACCAAGCTCTCAGGAGTGGGGTGTTGGGAGAGGAACAGGGGGTCGCCCGGAGCGGGGCGATGGGCCACGTTCCTATCCACAGGAGCCCCTGTGGCGGGCTTGGACCAGGTGCCCAAAAGAACGTCGGAAAGCGCGTCATTAAACGGCAGCAGTGGCTCCGAGGAGGTAGCCACCGGCTGAAGCACTTCCGTCAGGAAGTTAGTCCTGACAGCCACTGTAGGCAATTGGAGGTGTAAGGCCCCAGCTGCTCTACGCAACACCGTTGCAAAATTTGCTCCCTCCTCCGTTGCCACGGAAGGAGGAGACAGCATGCCAGAGTCAGGGGAGGTGTCCAGACCACTGGCATCCCCAAGCTCCTCAGCCCAGTCCTGATCGAACTCACACTGCTGTGTGAGAGGGTCATCCGACCCCGCCCAGTGCTCTTCGTCCTCCTCTGGTTCAAAATAAGGAGGAGGGACATGCGGGACCCAAGGTCCCATCGGCGTCGGAGCCGGCGTCGAGCGACGCCGGTCCGGCGCCATGTCCGGATCCGGAGAGAACCTGGGGACGCCGCCGCCCGTCGGAAACGGCACCGGAGACATCGGCGCCGGTGGAGGTGTTATTAGGTCAACCGGCATCGATCGGGGTTGAGGCAGCACCGGAGCCGGGGTCGAGGCCGGAGCCGGGACCGAGGCTGGTGTGACAGGCGGCGCCGGCACCGGAGTCGCTGGCGGCGCCGGGGAAACCCCATCAGGGCCCGCGGGGCCCGAAGGCGCACCGGGGGGACCTTGAGGCCCGAAGAGGCGGGCCATGGCAGACAGGAACTCCTGTATCTCGGCCGGAGTCGCCCCCGAACCCGGGAAGTGCGGGTAATGCGGGGGCGGCTCCACAGGCACTCCCGGAGCCGCGGGGACGGTGCCGATAGGACCCTCAGCCGAGTCGCGAGACCGGCGAGGCGAAGTTGTCGAGCGATGACGCTTCTTAGACTTCTTATGCTTCGACTTACCAGAGGAGTGCGAAGACTTGGACCCCGACGACCGATGAGGACTCCGCGACCGGCCCCTCGACCTCTCACGTGACCGGGGCTTGGTGCGGCGCGGAGCCGACTGCCGGACCTCGAGGAGCTTTTGAGACCGCTCTCGCAAAGCCTTCGGATGCAAGGCCCGACAGTCGGGGCATGACTTGGTGTCGTGGTCGCGCCCGAGGCAGTAGAGACAATCCGTATGCGGGTCCGTGATCGACATCATACGACCACAGACGTCGCATGGCTTGAAGCCGGGCATCCCTACCGACACCTGTGGAGTCGAGCGACTCGAGAAAACAGTGAAAAATTCACCAAAAACTTAGTAAAAAAATGACTAGGGCACTGCTCTTCCCGGATCTGCGCTTACTGGCGCGGAAAAAGAAGAACTGACGTCAGCGCGCAGGGGCGGCGTCCAAGTTCTGCCCGCTACGTCATCCCGGCGATCCCGACGCCGACGACGGACGCGGAGCCGCACGACGTCGCCTACCGACGCGCAAGGGTACTGCTACGCAAAACTTTCCGGATCCAGCCTGACGCCTGGGGATATTCTAAGGTAAGGAATCTGTCACTAACGTGTCTCTTTCAGATATTATCTTTTATCCGCTGTCGTGCTATAGTGCCATAATAGCATTTTTTAGGACTGGTCTTTGAGACAGCTTTACTGTCTCACACGATTACTGTTTTTGCCAACAAAAAGAGCATACCTAATATAAATACATAAAGGGGCCTTGGTAAGCCTGCATCATTCATTCATTGGCCTGTTGAATTATAAATTGTTAAATTTACACTTTGCTTCAGCCCACCAGGGCATACAGTAAGGGGCTTTATGGGTCAACCCACCTTACCATTGCACCCTTCAGTGTGAGCGGCACGAAGTCCCAGCCACTGATCATATTTGCCTAAAAATAGTTCCTTTCCCTTAAACTGCAAAGTAGGTTAAAGCACAAGTTACTAACTTGTGTAACAATATATCTGTAAGCGACAGTAGTTAGTGACAGATTCCTTACCTTAGAATATCCCCAGGCGTCAGGCTGGATCCGGAAAGTTTTTGCGTAGCAGTACCCTTGCGCGTCGGTAGGCGTCGTCGTGCGGCTCCGCGTCCGTCGTCGGCGTCGTGGTCGCCGGGATGACATCGCGGGCAGTACTTAGACGCCGCCCCTGCGCGCTGACGTCAGTTCTGTACACGACTTTCCGCGCCAGAAACGCAGAGCCATGGAAGAAGCGGACATAGGTGTCTGAAAAATACTAGAGCCCTGAAAGGGATGTCCTTAACCCTAGAAATCAGTTTGCAGAACGGGGAGGACGCACAAGTTACTAACTTGTGTAACGATATATCTGTAAGAGACAGTAGTTAGTGACAGATTCCTTACCTTAGAATATCCCCAGGCGTCAGGCTGGATCCGGAAAGTTTTTTGCGTAGCAGTACCCTTGCGCGTCGGTAGGCGGCGTCGTGCGGCTCCGCGTCCGTCGTCGGCGTCGTGATCGCCGGGATGACGTCGCGGGCAGTACTTAGACGCCGCCCCTGCGCGCTGACGTCAGTTCTGTACACGACTTTCCGCGCCAGGAACGCAGAGCCATGCAAGAAGCTGACATAGGTGTCTGAAAAATACTAGGGCCCTGAAAGGGATGTCCTTAACCCTAGAAATCAGTTCGCAGAACGGGGAGGATGGGTGGGGCGGTAAGGAATCTGTCACTAACTACTGTCTCTTACAGATATATCGTTACACAAGTTAGTAACTTGTGCATCTGAAAGAGACACGTTAGTGACAGATTCCTTACCTTAGAATAGATACCCCAGCAATACCAACCCCGGTGGTGGGTCTGCGAACAAAGATCAGACAAGGAAGTCCTGGAGGACAGAACGGCCAAAGAAGCCGTCCCTCCGGACCTGACTGTCAAGGCAGTAATGCTTTGTAAACGTGTGCAGCGAGGCCCACGTAGCTGCCTGACAGATAACCGGCAGCGGAACACCGCGGCCCAAGGCCGTGGTAGCAGCCGTTGCCCTGGTGGAATGGGCACGCAGCCCAACAGGAGGCTCCTTTTTAGCCAAAGAATAGCAGGTCTTGATGCACAAGGTAACCCAGCGGGAGATGGTCCTCTTGTGCACCGCCCGACCTTTTTGGCGCCCACGTAGCCAATAAAGAGCTGGTCATCCACCCGGAAGTGTTTTGTGCGGTCAATATAGAAGGAGAGCGCACGTTTTGGGTCCAGACGGTGGAGCCTCTCTTCCTCTCTGGAAGGATGCGGAGGCGGAAAGAAGGTGGGCAAAGTGATGGTCTGCCCAATGTGGAAAGCAGTAACCACCTTTGGCAAGAAGGACGGACGCGTCCGAAGAACAACCTTGTCTGGATGAACAGACAGAAAGGGAGGTTTGCAAGATAGAGCCTGGAGCTCACTCACCCGCCGAGCGGAGGTGATGGCCACCAGAAAGGCTGTCTTCAGAGTCAGAAGACGAAGAGGACAGTTATGTAGAGGCTCAAAGGGAGCGCACATTAAAAAGGTAAGAACCAAGTTTAAGTCCCACTGAGGCATCACAAACGGAACAGGAGGGAAGAGGTGAGTAATGCCTTTTAAGAACCTGTTAACAACAGGGGACTTGAAAAGGGAGGGCTGATCAGGGAGCCTGAGGAAGGCCGAGATAGCACAAAGATAACCCTTGATGGTACCCAGGGCAGAACCCTGTTGGGCCAGAGAGAGAAGGAACAGAAGGACCTCAGAAAGAGGGGCAGAAAGGGGATCCACAGCCTTTGCTGTGCACCATGCCACAAATTTGTTCCACCTGCAGGCGTATACCACCTTAGTGGAGGGACGCCTGGCTGCCAGAATCACATCACAAACTTCGGGAGGCAAGTCGAAAGGAATCAACTGCCGCCGCTCAATCTCCACGCAAGCAGGTGTAGACTGGACAGGTTCGGGTGGAGGACCGTCCCCTGCTGCTGCGACAGAAGATCCTCCCGAAGAGGCAGACGGATCGGGGGATCTACGCTCATATTGAGTAGCTCGGGATACCAAACTCTTCGAGCCCAGTCCGGAGCCACAAGAATGACTTGGGCCCGGTCGTGCCGAATCTTCTTCAACACTCTGGGTAGAAGTGGTATAGGCGGAAAGGCGTACAATAGACCGCAACTCCACTCGTGACGAAAAGCGTCGCCGAGCGAGTGCCGCCTTGGAAATTCCAACGCGCAGAACTGATGACATTGCGCGTTCTCTTCGGTGGCGAATAGATCTAACCAAGGCTCTCCCCACTGTAGAAAGAGTCCTTGCGCCACTTCCGAGTGAAGACGCCATTCGTGATCCATCATGCACCTGCGGCTGAGTTCGTCCGCCCTGGCGTTCAGGGAACCTGCCAGGTGTTGAACCACCAGGAACATGCCCTGGTGTTCCAGCCATGTCCAGAGGCGCAGAGCCTCCTGACAAAGGGTCCACGACCCCACCCCGCCTTGTTTGTTGCAGTACCACATGGCAGTGGTGTTGTCTGTGAACACCTGCACTACCTTCCCTTTGACAGAGGGAAGGAATGCCTTGAGTGCAAGTCGGATCGCCCGGAGCTCCAGAAGGTTGATATGGAGCCGGGACTCCGCCGGAGACCAGAGGCCTCTGATCTCCGCCTCTCCCATGTGACCGCCCCATCCCAGAAGGGACGCGTCCGTCACAACTGTGTGCTCTGGCTGGGGAAGGGAGAGGGATCTGCCCATGACCCATTGCCGGTTCGAGAGCCACCACTGCAACTGTTTTGCAGTCCCCTCCGAGATCTGGACGTGATCGGACAGGTCGCCCTGGTGCTGCGCCCACTGGAACTTCAGGTCCCACTGCAGAGCCCGCATATGCCATCTGGCATGAGTGACCAGCAGGATGCAGGAGGCCATGAGGCCCAGCAGCCTCAGGGTCATCCGTACCGAAACCCAGGATAAGGGCTGAAAGATCGGAATCATAGCCTGAATATCCCGGACTCGCCGTTCGGGAGGATAGGCCCGAAACTGCGTCGTGTCCAGAACTGCTCCGATGAAAAGGAGCTGTGGAGAAGGAATCAGATGCGACTTTGGCACATTGATGGAGAACCCCAGCGAGTGCAGGAGTTCGGCCGTAGTCTGGAGGTGGGAGACAACTGCCTGGGACGAGCCCGCCTTCAGCAGCCAGTCGTCGAGGTAGGGGAAGACTGAAACCCCTGCCCGGCGCAGATGAGCTGCGACCACCGCCATCACTTTCGTGAACACCCGAGGGGCACTGGTAAGGCCAAAGGGGAGCACGGTGAACTGAAAATGCTCGAGGCCTACCGTGAACCGAAGGTAACGCCGGTGGGCCGGCAGGACGGGGATGTGGAAATAGGCGTCCTGCAAGTCCAACGCTACCAACCAGTCTCCGGGGTCGAGGGCAGTCAAGACCTGAGCTAGGGTGAGCATCTTGAACTTCTCCTTCCGGAGGAAGCGATTGACGTTCCGGAGGTCCAAGATAGGACGCATGTCCTCCTTGTCCTTTTTGGGCACCAGAAAGTAGTGGGAGTAGCAACCACGCCCTACTTCTGGGGTCGGAACATGCTCGATGGCCCTCTTGGCCAAGAGGGCCGTGACTTCCTTCTGTAGAAGCACCAAGTGATCCCCTGACATGCGGTGGAATTGAGGTGGCATGGCTGGGGGGTGGTCTCGAAGGGGAGGGAGTAGCCCCTTCGGACAATGTCCAAGACCCACTTGTCCGAGGTGATGGGACGCCAGTGGTGAAGGTGATGGCGGACCCTGCCCTCGACTGGCGTGCTGTGCACCTGAAAGGAGGGACTAGGAGGGCTTGGAGGCCGCGGACGGGTTGGAGGTGGTGGCCTGACCCGCACGCTGGTTGCCCGAACCGCCACGGCGGTATCCACGTCCTCGGCCACGCGAAGGCGCTTGCTGCGCGGGCCGTTGGCCGGGCTGTGGACGTGACTGGGCGCCCTTCCGTGGCCACGAAAGGGGCGAAAAGCAGACGTTTGCGTAGGGCGCACAACAGCAAGGCCCAGGGACTTAGCAGTAGCCCGTGAATCCTTGAAACGCTCCAGCGCATGGTCCGCCTTTGAACCAAAGAGACCGACTCCATCAAAGGGCATGTCCATGAGAGTATTCTGGACATCCCCTGAAAAACCAGTGGTTCTCAGCCAGGCGTGGCGACGCAGCGCCACCGTCGTTGCAAGCGATCTGCCCAGCGAGTCGGCGGTATCAAGGCCACAGCGGATGGTATACTTAGCCGCATCACGCCCTTCCGCAATAGCGCGGGTAAGCAGTGTCTGGACCTCCTCAGAACACTGCGGCAAAACATCAGCCACCGAATCCCACAGGGAGTGGGTGTATCGGCCCAAGAGGCAAGCGGTATTAACAGACCGCAAGCCAGCACTGGAGGAAGAGAAAGCCTTCTTCCCAAAGTGATCCAGGCGCTTGGATTCCCTATCCGGAGGGGCGGTAGGGAAGGCTGTTTGGGAGGCAGAGGCTTGGACAACCAAGCTCTCAGGGGTGGGGTGTTGGGAGAGAAACAGGGGGTCGCCCGGAGCCGGGCGATGGCGTCGGGCCACGTTCCTATCCACAGGAGCCCCTGTGGTGGGTTTGGACCAGGCACCCAAAAGAACGTCAGTGAGTGCATCGTTGAACGGCAGCACAGGCTCCGAAGAGGAGGCCGCCGGCTGAAGCACTTCAGTCAGGAGGTTAGTCCTGACGGCCACTGTAGGCAACTGGAGATTTAAGGCTCCAGCAGCTCTACGCAACACCGTTGCAAAATTAGCCCCCTCCTCCGTTGCCACGGGAGGAGACAGCATGCCAGAGTCGGGGGAGGTATCCAGCCCACTGGCATCCCCAAGTTCCTCAACCCAGTCCGGGTCAAACTCGCACTGTTGTGTGAGAGGGTCGTCAGACCCCTCCCAGCTCTCCTGGTCCTCCTCAGGTTGAAAAGATGGAGGAGGAGGGACATAAGGGACCCAAGGCCTCATCGGCGCCGGAACCGGCGCCGGGCGACGCCGGTCCGGCTCCATGTCCGGACCCGGGGAGAACCGGGGAACGACGCCGCCCGGAGCCCCGGACGGCGTCGGAAACGGCACCGGGGACATCGGCGTCGGCGGAGGCGTGGTTAGGTCAACCGGCGTCGATGGAGGTTGCGGCACCACCGGAACCGGGGTCGAGGCCGGGGCCGGAGCCGAGGCCGGGACGAAGGCTGGTGGGACAGGCGACGCCGGGACCGGAGTCGACGGCGACGCCGGAGCAACCCTATGTGGGCCCGCGGGGCCCGAAGGCGCACCGGAGGGACCTTGAGGCCCGAAGAGGCGGGCCATGGCCGACAGGAATTTCTGTAGCTTCGGCCGGAGTCGCCCCCGAACCCGGGAAGGACGGGTAATGCGGGGGCAACTCGACAGGCACGTCCGGGGCCGCGGGGGCGGGGACGGTGCCGACAGGGACCTCAGCCGAGTCGCGCGACCGGCGAGGCGAAGTCTTAGAGCGATGACGCCGCTTAGACTTCTTGTGCTTCGACTTACCGGAGGAGCGCGAAGACTTGGATTCCGACGAACGGCGGGGACTCCGCGTCCGGCCCCTCGACCTCTCCCGGGACCGGGGCTTGCTGCGGCGCGGAGCCGACTGCCGGACTTCAAGGAGCTTTCGAGACCGCTCTCGCAAAGCCTTCGGATGAAGTTTCCGGCAGTCAGGGCACGACTTCGTGTCGTGGCCTCGGCCGAGGCAGAAGAGACACTCGAGGTGGGGGTCCGTGATGGACATCATACGACCACATACCTCGCAGGGCTTAAAGCCGGGCATCCCTACGACACCTTAGGAGTCGTGAAGACTCGTTGAAGAGAACAGTGAAAAATTTCACAAAAAGATAGTCAAAAAGTGACTAGGGCACTGCTCTTCCCGGATCTGCGCTTACTGGCGCGGAAAAAGAAGAACTGACGTCAGCGCGCAGGGGCGGCGTCTAAGTACTGCCCGCGACGTCATCCCGGCGATCACGACGCCGACGACGGACGCGGAGCCGCACGACGCCGCCTACCGACGCGCAAGGGTACTGCTACGCAAAAAACTTTCCGGATCCAGCCTGACGCCTGGGGATATTCTAAGGTAAGGAATCTGTCACTAACGTGTCTCTTTCAGATGGGTGGGGCGGTAAGGAATCTGTCACTAACTACTGTCTCTTACAGATATATCGTTACACAAGTTAGTAACTTGTGCATCTGAAAGAGACACGTTAGTGACAGATTCCTTACCTTAGAATAGATACCCCAGCAATACCAACCCCGGTGGTGGGTCTGCGAACAAAGATCAGACAAGGAAGTCCCGGAGGACAGAACGGCCAAAGAAGCCGTCCCTCCGGACCTGACTGTCAAGGCAGTAATGCTTTGTAAACGTGTGCAGCGAGGCCCACGTAGCTGCCTGACAGATATCCGGCAGCGGAACACCGCGGCCCAAAGCTGTGGTAGCAGCCGTTGCCCTGGTGGAATGGGCACGCAGCCCAACAGGAGGCTCCTTCTTAGCCAAAGAATAGCAGGCTTTGATACACAAGGTGAACCAGCGGGAGATGGTTCTCTTGTGCACCGCCCGACCTTTTTTGGCGCCCACGTAGCCAACAAAGAGCTGGTCATCCACCCGGAAGTGTTGTGTGCGATTGATATAAAAGGAAAGCGCACGTTTTGGGTCCAGACGGTGGAGCCTCTCTTCCTCTCTGGAAGGATGCGGAGGCGGAAAGAAGGTGGGCAAAGTGATGGTCTGCCCAATGTGGAAGGCAGTAACCACCTTTGGCAAGAAGGACGGACGCGTCCGAAGAACAACCTTGTCTGGATGTACAGACAGAAAGGGAGGTTTGCATGACAGAGCCTGGAGCTCACTCACCCGCCGAGCGGAGGTGATGGCCACCAGAAAGGCTGTCTTCAGAGTCAGAAGACGAAGAGGACAGTTATGTAGAGGCTCAAAGGGAGCGCACATGAGAAAGGTAAGAACCAAGTTCAAGTCCCACTGAGGCATCACAAACGGAACAGGAGGGAAGAGGTGTGTAATGCCTTTAAGGAATCTGTTAACAACAGGGGACTTGAAAAGGGAGGGCTGATCAGGAAGCCTGAGGAAGGCCGAAATGGCACAAAGATAGCCCTTGATGGTACCCAGGGCAGAACCCTGTTGGGCCAGTGAAAGAAGGAACAGAAGAACCTCAGAAAGAGGGGCAGAGAGGGGATTCACAGCCTTTGCTGTGCACCATGCCACAAACTTGTTCCACCTGCAGGCGTATACCACCTTAGTGGAGGGACACCTGGCTGCCAGAATCACATCACAAACTTCGGGAGGCAAGTCGAAAGGAATCAACTGCCGCCGCTCAATCTCCACACAAGCAGGTGGAGGCTGGACAGGTTCGGGTGGAGGACCGTCCCCTGCTGCTGCGACAGAAGATCCTCCCGAAGAGGCAGACGGATCGGGGGATCGACGCTCATACTGAGTAGCTCGGGATACCAAACTCTTCGAGCCCAGTCCGGAGCCACAAGGATGACTTGGGCCCGGTCCCGCCGAATCTTCTTCAACACTCTGGGTAGAAGTGGTATAGGTGGAAAGGCGTACAACAGACCGCAACTCCACTCGCGACGAAAAGCGTCGCCGAGCGAGTGCCGCCTTGGAAATTCCAACGCGCAGAACTGATGACATTGCGCGTTCTCTTCGGTGGCGAATAGATCTAACCAAGGCTCTCCCCACTGCAGAAAGAGACCTTGCGCCACTTCCGAGTGAAGACGCCATTCGTGATCCATCATGCACCTGCGGCTGAGTTCGTCCGCCCTGGCGTTCAGGGAACCTGCCAGGTGTTGAACCATCAGGAACATGCCCTGATGTTCCAGCCATGTCCAGAGGCGCAGAGCCTCCTGACAGAGGGTCCACGACCCCACCCTGCCTTGTTTGTTGCAGTACCACATGGCGGTGGTGTTGTCTGTGAACACCTGCACTACCTTCCCTTTGACAGAGGGAAGGAATGCCTTGAGTGCAAGTCGGATCGCCCGGAGCTCCAGAAGGTTGATATGGAGCCGGGACTCCTCCGGAGACCAGAGGCCTCTGATCTCCGCCTCTCCCATGTGACCGCCCTATCCCAGGAGGGACGCGTCCGTCACAACTGTGTGCTCCGGTTGGGGAAGGGAGAGGGATCTGCCCATGACCCATTGCCGGTTCGAGAGCCACCACTGCAACTGTTTTGCAGCCCCCTCCGAGATCTGGACGTGATCGGACAGGTTGCCGTGGTGCTGCGCCCACTGGAACTTCAGGTCCCACTGCAGAGCCCGCATATGCCATCTGGCATGATCGACCAGCAGGATGCAGGAGGCCATGAGGCCCAGCAGCCTCAGGGTCATCCGTACCGAAACCCAGGATAAAGGCTGAAAGATCGGAATCATAGCCTGAATATCCCGGACTCGCCGTTCGGGAGGATAGGCCCGAAACTGCGTCGTGTCCAGAACTGCTCCGATGAAAAGGAGCTGTGGAGAAGGAATCAGATGCGACTTCGGCACATTGATGGAGAACCCCAGCGAGTGCAGGAGTTCGGCCGTAGTCTGGAGGTGGGAGACGACTGCCTGGGACGAGCCCGCCTTCAGCAGCCAGTCGTCGAGGTAGGGGAAGACTGGAACCCCTGCCCGGCGCAGATGAGCTGCGACCACCGCCATCACTTTCGTGAACACCCGAGGGGCACTTGTAAGGCCAAAGGGGAGCACGGTGAACTGAAAATGCTCGAGGCCTACCGTGAACCGAAGGTAACGCCGGTGGGCCGGCAGGACGGGGATGTGGAAATAAGCGTCCTGCAAGTCCAACGCTACCAACCAGTCTCCAGGGTCGAGGGCAGTCAAGACCTGAGCTAGGGTGAGCATCTTGAACTTCTCCTTCCGGAGGAAGCGATTGACGTTCCGGAGGTCTAAGATAGGACGCATGTCCTCCTTGTCCTTTTTGGGCACCAGAAAGTAGTGGGAGTAGCAACCGCGTCCTACTTCTGGGGTCGGAACATGCTCGATGGCCCTCTTGGCCAAGAGGGCCGTGACTTCCTTCTGCAGAAGCATCAAGTGATCCCCTGACATGCGGTGGAATTGAGGTGGCATGGCTGGGGGGTGGTCTCGAAGGGGAGGGAGTAGCCCCTTCGGACAATGTCCAAGACCCACCTGTCCGAGGTGATGGCACGCCAGTGGTGAAGGTGATGGCGGACCCTGCCCCTACTGGCGTGCTGTGCACCTGAAAGGAGGGACTAGGAGGGCTTGGAGGCCGCGGACGGGTTGGAGGTGGTGGCCTGACCTGCACGCTGGTTGCCCGAACCTCCACGGCGGTATCCACGTCCTCGGCCACGCGAAGACGCTTGCTGCGCGGGCCGGTGGTTGGGCAGCGGACGTGACTGGGCGCCCCTTCCGTGGCCACGAAAGGGGCGAAAAGCAGAGGTTAGCGGAGGGCGCACAACAGAAAGGCCCAGGGACTTGGCAGTAGCCCGTGAGTCCTTAAAACGCTCCAGCGCATGGTCTGCTTTGGAACCAAAAAGACCGACTCCATCAAAGGGCATGTCCATGAGTGTATTCTGGACATCACCCGAGAAACCAGTTGTTCTCAGCCAGGCGTGGCGACGCAGCGCCACCGTCGTTGCAAGCGATCTGCCCAGCGAGTCAGCGGTATCAAGGCCACAACGTATGGTGTACTTTGCCGGATCCCTACCTTCCGCAATGGTGCGGGTAAGCAGTGTCTGGACCTCCTCAGAACACTGGGGCAAAACAGCCGCCACCGAATCCCACAGGGAGTGGGTATATCGGCCCAAAAGGCAAGCGGTGTTGACGGACCGCAAGCCAGCACTGGAGGAAGAAAAAGCCTTCTTCCGAAATTGGTCCAGGCGTTTGGATTCCCTATCCGGAGGGGCGGTAGGGAAGGCGGTTTGGGAGGCAGAGGCTTGGACAACCAAGCTCTCGGGGGTGGGATGTTGAGAGAGAAACAAGGGGTCGCCCGGAGCAGGGCGATAGCGTCGGGCCACGTTCCTATCCACAGGAGCCCCTGTGGAGGGCTTGGACCAGGTGCCCAAAAGAACGTCAGATAGTGCATCATTAAACGGCAGCACAGTCTCCGATGAGGAAGCTGCCGGCTGAAGCACTTCCGTCAGGAGATTAGTCCTGACAGCCACAGTAGGCAATTGGAGGTGCAAGGCTCCAGCTGCTCTACGCAACACCGTTGCGAAATTTGCTCCCTCCTCCGTAGCCACGGGAGGAGACAGCATGCCAGTGTCAGGGGAAGTGTCTAGACCACTGGCATCCCCAAGTTCCTCTGCCCAGTCCTGATCATACTCACACTGCTGTGTGAGAGGGTCTTCCGACCCCTCCTCCCAGCTCTTCTGGTCCTCCTCTGGTTCAAAATATGGAGGAGGAGGGACATCTGGGACCCAACGTCTCATCGGAGCCGGCGTCGAGCGACGTCGGTCCGGCTCCATGTCCGGAGCCGGAGAGAACCGGGGAACGACGCCGCCCGGAGCCCCGGACGGCGTCAGGAACGGCACCGGGGACATCGGCGCCGGCGGAGGCGTGGTTAGGTCAACCGGCGTCGATGGGGGTTGCGGTACCACCGGAGCCGGGATCGAGGCCGGGGCCGGAGCCGAGGCCGGGATCAAGGCTGGCGGGACAGGCGACGACGGGACCGGAGTCGTCGGCGACGCCGGAGCAACCCCATCAGGGCCCGCGGGGCCCGAAGGCGCACCGGAGGGACCTTGAGGCCCGAAGAGGCGGGCCATGGCCGACAGGAATTCCTGTATTTCGGCCGGAGTCGCCCCCGATCCCGGAAAGGACGGGTAATGCGGGGGCGGCTCCACAGGCACGTCCGGGGCCGCGGGGACGGTGCCGACAGGGGCCTCAGCCGAGTCGCGAGACCGGCGAGGCGAAGTCTTAGAGCGATGATGCTTCTTAGACTTTTTGTGCTTCGACTTACCTGAGGAGCGCGAAGACTTGGACTCCGACGACCGGCGGGGGCTCCGCGACCGGCCCCTCGACCTCTCCCGGGACCGGGGCTTGGTGCGGCGCGGAGCCGACTGCCGGACCTCGAGGAGCTTTCGAGACCGCTCTCGCAAAGCCTTCGGGTGGAGTTTCCGGCAGTCAGGGCACGACTTCGTGTTGTGGTCTCGGCCGAGACAGACACTCTAAATGCGGGTCTGTGATCGACATCATTCGATCACAGACGTCGCATGGCTTGAAGCCGGGCATCCCTACTGACACCTAGGAGTCGAGAAGACTCGAAAAGAAACAGTGAAAAATTCACCAAAAATGTAGTCAAAAATTGACTAGGGCACTGCTCTTCCCGGATCTGCGCTTACTGGCGCGGAAAAAAGAAGAACTGACATCAGCGCGCAGGGGCGGCGTCTAAGTACTGCCCGCGACGTCATCCCGGCGACCACGACGACGGACGCGGAGCCGCACGACGCTGCCTACCGACGTGCAAGGGTACTGCTACGCAAAAACTTTCCGGATCCAGCCTGACGCCTGGGGATATTCTAAGGTAAGGACTCTGTCACTAACGTGTCTCTTTCAGATAGTGTACTTTTTAAACTCTATTTCTTTTATTAATTTGAAATACAGGATAGGTATATTGTATGCACTTCTTTTAAAGTTTATGGTCTGTGTGTCTCCGAAAGTTTATGCATTCCTGCCCTGGTGCCCTAGGCCGATGCAGGCACAGACACACCACATGCTGTAACTGCAGCATGACCCATTGTCATTCTGTATGAGAGAATCGGCCACAGACAGAATGACAATGGGGCTAAATGACAGTCTCCGAAGTCCGGGAGGCCTCTTCACTTCAAAGAAATGCGAGCTGGCCCCCAACAGTGACTGCTGTAAATCTCCTGAAGATTCTCACAGGGGGCATCGCAGATTCCTGCAAACCCCAGAATTACGGACAACGGACTAGACAAGGAAATAATGGACGGTCCGTGGAATTTACCGACGGTTGGTCACCCTAATAGAGCCATTGACCTAGAACCATATGTTGACACTTCACTTACCAGTGCCAACATTTAGTCCTATTTCTATGGCAATGGCTGTCTTGGTTTTTTGTTTTGACAATCTGGTCACCCTATCCTTGTGTGCACATCCAAAACAAGTGGAAGGACTTCTCCAACGGGAATAACCATTGATAAATTCTCATAGCGAGCACACTGGAGAGACACTGCTCACCGCTCAAGGAGACAGTTGAAGTGAAAAGCTTGTATATCGCGTATGCGCAATAAGCAGTTCACAAGCTCGCACTGAATAGAAAACTAGACCGCTAACACGGTTTCTTCCTCAAACGGCCGCCATCTTGAAATCTTGCAATCACATTTCAGTGGAGATCTTTCAACAGACTACACGCAGGGGCATCAAATGTGGCTTTCGAAATCTCCAACGAGGATAAAGTCTGTATTGGAACGTATTAAAGTTTGTGGACAGTTATTAACTCATGCCACTGTGTGCCTGACATTTGGTCAGGACTTTGTTGAATGGCAGTAGGGGATAAGTTGGTGCGGGTTATAACACTTCTGTGATGATGTTAGTTTTTACTTCAATGTGAGGCAACTGCAGATCCAAAACTTTGGCCTCCGATCTGATGACCAAAGCGAAAGAAGCAGACTCTTCTTTGGAAGGACAAGGGGAAGAGCCCCAGACCTGTGTCAGGCAAAAAGTCTGGCCTGCTGGTCTTTTGTAGGTCCATATAAAAATTATCATCTTACTGTGGGGATAATTTGTCCCCAACATCGCCATCTTTGCCAAAAACTGGTTGGCACTAATCAGAGTCTGATCCAAATAGTTGTTGAAACAATGGAGAGTGGATCATAGGCAAAGGCAGTGGAGTCAGACCGTATGGGGGCTGGGCATGTACAAAGTGAACTTGAGTGTGGCTTCGGCTGAGGTCGACTGATTCGGTTCAGTGTTGGACAGGAAGACTGGTCAATTTTCTCCTCTAGTGTCGGCAACACAGTAACTGGCAAGGATCACCTTGCTGAGTGTTGAGTCGGCTTCAGATTCATAGCTGATCCCGAGGTGGGTTTGGGAGGCACAGACAGTGTCGACAGTGACCCCGCCACAGTAAACCTGACTGGAGGAATCCACTGACCCATGGAAAGCACCAGAGGAAGCCAGTAGGGTGCCAAAAATGCGAAGTATGCACTCAAACGCCTCAGCTTGTTGGGACATCGCGGACGGATTCAGAAGGGGTGCATCATCATTAGCTGTGGAATTTGCTTTTCAGTTGGGTACCAGGAGCAAGAACACAGGGCTTCTTGAGGTCTTCACGACTTCTCAGGTGGAAAGTGCAGAGGCTGGGACGAGGCCTGCATGGATTATTTGAGTTCCTATTTTTTCCACCCGGACCCAAAGACTTGGAACACAATGAAGACCTATTGTGGGACTAGTCCTGGGATCGGGTCTCTGTCCTTGACTCTATGTAGGAAAGGCCTTTGCAAGACTTCTTTTGGAGCTCTGCAATGTACAGTTTGGCTTTGCAGTCCCTGATTGCCTTCAGGTGCATCAGGGCCCACTCCTTGCATAACTTGGCGTCATGGCTAGATCTTAAACTCCAGAGATACATTTCAAAGGGATCTGTCACAGATATTTGTTTGAAACAGTTCCTACAAGGTTTGAACTCTGTACTTTTAGGAGGGGGCATATTCTGTAAGACACAGGAAAGGAATTTAGGAGAAAAAGCTTGTCAAATTAAAAGAAACAAGTAGGACCTAGCTCCAGATCTGCATACAAAAAAGCAAAAAACAAAACAAAATGATGTCAGCTTGCTGGGGTAGCGCCTATATGCCACTTTAGTTGTGATTTCCAGGGTGGAGCGGAGTTGATGAGATGTCACACAAAGCCACCTAATGGCATGCAGGGAGTATCTTCCGGATCCAGCCTGGTGCCTAAACATATTCTAAAGGTGAGGAATCTGTGGTTAGAAGTTTCCATCAGAAAGTCTCTCTTTTTGAAACTCTGGAGACTTAGTCTCAGTCCTTTGATCTTGGCGTAGAGGGCGTTTCCGTAGTCCAGCATGCTGGTGACAATGGCATGTGATGGTTTTCCGGGTTGTTGATTGAGATCCGTTTGAAAACCTTACTCAGCATCTTCAGATTGTTGAAGAACGAGGCAGCAACGACGATGACTTGGTAAGACATGTTGAATTTGGAGTTGACAATAATCCAGCTTAGCATGGGCAGAGGGGGTGAGATTGGTTCTTAGTTATGTTATCAGTGCTCATTTCGCATGCAGACAAGTTAATTCTCCTTGTATGTTTTACTGAAATGTCACATGACACCAATGCCTTTCTTTTACAGTTAACAGTTGTACTTTGTACAACCTTGATTGTTTTGTTTTCATTTTAATGTATTTTTGCAAAGAATTTCAAGTTTTTCTTCAATGAGCATGTTTGATATCTTATTGGATGCCGTAGAACAGTTATTTTTCAGGAATACTTTGCATTTACAGAACAGTTTCCAGGTGCAAAATCAGTCAAGTATGGGTACGGTGTCAGTCAATTTCAAACAAATCTTTAGTTTCTACATTTGTGGATTGTTCCATTGGGTTGTCTATGTTACATATTGTGAATAGGTTTTTATACAGTTGCGTGCAGTATTTTCATCTTTTCTGTTTAGTATTATTGTTTTACTAATTTCTTTTAATTGCTAGTTACTATGCTTGGAATGTACTGAGTTTACGGACTTTCTTATGTGAAATTAATTCCAATTGTGCCATGTGTCTGTTCTGTTTCAGAGTAGCGTTACAAGTATACTTTGGATATGCTGCAGTACTGAATATCTTTCTACTATGCCCCAGTTGGACTGACCAGCACTTCCACTTCGGGTGGTCACGTGTCAATGGATGCATTCTTAAAGTAAGTAGGAAACCTTGTAGTTGTTCTTTGTTCCTTAGTCAAGCACCACTTTAAATAGTTGTATGCCCCAAGGGGCCTGGTTCAATGTTTTAGACATAGGCTGGCTATTTTTCACCAGGACACTGTTTGCTATTGAAGATAGCCAGATGTTCATTGTGGTACCTCTGTTTTATTATGCACACCTTAGGTCCTTGCATGACCACACTGCTACATTTTTGCAGTTCACTCTGTTAGTTGTCGGCTGGCTACCATTGTAGTTGCATGTAATTTTGGAGTCTCACATGTTCATGTTTGTGTCTAGTGCACATGAAGTCAACAGTGGTTGCTGAGGAAGGGTAGCATCTGACCTACATAACTCTTTCTCAGCCCGATTTTATGTGTATTTGTGTGAGTGACATCCCCATTTAAGAAATAAAAACAGCCAAGTGAAACAGGACAAACATTTTCTCAAAGGCACCAAGCTGCAAATCCTACAACAGAGGCGACAGAGGCAACAATTAACTTGCCTAATCCCTTCCTCTTGTCCCCGGTGCAAATCCAAATGGCTTCCTGACCCATTTGAAAAACCTTTCCCACACATGTTGCAATGCCATGATCTGATGTTGAGAGGGCGATATAACTGAGAGGAGAAGAACCAATTAGGTCCCAGGCCGAGCATAGACTTTTGACAAAGTAAGTGGGGGAAGGAGAGATGCTCTTGATTCCACGAGCCACGTGATACACCGGTCACAGGGCTTGATGAAAGGTGGGGGGGTGGGCGGTTTGCCTGCGGGAAGGCAAGGGGTCACATGGGGGGCCTGGCCGGACTATATGAAGCATTACTGGGTTCATACCTACCTTAGATGCTACTGGGTGGGAACTGCTCTCCTCTTAGAGATACACCTAACAGACCCCAAGGCACAGAAGCTAAAGAGGAAATGGAGAGGGCAGCTTAATGCCTCCACTTATTCCTCCTATTCGAGGGGTACTTGTAGGAAACAGGCTTTTTATGTAGTGTTGCCAATGAAAGGGCACACCATGCAAAAAGTCCAGATGACTTTAAAAATTTCAAGTGTTCTATTTGTGGTAGTGTGTTCGAGCAGCTTAGGCTTATTATAGATCATTTGTTGTACACACACACACACACACACACACACACACACACACACAGTCAATAAATTGTTCACACACTCTATAAGAAATCTAAGGCCAATTTATAATAATAAAGTAGATTTTTTACATGAATTTAGACACGAAGATCTTTAGAAGAACTTAAGTACTTTCGGAATTATCGATTTCGAAAGAAAACAGTAAAGTGCTCAAATAAGATTTTTTAGGCATGAGCCTTGAACGAGGTAATGCTCTCCTATGGGAGGAAAAACATACACAACAAACAGATACTTGCAGTAGGAGTTTGGGGGCGCCCGTTTGGACTTAAGGTGCTAAGGGGAAAAGGTCCAAAGAACCACCAGCAGTTTTGGGTTACCTGCCCTGGGGCGTCCGATTGCAGAGGTGATAGTCGGGATGGTAGCTTTGAGTGCTACACCGTAGAGGTCAAGGGGGGCCTGAAACAAAGTCTGCATGCAGGGACTTGTGGGGAAGTCCGGGTGAACCCAAAGGGGGGGGGGGGGGATCAGGTCATGACAACCCCTAGGCCAAGGGGACGCAGGTAGGAGTCATGGCCTGGGCTGTGGAGCTCAGATGTAGAGGGTCTTGGCTGGCTGGCCATTGGAGTTTGAGGCTCTCATGGTCTGTCGGTCGTTTCTGCAGAGGACAAGAAAAAACAACAGTAGGGCCCCTCTGGTCATGGATCTCATTGGTCCCGAAGTCCCTCGATGTGCAGGAAGGCTTTCCAAGGTGGTGGAGTCTGCGCTGGTTGAAGAACAAAGTTCACGAATGCCAATTGGTGTTTTGGCGCTAGTGTCCAAAAATGATCCTAGGGCGAAAGGGTGACAAAAGGCCACATTTTTAGTGGAGCGAAAAATCCAGACCTTCAGTTGTTTTCTGATTTTAGGAGATTTGGCTGGGTCATGAGATGGTTAGGCAGCTCAATCCACCATTTTCATGTGGAGTGGGACAAACTTCTTCCTCTCCAGTGAGCCATTTTTTTTCCTGGGGATAACTACCTTTTTTCGTCACAATAGACCGCAGTCTCGCAGGTAGGTATATACCAATTAAAAATCTTTACAGCCTTATGGGCCCAGCAAAAGGCTTTGAACTTGATCTACTCTGACTGGTAACCAATGCAGATCAAACATGGTTTGTGAAATTGAGCTGAATTTAGAGAGATTCATCGACGCTTCTGCTGCAGCATTTTGGAGAGTCTGCAGTTTGTTTTGTAGGTGCTGCTGGGTGACTACATATAAAGCGTTGCAGTAATTCAGTTTTGAAATTACCAGAGCTATTATGACAGTTACTTGCAGCTCTGTGGGAAGGAAATGAAGGATGTTCTTTAGGATATTTAAAGTGAGGAAACAGGAGGAGGTTACCTGATTGATATGATCAGTGAAAGCGGTTTGATGTAAAAAATAACCCCTAAATTCTTAGCTTTTTGGACCGAAGGCCGAAGCGCCCCTAGATTGGGGGCCACCCGGCAGTACTCCAAAAAGAGGTGTCACTGTCAAAAAGCAGATCTTCGGTCTTTTCAGAATTTAATTTCAAATTTCTGCATCCACTCAATGATGTTACCCATGCAGATGTTAAATTGTTTGCCTACTTTTTCCGGTTGAGACGAGACTGACACCACTATCTGGGTGTCGTCAGCGTACAAAAAGACTGAGAAGCCACATGAAAGAACGAGTTCGATCAGAGGGGTGACGTACACATTGAAAAGGGTGGGACATAGTGAGGACCCCTGGGGGAACTCGCAGAGAAGTGTGAAGTGGTCTGAGGTAAAGTTCTGAAGAGCAAGAACTTGCTCTCTGTTGGGCCAAAAAGGAGCTGAGCCATTCTAGTGCCATATGGGAGTATATGGTAGTAGCCAAAGGCTACTTACCACCAGAGCGACTACACCCCCTATAAACACTTCCTGTGGCAAGTGGGCATAATTCTGACCCAGAAGTCCCTATCCCACCAAAAATCTAGATGGTGAAACCCTTTTTTGGCTGTTCACTTCAGCTGGCCCTCCTTAGAGCTGTGACTAGCCTGTGAGTCAAACACGCTTCCTGAATATCTAATTTTCTGCCAGCTCTGGTGCCAAATAGGCCCTAGGGCAGGTGGTGACATTGTCCAGGTCTGGAGGTAATCCGGGGTTGCATTTCAAAGGCAGCAGAGGCTTTGAAGCCTCTGGCCTTGATATGCTGATTTGCTAGCTATCCTGCTCGAGGAGGTGGAAACACCTTCTGCCGAGCAGGAATTGTTCCAGACCTCTGAAAGCGCGGGCTCTCTTTTGCTCTTGCAGGGGGTCAGAAACTAGTCTGTGGTGGCAGGCTGGAAGACACCAGTCAGCCAACACCTAAGTGAATAGTAGGGTTACAGAGGGCACCTCTCAGGTGCATTCTGGATGCATGTCTTTATAAACCCGGTACTGGCGTCAGCATGAATTTATTAAAACGAAGTGTTGATACAAAACACAATTTTTTTTTCAGTGAAGACATAACATAGCTGGGTAACTTGTAATGACCAGTGCCCAGTGCATACCTTAAAAATGGCTTCCTGATCACTTGCAATGCCTAGCAATAGAACTAGACAGCACAGGGACATATCTGCTCATGCAGATGTGCCCTCACATGTATTATAATGCACCCTACCTTAAGGGGGTGACATATATATAATATATGTAGAATACTTTGGCATTGTACACAGGGAGTGGGAAATAACGTGTTTTCAGAATGGTTTGTACCATTTCGCGCATCCTGCAGCAGCAGACTGCATGCAGTTTGTGTGGGGGGCTCCCTTAGGGCGGCATAATAAATACTGCAGCCCTTATGGACCCTCTTTAGTAACCATGCTCTAGCTACCAGGAGTACCATTTACCAGGGACTTACAGGGTAGCTAAAGTGCTTGCTAATTGGGTTACAATTGGCATTTGTATCATTTTAGGGGAAGAGCACTGGGTCCTGATTAGCAGGGGCCCAGTGCACTTTCAACCAAAAGCATCAGTTCCAGTGAGCAAAAAGTGAGGGTGATCATGTCGGAAAGAGGTACTTTCTGACAGTGTTGCTATATGGATTGCGCCAGGGGTGCGTTTTAGAATGAGAGAGGTATGCGCAGATGTTGAGGTTCGATACTTGGTCCTCTCAGGTGCGTTCGACAGAAGAGACATCAGTTACCTGAAAGTATATGCCCCCAACAGTGATGACAGAGGATTTTTCCGTAGGGTGTTGGATATGCTTCTGCAGAGCCTGGAGACACCCCTTCTACAGGGAGGCAACTTTAATTATATTTTTGATGGAGACATGGACAGGTGCCCCCTTAACTGTAATACAAAGCCCTGCATGTCCCAGACAGTGGCGGATTGCATTAATGTTCGCAGGGCGACACACCCGATGGGGTCAGGAATATACCTATCATTTAGAAACGCATGGTATATATAGCAGGTTAGACAGAATCCTTATGGTGCATGAACTAGCTGACCGAGTGGTCATAGTTGAACATCTGGAGCGCTTCTTGTCTAATCATGCTCCGGTACTTTTGACCTACTCTTGGCTATGCGAAATCCTGCCTATTCCTATGTGGCTGACAAGTACCTCGATCTCCGCAGAAGCATAATGGACGAGATTTCCCAATGCCCTCCTACCGGTGCTTACCGTCCTAGATTTCTCTCGGCTGCACCGGCAAGGGGGAAAGGGGAATGGGACAAAGAAGAGACAACTCCGACTTCTACCGATTCTCTCTCAGTCTCCAAGGGAGTCTTCACAAGATTTTCTTCTTATAGAAAACCAATTTGATTCCTGGATGGGAGAGGACCTAATGCACCGAGGGAAGAAAAGAGATAGATACAAAAGATCAACACTCCTACATTTACTAAACTCTAGTGCTATATCTAGTCTAGCTCTAAACCTCCCCTACCAGCATTTGCAGGAGTTATTGCTTCTCTTCTAATGAGCTTGCACAGTTTCAATGAACTATCAGTTTTCAACTCAAAGGGGGAAACAACCCCAACAACAAATTTGCAGACTATATTTCCAATAAATCCAGTTACTGTCTCTCCATTGGCAAGGAAGAATTTTTCTTCAACATATTATTACTTGGAATTTTCTGTTGCACTTGCTTGGTTCCAGAACAGCATAAATCACATCCCAGAAGGAGCACGCAAAAAGGAACAGGGAAGGAGCAAGAAGGGAGGAAAGGATAGGAAGGACGCTCAAGGGAGGCAGAAATATTGGAGATGAGGCTCCAGAGAAGCAAGTGTAACTAGCGCTCTTACTGATGTCTCGACTGAGTTCACTGAAGCATTTCTCTTCTGTGACGGTTCAAATAATGAGAGGGAAAGGCTTACTTGGATGTCGAGTTGAGGAGTTGAAGACGGGTAACTTAACTTGAGACTGCAACTGGAGTGCCGGAAGTCTTCTCTTACTGAAGCTCCGGACTGCAGTTTTGATAAGTTCCGCTGAGACGCTACACCAAGGGCTTAGTGTAGACAGCGGAATGAAATTACTCAGAGATTCTTCCTTTGATTCTGAGAGAAGATTTCCAAGTTCAAACTCAGCGGAGAAAAAGTTCTCACAAAACTAATTGACTGCCACTCAGAATGGAGATAATAATCTCCCAGGAACAGTTTGACAGCCCAAAACAAGAGCGCAACCTCACTCGAGAGTTTTGAGGAGGAGCGGAAAACGAAACGTGCTTTCTCTTCAGATTACAAACTGAAGTGCGCAGAGGGTTGCACAAGCACGCCTCTTGAAGCATCTAACATCGCAAGAGTTCTACAATAACACTAACCACAGTGTACTATGAAATGCAGCGGCCATCTTGTAACGTGCAATTAATCCCAACCTAGAGGTCTTTCCAAAGGTTGATCATAAAGGGTTTCACTAAGACTTTGGCCCGTCTCTTCTTGCTTTTATTGTTCCTACGCTGAAAAAGAGAAATGACATTGATGTGATTCCTGACAGTACCCCCTCTCAAAGACCGAACATGGCGGCCGCAAGGTAAATGGTTGCGGACCGCCGGAGAGACGAGGACGACGGATGTGTAGGTGCACGGCTTCCCCCACCCTCCGCAGCCACACCTAATATGCATATGAATATATCGGCGATATAACTCACCGAGCATCGGCGGAATTTGATGCAGAGTAATCCAGGGAACGACGAAGGTCTGTGGAGCCGCTCTGAGGCAGGGAGAGCGGCTTCGACCTGGAAGCGAGCGGCGGTGCAGCTGCGATGCTCATGGGCGGCGCGAGCCTTCTCACAGAGTGGCAGGGGCAGCACAAGTTGTCCTGAGGTTGGGAAGGGAGCATCGGATGATAGCACAACGGCTGCTTTTCAGTATGTGAAGGAAGGCCAGAGGGCCAGTGAAAGAGGTCAAGGGGGTTTACGAGTTCAGCAGAGTGCTCATATGGAGAAGAGTGCACCGTCACTGGAAAAAACAGGTGTCTTCCTCGATAAAATATCTAAGTATACCCTGCGCACCCGGGCTGTTGGGAAATCGGTCGGGGTAAGTTTTGACCTACAGTTACCCTCAGGCCCAGAGGCCCCCAGTGTAATAGGTGCCAATAAAGTCGGAGGCTTAGCCCCAACAAAACTGGTGAGAGCAGGGAAGACAGCGAGGCAATTGGGGAAGAGTCCTCGTGGAAGGGGGAAAAAAATCTCACCCCCCCCCCCAGGTCAGGGTCACCCCCTCTCTTAAAACATTCTATAAGGTTTTGACCCATACAACAACTTCAGGGACAGAGGGTGAGAAATGAGCAATTATGTCCCAAAGGGAGTCAGAGATGGGGGAGGTTAATGCTGCCCCAGCAGAGGCCAATATAGCCCAGGAGGTTAAGTGGGTGTTAAGGCGACCAGTGGATGCGGAGTAATGGCTGGGGGCACATTTCAGATACCAATACAGAATAGGTTCAGCGCTCTAGAGGTAAGAGACGAGGTTGATGGCAAGAGAAGGACAAGACATGAAGACCTCCCTGTAGCAGAGACAGGGGGATTGAATTTGCACCCTGAAACCCCGTTGGCCTCCATGCTTTTGGACTTAAAAGAGGAGATCAGAAATAGGTTTAAAACATTGGAAGCCAACCAGGCAGACATACAAGCCTCTTGCACGGCTTTGGCGCAGAAACTAGATGATGTCGCGGCGCGGACAGGCGCATTGGAAGAAGAAGTTGGATTGATGAGGAAGGATATTACAAAGAATACAGACGGACTGGGAGCCCTGGTTAAGTAAAACATAGGACTCAGAGAAGATTTGGAAAGAATCGAGAATCACTCCAGGAAAAATAATCTGAGAGTCCTAAATATTCCGGAAGTTGAAGAAGGGACCAACATTAAGGCATTCATAATTAAACTGTTAAAGGAGACCATTTTGAAAGATAGGCCAAACATGAACTTAGACTATGAGATACGAGTTCATCGGGATCCTTTCCGACGCAATATACAGACACAGAAGCCGAGAAAAATTCTTGTAAACTTTCTCTCATATTCAGTCAAAGAAACAATTTTGTCAGCTGCTCTTAGGAATGGGCCATATACAGTCAAAACTTTACTTTCTCTGTCCGGTCAGATGTGTGTCGCGCAACACATCAGAAATAATTTGAGCTAGGTAAAAGGATGGAGGAGTTTAATAAACTTGGAGCCAGAGCCCAATTGAAATTCCCGGCGATGCTCCGTGTTATGTGGGACAACCAGATGCGGAATTTCCGGACAGTGGAAGAAGCAGACAGTTTAATTGACATCATAAAGAAGAGTGGAGTATCTTGAGGTCTACAGTCCCCGAATCACGAATTAAAATTGAAGATATAGACTATAGTTTAAGAACTCACAGGAATAGAGGGATGTGGGATGAGTGGTGGGGGAGGTAGGGGGGAAGGGGAAGCACTGTTATCGTTATAGTTTAGGGAGATCTCTCCTACTCTCTGGCGGTCTCATAGGCATGTATATGCCTGAAAGTCAAGGGAGGGTTCCCATGGGTGGGAGAGGGTGGACAGAGGTGGGAGGTAGGGCACAGGGTGGGGAGCAGTGGGAAAAAAGTTAAAAAAATAAGTCCTCAGTGTTTCTATCAGTATTCTTTCGGTCTTGGGCTATCACTGGGAAAAAGAATCACAGAGATGGGAGGAGATGACAGTATTTTACAAGTTTTGACCTGGAACGTAAACGGTTTGAGATCAAAAAGTAGGCAGAGGTTGACGATGAAATATCTAGATGACTCTAAAGCCCAGGTAATCATCCTTCAAGAAACCCATTTAACCGCAAGTGAAAGCAGAGAATTCTATACAAAATTAGGATTGGTCGAGAGTTACGCAGTCTCCGATCTTGTAGAATATTGTAAAGGGGTGGCGGTATTGATTAGGAAGGGATCGGGAGTTGAGCTAATTTCCTCTAAAACAGATGGCTCTGGGAGATGGGATTTATCGACTCTTAGGTGTTCGGGCACTGAGTTTGTCTGTGCGGCTTTGTATGGCCCTAATGTAGATGACCCCCAGCATATCGTAGATTTACAATTGACACTTGTGGGGATAGCCACCCCCATAATTATTGGGGGCGATTTCAACACCCTATTAGATCCAATTTTAGACAGATCTACTAGTAAGAGGGGAGGCAAGGCTCAAGCACCCAGGACAAGGCAGGCCATGAAGAACAAGTTACTTACCTTCGGTAACGATATATCTGTAAGAAACATAGGTTAGTTATAGATTCCTTACCTTAGAATTACCCCCAGGCGTCAGACTGGATCCGGAAAGTTTTTTCGTCAGCAATACCCCTGCGCGTCGGAAGGTGGCGTCGGTCGACTCTGCGTTCGTCGTCAGCGTCGTGGTCGCCGGGATGACGTCGTGTTAGCTACTTAAACGCCGCCCTCGTGCGCTGACATCAGTTCTGTACACGACTTTCCATGCCAGAAGCGCAGAGCCATGCAAGACACTGACCACAGGTGCACAAAACTAGGGCCCTGAAAGAAAATCCTTAACCCTAGAAGTCAGTTCGCAGAACGGGGAGGACGGGTGGGGCAGTAAGGAATCTATAACTAACCTATGTTTCTTACAGATATATCATTACCGAAGGTAAGTAACTTGTTCATCTGAAAGAAACAGTTAGTTATAGATTCCTTACCTTAAAATAGATAACCCAGCAATACCAACCCAGGAGGTCGGTCTGCGAACCAAGTTCACACCAGAAAGTCCTGGAGAACAGACCGGCCAAAGAAGAAGTCTCTCGGGACTTGGCTGTCCAGGCAGTAGTGTTTGGTGAACATGTGCAGCGATGCCCACGTAGCTGCCTGACAGGTGTCATTTAGGGGGACTCCTCGTCCCAAAGCAGTAGTAGCTGCCGTCGCCCTGGTGGAATGAGCGCGCAGCCCCACTGGAGGCTCCTTCTTTGCCAAAGAGTAGCAGACTTTTATGCACAGACCGACCCACCTGGAGATGGTCCGTTTGTGCACGGCCCGACCTTTCTTAGCGCCCACGTAACCAACAAAGAGCTGGTCGTCCACCCGGAAGTGTTTGCTGCGATCCAAGTAGAAGGAAAGCGCATGTTTTGCATCCAGACGGTGGAGCCTCTCTTCCTCTTTCGAAGGATGTGGAGGCGGAAAGAAGGTGGGCAAAGTGATGGTTTGGCCAATGTGGAAAGAAGTAACCACCTTGGGAAGAAAGGAAGGTCTAGTTCTAAGGACGACCTTGTCCGGATGGACAGCCAGAAAGGGAGGCTTGGAAGAAAGAGCTTGTAGCTCACTCGCCCTGGGTGCAGAGGTGATGGCCACCAGAAAGGCAGTTTTCAAAGTGAGAAGTCTGAGAGGACAGTTATGTAGCGGCTCAAAGGGAGCTCACATGAGATATGTAAGGACCAAGTTCAAGTCCCACTGGGGCATTATGAAAGGAACAGGAGGAAAAAGATGAGTAATGCCTTTAAGGTATCTATTTACAACTGGGGACTTGAAAAGAGAAGGTTGATCAGGAAGCCTAAGGAAAGCTGAAATGGCCGAGAGGTAGCCCTTTAGAGTGCCCAGAGCAGAGCCCTCCTGGGCCAAGGAAAGGAGGAACAAGAGAACCTCAGAAAGAGGGGCCGAAAGGGGATCCACAGCCTTTGCTGTGCACCATGACACAAATTTGTTCCATCTGCAGGCGTATACCGTCTTAGTGGAGGGACGCCTGGCTGCCAAGATAACAAACATCACAGACCTCGGGAGGCAGGTCAAACGACGTCAACCGCCGCCGCTCAATCTCCACGCAAGGAGGTGGAGGCTGGACAGGTTCGGGTGGAGGACCGTCCCCTGCTGCTGCGACAGAAGATCCTCCCGAAGAGGCAGTCATCGGAGGATCGATGGCCATGTTGAGCAGCTCGGGATACCAGACTCTTTGAGCCCAATCCGGAACCACAAGAATGACTTGGGCCTGGTCGCGCTTGATCTTCTTCAGCACTCTGGGCAGAAGTGGTATAGGCGGAAAGGCGTATAGAAGACCACAACTCCACTCGCGATGAAAAGCGTCGCCTAGTGAGTGCCGCCTTGGAAATTCCAACGCGCAGAGCTGCTGACATTGCGCGTTCTCTTCGGTGGCGAATAGATCTAACCAAGGCTCTCCCCACTGCTGAAAGAGACCTTGCACCACCTCTGAGTGACGACGCCATTCGTGATCCATCACGCACCTGCGGCTGAGTTTGTCCGCCCTGGCGTTCAGTGAACCTGCCAGGTGTTGAACCACCAGGGATATGCCCTGATGTTCCAGCCATGTCCAGACGCGGAGGGCCTCTTGACATAGGGTCCACGACCCCACCCCGCCCTGTTTGTTGCAGTCCCACATGGCGATGGTGTTGTCCGTGAACACCTGCACTACTCTTCCCCAGACAGAGGGAAGGAATGCTTTGAGTACAAGACGAATCGCCCGAAGCTCCAGAAGGTTGATATAGAGCACAGACTCCGCCGGAGACCAGAGGCCTCTGATCTCCGCCTCCCCCATGTGGCCGCCCCATCCCAGAAGTGATGCATCGGTCACCACTGTGAACTCTGGTTGGGGAAGGGAGAGGGATCTGCCGTTGACCCAATCCTGGTTCGTAAGCCACCACTGCAACTGGAGTGCAGTGCCCTCCGAGATCTGGCTGTAATCGGACAGGTGTCCCTGATGTTGGGCCCACTGGAACTTCAGGTCCCACTGCAGAGCCCGCATATGCCATCTGGCATGGTCCACCAGCAGGATGCAGGAGGCCATCAGACCCAGTAGTCTGAGGGTCATCCTGACCGAAACCCGGGACAGAGGCCAAAAGATCGGAATCATAGCCCGAATATCCCGGACTCGCTGTTCGGGAGGATAGACCCGAAACTGCATCGTGTCTAGAACTGCTCCGATGAAGAGAAGCTTCTGTGAGGGAATCAGGTGTGACTTCGGCACGTTGATGGGAAACCCCAGCAAATGCAGGAGGTCGGCCGTAGTCTGGAGGTGGGAGACGACAGCCTGGGGTGAGCCCGCCTTCAACAGCCAGTCGTCGAGATAGGGGAAGACTGGAACCCCTGATCTGCGCAGACGAGCTGCAACCACCGCCATCACTTTCGTGAACGCCTGAGGGGCGCTGGTAAGGCCAAAGGGGAGCACGGTAAATTGAAAATGCTCGTGGCCTACCATGAACCGTAGGTAACGCCGGTGGGCCGGCAGGACGGGGATGTGAAAATAAGCGTCCTGCAAGTCCAACGCTACCATCCAGTCTTGCGGGTCGAGAACAGACAAGGCCTGAGCAAGCGTCAACATCTTGAACTTCTCCTTTCGGAGGAAGCGGTTGACGTTCCTGAGATCCAAGATAGGACGCAGGCCCTTGTCTTTCTTGGGGACCAGAAAGTAGTGGGAGTAGCAACCACGACCTACTTCTGGGACAGGAACGCACTCTATGGCTCTCTTGGCCAAGAGTGCCAAAACTTCCTGTTGGAGAAGGGCCAGGTGATCCTCCGACACGCGGTGGTATTGAGGTGGCATGGCTGGAGGGGTAGTCTCGAAGGGGAGGGAGTAGCCCCTTTGGACTATTTGCAAAACCCACCTGTCCGAAGTGATGGTGCGCCAGTGGGGGAGGTGATGGCGAATCCTGCCGCCCACTGGCGTTTGATGGGCCTGAAAGGTCGGACTAGGAGGGTTTGGAGGCTGCTGCGGAGGGAGGGGGGGGGGTTGGTGGACTGGCTCGCCCGCTGGCCCCCGTAACCACGACGGTTGTTTCCACTTCCCCGGCCGCGCGAAGGTTGGGTAACTTGCTGCGGCCTGTGGCTCTGGGCGGGACGTAGTGGGGCACCCCTTCCGTAGCCACGAAAGGGGCGAAAAGCAGACTGCGCAGGGCGGGTGGAGAGGCCCAAGGACTTGGCCGTAGCCCGGGAGTCCTTGAAACGCTCAAGAGCGTTGTCTGCTTTGTCGCCAAAAAGGCGACGGCCATCAAAGGGCATGTCCATCAAAGTGTTCTGGACATCCCCTGAAAAGCCAGTCGACCTCATCCAGGCGTAGCGACTCAGCGCTACCGACGTTGAAATGGTCCTGCCCAGAGAGTCGGCGGTATCCAGCCCACAACGTATGGCAAACTTCGCTGCATCCCTCCCGGCGGCAACAGCCTGGGAGAGCACTGCCTGGGCCTCCTCCGGACACTGAGGCAGCACCTGCGCAACCGTATCCCACACCGAGTGGGAATAACGGCCCAAGAGACATGCAGTGTTTACCGACCGCAGTCCTAAGCTGGCGGAAGAGAAAAGTTTCTTCCCAAGGTGGTCCAGCTTCTTGGATTCCCTTTCCGGGGGGGCGGTAGGGAATGCGCTTTTGGAAGTGGAGGCTTAGACTACCAAGCTCTCCGGTGTGGGGTGTTGGGAGAGGAAAGTGGGGTCGCCCGGGGCCGGGCGGTGGCGTCGGGCAATCATCCTGTCCACGGGAGCCCCGTGTTGAGCCTGGACCACGTGCCCAAAAGGACGTCGATGAGGGCCTCATTGAATGGCAGCAAGGGCTCCGAAGTGCTCGCAGCCGGCTGAAGCACCTCTGTCAGGAGGTTAGTCCTGACTGCCACCGTAGGAAGCTCGAGGTTGAGAGCTTCGGCCACCCTACGCAACACCACTGCGTATGACGCTCCCTCCTCCGTAGCCACGGTAGGAGGAGACAACATACCAAGGTCAGGGGTCGTGTCCAAACCACTGGCATCCCCCAGTTCCTCTCTCCAGTCCTGTTCACTGTCCAACTGGTCAGTCAAAGGGTCACGTGACCCCTCCCAGTCCTCCTCTTCATCCTCATCGTGCCATTCTTTTTGAAAAGGGACCCCAGGAGTGAACAGGGGCATAAAAACCCCTCTCGGCGCCGGATCCGGCGTCAGGCGACGCCGGTCCGGGTCCACATCAGGATGGAGGCCGGGGTCAACGCCGGCCGGGGGGCCGACCGCTGTCGAACGCTGTAGTGGTGACGGTGGAAGCGGCGCCGGTGGAGGCGTAATGAGGTCAACCGGCGCCGATCCGGATCCAGGCCTGGATCCAAGGGGGGCCTGCGGTGCTGGGGCTGGAGCCGACGGCGGAGAAGGCCTAGGCCCCCCAACAGAGTCCGCAGGGCCCGAAGGCGCGCCGGCGGGTTCGGTCCGCCCAAAGATGCCATACATCACCTCATAGAACGTACGAAGCTGGGCGGGAGTCGCTCCGGGTCCCTTAAAGGGAGGGAAACGCGGAGTCGACTCGTCTGGCTCCGCGTGTGGAGCCGCGGGAGGGGCACCACCCGCGTCCCTCGTCGGAGCGGCCGCCCGACGAGGAGAAGTCGAAGGGCGACGGTGCTTCTTCGACTTCTTCTTATGCTTCGACTTACCCGACCCCGAGTGCGAAGACTTCCAAGACTTGGACGAATGGTGATGGCTCGGCGACCGGTCCCTTGACCTCCCTCGCGACCGGGACCTCGAATGACGCGGAGCCGACTGCCGGTGCTCAAGCAGCTTTCGGGACCGCTCCCGCAAAGCCTTCAGCGCCATCGACCGGCAGTCGGAGCACGACTTGGGGTCGTGGTCGCGTTCCAGGCAAAAGAGACACACGTGGAGCGGATCCGTCACCGACATCATCCGATGACAGGAACCGCATGGCTTGAAGCCGGGCATCCCTTGTGCACCTTAGGAGTCGAAGACTCGAAAAAGAAGTTGACAAAAGTCGAGAAAAAGTCAGTCCAAAAAATGACTGGAGGTACCGCTCTTCCTGGATCTGCGCTGGCTGGCGCGGAAAAAGAAAGAACGGACGTCAGCGCGCGAGGGCGGCGTCTAAGTAGCTGCCGTGACATCATCCCGGCGACCACGATGCCGACGACGGACGTGGAGCCGACCAACGCCACCTTCCGACGCGCAGAGGTACTGCTGACGAAAAAACTTTCCGGATCCGGTCTGACGCCTGGGGGTAATTCTAAGGTAAGGAATCAATAACTAACGTCTTTCTTTCAGATAGTGGCGTCTGTGCTCAGAGGTGCTATGTGACAAGGTATTTAGATCAGATATTCAGGAGGTCCTAGAGAGGTTCTTGGAAGGCAACGAACGATCCACTGGCACTAGAGCTCATGAATGGGATGCCTTAAAGCTATTGTGAGGGGAATGTCTCTCTAGGGTGTATGGCATAAAACAGCTGGAAAGGAAGCTGAGAGCTAAGCGGGGAGTTAGGGTGGATGCAATATTGCAGGGTAAGATAGTAGAGGCCAAGAGGGCAGTGAGAGAGACTCATACAGGTTAGACAAATTTACATTGAAGAAATACAGGCAGTTACTGCATAAAGAGGGGGATTGGCCCGGCCGCCTCTTCGCCTGGCTCCTCCACAGGGAGAGACCGTGCACCCTTAATCATGTCTCTGCAGCTGGAGAATGTCAGACTTGTCATGACCAAGGCCGCGATTAATAAGGAGCTCCAACAGTACCTCGCGGGATTATATCAACAACATGGAGATTGTGGTGCGCTTGCGGTGCAGGAGTTCCTGCTGGGTTTAGAGTTGCCGAAACTGGAGGCCTCACAATAGGAGGCACTGGAGCTGGCACTCACCAAGGAAGAGATTCAGGAAGTGATAAAGGTTATGCCGTTATGCTAAGATATAAAGCTTCAGGCAACATATGGGTTCCCCACATTCTACGTCGCTTATTCCGATGTACTAGCTGAGCGGCTACTCGAGGTCTACAACGAGGCGAGGGAAAGAGGCGTACTCCCCTAGACCATGAGGGAAGTGTTATAGTTAAACTCCCCAAGCAAGATCGGGACCCAGAGAAACTAGGCTTATACCGTCAGTAGTCCATGCTTAATGTAGACCTGATAATTATCTCTAATATACTTGCTAACAGATTGCGGGGGTCCATTGGCCAGCTCTTGCATGAAGATCAATGCAGGTTTATTCCACAGAGAAGTACCCTCAAACATCCATTGGTTCACATGTCGTGCACTTAGTGCAGGATTCTCAGGTGGAAAGGGCAGTAGTAGCACTTGACATAAAGAAAGCTTTTGACACAGTTGGTTGGGAATACCTGTGGGCAGTGCTCTTGCATGCGGGATTTGGAGCGAACTTATTAAAATGGATCGTCCTATTATCCTCGGAGCCATCGGCCAAGATCCGCTCTAGACAGTTATTTGGAATGTCCCCTGACCAATTTTTTTAATTTGTCAAATTCATAATAACGGCTAGTAACATCTGGACTGGCTTTCCACGGGCCCCAGTGCCCTCACTCACGCAAGAGGTGGTACTAGATGGGGAAGCCACTTGGAGACTAGTCTCTCGCTTATATGGAGCGTTGTGGTGGGATAGGCCTGGTATCCTGATGGTGGCTAGGTGAGGCTGGGATGGGGACCTAGAGGAATCACTGACTGACAGGGCTGGACGAAGACGTGTGACTTAGTGCGAGGAGTCTCCAGTGATGCGAAATTCAAATTGGCACACTTCTATATCATACCTTTCGCCGAAAAGGTTGCAAGGAATATATAAAACAGGTCGGGTGCCTGTCCCAGGTGTGCAGCGGCCGAGGCAGACATCTTACATATGGCCTGAGAGTGTCCAGACCGGATGGCATACTGGAGCATGCTTACACGCAGGCTTAGGGAAGTGACCGATGTATATATAGAGTGCACTGTGCCCTATTGCTTGCTACACTTAATCCTGAGCTCGAGCGGGAGTAGGGTGTACTACGAATTTGCATTGTTGGGGCTCGTGCTGGCCAACAGAAGAATTGCCATCAGATGGACGTCTCTTCTGGGTCCTATTTACAAGCAGTGGAGTAGGGATTTGGGGGAGTGGGCCCTGGCAGAAGAACGTCATATGCGGTGGAGGATGACTGTTTTGGGCAGGGATGTCGCAAGAATTGATGGCTCAGATTACAGTGACTGGTTCCGACAGAGACTTGTAGCATAGACTGAACGATCCCACGGGTCTTCTGTTCCTGAATAACCATTGCCAAGCACTGAAGGCTACTGGTGACCCGGGACTGTGGAGGTGGGGGATCGGAAGGGGCGTGTGACGGTGTCCCTTTTAGACAAGTGTTCTGTTTTTGAATGTAGCTCTGTCTGTTTATGTAACACTGTTGCAATTCTAGAGAATAAAGAGATATTTTGTTTTAAAAAAAATACTGTTTAGGATGCTGTAAAATTGCATGATGTGTGAAGTGCATGACACAATCATTTTAAACCTGAGGCTACATGTAGCTCTATTGCATGCACTAAGAGAATACAGTCTATTGCATACACTCCTGCTGCATTGAGATTCATACATGTACCGATCGGTGTTCAATGATCACAGAACACACGAAGATGCGCAATGGCTATTGGTTTTTTACTAATCGCATATCTCTCGCATACCCACAGACAAAAGCAAATATAGGTACCAGACTAGTTCGGTATATATGGGATGCTTAAAAATCTTGGGTGAGCATTTCATGAGGAATGTTCTCACAAATAGTGGAACAGGACTATGATAAGAATATGTACAAGATCCTTGATAGATCCTGATGAAAGCCAAAAACCTGTTGAGGTGTAAGTGTGTTAACTGAAACATGTTTACTTTGGGATACTACAGATAACGCTCTCAACAAGCGTCCCCTTGGTTTTTAACCTTGCCAGGGTGTACTTGTTAGAAAAAAGTCTGGACACCTTAGACAATTTTAATTTTAGAATCCCCCTATAACAATCAAAGAGCTCCCTTGGTTTTCAAGGTTGAGCCCATCCAGATACACTAGGTATCTGGACAAGGACTCTATAATGAAGCATCCCCTCAGTGGGTAAGGGTCCTAAAACGAGCATTTGCAATGCAATAGGTCTCGCATTTATGCAAGTATGAGCTGTTGGCATTGTAAATGACAATGCCTTTTATTTATGTTTTGATTTTTAAAAACATAAATAAAAGGCATTGTCATTTACAATGCTAATAGCTTAAACTCTCGCAAATGCGAGACCTACTGCATTCCAAATGCTTGTTTGTAAGAGTGCTCTATACCACACTTTCACTTTAATGGTGGCCACGCCCCTTCCTTTAGATTATCTGCGTCTAAAGAAAGGTGCGCGGCCACCATTAAAGTGAAAGCGCGATATGGGGGGCTTTTACAAAAAAAAAAAAGCAATTGTTTAAGTTGACCATTTCATTTTTTAGTGTAAAAGCGCCCCATGCCGCGCTTTGACTTTATGACGGCCAAACCCCTTTCTTTAGACGTGACTCATGTAAAGAAAGGTGTGCGTCCGCCATTAACGTGAAAGCGCGGGACGGGGCACTTTTACAGAAAAAAAAACATTTGTTTGTCAAGTTTACAAACAAATGTTTATTTTTTTTGTAAAAGCACCCCATGTCGCGCTTTCACTTTAATGTCGGCCATGCTCCTTTCTTTAAGACGCAGGATTGCGTCCAGAGTCCTATTCTGTGTGTGTAGCAATTTCTGATGGCCTACAGTGTCAAATAATGCCAACATATACAATAATACCAGCAAGTCAAGGATTTTGAGGAGATTTTCAAGATTCTCTTTTGTGTGCTGAAACATGATTGGAACCAGTTATTTGTCATTTATGTAAGATATGAGTTGGGAGGCGGCTCCTTTCTGAATGATTTTCCCTAGCCGGTTTGAAACTGTTCTGTAATTAGATAAAATATTTGGATCCATGTTGAGTTTCTTTAGGATTGGAGGGACACATGCCACTAGTAACCATAGTGGGACCTTAGAGTGGTTTAATATTAGAGAGATTTAGAGAGAGAAAAAAAAAAAAGTACTGGAGAGTTTACTCTTGTTGACTATTTTGCTTGACTTTGGAAGGTGAGCGAACCCCTTGTAATACTTCTCACTCTCCTATGTTGGTATAGGATCAAATGATTCTCCCCTGATATGGGTAGTCCTGCAAGGATCTATACTATCCCAGCTCTGTTCAATGCATATGTAGAAACCCTAAGCAAATACTTGCCGGACTCACAAGTCAATATTCATCAACACATGGATAATATGCAACTCTATCTAAAATATTGTCCATTCATAACATCATCGCTCTTGAACACTAATTCAGCAAAACTGCGGCTTTGGATGCCGGCCAATTTTCTGATGTTGAACCCACAAAAATCGGAATACCTTTATCATAAAACCACAATCTAAAAGCACAATTGACCAGATACCTCTTGAGGAATTAAAGGCAGAAGGCTTCTCCCCCATCTATCACTGGTAGTAAAATTATTAGGTGTCATGCTAGACCACACACACACAATACTAAACAAACAAACTGTCTCAATAAGCAAATATCTACTTAAATTCACTGAAGAAAAAAAAAAAACTGGCTACCCATCAACTAGTTAAAGGCAGTAGCTCATGCCCTGCTCATCTCCTGTCTGGCTTTAGGAACCCCTTTTCAGTTAGGAATTCCACTTGCTCCCTCGTCCCGATCAAGGCTGTTTTTCACTCCGCCAAAACACTAATCTCGAACATGAAAATGTTCAATCATAACTCCCTAAACCTACAAGAACTTTACTGGTTATGCCTAGAGGCAAGGCCCAAATTTAAACATGCCACCCATACAAATCTATCCACAGCAATAGTCATTTAGCCAATAAAGCCTGAATGCCTGCGAAGGTTCACTACTTCTCAAGATGCCCTAATTCAGGACCCCAAGCCATGAAACAGACCAACACAGGAAAAACTACTTATCTCTGTAACTCACTCACTGCTCAGCTGCTTACCTAACTTTACCTTCGGTCTTTCAGGAGGCTCCAAAAATACACTTTTTAGCAAACATTTAAACTATATCGAAGCCTCCCAACCAACCCCTGCATGTTGCTGAATGATAGCATTCCAAAATGCACTGAGCCTTCTTCAACACAACAGCATCTGTTTATTAGACTGATGGCTAGCAGATGGTGCTCGGATGGCTATTTAGTTCATTGTCTATATTGGTTTCTTAGGTAAAGCATACCTTTAAATCATGGTGCAAATGAGCTAAATAAAAATGTTAATGGATATGAATGGAATGGATATGATTGCACTATGCAACATGATTGCAACAGAGACATAGATGGACCCTTCCACCACTGAGAAATGTTTCTGTAGTAGGCCACTCTGGCTAGGCTTTTTTCAAAGATAAAGGATCTGCGTAAGAAATAGTATCTTCTAAAAGCGCATGTCTAAAGAAAAGATACTTAACTTAGGCACCGATATTTATGGTTAAAAATGTATCTTGCCACAGATTTCTCACGTTCTGAATATCCATCAGGCATCAGACTGGATCCAGAACGCCACAATCTTCATTTAAGAACAATGCAACATAATTACTCAAACTACAGACATCACGTTTGCTCAGTTCAACCTACTGTTCAAAATACTGACAATCCCATGAATCGCAAACACGTGACCAACTCAACCACATGACACCGCACTCATTCCCTACCTTAAAGCTCTGACCCTCCACTATCCAACATCACCTCTCAATGTACCTCCACACTAAAGAGCGTGATTATGAAGCAAAAGCATCAACTCCCCACTCAACATACATTAATTCACCCTCCTCTGTCAATCAATCCCATCAATCCATTATCACTGGTCTAGGCATTCAGTGTACAGCCCAGCGTCCCTAATTGTGTCAATGTCCTCTAAGAACACACTTGGCACAAGTTCTCTAGTAGACAAATGCAGCTTGCTCGTTACCGAGCTCAAATCCTTCCCTTTTTCACACTCACAATTGAAAGACTGCTTGTCAATAACAGACCACGGTTCCAAGTCCCTCATTTACTTCCGCTTTCCCCCTATTCGTTAACCCCATATTCTAGGTTCACCCCATAAAGTAACAAAGAAACATGCTCTAGAACAGCATGTCAAGCACTACCCAAGAGGGCAATTTAGTAATTGATCCATTCGTATTATACCGTAACTTCCCCAAAACATCAGAGACCTATTCAGTGACACTCAATCTCATGGGCCACACCGCATGAAACCAGAACGAATAATAACAGTTAACCAAATAAACATATTCACTTACTGATCTGCTCAGCCCCAGTCTCCAAGACTTAAAAACCCTCTCAGATGCCTAATCTACAAATGTATAGGGGTTGCTAGACAAACACAAAAAATTGCAGATACGATTGTCTCAAAACTCTTGATCTATTATTCCCGATTCAAATGTGACCAGCAAGCTCCCCCCAACCTGTTCTAGACCTTTTTATACAACTGGAATACTAGATCGGCCATTTCCCAAAATCTTCTATATCATATCATCCGTCATGGGATAATATCCTATTCACAGAGTTCACAGCGAAGAAAAACCTTTTTGCTGCAATCAAAATCTTGCTAGGAGGCTTCAAACCTCACAAGGGTGATAAACACGATCCAGACTCATTCTAACTGACATTATTCCCGTTTCACCGCAGTCATATTCAACTCAAAACGATGTGATTCTGAACAATTAAAAAACAAACAAAAAAAAAATGTTAATATTGGAATGCCACACCCTAGTGGACTGAACACACCATCTCCTATTAACAAAAAAGCCATTCTGGGGTCAAACAAACCAAAGGTCTGAGTCAGAGATTTTTAAGATACCAATAGGACCGTACCAGAAAATGCTATCTCCTTGAAAATAAAAAAACAACCCCACAAACTTTACCCTAACTCGTACATGAACATTTCAAGCACAGTCATGACAGTGGAGGCAGATGAACGTGCCCCCACCTTAAAATTGCAGTGACACACAATTCAAAAGTCTGCAAAATAGCTCTCAAGAACTTTTCGAAGAATGGACAATCCTCAAATACGGAATGCAAACAGTGCAATAACCCCTTCAGACTTGAACTTAGAAATGCTGCCTCAAACACAGAGTGGAAGAAACACATTTTAAAAGCCTAAGCATTCTTCATCTGATATGAAATCAATCTTGCTAAAAAACACCCCAGAAAGCTCCTTGCCATTGTCAAAAATGCATCTAATCCACAGGTATATCTAGATATTTTCGTCAACAAATACAACTGCAAGAAATTCTCCACTTATAAGAGCAATCAAGCTTTCACTTGCCACAGGAAACGCAGATTCACCCCATGAAACTTTCACTTGCAAAACCTGACAAATGTGTCCATTCTTCAAGGAGATAATGCAAAACGACCAGATGATCACAATTGTTGGCCTCTAGAATTGCTCAATCCTATACCTGCAAATATTTTGAAAGACAAGTCTTTTCCTCACAGCCTGACTGATGATTACAATAACTCTCATGTACACTATAGTACCTGACTGCATCAAAATTAGCCAGATTGCCTAGTTTCGCAAAGAACTCGACTCATACCCAGAAGACCGTAACAATTTCCGCCCCTTCATCTGCCCCTGAAGAAGCCAAAGCAACATCAAATGAAATAGATGGCTCTGATCTTGTTTGCCTTGTTCTAAAAATCCCAGGAGAAGATAGATGGCTAGATGTGCGTGTGTACTCCTGCGGTCGTCTTTTTTCTTTTTCCCTTTTGCCAACTTCTTAGGTAGCTGCTCACAGGATTCTGCCTCATACCTTTCTCTTTTTCTTGGTTGGTGTTTCTGTCTCATCCTCTCCAGAGCCTGGAGTGCCTGCTAATATTTTCTTCTGTAGCCACATTAGAATTCTTGCCTCTGTCCTTTAGGGCTTTTGCAGAAAACGTTCTGCAATACCTGCAATCCTTAGCCTTGTGACTAGAGTGTAGGCAATTAAGACATTCTTTGTGGGGGTCCTCTGAAAAAGCCTCAGTTTTCCACAGGTCTTACAAGGTCTAAATAATTCCTTTTTGGCCCCTTCTGTCACTGATATCATGGATCCAATGTAACCTGGCAGTTAAAGGTCAGAAAAAGTTAAAAGCTCAAAGAACTGAGCAGAGGAGACTCTCTTCACAGGACATACGGTTAGAAATCTGAGGTGTGGTGAACCTTGAGGGGAAGGATGATTCAAGAACTGCTCTCCGATTGGCTGCGGTTTGGCTCTTCCTAAAACGAAGTGAATTGGCTGACAATGTCACTCCTTTGGGCGTTACTGTGTGAAGCCTGGCCTTATACTGCTTGTTGTAATTACCGCTGGACTCCCACCTCAATGACGGGGAAGATTCAAGCATGTAAATTTATGAAAGATTTAATACTGGAGAATCTGAGGTATCAGGCAAAGCTTAGTGACCAGCATTAAAACGCTATGCACCATAGTAAGAGAGCAAATGGTCTGGTGTCTGCAGGACAACAAGCACAGTAGGTCATCTTATCAGAGTTAAGTATCTGGGTGTTGAGACAAGAATGCACCACTCTGTCTCCGAATGTATTTTTTTGTAATTTAAATCTTGGTCAATCACACAACATAGTACAGTTGGTTAGAACTAAAAACAAATATATATAATTAAGATAGTGAAAGTTGTAAGGAAATAGATGAAAATAACTTACCCCAAGTTCATCTAAAAACATTATCATTCGATGTCTATTATGTTTAATGAATGGATTCACTCCTTCCATGTAGGGTTCCTAAAATATAAAAATAAAATAAGCGTCATAATGCTTACATTAAATTTTAGAACAGAAAACGTCTTAAATTGAGATATATATAGCTTTGCTGTGATGGCATTAATGCTTAATCAATGTTACAGTCGAAGATCTGCATAACTTAATGTTGCTGGTGGTTGTCACACCATAAGCAACAAATATACTGATTTGTTAAACTTTAAAATTGAGCTACATATGCTGAGTTGATGTTCATCAATTTGAAATGTATGTAGCGATTTTCAGCTCCAGTGTATTTAATACACAGATACATCACTTACAAAACTATTACAGAATATATAGGTACCACCCTTTTAAGTAGAACTTGCAAAATGAGTCAAATACCACATAGCAAGGCTATATTAAATATATAAAACCAATGTTTTCTTTTCCATCACTTAAATGTTGAAAAACTACCATGTTGATAAGACAGCCGGAAAAGAATAAAAAAATGTATTAGCAAACCGTGTCATGTGACAGAAGACACAAAAAATACTATCAGTTTACATTCTTGCTTTTCTCATAAAAGTTATAATTGGGAAATATATGTTTTCCCATTGCACAGACAATCCAAGTTTTATATGTTTGTCGCCTATATGGCAGGTTCTTGTTGATATACAATGAATATACTCGTGGTGCTTCACAAAATAAAGATTACAACCAACACGAAGCATCAGTTTTTCACACGGATAATTCTGTCCAAAATTGGCAATTAATGCAAACGGAAATAATACGTTTAAACTTATGAATTTACATGCACTAGTTATTTTTTGAAGTAGGGCTTCATCTTCAGCAATTGATCTGTCTACATGCTATGCTCTTGATCCGTAACAGTAGGCTGGAGCTAAGATGTCCGAGTATTTTTCCTCTCACAGGAGAACAAGTAAAATTGAAGGGATGCTTTCCTCTGTATGCAGTTATCCTGGTGTTCCTCGCTTACTTAATTTCAATAAACATGCTAGATGGCTGTGTATATCCCTTTGTGGGGTACACTCTGTTAGATTTTCCTAGTCTCAAGTGTTTTGGCTACAGCCATCACTCTGCTGAGAAGGAGAGAATGGATAGGTATCTCACACACATCCCAGTGGTCTGTACACATGTGTAGGAGAGATGTGTCGGATACGTTCCAGAGTTTATGAGAGGCTAACTACACTACCAGATAATTTTCAAATCAGTACACACTGAAGCACTAGATTATATAGATGCCTGAGCTTATGAATATCTTCCAAAGATCACACTGGATCCAGAAAAACTCCCTCCCCCCACCAAGCAATCTCTCTCCAACATCGCCAGATAATGCCACATGACACCAGTTGCAGCACTTTACCAACCAGCAAACTGGTGTAAGTTACTCTTTTTTTGTGCCAAGGCATGCAGGGAGAAACTGAAGGAGCTCAGCAACTTCAAAAATCGCTGCAAATACCTCATTACATATAGCAGGATGTAATTATTAATTGGGACTAACTTGTGAGGCGAGGAAGAAAGCAGTGAGCAATTTGAAGGATGATATAATACTGACCAGAAATATTGGTGCTGAAGTTTAGTAACATTTTTTTCGGATGTGCACCTCATCATGCAGATTTCTCATTTTATGAGTGACTCCCGAAGCAGTACATTATCAGCCCCTTCTCTCCGCTTTGGGAACTGGGACTGAGGTGCCAATTAACCAAGGAAGTCAAGCAAAACAGATTTGGCATCTGAGCTGCGAGCCACAAATGTTTGGCAAAGGTATGCAGAGTGGACCAAGTGGTCACTCGGCAGATATCATTATGGAGATGCTCCTAGTAAGGGTAGCAGAAACTGCTATGACACTCGTGGAGTGTGTACAAATGCCAGTCAGAAGGTCTTTTTTGCCTAAGATGTAACAAAAAACTGTTACTTACGCTTTCGTAACAATATTTCGGGTAGATACATAATCTACCTGCAGTTTCCTCACCATAGGAATTATCCCACCATGCTGGTTTGGATGAGCTATCTGAAAGAGACCATTAGTTATAGAATTACCCCCAGGCAAAATTCGTAGAATTTTTCTGGAGCAGTACCCCTGCACGTCGGTAGGTGGCGTCCGTCGTTGGCGTCGTGGTCGCCAGGATGACGTCACTGTGTCTACTTAGACGCCGCCCCTGCGCGCTGACGTCAGTTCTTTCTTCTTCCGCTTCAGCCAGCGCAGATCCGGAGAGAAGCTTGCCCCTTAGTCATTTTTGGACTAAACTTTTTTTGACTTTTGTCGATGTGTTTTTTGAGTCATTCGACTCCTGGTAGCACGAGGGATGTCCCATCATCGGACCGGCTTCAAGCCTTGTAACTCCGGTCACAAATTGATGTCAGTCACGGATCCACACCTCGTGTGCCTCTGGTGCCTGGAGCGCGACCACGGCCCGAAGTCGTGCTCCGACTGCTGGGCCATGAATCCGAAGTCTTTGCGGGAGCGGTCTCGAAAGCTCTTGGAGGCCCGGCAGTTCGCTCCGCGTTGTTCAAGGTCCTGGTCGAGAGGAAGGTTAAAGGACTGGTCGCGGAGCCACCACCACTCGTCATCGAAGTCTTCGCACTCCTCAGGTAAGTCGAAGCACAAAAAGAAGGCGAAGCAGCATCGTCGCTCTTCGCCTTCTCCCTGTCCGTCGGCCGACGCGAAGCGGGACCCGGAGTGTCGTCGCTCTCCGTCTTCGGAGCCCACTTCTGGGACAGCTCAGTGCTTCCGTCCCTTTCCCGGAGCCTGAGCGTCCCCTGCCCAGCTTCGAGCTTTTTACGAAGCGCTCCATAGCATTTTTGGGCAGCTCGAATTCGCCTGCGCGACTTTGGGCTCCGGTGCCAGAGGGCCCCCGAGGATCCAGGCCTGGATCCAGATCAGCGCCGGTCAACCTCACGGTAGCTTCCCCGGTGCCGATTCCAGTGACTACGCCCCCGACGTCGGTTGTGGCCCCAACCGACGTCGACCCAAGCCTCACTCCCAACTTGGACACGGTGCCGGACCGAAGTCCCTAGACGTCAATACCGGTGCCGGAGGGTACTTTCGTACCGCTGTTCATCCCAGGAGTTCCCTATCGCCCTGAGTGGCAGCCAGAGGAGGGTGAGAAGGACTGGGAGGGGTCTGTAGACCCTTTAGCTGATCAGCTTGACGAGCCGGACTGGCAAGATGAACTGGGTGATGCCAGTGGTTTGGATACCTCCCCGGACCTTGGCATGCTCTCCCCCCCTACCATGGCTACGGAGGAGAGAGCTTTGTATGCAGTGGTGTTGCGTAGGGCGGCTGAGGCCTTGGGCCTGGAGCTTCCTACGGTGGCAGTCAGGACTAACCTCCCGACAGAGGTCCTTCAACCGGCAGCGGCCTCTTCAGAGCCCCTGTTGCCTTTTAATGAAGCCCTCACCGATGTCCTTCTGGGAACTTGGTCCAAGCCCAGCACAGGGGCTCCTGTGGACAGGATGACTGCCCGACACCACCGCCCGGCCCACCCACTTTTTCTCTCCCAACACCCTACCCTCGAGAACTTGGTGGTCCAAGCCTTGTCTTCTAAGGGCGCATTCCCTACTGCTCCCCCAGACAGGGAATACAAGAAGCTGGACCACCTTGGGAAGAAGATGTTTTCTTTTGCCAGCTTAGTGCTGTGGTCGGCCTCTTGGGCCGTTCTACCCATACGGTGTGGGATACGGTTGCCAAGTGCTGCCACAGTGCCCGGAGGATTCCCAGGCCGTTCTCACCCGCGCAGTGGCAGAGGGTCGAGACGCAGCTAAGTTCACCATTCGGTGTGGGCTGGATACCGCCGACTCTCTGGGCAGAACGTATTCCAAGTTAGTAGCCTTGAGGCGCTACGCCTGGTTGAGGAAGTCTGGTTTCTCTTGGGATGTCCAATCCACCCTTCTGGACATGCCCTTTGATGGCAGTCGCCTGCTTGGTGACAAGGCGGACTCAGCTCTCGAGCGCTTCAAGGATTCTAGGGCTACAGCCAGATCCTTGGGCCTCACGGCCACCTATCGCCCCACGCAGTCTGCCTTTCGTAGCTACGGAAGGGGTGCCCCACGTTCCACCCAATCTGGCCACAGGGCCACGCAAGCTACCCAGCCTCTGCGTGGCCGTGGACTTGGGACCCAGCGACGTGGGTCTGGGGGCCAGCGGGCGGGCCAGTCCACCCATGTTCCCCCCGCAGCAGCCTCCAAACCCTCCTAGTCCGACCTTTCAGGACCACTAGAGACCAGTGGGCGACAGGATTCGCAATCACCTCCCCTACTGGCAAAACATCACGTCGGACAGGTGGGTTTGGCAGATAGTCCGAAGGGGCTACTCCCTCCCCTTCTAGACTACCCCTCCCTCCATGCCACCAACACTCCGTCGCATGTCGGAGGATCACTTGGCCCTTCTCCGCCAGGACGTTGCAGCTCTCTTGGCCAAGGGAGCTATCGAAAGGGTCCCTGTGCCAGAAGTGGTCATGGTTGTTACTCCCACTACATTCTGGTACCCAAGGAGGACAAAGGCCTGCGTTCTATCTTAGACCTCAGGGCCCTCAACCGCTTCCTCAGGAAGGGGAAGTTCAAAATGCTCACGTTGGCTCAGGTCCTGTCTGCCCTCGATCCCGGAGACTGGATGGTAGCGTTGGCTTGCAGAACGCCTTTTTCCACATCCCCGTCCTGCCAGCCCACAGGCGTTACCTACGGTTCACGGTAGGCCACGAGCATTTTCAGTTTACCGTGCTATCTTTTGGCTTTACCAGTGCCCCTCGGATGTTCACGAAAGTGATGGCGGTGGTCGCAGCTCATCAGCGCAGATAAGGGGTTCCAGTCTTCCCCTATCTCGAAAACTGGCTGTTGAAGGCGAGCTCGCCCCAGGCTGTCGTCATCCACCTCCAGACATTATCAACGTGCCGAAGTCACACCTGATTCCCTCTCAGAAGCTCCTTTTAATCGGAGCAGTTCTGGATACAGCGCAGTTTCTGGCTTATCCTCCCGAGCAGCGAGACCGGGTTATTCGGGCTATGATACCGATGTTTCAGCCTCTATCCCGTATTTCGGTGAGAATGACCCTGAGGCTGCAGGGCCCCATGGCCTTCTGCATCCTGCTGGTGGATCATGCCAGGTGGCGTATACGGGCTCTGAAATGGGACCTGAAGTTCCAGTGGGCGCAGCATCAAGGGAATCTTTCCGATGTCATCCATATCTCGGAGGGGACTGGACGTCAATTGCAGTGGTGGCTCACGAACCAGGATTGCGTCAGCAACAGATCCCTCTCCCTTCCCCAACCAGAGTTCACAGTAGTGACGGATGCGTCACTCCTGGGATGGAGCGGCCACCTGGGAGAGGCGGAGATCAGGGGTCTCTGGTCTCCGGCGGAGTCAGGTCTCCACATCAACCTTTTGGAGCTCCGGGCGATCCGTCTTGCACTGAAGGCATTCCTTCCTTCTGTCAAAGGAAGAGTAGTGCAGGTGTTCACAGACAACACCACCGACATGTGGTACTGCAACAAACAGGGCGTGGTGGGGTTGTGGACCCTATGTCAAGAGGCTCTTCGCCTTTGGACATGGCTGGAACATCAGGGCATATCCCTGGTGGTTCAACATTTGCAGGTTCTCTGAACGCCAGGGCGGACGAACTCAGCCGCCGGTGCATGATGGATCACGAATGGCGTCTTCACTCGGAGGTGGTGCAAGGTCTCTTTCGGCAGTGGGGAGAGCCTTGGTTAGATCTGTTCGCCACCGAAGAGAATGCGCAATGTCAGCAGTTCTCGCAGGGTGAGTGAGCTTCAGGCTCTTTCCTCTAAGCCTCCTTTTCTTGCAGTTCATCCAGACAAAGTGGTCCTTCGCAGTAGGCCCTCTTTTCTGCCCAAAGTGGTTACCTCTTTTCACATAGGTCAGACCATCACATTGCCCACCTTCTTCCCGCTTCCGCACCCTTCCAAAGAGGAGAGACTCCACCATCTGGACCCAAAACGTGCACTGTCCTACCTTGACTGCACTAAAGATTTCCGGGTGGACGATCAACTCTTCATGGGTTATGTGGGCGCCAGGAAAGGTCGGGCCGTGCACAAACGTACCATGGGTTGTCCTATGCATCAAAATCTGCTATTCTTCGGCGAAAAAGGAACCTCCAGTAGGACTGCGCACCCACCATACCAGGGCGACGGCAGCCTCTACTGCTTTGGGACGTGGAGTTCCGTTGATGGACATCTGCCAGGCAGCCACATGGGCATCCCTGCACACGTTCACAGCACATTCCTGCCTGGATAGCCAAGTCCGGAGAGAAAGCTTTTTTGGCCGTTCTGTTCTCCAGGTCTTTCCGGTGTGAACTTAGTTCGCAGAACCACCTCCGGGGTTGGCATTGCGTGGTATCTATTCTAAGGTGAGGAATCTATAACTAATGGTCTCTTTCAGATGAACAAGTTACTTACCTTCGGTAACGATGTATCTGTAAGAGACATACATTAGGTATAGATTCCCTATCGCCCCACCCATCCTCCCCGTTCTGCGAACTGACTTCTAGGGATAGGGACTCCCTTCCCTAGTTTTGTGCACCAGTGGTCAGTGTCTTGCATGGATCTGCCCTTCTAGAGTGGAAAGTCGTGTCAGAACTGACGTCAACGCGCAGGGGCGGCATCTAAGTAGACACTGCAACGTCATCCCGGCGACCACGAAGCCGACAACGGACGCGGAGTCGACCGACGCCACCTACCGATGCGCAGGGGTACTGCTACAGAGAAATTCTCCGGATCCAGTCTGACGCCTGGGGGTAATTCTAAGGTAAGGAATCTATAACTAATGTATGTCTCTTACATATACATCGTTACCGAAGGTAAGTAAATTGTTCATTACCAGCAATATATCCACCACGCAGCTCGATGCGACATCAGTTTCAACTCCACCTCTAGACATCACGACCAGCACAGTGCATCAGTTCCCGATAATTTATTATACCCATTGAGCCGTATGGAAAGTAATGAAGACTGCAACAACACTGACAAATATAGCACATACCATGTTTGCATACCTTGGAATCGAATCAGTAACAGTACTAACTCCTCAGGGGAGGAGGAAGAGCAGAGAGAATCTACAGGAAGATTATGTATCCACCAGAAGAACAAGTTACTTATCATTGGTAATGCTCTTTTTGATGAATAGTCTATCTAACCGCAGATTCCTCCCCTTGTATATGCCCCCAGTGTTGCAGGGATTCTGCTCAGAAACAGAACTGTGTTTGGGCCCATAGAACATCAATATATAGGGACTGAGTAACCCTACCACATCAGTACCTATGGGCCCAAATAAGACTAGGTTTTAGTGCCTCACTTGCCCTCCTAACCCTCCAAGAGAACCAAGTGATTTGGCACCCCAGAACACAACCCTCTCAGGGATCGCGGTAGCAGCTCATCCCCTTTTGTTCTCTCACTCGTACTTGTCCACAATAAATAGAAAAGAGACATGAAGGAAGCTTACAATAGTTATCGACACTATCGTGCTCTAATATGCAATAAGTGCGCCACAACTAGAAAACATATGCAGGTCAGTAGTGTCATTAGCATGATTAACAGACCATATATAGTGAAAAGTCCTGTCATATTAGCTGACATTTGCCTCAACCCACCCACCCCTACTATTGAAGCAAAGTGTTATATTATAGATTTCTGGGAGTAGTTGCGAACCCCATACCTTGGCATACATAGATGGCTGTTCTATATAGCAGCTGACGCATCCCTTCCGTCCTTCTATATGTTTTCAAAACAACACTTCCCAGGTTACATGAGAAAACATGTATGCTCAAAAACAGCATCTGGGTTTCTCCATTATGTCTAGGTGCTAGTATCTGACCACAGAGAATAACAAGGAGCATTGTTGTTTGACCTTGCATGGGATGTTCCAATTAGATCCCAGGAAAAGAACAAAATACAAAAACTTGCAGACTATGTGTGAATACAAAGTTGCACAAAACCAAGTGTGATATTTGGTACTGTGTGTAAAGCAAAAGAGGTTTACAAGATGCATAATTAGGCTAACATAGGGAAAACGACAATGGGCTATATAGGGAACACATGACACCACACTGGAACCGGAGAACTTTCTTAGCAATTCCCTCGTGCACTGGTAAATGATTTTGTGCGGTTCTGCGTCAGGTCTTTCTTGCCTCGGATGTGACATCAGGGCCCCTACTAGACACCAGTTCCACCAGCTGACGTCAGTTTCTTTCTCATATCTGTCGCAATGTTGGACGCGGAATCTTCAATTATCAGATTGTGCCAGTGTGCAGATCTATAGATTCAAATCTTATTAGCAGGGACTTGATGAGCCCATGCCAGAGAACGGGGAGGGGGGTGGGTCAGTGAGGAATCTGCGGTTAGAATATCCACCAGAAAGAGCATTAGTAAAGGTAAGTAACTTGTTCTTCTTATGGATTCTTCTAACAGCATATTCCTCAACTTGTGGCTAGATACAAAAGCAGTACCTCCCCAGGTGGTGGGCTTGTGGAATGTCTCATACCAGGAATACTGTACGACAGAACAGGCAAAATGCCCTTTCCACAAGACCTGGCTATCCAGGCAGTACTGCTTTGTAAATGTGTGGAGTTGAACAAGCTATTCTCTTTCGGTAACGCCTTGTCTGATAGAGACTCTATCTAGCCGCAGATTCCTTACCTTAGAAAATTTCCCATGTGTCAGACTGGATACGGAAATGTCCGAGTAAGCCCCTTGCATGCCAATAGGTGGCATAATTCGGCTCCGTGTGGCGTTGTTGGTGTCGTCCACACTAGAAGTGACATAGGCAGTGCCTATATCGGCACCACCCCAGCGCGCTGACCACAGTGCTTGACTGTTTTTCCACACCAGAAGCACGTATCCAAGCAGAGGAGGAATGACTAATGTGCCAGGTGAAGTCCTGAAGGATCTCTGCAGTTGGGAATTATAAACAGTACACAGAACGGGGAAGATAGGATGGTCGGTAAGGAATCAGCGGCTAGACAGTAGCAGGTAAGCTGTTACCAAAGGTAAGTAACTTATTCGTCTGCTAGAGATTCCTAGCCGCAGATTCCTTTGGTTAGATAGATACTAAAGCAGTCTCTCCCCGGAGGTGGGATCTGCAGACTATTCATACTAAAAAGGCCAGGAGGACCAGACTGGCAAATTACCCATCTCTCTAGGCCTGACTATCTAGGCAGTAGTGATTGGCAAATGTGTGCAGTGATGCCCATGTGGTCGCCTGACAGATGTCCAGTACTGGAACTTCTCTAGCTAACAAAGCAGTGGTCACAGCTTTAGCTCTAGTGGAATGAGCTCTCAAGCCCTCAAGGGGACTTCAGGCATAGCTGCAGACAAAGGGTCAATAGAGTTGGTTACACACCAAGCCAAATGCACAAGTTACTAACTTGTGTAACGATATATCTGTAAGAGACAGTAGTTAGTGACAGATTCCTTACCTTAGAATATCCCCAGGCGTCAGGCTGGATCCGTAAAGTTTTTTGCGTAGCAGTACCCTTGCGCGTCGGTAGGCGGCGTCGTGCGGCTCCGCGTCCGGCGTCGTGATCGCCGGGATGACGTCGCGGGCAGTACTTAGGCGCCGCCCCTGCGCGCTGACGTCAGTTCTGTACACGACTTTCCGTGCCAGGAACGCAGAGCCATGCAAGAAGCTGACATAGGTGTCTGAAAAATACTAGGGCCCTGAAAGGGATGTCCTTAACCCTAGAAATCAGTTCGCAGAACGGGGAGGATGGGTGGGGCGGTAGGAATCTGTCACTAACTACTGTCTCTTACAGATATATCGTTACACAAGTTAGTAACTTGTGCATCTGAAGAGACACGTTAGTGACAGATTCCTTACCTTAGAATAGATACCCCAGCAATACCAACCCCGGTGGTGGGTCTGCGAACAAAGATCAGACAAGGAAGTCCTGGAGGACAGAACGGCCAAAGAAGCCGTCCCTCCGGACCGGACTGTCAAGGCAGTAATGCTTTGTAAACGTGTGCAGCGAGGCCCACGTAGCTGCCTGACATATAACCGGCAGCGGAACACCGCGGCCCAAGGCCGTGGTAGCAGCCGTTGCCCTGGTGGAATGGGCACGCAGCCCAACAGGAGGCTCCTTCTTAGCCAAAGAATAGCAGGTCTTGATGCACAAGGTAACCCAGCGGGAGATGGTCCTCTTGTGCACCGCCCGACCTTTTTGGCGCCCACGTAGCCAACAAAGAGCTGGTCATCCACCCGGAAGTGTTTTGTGCGGTCAATATAGAAGGAGAGCGCACGTTTTGGGTCCAGACGGTGGAGCCTCTCTTCCTCTCTGGAAGGATGCGGAGGCGGAAAGAAGGTGGGCAAAGTGATGGTCTGCCCAATGTGGAAAGCAGTAACCACCTTTGGCAAGAAGGACGGACGCGTCCGAAGAACAACCTTGTCTGGATGAACAGACAGAAAGGGAGGTTTGCAAGATAGAGCCTGGAGCTCACTCACCCGCCGAGCGGAGGTGATGGCCACCAGAAAGGCTGTCTTCAGAGTCAGAAGACGAAGAGGACAGTTATGTAGAGGCTCAAAGGGAGCGCACATTAAAAAGGTAAGAACCAAGTTCAAGTCCCACTGAGGCATCACAAACGGAACAGGAGGGAAGAGGTGTGTAATGCCTTTTAAGAACCTGTTAACAACAGGGGACTTGAAAAGGGAGGGCTGATCAGGGAGCCTGAGGAAGGCCGAGATAGCACAAAGATAACCCTTGATGGTAACCAGGGCAGAACCCTGTTGGGCCAGAGAGAGAAGGAACAGAAGGACCTCAGAAAGAGGGGCAGAAAGGGGATTCACAGCCTTTGCTGTGCACCATGCCACAAATTTGTTCCACCTGCAGGCGTATACCACCTTAGTGGAGGGACGCCTGGCTGCCAGAATCACATCACAAACTTCGGGAGGCAAGTCGAAAGGAATCAACTGCCGCCGCTCAATCTCCACGCAAGCAGGTGTAGACTGGACAGGTTCGGGTGGAGGACCGTCCCCTGCTGCTGCGACAGAAGATCCTCCCGAAGAGGCAGATGGATCGGGGGATCTACGCTCATATTGAGTAGCTCGGGATACCAAACTCTTCGAGCCCAGTCCGGAGCCACAAGAATGACTTGGGCCCGGTCGTGCCGAATCTTCTTCAACACTCTGGGTAGAAGTGGTATAGGCGGAAAGGCGTACAACAGACCGCAACTCCACTCGTGACGAAAAGCGTCGCTGAGCGAGTGCCGCCTTGGAAATTCCAACGCGCAGAACTGATGACATTGCGCGTTCTCTTCGGTGGCGAATAGATCTAACCAAGGCTCTCCCCACTGTAGAAAGAGTCCTTGCGCCACTTCCGAGTGAAGACGCCATTCGTGATCCATCATGCACCTGCGGCTGGAGTTCGTCCGCCCTGGCGTTCAGGGAACCTGCCAGGTGTTGAACCATCAGGAACATGCCCTGATGTTCCAGCCATGTCCAGAGGCGCAGAGCCTCCTGACAAAGGGTCCACGACCCCACCCCGCCTTGTTTCTTGCAGTACCACATGGCGGTGGTGTTGTCTGTGAACACCTGCACTACCTTCCCTTTGACAGAGGGAAGGAATGCCTTGAGTGCAAGTCGGATCGCCCGGAGCTCCAGAAGGTTGATATGGAGCCGGGTCTCCGCCGGAGACCAGAGGCCTCTGATCTCCGCCTCTCCCATGTGACCGCCCCATCCCAGAAGGGACGCGTCCGTCACAACTGTGTGCTCTGGCTGGGGAAGGGAGAGGGATCTGCCCATGACCCATTGCCGGTTCGAGAGCCACCACTGCAACTGTTTTGCAGTCCCCTCCGAGATCTGGACGTGATCGGACAGGTTGCCCTGGTGCTGCGCCCACTGGAACTTCAGGTCCCACTGCAGAGCCCGCATATGCCATCTGGCATGATTGACCAGCAGGATGCAGGAGGCCATGAGGCCCAGCAGCCTCAGGGTCATCCGTACCGAAACCCAGGATAAAGGCTGAAAGATCGGAATCATAGCCTGAATATCCCGGACTCGCCGTTCGGGAGGATAGGCCCGAAACTGCGTCGTGTCCAGAACTGCTCCGATGAAAAGGAGCTGTGGAGAAGGAATCAGATGCGACTTCGGCACATTGATGGAGAACCCCAGCGAGTGCAGGAGTTCGGCCGTAGTCTGGAGGTGGGAGACGACTGCCTGGGACGAGCCCGCCTTCAGCAGCCAGTCGTCGAGGTAGGGGAAGACTGAAACCCCTGCCCGGCGCAGATGAGCTGCGACCACCGCCAACACTTTCGTGAACACCCGAGGGGCACTGGTAAGGCCAAAGGGAGCACAGTGAACTGAAAATGCTCGGGCCTACCGTGAACCGAAGGTAACGCCGGTGGGCCGGCAGGACGGGGATGTGAAAATATGCGTCCTGCAAGTCCAACGCTACCAACCAGTCTCCAGGGTCGAGGGCAGTCAAGACCTGAGCTAGGGTGAGCATCTTGAACTTCTCCTTCCGGAGGAAGCGATTGACGTTCCGGAGGTCCAAGATAGGACGCATGTCCTCCTTGTCCTTTTTGGCACCAGAAAGTAGTGGGAGTAGCAACCACGCCCTACTTCTGGGGTCGGAACACACTCGATGGCCCTCTTGGTCAAGAGGGCCGTGACTTCCTTCTGTAGAAGAACCAAGTGATCCCCTGACATGCGGTGGAATTGAGGTGGCATGGCTGGGGGGTGGTCTCGAAGGGGAGGGAGTAGCCCCTTCGGACAATGTCCAAGACCCACCTGTCCGAGGTGATGGTACGCCAGTGGGGAAGGTGATGGCGGACCCTGCCCCCTACTGGCGTGCTGTGCACCTGAAAGGAGGGACTAGGAGGGCTTGGAGGCCGCGGACGGGTTGGAGGTAGTGGCCTGACCCGCACGCTGGTTGCCCGATCCGCCACGGCGGAATCCACGTCCTCGGCCACGCGAAGACGCCTGCTGCGCGGGCCGGTGGTTGGGCTGCTGACATGAAGGGGCCCCCCTACCGTGGCCACGATAGGGGCGAAAAGCAGAAGTCAGCGGAGGGCGTGTAGCAGAAAGGCCCAGGGACTTGGCAGTAGCCCGTGAGTCCTTAAAGCGCTCCAACGCATGGTCTGCTTTGGACCCAAAAGACCGACTCCATCAAAGGGCATGTCCATGAGAGTATTCTGGACATCCCCTGAAAAACCAGTGGTTCTCAGCCAGGCCTGGCGTCTGAGCGCCACCGTCGTTGCAATAGACCTGCCCAGCGAATCGGCGGTGTCAAGGCCACAACGTATTGTGTATTTAGCCGCATCCCTTCCTTCCGCAATGGCGCGGGAAAGCAGTGTCTGGACCTTCTCAGGACACTGGGGCAAAACATCCGCCACCGAATCCCACAGGGAGTGGGTATATCGGCTCAAAAGACAAGCGGTGTTAACGGACCGCAAGCCAGCACTGGAGGAAGAAAAACCCTTCTTCCCAAATTGATCCAGGCGTTTGGATTCCCTATCCGGAGGAGCGGTAGGGAAGGCGGTTTGGGAAGCGGAGGCTTGGACAACCAAGCTCTCAGGAGTGGGGTGAACAGAGAGAAACAGGGGGTCGCCCGGAGCTGGGCGATGGCGTCGTGACACGTTCCTATCCACAGGAGCCCCTGTGTTGGGCTTGGACCAGGCGCCCAAAAGAACGTCAGTGAGGGCGTCGTTAAACGGCAGCACAGTCTCCGCAGAGGAGGCCGCCGGCTGAAGCACCTCTGTCAAGATGTTATGCTTGACCGTCAAAGTAGGGAGTTGGAGATGTAAGGCCCCAGCCGCCCTACGCAACACCGTAGCGAAATTGGCTCCCTCCTCCGTAGCCACGGGAGGAGACAGCATGCCAGTGTCAGGGGAAGTATCCAGACCACTGGCCTCCCCTAGACCCTCTGTCCAGTCCTCATCGTACTGACACTGCCGTGCCAGAGGGTCATCAGACCCCTCCCAGTCCTCCTGGTCCTCCTCTGGTTCAAAATAAGGAGGAGGAGGGACATTTGGGACCCAAGGCCCCATCGGCGCCGGAACCGGCGTCGAGCGACGTCGTTCCGGGTCCATGTCCGGAGCCGGAAGGAACTGGGGGGGGACGCCGCCCGGAGCCCAGGGCGGCGTCGAGAACGGCACCGGAGACATCGGCGCCGGCGGAGGTGTCGTTAGGTCGACCGGCGTCGATGGGGGTTGTGGAGCCGGGATCGAGGCCGGGGCCGAAGCCGGAGCCGGGATCGAGGCTGGAGGCACGGGCGACGCCGGGGCCGGAGCCGTCGGCGACGCCGGAGCAACACCATCCGGGCCCGCGGGGCCCGAAGGCGCACCGGAGGGGCCTGGAGGCCCGAAGAGGCGGGCCATGGCCGACAGGAATTCCTGCACTTTGGCCGGATCCGCCCCCGAACCCGAGAAGGGCGGGTATGGCGGGGGCGACTCCACAGGCATGTCCGGGGCCGCGGGGACGGTGCCGGGAGGGGCCTCAGCCGAGTCGCGAGACCGGCGAGGCGAAGTCCTAGAGCGATGATGCTTTTTGGACTTCTTGTGTTTCGACTTACCGGACGAAGAAGACTTCGACGCCGACGACCGGTGTGGACTCCGCGATCGACCCCTGGACCTCTCACGCGACCGGGGCTTCCGCGGAGCCGAATGCCGGGCCTCCAGCTTTCGAGACCGCTCTCGCAAAGCTTTCGGGTTGAGGGCCTGGCAGTCGGTACAAGACTCCGTGTCGTGGCCTCGGCCGAGGCAGAAGAGACACTCCCAATGCGGGTCGGTGACGGACATCATCCGAGCACAGGCGCCGCATCGTTTGAAACCGGGCATCCCTACGACACCTTGAGAGAGAAAAACAGTGAAAAAATGTCACCAAAAAGTATGGTCAAAAAATGACCAGGGCACTGCTCTTCCCGGATCTGCGCTTGCTGGCGCGGAGAAAGAAGAACTGACGTCAGCGCGCAGGGGCGGCGCCTAAGTACTGCCCGCGACGTCATCCCGGCGATCACGACGCCGACGACAGACGCGGAGCCGCACGACGCCGCCTACCAACGCGCAAGGGTACTGCTACGCAAAAAACTTTCCGGATCCAGCCTGACGCCTGGGGATATTCTAAGGTAAGGAATCTGTCACTAACGTGTCTCTTTCAGATTAGTCCCATCGGAAAGCGTAAATCATTTTCGTGGAGGGACACCTGGCTGCAACATGACATCAGTGGTTGTTGGGGACAGTGTGTCCTGATCTTGGTGCCCTCACACACCCCGAAGGATGTCATGCTTCCTCATTGGGCAGTGCTCCTTGTCGGGCCGGCGCTGCAATGCCCTACGGGTCCCCCGAAGGGTCACTTTGTCGGAGATCTTTTCAGGATAAAGCCGTGGGGGTGAGTGGCAGTGAAGTCCTAATGTGAAGTCTAAAAGATGACTGGAGGGGTGGCTAAACAATTTATTAAAGAGAATGTCCCTCTGCCATCAGTAAAAATCTAGAAGGTTGTGCTGCTTAGAGGGAGGTAATGGCCCTCAGTAGCTAGAGAAATGTAGCATGCCCCAAATGGACATGTTTGGTGGTCAACAAGTTTCGCACTGCCTATTGGTCTCAGGAGGAGATCCCAAGCGCTTCATCAGGACCAGAAATAGGTGCAGTGTGTGAAAAGAATGAGTGGCCTATATTCGTTAATCTAGTGCCACTGGAAATAAGTACGTATTCTGGAACGACAAAGAAAGGGGGGAGAGAAGATTAGTATAGTCAATGCATTTATACCCTATATTAAGGGTGTTCCTTGAAAACAAAACAAACGTGAGCCTGGGTTTCCATTGGTGAGCCAGGTGCATGTGGTATAAGATCAGCTACTGTTAATGTCCAGTAAATGAAATTATTGTAGGCTATGGACATATAGTGACATTACTAGACGAACAAACATGTATTTGTGCTCAGAGCATAGTATCAATCATTAGAAGGGCATATGGTAGTGACAGACAATCACTACATGGCCGCCAAGGTCGGTAGGTAAGATCTAGTGTAAACACACATCGTCTATTCTAGGTATCACCATTGATGGCAAACCTCATATCACTGTGTAAGTTGTGTAAGTACAAGCGTTGTAGTTATCATTTTGCGCTCACCTAGATAGTAAGGGAAAAGTACCCCATGAGATGCGGCAGTGGGTATCCTCGAGACCTGTTATGAGGAGTTGTAGCATTAGGTAAGGCAACTTAGAAAAGAAAAGCAAGTGCGGCCGTACTGCATGGATGCTGTACATTCATTATGAGAGAGCGATTCCATACTTACAGTATCTTGTAGGTATGCAAGGCCCGATCACCTACCCGACCTCACGCCGTCTCTGTAGAGGCTGTTACGGGTCCGCCGCTGTGTTTTTGTAGCGGTACTGGGACCGGCGAGTGGGCGTGTTCGGCTGCCGCTTGCTTCCGGGTTGTGTGCTGGGTGCTAGGTGACTCAGCAATGGTATTGCAAAAGTCTGCGCATGCGCGGGCGCCATCTTTTGTAAGGAGTAAAGTGGTCCCTTGCACATTAGCCTGCGTGTGCGCGGGCGCCATATTTGAATGGTCAGAGGTCCTTTTTTGTTAAAAGGGTCTGTGGGGCATAAGAGGTGCAGGTATATACATGCCAGTGGCGTCTGGAATGTGTGTCCCGTGTTTGCCATTATAGGCGTGTTTTCACAATCTGGATTGAATACTACACTGAGGCGGTGTCATGATGTATTAGTTTATGAACCAACAAGCAGCATGTGTAGATGGTAGTAGTTATGCTGCTCTTGTGTATAGCATTTATAAAGTTGTGGGAAATACACGAATGTCAATATTATGTGTGCACAAGATATTTGACACACGTCACAAGGCAGTGGTGTGATCTGTCAAACAATGCTTGATAATGAGGTGCATGGCAAACAGCGTGTAGAGGTGGTGTGTTCATTCAGTCTTTGCATAGGTGTTGCTATAATGCGAATAAGCCACGCTTAAGGCGATGGTGATTGTACAGGAAGAGAGTGGATAGTCCCAGTTGTAACCATATATGCTAGGGTAATGTAAGGGTTCATATTCAGAGTGGTAATCATATGAACTCCATTGAGATGGCATATGGCGTGTAGTGGTTATGTCAGTCAGAGACGGTCATATTGTTGCATCACCAGCATCACCGTCTTGTGAGTAGACCCTACAGCAAGCTCCAGTAGAGCCTAAAGTGTGGTACATATAAATGAATGGCCTCATTGGAGTTCAATTCAGGGGATTTCATCGAGACCCCGTACATTGGTTTGTAGCTTGTGGACCCACCTCTGTTCTTTTCAGAACAGTGTTGTGGTATTGCAAATGGGGTTGGTTTCTAGAACAGTCCATTGGAGCTGTTCTGTTGTGTGTTGTTTGTCAATGAAGTGTGTGCTCATCTTAGTAGTACTGCGGCCATATCGTATGTTACTTCTGTGCTCGTTGATTCTGATCCTGACCTGTCGTGTGGTCATACCCACGTAAAGGAGGTCGCAGGGCATCTGATGAGGTACATGCAGTTCTTAGTATTGCAGTTTGTATGCTTGCGTTGAGTCCATTTTATATCCCCCAGCTGGAGTTCCTTCATGTGAGTTGTTAGACTGCACACATTACAATGTCCACATTGGTAATGTCCTTTCACTGCTGGGAGCCCCCATAGAGTGTTTTGGTCAGTAGTATGCTTTGCCTGAGGTCTCGTATGCACCAACAGGTCTTTCAAATTCTGTGTTCGTTTAAACGCAAATCTGGGGTGTTCCAAGTTGAGGAACCCTGTGTTGATGATATGCCAGTGTTTAAGCACTATATTCTTCACTTTGTTGGACATAGGATGAAGGTGGTCACACATATAATGATGTTCACCTGTGGTTTTCTGTTGGTTTTGATGAGGGCGTCACGATGGCTGTTCCGTGCTCTCTTCCTAGCTGATTTTATGGTCTGTCTGGGGTAGTTCCTCTTTTCCAGATTATTGCTCAATTCCTCAGCTTGGAGTTCGTAGTCCTGAACTGTGCTACAATTTCTTCTCAACCTGAGAAATTGTCCATATGGAAGATTTTCCCTGAGTGTCTTTGGGTGATGGCTATTGTATGGTAAGAGGCTGTTGCGGTCGGTGGGCTTCCTGTACGTCTTGGTGGTGAGGTTGCCATTGTCCAGTATGATTAATAAATCCAGGAAAGGGATCTCTTGTTGTGAGGTGGACAAGGTAAATTTCAAATATGGGTCCCGATGGTTGATCCAGTTGTGGAACTCGGTGCATCGTTCTTCAGATCCAGTGCAGAACTCCAATATATCATTGATATATCGTTTCCATTCCTTGATTTCCTCGAGGAAGGGGTTGTTCTCTGTTTGTATATGTGTTTCCTCAAAATGTGCCATATAAAGGCATGCCAGGCTCGGCGCCAAAGTGCTGCCCATACAAGTTCCGTGGACATTACCAATGTGGACATTGTAGTGTGTGCAGTCTAACGACTCACACGAAGGAACTCCAGCTGGGGATATAAAATGGACTCAATGCAAGCATACAAACTGCAATACTAGGAACTGTGTGTACTTTATAAGATGCCCCTACAACCTCCTTTACGTGGGTATGACCACACGACAGGTCAGGATCAGAATCAACGAGCACAGAAAAAACATAAAATGTGGCCACAGTACTACTAAGATGAGCACACACTTCATTGACAAACAACACACAACAGAACAGCTCCAATGGACTATTCTAGAAACCAACCCCATTTGGAATACCACAACACTGTTCCGAAAAGAACAGAGATGGGTCCACAACTACGAACCAATGTACGGGGTCTCAATGATGAAATCCCCTGGATTGAACTCCAATCCGGACATTCAGCTATATGTACCACACTTTAGGCTCTACTGGAGCTTGCTGTAGGGTCTACTCACAAGACGGCGATGCTGGTTATGCAACAATATGACCGTCTCTGACAGACATAACCACTACACGCCATATGCCATCTCGATGGAGTTTATATGATTACCACTCTGAATATGAACCCTTACATCACCCATACATATATGGTTACAACTGGGACTATCCACTCTCTTCCTGTACAATCACGATCACCATCGCCTTAAGCGTGGCTTACTCACATTATAGCAACACCTATGCAAAGACTGAATGAACACACCACCTCTACAGGCGGTTTGCCATGCACCTCATTATCAAGCATTGTTTGACAAATCACACCATTGCCTTGTGACGTGTGTCAAATAACTTGTGCACACATAATATTGACATTCGTGTATTTCTCACAACTTTATAAATGCTATACACAAGAGCAGCATAACTACTACCATCGACACATGCTGCTTGTTGGTTCATAAACTAATACACCATGACACCGCCTCGGTGTAGTATTCAATCCAGATTGTGAAAACACTCCTATAATGGCAAACACGGGACACACATTCCAGACGCCACTGGCACTTATATACCTGCACCTCTTATGCCCCACAGAAGCTTTTAACAAAAAAGGACCTGTGACCATTCCAATATGGCGCCCGCGCAGGCTAATGTGCAAGGGACCCCTTTACTCCTTACAAAAGATGGCGCCCGCGCATGCGCAGACTTTAGCAATACGATTGCTGAGTCACCCAGCAACCAGCACACGACCCGGAAGCAAGCGGCAGCCGGACACGGCCACTCGCCGGTCTCCGCACCGCTACAAAAACACAGCGGCTGCCCCGTAATAGCTTCTACAGAGACGTCGTGAGGTCGGGTAGGTGATCGGGCCTCGCATACCTACGAGATACTGCAAGTATGGAATCGCTCTGTCATAATGAATGTACAGCATCCATGCAGTAAGGCCGCACTTACTTTTCGTTTCTAAGTTGCCTTACCCAATGCTACAACTCCTCATAACAGGTATCGAGGATACCCACTGGCGCATCTCATGGGGTAAATTTCCCTTACTATCTAGGTGAGCGCAAAATGATAACTACAACGCTTGTACTTACACAGTGACCTGAGGTTTGCCATCAATGGTGATACCTAAAATAGACGATGTGTGTTTACACTAGATCTTACCTACCGACCTTGGCGGCCATGTAGTGATTGTCTGTCACTACCATATGCCCTTCTAATGATTGATACTATGCTCTGAGCACAAATACATGTTTGTTCGTCTAGTAATGTCCCTATATGTCCATAGCCCACAATAATTCCATTTACTGGACATTAACAGTAGCTGATCTTATACCACATGCACCTGGCTCACCAATGGAAACCCAGGCTCATGTCTGTTTTGTTTTCAAGGAACACCCTTAATGAACGAGTTACTTACCTTCGGTAACGATGTATCTGGTACAGACACAGTCTAGCCGCAGATTCCTTAACTTAGAATATCCCCAGGCGTCAGACTGGATCCGGAGAATTTTTTGCAGAAGCACCTCTGCGCGCCGGGGGGCGGCGCCGCATGGCTCCGCCCTGACGTCGTCCACGGACGTGACGTCAGCGGAGCCATATAAGTCCCTCCCGCCGCGCTGACGTCAGTTTTCTTCGGAGAAACTTTTCCGCGCCACAACGCGGAGCCACCACCAAAAACTGAGAGTATGGGAACAGTGTGCGAAAAAAGATGAAAAATCTGTGAAACGAAACACAAAAAGAATCGAATGGTGAGAAACCTCACCATAAACAACAGTGACAAGCACTGTATACTGAAAGCAATTGAAGGAAAAGAGCAGAGCACCGCTCTGAGAAACAGCCCGCAAAGGCGAAGGGTATGCCCTCCCCCGAGGCAAAATGACATATGAAAAGGATGTCAAGGCAGACGACAGGAAGCCTGCAATCGCAAGATCTAACCGTGAAGGATAACAAGATCGGGACCACCTAAGTAATGACGATCTACTACAGGTCGGCAACACCAGGAATGCCGTATCCCCTGTAAGAGATCTATGGACTGAGGAACAGTCAAATAGACCCCAACCAATTGACTGTAACGGAGTCAAGAGACCTTAAATCAATGGAGAAGGTGGGAGGGAGGGAAGAAGAAATTAGTAGGTCCCACACTGGAAGAGCCAGGGTGTAGAGAAGTAGGAGGATACACACACCCTCCACCCACTCACGAGAATGGGTGGAATAGAACAAGTAAAACAGAAGGACTCATCCTACCGAGGAGGGAGGTGAAAGACGCTACCCCGCAGGAAGACACAGCCACCCGGAAGGAGGCGAGTGCATAAAAACCCAACCTTGAAGACACAGTCACCCGGAAGGAGGCGAGTGCATACAAACCCAACCTTAAAAGGACCTCGCAGAGCGGGGAGGATGGGCGGGCGTTAAGTAATCTGCGGCTAGACTGTGTCTCTACCAGATACATCGTTACCGAAGGTAAGTAACTCGTTCATCTGATAGAGACATCTATCCGCAGATTCCTCAACTTAGAATAGATACCAAAGCCATACCCCATAGGAGGCGGGTCTGCGACTGAACCCCACCAAGTTCCAAAGAGAACCCAGTCGTTAACAAGTTGACTAAACACAGTGGGGCAGCAATGCCAGCACGGCCAACACCATACCAGGAAGCTCTGTAAGGAGCGGAAAACAATGGTAGGCAAAGGCATCACAAGCCGCCCAGGGACGGCATGAAAACCCTCTCGGTTATACAGGGTTGAAAGGGAGCACAGAACCAGAATGTCAGTGCGGAATGTGAGAGTCCATAACTTCCGCAAAAGAAGGTGAACTGATCATAGGATCCGACGGATCTGCAACTAAAACCCAGAGAGAGGACAAGACGGTATGACTGAGTCAGAGCATACAGGTCGAGCATACACAACACTGGAAGAAGCACTGTTGAAAGCGTACCAGATTGGAGACTTTCGACAGTAGTGGCAGGGTGTTGACCATGTCCAGGAAGAGCCTCTGTTACCAGAGACACAAGACCTGTCATTGCGGAAGCGCCCCTTCACAAAATGACATGTGAAAGGCGGACGTCAACAAGCAAGATGGCATATAAGCACAAGTTACTACTTGTGTAACGATATATCTGTAAGAGACATTAGTTAGTGATAGATTCCTTACCTTAAAATATCCCCTGGCGTCAGACTGGATCCGGAAAGGTTTTTCGTCAGCAGTACACCTGCGCGTCGGTAGGTGGCGTCGTGCGGCTCCGCATTCGTCGCTGGCGTCGTAAGCGCCGAGATGACGTCACGGAGACTACTTAGGCGCCACCCATGCGCGCTGACGTCAGTTCTGTACACGACTTTCCGCGCCAGGAACGCAGAGCCATGCAAGAAACTGACCACTGGTGCCATGAAACTAGGGCCCTGAAAGGGATGACCTTAACCCTAGAATCAGTTCGCAGAACGGGGAGGATGGGTGGGGCGGTAAGGAATCTATCACTAACTAATGTCTCTTACAGATATATCGTTACACAAGTAGTAACTTGTGCATCTGAAAGAGACACGTTAGTGATAGATTCCTTACCTTAGAATAGATACCCCAGCAATACCAACCCCGGTGATGGGTCTGCGAATAGATTGACTGTCAAGGCAGTAATGCTTGGTAAATGTGTGCAGCGAGGCCCACGTGGCTGCCTGACAAATATCCTGCAAGGGAACGCCGCGTCCCAAGGCAGTAGTGGCTGCTGTTGCCCTGGTAGAATGGGCACGCAGTCCCACAGGAGGCTCCTTTTTAGCCAAGGAGTAACACGCTTTGATGCACAAAACAACCCACCGAGAGATGGTGCGTTTGTGCACGGCCCGACCTTTTTTGGCGCCCACGTAGCCAACAAAGAGCTGGTCATCCACCCGGAACTGTTGTGTGCGCTTTAGATAGAACGAGAGCGCACGTTTTGGGTCCAGACGATGGCGCCTCTCTTCCTCTTTTGAAGGATGCGGAGGCAGAAAGAAAGTGGGCAAAGTGACGGTCTGCCCGATGTGGAAGGGCGTGACAACCTTTGGCAAGAAAGAAGGACGGGTCCTTAAAACCACCTTGTCCGGATGAACAGAAAGGAAAGGAGGTTTAGAAGAAAGAGCCTGGAGCTCACTCACTCTCCTGGCAGAGGTGATAGCCACCAGGAAAGCCGTCTTTAGAGTAAGAAGACGTAAAGGACAGCTACGAAGGGGCTCGAAGGGAGCGCACATCAGATAGGTCAAGACAAGATTTAAGTCCCATTGAGGCATTATGAAAGGCACGGGAGGAAACGTGTGTGTAATGCTTTTCAGGAAACGATTAACAACTGGAGACTTGAGAGAAGGCTGATCTGGAAGCCTGAGAAAGGCGGAGATGGCCGAAAGATAACCTTTGACAGTGCCCAGAGCAGAGCCCTGCTGGGCCAAGGATAGTAGTAACAGAAGGACCTCAGAAAGAGGGGCAGAAAGGGGATCCACAGACTTAGCTGTGCACCATGCCACAAATCTGTTCCACCGGCAGGCGTATACCGATTTAGTGGAGGGACGCCTGGCGGCCAGAATGACATCACAGACTTCAGGAGGCAAGTCAAATGGAATCAGCTGTCGCCGCTCAATCTCCACGCATGGAGGTGGAGGCTGGACAGGTTCGGGTGGAGGACCGTCCCCTGTTGCTGCGACAGAAGATCCTCCCGAAGAGGCAGACGGATCGGGGGATCGACGCTCATACTGAGTAGCTCGGGATACCAAACTCTTCGAGCCCAGTCCGGAGCCACAAGGATGACTTGGGCCCGGTCGCGCCGAATCTTCTTCAGCACTCTGGGCAGAAGTGGTATAGGCGGAAAGGCGTACAACAGACCGCAGCTCCACTCGCGACGAAAAGCGTCGCCGAGCGAGTGCCGCCTTGGAAATTCCAACGCGCAGAACTGATGACATTGCGCGTTCTCTTCGGTGGCAAGTAGATCTAACCAAGGCTCTCTCCACTGCAGAAAGAGACCTTGCGCCACGTCAGAGTTCAGACGCCATTCGTGATCCATCAAGCACCGGCAGCTGAGTTCGTCCGCCCTGGCGTTCAGAGAACCTGCCAGGTGTTGAACCACCAAGGTAATGCCTTGATGTTCCAGCCATGTCCTGACATAGGGTCCAAGGACCCCACCCCGCCCTGTTTGTTGCAATACCACATGGCGGTGGTGTTGTCCGTGAACACCTGCACTACACTTCCCCGGACAGAGGGAAGGAATGCCTTCAGTGCAAGCCGGATCGCCCGAAGCTCCAAAAGATTGATATGGAGCCGGGACTCCGCCGGAGACCAGAGGCCTCTGATCTCCGCCTCTCCCAAATGGCCGCCCCATCCCAGGAGGGACGCATCCGTCACCACTGTGTGCTCCGGTTGGGGAAGGGAGAGGGATCTGCCATCGACCCAATCGCGATTCGTGAGCCACCACTGCAATTGTCGTGCAGTGCCCTCCGAGATCTGGACAAGATCGGACAGGTTGCCCTGATGCTGTGCCCACTGGAACTTGAGGTCCCACTGCAGAGCCCGCATATGCCACCTGGCATGTTGCACTAGCAGAATGCAGGAGTCCATCAGGCCCAGGAGCCGGAGGGTCATCCTGACTGAAACCCAGGATAGAGGCTGAAAGATGGGAATCATAGCCTGAATATCCCGGACTCGCTGCTCGGGAGGATAAACCCGAAACTGCGTCGAATCCAGAACCGCTCCGATGAAGGGGAGCTTCTGAGAAGGACTCAGGTGCGACTTCGGCACGTTGATGGAGAACCCCAGCAACTGCAGGAGGTCGGCCGTAGTCTGAAGGTGGGTGACGACTGCCTGGGGCGAGCCCGCCTTCAACAACCAGTCGTCGAGGTAGGGGAAGACTGACACCCCTGACCTGCGCAGATGAGCTGCGACCACCGCCATCACTTTTGTGAACACCCGAGGGCACTGGTAAGGCCGAAGGGGAGCACCGCAAACTGAAAATGCTCCTCGCCTACCGTGAACCGCAGGTAACGCCGGTGGGCCGGCAGGACGGGGATGTGAAAATATGCGTCCTGCATGTCCAGCGCCACCTTCCAGTCTCCGGGGTCGAGGGCAGCCAAGACCTGAGCCAGAGTCAACATCTTGAACTTCTCCTTCCGGAGGAAGCGATTGACGTTCCGGAGGTCCAAGATGGGGCGCAAGCCCCCCTTGTCCTTCTTGGGGACCAGAAAGTAGTGGGAATAACAACCACTCCCTACTTCTGGCCCAGGAACACACTCGATGGCCCCTTTGGCCAAGAGGGCCGTGACTTCCTGCTTGAGAAGCGCCAAGTGGTCCCCCGACATGCGGTGGTACCGAGGTGGCATGGCTGGAGGGGCAGACTGAAAGGGAAGGGAGTAACCCTTGCGGATGATCTGCAACACCCACTCGTCCGATGTGATAGCGTGCCAGTGGGGGAGATGATGGCGGACCCTGCCACCCACTGGCGTGGGGTGCCCCACGAAGCTTGGATTAGGAAGGTTTGGAGGTGGAAGCAGCGGAGGTGGACTGACCCCCACGCTGATTCCCAGACCCGCCCATGCGGAAACCGCGTCCGCGCTGAGGCTGGTTCTGCACAGGCTTGCTGAAGGAACATGCCTGAGCGCCCCTTCCGTGGCCACGAAAGGAACGAAAACCAGGAGTGGTTGGGCTTTTCGTGGAAAGACCTAAGGACTTGGCCGTGGCCTGCGAGTCCTTAAAACGCTCCAGCGCACTGTCGGCTTTGTCGTCAAACAGGCGAGTGCCATCAAAGGGCATGTCAATGAGTGAGCTCTGGACATCTGGCGAGAACCCGGTAGACCTCAACCAGGCGTGGCGACGAAGCGCCACAGTCGTAAAAATTGCTCTACCTAGTGAGTCCGCGGTGTCCAAACCACACCGAATGGCGAACTTAGCCGCATCTTTACCCTCGGCAACAGCTTGGGACAGCACAGCTTGGGTCTCCTCAGGACACTGATGCAGGTGCGAGCGCGCAGCGGACGCGCCGCTGGCGCGCCGCTGGCGCGCCAAAGGCAAGCCCGTCTGCGCTCGTCCGCACTCGGACCGGGCTTAGGGCGAAGACCCCTGGAAGTGTAGGGCAGATAAACCCCTTTCTCTTACTTATACTTCTAAGACTCTATTAGAACTGAGGGGGGCGGACAGGGGTCGAGATTGCATATGCCTTTCTTTTGACTCCCCTCCTACACCACGGGTGCAGGTTTGTCTTAATTGTCAAACTATCCTTCCTAAAATCCTGTATTTGCCTACTGTTTGTTTTAAGGATCAAGGATCTGGGTCGGGAGGGGACAATACCCAATTAATGAAATGTTGTTTGGTTAATGCAAGATCTCTAGTGAAGCACAGCCTCGAATGCGCAAGGCTTATTGAAGAATGGGACATAAAGCGTGCTTTTATTACGGAGACATGGACGGATGATTCCTCTGGTCCTGACATATTAAAGGCCACCCCACCAGAGTTCCTATGCTATACGCATAATAGACATTACAGGAAAGGGGAGGGAGTAGCCGTGATATATCACAATTCCATCAAGGCATCATTTCAGTCGGTCCCATCTGAAATATGTGAGGCACTATCCTTTAATCTCAAGCTTTCCAACCATCATGTGTTTAAATGTATTCTCCTATACAGACCTCCGGGAGCTAGAAATACTTTTCTAGCTTCACTGGATAACATTCTAGAAGAAGGCCTCTGCACAGATGCATATACAATCATGGGGGATTTCAATTTCCATCTGGAGAGTCTAACTGACCCCGATACTGTGACACTGATAGATACAATGAATAGTGCAGACTTGAAGCAACTGGTTCTTGGCTCTACACACGGCAGGTCACACTTTGGATGGTATTTTCTCCAATCATCCTGGCCTTCAGTTTACCGGCCTCCTGCCTCTCGTATGGTCAGATCATGCTGCCGTCCAATTTGAGCTGACATTTAGATCTCGACCCACAAGTGGGCCTCACCAAAAAGGCCAAATAATAACTAGAGCCTGGAAAAATATTGAGGCAACTGCTTTACAAGAGCTTCTCATCTCCACGGCCAACCAGTTGCCGGTGAGTGTGGAAGAAGCTGCCTTGGTATATACAAAATGGCTTGAGAAGGCCTGTGACAAACTAGCCCCTAAAAAATCTTTCTGCCCTAAAAGACTACAACCATCTGCCCCGTGGTATACGGAAGACCTGAAAAATCACAAGCTCACCTGCAAACGGTTAGAGCGAAGTTGGAGAAGGGGCTATAAAGAATCAGATAAAAAACTCTACAAAATGGGGTTGTATAAGTATAAACAATTGCTCCATCTAGCCAAACAAGAGTTCTATGTGGCGCGTGTAGATCTAGCGAAAAATTCGGTTAAAGAACTATTCAGAACTGTCTCCAGCCTGGTTACGCCACGCTCAGCCATAGCCCACACCTAATGGCGAACTTCCCTGCATCTCTGCCCTCAGCGACTGCAAGGGAGAGAGTGGCCCGGGCCTCCTCCGGACACTGTGGCAGCACCTGCGCAACTGTATCCCACACAGAGTGGGAATAAATGCCCAAAAGACATGCAGTGTTCACAGACCGCAGTCCCAAGCTGGCGGAAGAAAACATCTTCTTCCCAAGATGATCCAGCTTCTTGGGACTCCCTATCTGGGGGAGCAGTAGGGAATGCGCCCTTAGAAGTAGAGGCTTGGACCACCAAGCTCTCAGGGGTAGGGTGTTCGGAGAGGAAAAGTGGGTTGCCCGGGGCCGGGCAGTGGCGTCGGGCAATCATCCTATCCAGAGGAGCCCCTGTGCTGGGCTTAGACCAGGTGCCCAGAAGGTTGTCAGTAAGGGCCTCATTGAACGGCAGTAGGAGCTCCGAAGAGGCCGCTGCCGGTTGAAGCACCTCGGTCAGGAGGTTGGTCCTGACAGCTACCGTGGGAAGCTCAAGGTTCAAGGCCTCAGCCGCCCTACGCAACACCACTGCGTATGAGGCTCCCTCCTCCGTAGCCAAGGTAGGGGGAGAAAGCATACCAGGGTCTGGTGAGGTATCCAGATCACTGGCATCACCCAACTTCTCTCTCCAGTCCGGTTCACTCAACTGGTCAGCTAAAGGGTCACCAGACCCCTTCCAAGTTCTCCTCATCCTCTGCTGGCTGCCACTCAGGGCGAAAAGGAACGCCAGGATAGAACAATGGTACATAAGTATCGCTCGGCGCCGGATCCGGCGTTGGTCGACGCCGGTCTGGCTCCGTGTCCAGGTCAGGGTGGAGGCCGGGGTCGACGCCGGCTGGGGACACAACTGGGGGGGGGAGGTGTCGTCAGTGGATTCAACGCCGGAGGAGGTGTCTTAAGGTCGACCGGCGCCAATCCGGATCCAGGCCTGGATCCCGGGGGGCCCCCGTGGCGCCTAAGCCGACGAGTTCGAAGGCCTAAAACCCCCAGCCGAGTCCGTGGGGCCCGAATGCGCGCCGGCGGAGTCGGGCTGCCCAAAGATCGAGTGGAGGGCTTCGTACAAACTACGAAGTTGGGCAGGGGTCGCCCCGGCTCCCGGGAAGGGAGGGAGGCACAGAGTCGACCCAACAGGACGACTACCATCCGCAACTCGCGTTGCATCGGCAGACGGACGGGGGGAACGCGAAGAGAGATGATGCTTCTTCGCCTTCTTTTTGTGCTTCGACTTACCCGAAGACGAAGACTTCGACGATGAGTAGTGGTGATGACTCCGCGACTTCCCTCTCGACTGGGACCTCGAGCGGAGCGGACTGCCGGGCCTCGTGAAGCTTTCAGGACCGCTCCAACTAAGACTTCAGGTTCATGTCCCGGCAATCGGAGCACGACTTCGGGTCATGATCGCGCTCCAAACACCATAGGCACACGAGGTGCGGGTCCGTAACCGACATCAATTTGCGACAGGAGTTGCAAGCCTTGAAGCCGGTTCGAGGACGGGACATCCCTACGTGCACCAGGAGTCGAAGACTCGCAAAGAATTCGACAAAAGTCGAAAAAGAGTAGTCAAAAAGTGACTAGAGGTACCGCTCTCTCCGGATCTGCGTTGGCTGGCGCGGAAAAAGAAAGAACTGACGTCAGCGCGCGAGGGCGGCATATAAGTTGATACCGCGACGTCATCCCGGCGATCACGACGCCGAATGCGGAGTCGACTGACACCACCTACCAATGCGCAGGGGTACTGCTACGAAAAAAATTCTCCGGATCGAGTCTGATGCCTGGGGGTAATTCTAAGGTAAGGAATCTATAACTAATTGTCTCTTTCAGATAAATTAACTAATGGCAAAGACAACTGTACCTAATAAAGGGAACGGTGATTATATTATTCTTTAGGTATCTCTGGCCAACAGTGGGAGAGCGAGGTCCAGGCTCTACCTCATTGTAGGGTGCATCTACCTTCACCCCGCCAAGACAAGAAGGGAATCAACCATGACATCATTGCCCCCAATACTGAGAAATTAACATCACGTCCAGACGAAATGTGGGTCATTATGGGAGACATTAAATCCAACCTAATGTATGCAGAACCGAACAACACTCTAACAGACCTTGACGATGAAATCTGGGCCATGCCGCCAATCAAAATGCAAGACAAAGGTGCGACAATCAAGACAACGCATTAGCCGCCACCCTAAATCAGCTAGGCCTCCGCCTTCTAAAAGGCACATTCGCGTCACACACCCCAGCCACCTACACACAGGTGGGTGTCTCTAGCCCACTTTCGAAGAAAGAATGGCCAAGTCCCTGAGGCCACTTGGACTCGAGCGTGCACAGCTATATTGACCTTATGTCAACAATTTAAATGAATTGTGCTTGACCAGTTTGTTCAAGTTTTACTCAAGAGTATATTTATTTTTACTCTATGCTTTTTGTGTGTGTTTGCAACAAAATTTCACATCACATTTCAAATAAAACAAAACATTTCAAAAATGCATTTTCAATCAATTATGAGCATCCTACATATGCATTCAATTCAATGAAAAGAAGGTGTGATGAAGCCCGATGCATATCGGGATGACTGTCCCTTCGTCAGGGGCATAACCTGTTGAAAATAAACACTATTTCAGTGCAAAGTTGGTTCAACACGAAAAAACAACAATGTATTTTAACAACAATTTAGTCCATAATCAGAGTGTACTGATGTCACAGGTAACCAGTGTCATCTCAAAGAATGCCAACAAGCACTCCTGGTGTGAAAACCAAGTGTCATTTTGTTAAAAAATTGTTTACACCCCCTTACCACTGTGGAGGGAATATCAAGTGTGCATGCCACATGCAAAGCTTATAGTAGATCCTCTTACTCTCAAACGGAATGTGTTTGCAACTTTCAAAATGGAGGCGCTCACACCTCCTAATACCTGGAAAGAATTAAGACAACAACCGAAATGACACAACTGTCCTTATTTTATCCACATCGTCACCATCCCATAATGTGTTATCAACCATCTACCTTGAAAACCACCTCAAATGTCCTGTGCCTGTGCTCAATCTGAGTCAGCCAGAAGACCATGAACAATTCTTCAATTTTCTGTGTAAAAAACACAATGTTTCAGTAGGTTGTAAAAAGACCGTAGAAACTATGCATTGATTTACCTTAATCTTTAAAAGGCACCGCTTACACTCTCCCAGCAATCCAATTCCAAATTATCACGACGCTGCGACACCTTCCTAGCAGAGAAATAAGCGTGTCACACACTGTATCGCAAAAAGGTTTTGAGACTATTACAGCTTTGTCGAACGCTAAGTTCATACCTCAGTCTTCAATGTACACCGCATCTGAGTGTCCCCGCTCGTTCGATGGTTTAACTGGACAACCGCGCTGCCAGTAATTATAACGCGGCGTGATCTCGCGATACCCAGTAACAACGTAACGTGAGCGCCATCTTGAAATGGAGTAAGTTATTGAGCCCGATGTGCCGGCAGTCAAGAAATCTTCATTAACCGGTCCTTAAACCGAGAACAGAAGCTTGAAGAAGGTCACCAAACATACACCACATTCATCCTCTCCGGTTGAGCAAGAATGTCACATTCACCTGGTGGGTCTAGCAATCACTAAAATAAACAAAAGCTGTACGCGCCATCTTGGAACATGAGCCCAAAGAAGGCTTCAATGTTCACCATTGCAACTTTATAGATCTGTCTGATTAACAACCAGTCTTTAAAAACCTGTTCTCAAATGGAATCTTATAAATCACCAACTGAATCAGATATTCCATAATCTCTTCTGGGATTCCACAAGTACGAGTGTCACTCTCTTTATGTGACATAACCAAAACGGCGTTTCTGTATAACGCAGACTGTTCATATTAAACACGCGACCTTCCTACTATAATTGTGGCTTGTACTGAGGATATGTATATCAGGATTATTACTTTTATGGTATACATAGAAGGTAATCCATTTACTTTTTGTGAACCAAAATACCAGTTTGTCAATTCTGTGAGTATTCCTTTACATATACAATCATGCCAACCATACTCCAATTTACATGTTTTAAATCACACAAAGGATATTCTTCATAGCTGCTATACATAGTATTACAATCATGGTTGTTATGAATGCATAGTGCCCTTATGTGTAGGTGTACTGATGACTTTTTAATAGTGTGAAGTTACTCTGGTCAGGACAAGTCATCTCTAATGGTTTAGTGACTAACTTAAAGAAAACATGCTATTTCAAATTTGTCATTTAAACCAAATGGTGTTAGGGTGTTTAATTTTTTGATCCAAAATGCTTCTCTTGGCAGGAGTTTTCTGGAATTATCTGCGCCTTCTATAATAGACACTCGTTCTATAATCTGGAACTTAAGTTGAGTTATTGTGTGTCAACACTGTTCCCAGTGAGTGGCCAAGCTTGATGTGGTGTTTTTATTTCTGATTTTACTCTTATGTTCAGTAAGACGAATCTTCATTTTTCTTTCGCTCTTCCCTATGTATAGTAGACCGCATGGACATTTGATGGAATATACAACATCATTAGTATTACAATTTGCCATGTGTCTGAGTTTAATTCGTTCTCCTGTTCTGGGGTGCATTAGTATATCACCCTCTAACACATTGTTACAGTGTATGCAGTTGTAGCACTTCTTCGTGCCTGTCTTTCCTGGGATGGTCTTCTTTTGATGCTGTGTTAAGATTTCTGTGATCTTGTGTGGGCGAAGAGAGGTTTCTCTATGTAAATGCCATGAAAATCAGGCTCTTCCTCAAGGAGTTCCCACGTTGGTATATGATTCTCTTCATCTCTTTTGACACTGTAGAAAATCGAGAGACGAATACCATTCTATTTGTTGTTTTTTTTGTAGTAGGTCCACTCTTTCATGAGACAGTGCACGTTCTGCGTGTGTGTCCAGCAAGCTTTTGGAATATCCTCTTTCCATAAACTTAATTTTTTGTTGTTCTATGGTCTGTTCACAAGTGTTGACTTCTGAGGTTATCCTGCGGGTCCTCAGGAACTGTGAGTATGGCACATTTTTGACTAGTGACGGAGGATGAAAACTCCTGTACATCAGAGAGTTGTTCCTATCCGTGGGTTTCTTATACATTCTGGTCGTGATCTTTTTCAAAACCAATTCTATCCAGACGTCAAGAAAAGCTATTTTCCTCTTATTGATGGTGTGGGTGAATTGTATTCTGGGATCTTTAGTATTCAAGGTTCTGATGTTCTCCAATAATGAATCTTCAGTGTGATTCCAAATTAAAAAGATGTCATCGATGTAACGTCGAAAGAAGATTAATCCAATCTTCCATGCAGCGTTTCTCAGAATGTGGTCATATTCAAATTTGGCCATGAAAGTGTTGGGGTAAGCTGGGGCTCCTGGAAAACCCATCGATGTTCCATTGAGTTGTAAATAAAATTGGTCATTCCATTCAAAGTAACTGTGATGAAGACAAAATTGCAATAGTTCAATCACAAAAGTATTTTGATTGAGGTCTTGAGATTGTCTCAATAATGCCCACTCTACTGCTTCTAAACCACTAGAATGTGGTATGGAGGTATAGAGTGCCACAACATCAATTGTGCAAAGGTACCATTCTTCATTTCTTCTTTCTGGTAAAGATGTAATGCTTCTTAGAAAATCAGTTGTGTCTTCAATATATGTTTCCCAACTTTTGACCATGGGTTGAAGTTGAGCGTCAATATATCGGCCTGGTGCTTCGAATACTGAACTGCAGCCTGACACGATCGGTCTAAAAGGTGGATTTGTAATGCTTTTATGTATTTTGGGCATCATGTATAGTTTGGGACGTCTAGGAAAATGAGTGGTGAGATACTGTTTGGTATTTTCGTCTATCCAGTTTAAGATAACAGCTTTAGTTAGAATCTTTCCAAGGAGATCTGATATTTCTGTAGTTGGATCCATTTCCAGTCGTGTGTAGATGGTATTGTCATTGACTTGTTCATTCTCTTTAGTAACATAGAATTTGCGATCCATCATTACTAGACCATCTCCTTTATCGCTTTCTGAAATGTTATTTCCGGCCTTCTTGCCAAACTTCGCAGAGTACTTTGTTCCGCGCGACACAGGTTGTTTTTGCTTTTCTTTGCCTTGGCATAGTTAAGTTTACTCATGTCTTTCTTCACCAGTAGTTCAAATGTATCAAGTGTTTTATGTGATACTGGAGCCATAAATGTGCTTTTTGGCTTGAAACGTGTGCTATCTGGTAGGCCTGGGCAGTAAATTCCGCTCCGCTCGCGGAATTTGCGGAATTTTGGCAATTCCGCGGAGAACGCGGAATTGCCGAAAATTCCGCGACGTAGCAGAATTTTTTCCTTGTTCGCGATTTCAAAATGCGTGTTCGCGTGCGCGGGAGCGACTTACTGGGATCCCTGCGTTTGCCGGCGAGTTTTCCTATCCGGCCGCACGATCCCGCGAGATTGTGAAATCGCGAACACGTCATTCGGACGCGCCATCGGACATCCGCGAACAGGAAACACGCATCGCGAGCGGGCGGGACAAGTGAAACAAGATGGCCGCGCCAATTGGCGACCGCATGGGCAAGTTTGCGAGATATTTCCAATCGAGCACACAAACAGCATCCCCAAACAGGAAAAACGCATCGCGAACGGGCGGAACAAGCAATTCCGCGTGCTCGCGGAGATTTTTTACCGCTTCGCGGAACTTTGCGTAACGCGACTACGCAAATTCTGCCCACCCCTACTATCTGGTTCCTTGCTGGATGTATCTACAGGTATGACGTTAGTGAAGAAGTTCTTCAACCTCAACACTCTCATGAATTTAAAAAAAGCAATCTAATTTTCCAGGGCTGTGCTGTTATATGTTGGTACGAAGGATGTTCCTTTGTTTAATGTCGCCCGCTGCGCTTCTGTTAAATCAAGTGAAGAAATGTTTATTGTGAGGCTTTGTTCTGGCTCCGTAATCCTTTTTTCGATTTTTCCTTTTCTTTTTCCTCTCCTAGTTTTTTTGCGCTGGAAGCTTGTTTTTCTTGTTGTGGATCCGGTGGTTGTCCTGGATCCCTGGACTGGGATGAAAAAGAAATTGTAGAGGAAATGGTATGTGCTCGTTGCACAAGTTACTAACTTGTGTAACGATATATCTGTAAGAGACAGTAGTTAGTGACAGATTCCTTACCTTAGAATATCCCCAGGCGTCAGGCTGGATCCGGAAAGTTTTGCGTAGCAGTACCCCTGCGCGTCGGTAGGCGGCGTCGTGCGGCTCCGCGCCCGGCGTCGTGATCGCCGGGATGATGTCGCGGCTAGTACTTAGATGCCGCCCATGCGCGCTGGCGTCAGTTCTGTACACGCCTTTCCGCGCAGGAAACGCAGAGCCATGCAAGAAACTGACACTGGTGTCTGAAAACTAGAGCCCTGAAAGGGATGACCTTAACCCTAGAAATCAGTTCGCAGAACGGGGAGGATGGGTGGGGCGGTAAGGAATCTGTCACTAACTACTGTCTCTTACAGATATATCGTTACACAAGTTAGTAACTTGTGCATCTGAAAGAGACACGTTAGTGACAGATTCCTACCTTAGAATAGATACCCCAGCAATACCAACCCGGTGGTGGGTCTGCGAACAAAGATCAGACGAGGAAGTCTCGGAGAACAGAACGGCCAAAGAAGCCGTCTCTCCGGACTTGGCTGTCAAGGCAGTAATGCTTGGTAAACGTGTGCAACGAGTCCCACGTAGCTGCCTGACAAATGTCCTGCAATGGGACACCACATCCCAAAGCCGTGGTGGCGGCTGTCTCCCTGGTAGAATGGGCACGTAGCCCAACAGGGGGCTCCTTCTTAGCCAAAGAATAGCAGGCTTTGATACACAAGACAACCCAGCGGGAGATGGTCCGCTTGTGTACCGCCCGACCTTTTTTGGCGCCCACGTAGCCAACAAAGAGCTGGTCGTCCACCCGGAACTGTTGTGTGCGGTTCAGATAGAAGGAAATCGCACGTTTTGGCTCCAGACGGTGGAGCCTCTCTTCCTCTCTGGAAGGATGCAGAGGCGGAAAGAAGGTGGGCAAAGTGATGGTCTGCCCAATGTGGAAGGCAGTAACCACCTTTGGCAAGAAGGACGGACGCGTCCTAAGAACAACCTTGTCTGGATGAACAGACAGAAAGGGGGGCTTACAAGAAAGAGCCTGGAGCTCACTCACCGCCGAGCGGAGGTGATAGCCACCAGAAAGGCTGTCTTCAGAGTGAGAAGACGAAGAGGACAGTTATGGAGAGGCTCAAAGGGAGCGCACATTAAAAGGTAAGAACCAAGTTCAAGTCCCACTGAGGCATCACAAACGGAACAGGAGGGAAAAGGTGTGTAATGCCTTTAAGAAACCTGTTAACAACAGGGGACTTGAAAAGGGAGGGCTGATCAGGAAGCCTGAGAAAGGCCGAGATTGCACAAAGGTAGCCCTTGATGGTACCCAGGGCAGAACCCTGTTGGGCCAGAGAAAGAAGGAACAGGAGAACCTCAGAAAGAGGGGCAGAAAGGGGATTCACAGCCTTTGCTGTGCACCATGCCACAAACTTGTTCCACCTGCAGGCGTATACCACCTTAGTGGAGGGACGCCTGGCTGCCAGAATCACATCACAAACTTCGGGAGGCAAGTCGAAAGGAATCAACTGCCGCCGCTCAATCTCCACGCAAGGAGGTGAAGACTGGACAGGTTTGGGTGGAGGACCGTTCCCTGCTGCTGCGACAGAAGATCCTCCCGAAGAGGCAGACGGATCGGGGATCGATGCTCATACTGAGTAGCTCGGGATACCAAACTCTTCGAGCCCAGTCCGGAGCCACAAGGATGACTTGGGCCCGGTCGCGCCGAATCTTCTTCAACACTCTGGGTAGAAGTGGTATAGGCGGAAAGGCGTACAACAGACCGCAACTCCACTCGCGACGAAAAGCGTCGCCGAGCGGAGTGCCGCCTTGGAAATTCCAACGCGCAGAACTGATGACATTGCGCGTTCTCTTCGGTGGCGAATAGATCTAACCAAGGCTCTCCCCACTGTAGAAAGAGTCCTTGCGCCACCTCCGAGTGAAGACGCCATTCGTGATCCATCATGCACCTGCGGCTGAGTTCGTCCGCCCCTGGCGTTCAGGGAACCTGCCAGGTGTTGAACCATCAGGAAAATGCCCTGATGTTCCAGCCATGTCCAGAGACGCAGAGCCTCCTGACATAGGGTCCACGACCCCACCCCGCCTTGTTTGTTGCAGTACCACATGGCTGTGGTGTTGTCTGTGAACACCTGCACTACCTTCCCCTTGACAGAGGGAAGGAATGCCTTTAGTGCAAGTCGGATCGCCCGGAGCTCCAGAAGGTTATGGAGCCGGGACTCCGCCGGAGACCAGAGGCCTCTGATCTCCGCCTCTCCCATGTGACCGCCCCATCCCAGAAGGGACGCATCCGTCACAACTGTGTGCTCTGGCTGGGGAAGGGAGAGGGATCTGCCCGTGACCCACTGCCGGTTCGAAAGCCACCACTGCAACTGTCGTGCAGTCCCCTCCGAGATCTGGACGTAATCGGACAGGTTCCCCTGATGCTGTGCCCACTGGAACTTCAGGTCCCACTGCAGAGCCCGCATATGCCATCTGGCATGATCGACCAGCAGGATGCAGGAGGCCATGAGGCCCAGCAGCCTCAGGGTCATCCGTACCGAAACCCAGGATAGAGGCTGAAAGATCGGAATCATAGCCTGAATATCCTGGACTCGCCGTTTGGGAGGATAGGCCCGAAACTGCGTTGTGTCCAGAACTGCTCCGATGAAAAGGAGCTGTGGAGAAGGAATCAGGTGCGACTTCGGCACGTTGATGGAGAACCCCAGCGAGTGCAGGAGTTCGGCCGTAGTCTGGAGGTGGGAGACGACTGCCTGGGACGAGCCCGCCTTCAACAACCAGTCGTCGAGGTAGGGGAAGACTGGAACCCCTGCCCGGCGCAGATGAGCTGCGACCACCGCCATCACTTTCGTGAACACCCGAGGGCGCTGGTAAGGCCAAAGGGGAGCACGGTGAACTGAAAATGCTCGAGGCCTACCGTGAACCGCGAGGTAACGCCGGTGGGCCGGCAGGACGAGGATGTGAAAATATGCGTCCTGCAAGTCCAACGCTACCATCCAGTCTCCAGGGTCGAGGGCAGTCAAGACCTGAGCTAGGGTGAGCATCTTGAACTTCTCCTTCCGGAGGAAGCGATTGACGTTCCGGAGGTCCAAGATAGGACGCATGTCCTCCTTGTCCCTTTTGGGCACCAGAAAGTAGTGGGAGTAGCAACCACGTCCTACTTCTGGGGTCGGAACGCGCTCGATGGCCCCCTTGGCCAAGAGGGCCGCAACTTCCTTTTGAAGAAGCACCAAATGATCCCCCGACATGCGGTGGCATTGAGGTGGCATGGCTGGGGGGGTAGTCTCGAAGGGGAGGGAGTAGCCCCTTCGGACAATGTCCAAGACCCACTTGTCCGATGTGATGGTACGCCAGTGGTGAAGGTGATGGCGGACCCTGCCCCCCACTGGCGTGCTGTGGACCTGAAAGGATGGACCATAAGGGCTTGGAGGCCGCGGACGGGCGGAGGTGGTGGCCTGACCCGCAAGCTGGTTACCCGACCCGACCCGCCGCGGCGGGAGCCACGTCCTCGGCCACGCGAAGGCGCTTGCTGCGCGGGCCGGTGGCTGGGCAATGGACGTGACTGGGCGCCCCTTCCGGGGCCACGAAAGGGGCGAAAAGCAGACTGCTGCGGAGGGCGCGAGGCAGAGAGGCCTAAGGACTTGGCCGTAGCCCGCGAGTCCTTAAGGCGCTCCAGCGCGCTGTCTGCCTTATTGCCAAAAAGGCGGATACCATCAAAGGGCATGTCCATAAGGGTGTTTGGACATCGCCCGAGAAACCAGTGGTCCTCAGCCAGGCGTGACGGCGAAGCGCCACTGTCGTAGCAAGCGATCTGCCCAGCGAGTCAGCGGTGTCTAGGCCACATCGGATTGTGAACTTCGCCGCATCTCTCCCGTCTGCAATAACACGGGTGAGTAGTGTCTGGACCTCCTCAGGACACTTAGGCAGCACTTGCGCCACCGAATCCCACAGAGAGTGGGAATAACGGCCCAAAAGGCAAGCTGTGTTCACGGACCGCAAGCCAGCACTGGAGGAAGAAAAAACCTTCTTCCCAAATTGGTCCAGTTTTTTGGATTCCCTGTCTGGCGGAGCCATAGGGAAGGCGCTCTGAGAGGTAGAGGCTTGCACAACCAAGCTCTCGGGGGTGGGGTGTTGGGAGAGGAACAAGGGGTCGCCCGGGGCCGGGCGATGGCGTCTGGCTACGTTCCTGTCCACAGGAGCCCCTGTGGTGGGCCTGGACCAGGTGCCCAAAAGAACGTCAGAAAGTGCGTCGTTGAACGGCAGCAGTGGCTCCGAGGAGGTAGCCGCCGGCTGAAGCACTTCCGTCAGGAGGTTAGTCCTGACAGTCACTGTATGGAGCTCGAGGCGCAAGGCCGCGGCCGCCCTACGCAACACCGTTGCATAACTTGCTCCCTCCTCTGTAGCCACGGAAGGAGGAGACAGCATGCCATGGTCTGGAGAGGTGTCCAGGGCCACTGGCATCATCCAGTTCCTCTGCCCAATCCTGATAGGGCTCACATTGGGCTGTGAGAGGGTCTTACGACCCCTCCCAGTCCTCCAAAACAGGTGAAAAATATGGAGGGCTGACATGAGAGAAGAAAAGTCCCATCGGCGTCGGTATCGACGTCGGCCGACGTCGATCCGGCTCCGCGTCCGGTTCTGGGGAGAACATGGGGACGGCATCGCCCGGGACCTCGGACGGCGCCGTGAGCAGTACCGGGGAGGTCGGCGCCGGTGGAGGTGTTGTCAGGTCAACCGGCGTCGACCGGGATCCAGACCTGGATCCGAGGGGGTCCTGCGGCGCCGGGGCCGCCGGAGCCGCCGGTGGTGCCGAAGGAGGACCCCCACTGGGGCCCGAAGGCGCACCGGGGTAACCCTTAGGCCCGAAGATGCGAGCCATGGCCGACAAGAAGTTCTGGATGTCGGCCGGAGTAGAAGTCGGACCGGGAACAGGCGGGTAGGCCGGCGTCGGCTCATCGGGTACTCCCGGAGCCGCGGGGGCGGTACCAACAGGACCCTCAGCCGAGTCGTGAGACCGGCGGGGGAGGTCTTAGAGCGACGCTTCTTAGACCTCTTGTGCTTCGTCTTACCTGAAGACGAAGACTTCGACCCCGACGAATGACGACGGCTCCGCGACCGGCCCCTCGACCTCTCCCGGGACCGGGACCTCGATCGGTGCGGAGCCGAGTGCCGGGCCTCGAGAAGCTTTCAAGACCGCTCTCGCAAAGCCTTCGGGGCGAGGGACTGACACTCGGGGCACGACGTGGGGTCGTGGCCGCGCCCGCGCCCCAGGCAGAAGAGACACTCTCGGTGCGGATCCGTTATCGACATCATGCGATTACAGACCTCGCATGTCTTGAAGCCGGGCATCCCTACTGACACCTTGGAGTCGAAACGACTCGAAAACTTGGACAAAAAAGTCTCAAAAATACTCAGTCAAAAAATGACTGGGGCACTGCTCAATCCGGATCTGCGCTTACTGGCGCAGAAAAAGAAAGAACTGACGCCAGCGCGCATGGGCGGCGTCTAAGTACTGGCCGCAACATCATCCCGGCGATCACGGCGACGGGCGCGGAGCCGCACAACGCTGCCTACCGACGCGCAGGGGTACTACTACGCAAAACTTTCCGGATCCAGCCTGACGCCTGGGGATATTCTAAGGTAAGGAATCTGTCACTAACGTGTCTCTTTCAGATCACTGCTTTCTTTGTTAATTGTGCGACTAGTTGATGACTCCAATCTGGATGTTGAAGCTTCGAAGGTGCTCTTGCGGAATCAGTGTCCTTCGCAGATGCCACGCTTTCTTCTGATGAAGTGTTAGTTCTTCGGGTGAACCGCCTTTGGGCATATACCTCGGCCCATGTGTGAGCCTCATTTAGTTTGTAGTCTATTGTATCGCGCTTAAATTTTCTTTCTTGCAACTCTTTACCATAAACTTCCAGCTTGGTGTTAAGCTCTTCGAGAAACAGTTTCCAGTGTCCTTCGTCCATTCCTTGTGCAAGGTCACTCTTTGTACTGTGAATTTCTTCTTCCAGTTCCTGAATGGTTTTGGATAGAAGTTCTATTAGTAGTAGGATTAAATCAAGTTAACACTTGTTTAAAATCGCATACCACTTTTCTATAAACAGCTGGTTATGCTGCAATCTGTATAGCATAGGTTTAATGGCTAGTCTTAAGCTGCGAGGTATCCGTTTTACTTTGTGGTAATGAATGAGAGTGGATGCATGCAGTCGTTGATTTAACTCTCTCCGTGATAGGAATTCAAGTTGTTTTAGTTGTTGCGTTATTGAGCCACTTTGTACTTCGAAAGATTTGGTTTCTTGGATTAAACTGTAAATTTCATTGGCTAGCTCAGTTGTATAAGCCTTCGTTGTAGCGCGATTATCAGTGATATTTGCTATAGATTCAAAAGACATGTTTGGTTTTGGGTGCTGCAATCTTTAGGCAGATAGAAATCCGATAGAAGTAATGAATGGATTGTGCACACCCTAATGATTTTGATATTCAAAATTAAACAAAGTATGTTGATCAGCATGCTGCGCTCGTGGAATACCTGCCTAGCATTTGGAATAACTGACGAAGAAAGAATGGCCAAGCCCCTGAGAAGACTTGGACTCGAGCGTGCACAGCTATATTGACCTTATGTCAACAATTTAAATGAATTGCGTTTGACCAGTTTGTTCAGGTTTTACTCAAGAGTAAATTTATTTTTACTCTATGCTTTTTGTGTGTGTTTGCAACAAAATTTCACATCAAATTTCAAATAAAACAAAACATTTCAAAAATGCATTTTTCAATCAATTGTGAGCATCCTACATATGCATTAAATTCAATGGAAAGGTGTGATGAAGCCCGATGCATTTCAGGACGACGGTCCCTTCGTCAGGGGCATAACCTGTTGAAAATAAACACTATTTCAGTACAAAGTTGGTTCAACATGAAAAAACAACAATGATTTCTAACAACAATTTAGTCCATAATCGGAGTGTACTGATGTTCCAGCTAACCAGTGTCATCTTAAAGAATGCCAACAAGCACTCCTGGTGTGAAAACCAAGTGTGATTTTGTTAAAAAATTGTTTACACCACTTTCGCCATATAAGCAAATATGAAGTTGCCTTGACCTTTGCCAGTGACCATTACAACCTCAAATGTGAAGCACTGGTCCCAAGACCAGGATGACCCAAAACAAACCTTATTGGGAGGCAAGAAGATCTTGAGTCCATATATAGAATAAAATGGAACATGGAGGACCAAGATGGGCTAGGGGCATGTGTGGACCAGTTCCTAGATGTGACCCTGAAAGCAACTAATGAAAACGTCAACTCAAACTTCTGGGGGCTTCAGTTCACTCACCTAAAGAAGACTGATGGAGTCCCAACAAGGCACGCCAGTAGCGAGCTATTCAGAGCAAACCCCCAATAAACAGAATTTATAGTAGGAACCCAACAGTTACCTTAAAGCACAAGTTGCTAACTTGTGTAACGATATATCTGTAAGAGACAGTAGTTCGTGACAGATTCCTTACCTTAGAATATCCCCAGGCGTCAGGCTGGTTCCGGAAAGTTTTGCGTAGCAGTACCCTTGCGCGTCGGTAGGCGGCGTTGTGCGGCTCCGCGTCCGTCATCGGGATCGCCGGGATGACGTCGCGGCCAGTACTTAGACGCCGCCCATGCGCGCTGACGTCAGTTCTGTACACGACTTTCCGCGCCAGGAACGCAGAGCCATGCAAGAAGCTGACATTGGTGTCTGAAAAAAGACTAGGGTCCTGAAAGGGATGTCCTTAACCCTAGAAATCAGTTCGCAGAACGGGAGGATGAGTGGGCGGTAGGAATCTGTCACTAACTACTGTCTCTTACAGATATATCGTTACACAAGTTAGTAACTTGTGCATCTGAAAGAGACACGTTAGTGACAGATTCCTTACCTTAGAATAGATACCCCAGCAATACCAACCCCGGTGGTGGGTCTGCGAACAGATTCAGACAAGGAAGTCCCGGAGGACAGAGCGGCCAAAGAAGCCGTCCCTCCGGACCTGGCTGTCAAGGCAGTAATGCTTGGTAAACGTGTGCAGCGAGGCCCACGTAGCTGCCTGACATATATCCTGTAGCGGAACGCCGCGGCCTAAAGCCATGTAGCAGCTGTTGCCCTGGTAGAATGAGCACGTAGCCCAACAGGGGGCTCCTTCTTAGCCAAAGAATAGCAGGCTTTGATACACAAGATTACCCAGCGGGAGATGGTCCTCTTGTGTACCGCCCAACCTTTTTTGGCGCCCAAGTAGCCAACAAAGAGCTGGTCATCCACCCGGAACTGTTGTGTGCGGTTGAGGTGAAAGGAAAGCGCATGTTTTGGGTCCAGACGGTGGAGCCTCTCTTCCTCTCTGGAAGGATGCGGAGGCGGAAAGAAGGTGGGCAAAGTGATGGTCTGCCCAATGTGGAAGGCAGTAACCACCTTTGGCAAGAAGGACGGACGCGTCCTAAGAACAACCTTGTCTGGATGGACAGACAGAAAGGGGGGTTTGTACGAAAGAGCCTGGAGCTCACTCACCCGCCGAGCGGATGTGATGGCCACCAGAAAGGCTGTCTTCAGAGTGAGAAGACGAAGAGGACAGTTATGTAGAGGCTCAAAGGGAGCGCACATAAGAAAGGTAAGAACCAAGTTCAAGTCCCACTGAGGCATCACAAACGGAACAGGAGGGAAGAGGTGTGTAATGCCTTTAAGAAACCTGCTAACAGGGGACTTGAAAAGGGAGGGCTAATCAAGAAGCATAAGGAAGGCCGAGATTGCACAAAGATAGCCCTTGATGGTACCCAGGGCAGAACCGTGTTGGGCCAGAGAAAGAAGGAACAGAAGAACCTCAGAAAGAGGGGCAGAAAGGGGATTCACAGCCTTTGCTGTGCACCATGCCACAAACTTGTTCCACCTGCAGGCGTATACCACCTTAGTGGAAGGACGCCTGGCTGCCAGAATCACATCACAAACTTCGGGAGGCAAGTCGAAAGGAATCAACTGCCGCCGCTCAATCTCCACGCAAGGAGGTGGAGACTGGACAGGTTCGGGTGGAGGACCGTCCCCTGCTGCTGCGACAGAAGATCCTCCCGAAGAGGCAGACGGATCGGGGGATCGACGCTCATACTGAGTAGCTCGGGATACCAAACTCTTCGAGCCCAGTCCGGAGCCACAAGAATGACTTGGGCCCGGTCGCGCCTAATCTTCTTCAACACTCTGGGTAGAAGTGGTATAGGCGGAAAGGCGTACAACAGACCGCAACTCCACTCGCGACGAAAAGCGTCGCCGAGCGAGTGCCGCCTTGGAAATTCCAACGCACAGAACTGATGACATTGCGCGTTCTCTTCGGTGGCGAATAGATCTAACCAAGGCTCTCCCCACTGTAGAAAGAGTCCTTGCGCCACCTCCGAGTGAAGACGCCATTCGTGATCCATCATGCACCTGCGGCTGAGTTCGTCCGCCCTGGCGTTCAGGGAACCTGCCAGGTGTTGAACCATCAGGAAGACGCCCTGATGTTCCAGCCATGTCCAGAGGCGCAGAGCCTCCTGACATAGGGTCCACGACCCCACCCCGCCTTGTTTGTTGCAGTACCACATGGCGGTGGTGTTGTCTGTGAACACCTGCACTACCTTCCCTTTGACAGAGGGAAGGAATGCCTTGAGTGCAAGTCGGATCGCCCGGAGCTCCAGAAGGTTGATATGGAGCCGGGACTCTGCCGGAGACCAGAGGCCTCTGATCTCCGCCTCTCCCATGTGACCGCCCCATCCCAGAAGGGACGCGTCCGTCACAACTGTGTGCTCTGGCTGGGGAAGGGAGAGGGATCTGCCCATGACCCATTGCCGGTTCGAGAGCCACCACTGCAACTGTCTTGCAGTCCCCTCCGAGATCTGTAAGTAATTGGACAGGTTCCCCTGATGCTGCGCCCACTGGAACTTCAGGTCCCACTGCAGAGCCCGCATATGCCACCTGGCATGATCGACCAGCAGGATGCAGGAGGCCATGAGGCCCAGCAGCCTCAGAGTCACTCTGACCGAAACCCAGGACAAGGGCTGAAAGATGGGAATCAGTGCCCGAATGTCCCGGACTCGCTGTTCGGGAGGATAGACCCGAAACTGCGCCGTGTCCAGAACCGCTCTGATAAAGAGGAGCTTCTGGGAGGGAACCAGGTGCGACTTCGGCACATTGATGGAGAACCCCAGCAAGTGCAGGAGCTCGGCCGAAGTCTGGAGGTGGGAAACGACTGTCTGGGGCGAGCCCGCCTTCAACAACCAGTCGTCGAGATAGGGGAAGACTGAGACCCCTGATCTGCGCAGATGAGCTGCGACCACCACCATCACCTTGGTGAACACCCGAGGGCGCTGGTAAGGCCAAAGGGAGCACGGTAAACTGAAAGTGCTCGTGGCCTACCATGAACCGCAGGTAACGTCTGTGGGCTGGCAGGACGGGGATGTGGAAATATGCGTCCTGCAAGTCCATCGCCTCCATCCAGTCTTGTGGGACGAGAGCAGACAAGACCTGAATTAGAGTGAGCATCTTGAACTTCTCCTTGCGGAGGAAGCGATTGACGTTCCGGAGGTCCAAGATAGGACGCAGGCCTGTGTCCTTCTTGAGCACCACAAAGTAGTGGGAATAACAACCACGACCTACTTTGTGCGTCGGAACGCGCTCGATGGCCCCCTTGGCCAAGAGGGCCGCAACTTCCTGCTGAAGAAGCACTAAGTGATCCCCTGACATGCGGTGGTATGGAGGCGGCATGGCTGGGGGGGTAGTCTCGAAGGGGAGGGAGTAGCCCCTTCGGACTATCTCTAAAACCCACCTGTCCGAAGTGATGGTGCGCCAGTGGGGGAGGTGATGGCGGAGCCTGCCGCCCACTGGCGTTTGATGGGCCTGAAAGTTCGGACTAGGAAGGTTTGGAGGCAGAGGTGGCGGGGGTGGTGGTGGTGGTCTGACCCGCCGCTGGCCCCTTTGTCTGCCACGGCGGAAACCGCGTCCGCGCTGGGATGACTGTTGCGCCGGCCGGTGGCTCTGTTGCGAACGCTGCGGGCGCCCCTTCCTGTGCCACGAAAGGAGCGAAAAGCGGAAGGCGGAGGAGGGCGGACTGCCAAGAGTCCTAAGGACTTGGCCGTAGCCCGTGAGTCCTTAAACCGCTCCAACGCACTGTCCGCCTCGTCGCCGAAGAGGCGACGGCCATCAAAGGGCATGTCCATAAGGGTGTTTTGGACATCCCCTGAAAATCCAGGTGTCCTCAACCAGGCGTGACAGCGAACCGCCACCGTCGTTGCAATGGATCTGCCCAGTGAGTCGGCGGTGTCTAGACCACAACGGATCATGAACTTGGCTGCGTCTCTCTCCTCTGCAACAGCCTGGACGAGAGTAGGCCGGGCCTCCTCCGGACACTGAGACCGCACGTTCGCCACCGTATCCCACAGGCAGTGGGAATAACGGCCCAAGAGGCATGCGGTGTTCACGGACCGCAGCGCAGAGCTGGTGGAAGAGAAAATCTTCTTCCCAAACTGATCCAGCTTCTTGGATTCCCTATCCGGTGGTGCGAAAGGGAAGGCGGTTGGGGAAGCAGAGGCTTGGACAACCAAGCTCTCGGGAGTGGGGTGTTGGGAGAGGAAAATGGGGTCACCCGGAGCCGGGCGATGGCGTCGGGCCACGTTCCTATCCACAGGAGCCCCTGTGGTGAGCCTGGACCAAGTGCCCAAAAGAATGTCCGAAAGGGCTTTATTAAAGGGCAGCAGCGGCTCCGCGGAAGTAGCTGCTGGCTGAAGCACCTCTGTCAGGAGGTTAGTCCTGACGGCCACAGTAGGGAGCTGGAGGTGTAGGACCTCCGCCACCCTACGCAACACCACTGCATAACTGGCTCCCTCCTCCGTAGCCACGGTAGGAGGAGACAGCATGCCAAGGTCTGGTGAGGTATCCAGACCACTGGCGTCCCCCAATTCCTCAGCCCAGTCCTGTTCAGACTCGCAGGCTGCAGCGAGAGGGTCGTCCGACCCCTCCCAGTCCTCCCCTTGCTCCTCAGGCTGTTCAAACGGCCGAAAGTAAGAAGCAGGGACATGGGGATAGAAATCCCCAAACGGCGTCGAGAACGGCATCGACCGACGCCTGACTGACGCCGCGTCTACTTCAGGGCTGAATCTAAGGTCGACGTCGTCCCGAGGAGCGGGCGGCGTCAGGATCGGTGCCGGTGGGGTCGACATCGGTGGAGGCGTAACGAGGTCAACCGGCGTCGACCGGGATCCAGGCCTGGATCCAAGGGTGTCCTGCGCCGCCGGGGCCGGAGCCGACAGCGACGCCGGGGCCGGAGCCGCCGGCGATGGAACGCGAGGACGCCCATGCGGGACCGCGGGGCCCGAAGGCGCACCGGCGGGACCCGACGGCCCAAAGAGGCGAGCCATGGCCGACAGGAAGTCCTGTATCAGGGCCGGAGTCGCCGACGACCCCGGGAAGGGCGGGTAGTCGGGCGGCGACTCTATGGACTCCGGCGGAGCCGCGGGGGTGGCACCACCCGTACCCTCAGCCGCGTCGCGCGACCGGCGAGGGGAAGTCGGAGAACGAGGACTTTTCTTCGACTTCTTGTGCTTCGCTTTACCTGACCCCGAGTGCGAAGACTTCGATCCCGACTTTCGCCGATGACTACGCGCACAGTCCCTCGACCTCCCTCTGGACCGGGACCTCTCACGGCGCGGAGCAGACTGCCGGGCTACAAGCAGCTTTCGGGACCGCTCCCGCAAAGACTTCGGCGCCATGGACCGGCAGTCGGGGCACGACTTGGGGTCGTGGTCGCGCCCCAGGCAGAAGAGACACACGCGGTGCGGGTCCGTCACCGACATCATCCGATGACAGTCCTCGCAGGATTTAAAACCGGGCATCCCTAACTGCACCAGGAGTCGATATCGACTCGAAAAAGGGTGAGAAAAAAATCTCAAAAAACGTAGTAAAAAAAGACTAGGGGTACCGCTCTCTCCGGATCTGCGCTTGCTGGCGCGGAAAAGAAAGAACTGACGTCAGCGCGCGTGGGCGGCGTCCAAGTAGCGCCCGCGACGTCATCTCGGCGACCACGACACCAACAACGGACGCGGAGCCGCACGACGCCCCTACCGACGCGCAGGGGTACTGCTGACGAAAACTTTCCGGATCCAGTCTGACGCCTGGGGATATTCTAAGGTAAGGAATCTATCACTATGTGTTTCTTTCAGATTGATCGCATTTCTGCAACAACAGAGAATGGGCAACCACACACCCTATAACGACCACAGCCAAATAGACCCACAAACCATTTGACCGTAGCACAGGCAAAGAGGCCCCAAAGCAATGGGGAAAACACAGACGAATCCCCACACTGGGAGAACCAGGGTGGGGGAACGTGGAAGGACATATAACCTCACCACCCAAGTACGAGGATGGGTGGAGAAGCAACAGATAAAACAGAATAAGACATCCCACCCCGGAGGGAAGTGAAGTAGACCACCCTGCAGGAAGACCAAGGCCACCTGTAGGGAGGCAGTGGGTAGAACCCAACCTGAAAAGGTCCTCGCAGAACGGGGAGGCTGGGTGGGCGTTAAGGAATCTGCGGCTAGACTGCGTCTCTACCAGATACATCGTTACCGAAGGTAAGTAACTCGTTCATCTGATAGAGACATCTAGCCACAGATTCCTTAACTTAGAATAGATACCAAAGCTATACCCCATAGGAGGAGGGTCTGCGACTGAAACCCACCAAGTTCCCAAGAGAAGTAAACCGTCAATAACATTGACTCAAATACGGTGGGGACAGCCATGCCAGTGTGGCTGACACCAGACCCATGAGCCCTGAAAGGGAGCATTAAGAAGGGGAAGCAAAGGCACCAAATCCGGCAGAGGATGGTACAAAGCCTCTGTCGTTCGGGCAAGGACGAAAGAAAGCACAGAACCAGAATGATCAGTGCAGAATGGAAGAAATTCCATAACCTTCTGCAAAAAGAAGGTAAACTGAGCACAGGATCCCATGGATCCAGAAGGGACACGGTCCCACGAAGGGACAAAACAGCATGACAGACTCAGAGCATATAACTGAGCATGCGCACAGTGGATGCCAAAAAATGACATGCCAGGGAACAGATGTCACCATGAAGAGACATATAGAACCATGACTACCAGGAGTTACATGGATGTGGATGACAGGAATACACACAAGCAGACAGTGTGTACCGTGAGAGCCACACCACACAATGCAAAAGGCCAATGAAAGTAACATCAACAGCATGCGTGCGTCAGCAGAGAAAGACGGGCGCATCACCAGGTAGTCAACCGGCCAACCGACCCAGTGGTGCAAGGGCCAAAGGATACCAGCAAGCCGGGCACACACAAAAAGCTCACTCCCATGAGAAAGAGAGAGAGAGAGTGAGTGAGAGAGAGAGAAAGAGACGGAATCTGAGGCAACACCCCAGAAACCACAGCAAGGAATTCCTAGTATGCTTGCCCTCTCGCTGCGTGCACATCGTAGGCCATATATACATATAAGCCTAACATATATATGAAAAAGTCTTGAAAAATGAAAGACAAAGGGAAACTCGAAGAGCAGCCCTAGATAACAGGAAGTCGCACAACAGGTACCAATGGCACCGATGTGAAGCATAGGAGGACATAATGTCAAGACACGCAAAGGCAACACCATCGGGGACGGAACCTGGTCTCCCGCGTGACAGGTGGGGATACGGACCACCACACTAACGATGATGAGTTAGTAATACACATACATAGAGTGTCCTAGTCATATGCAGGTACTGCCTAATGACAGAGTATCCTGAGGCAGAGTACTACCGCCAATAACACCAGCAGAGGTCAGGCGCAAAAGTAACTGAATCCCTGCGCGGTAATGAGCAGAGGGACTAGAGCCCCTGCCGGGGAAGTGCAGAGGAAAATAGGGGCACAAGGCAAAGTGCAGCAGCGACATGTCTGGCGTAGGCTCCATTGCCCATAGGCAAAAACCATACAGGGTCCGAGCTGTGAGAGAGAAGACCCAAGCACTTCCCAACACCAGGAATTGAGGTAATAATACCACAATCATAGAATGTAGCCCAGTCAGTGGCGCCAAGAAACCACAGGCACCCCGTGACCGCTAACATACCCAGCGTATACTCACATGTTACCGCGAACATACCCAGGGTATACTCACATGTCTTGTCCGCACAGAACAGGGAAGAAAACTGTTCCGGAGCGGAGCAGAACAATATGCCCACAAGGGACACTGGGGCGTGTCTAAGAATGCCAACGTAGGCAAAAAGGGCACAGCGAAAAGCTGAAAGAACAGCCAATGGCAAGAAAGGAGGACGTGAACACCCCAGGGTGAGTCGGGTGTGGCAGAAAACCCCACAATACACTGGAGAAGACTGCATCCACAGAGGCAGAGAGCGCTACGGACCAACTGTAGACTACAACGCATAAGCCCCAGGAGAGAGCCACGCCAATCCTGTGGGTCTCACCAGGGGAAGTGTCCTACAACAGTAGGAAGAGCGTAACGAAGTGGGAGCCTACAGTATGACCCAGAGGACAAGTCCCCAGAGGGACAGAAGAGAACCATACGGAGAAGACTCCGCAGGAGCCTTTGAAACTTCCTGTGCCAGGAAGAGCAGCCATACTATAGCCAACGAATACCCCACGTAGGGTATGGCACATCCCAACAAAAGACAAGGGACACCTCTTGAGACAAGCTCGTAGACAGAGGGCTCAAAAAGAAAAGCAGAAACAGCTGCCTAGCTGTACCAAATAAACGAAAAGAAAAGGCTGATCAGCCATGCAAACCGTCTGGGAAATAACGTCTTGAACCCATAAATGGATACCAGAAAAAGCAGTAACAATACTGCATCAAAATCAAAAGTCCGCAACAAGGACTAGAACGTGTGGAAGTCATGGAAACCCAGACGCAAGGCGTTGGACCGCAGAGTCAGCATGACTGTCACAAAGGTTGACCCAATCAAAGGGCAAATCCCTAAGACGCTCCTGAATATTTCCAGGGAAACAGCCATTGTGCAGCCAGGCATGGCGACGCAGAGCAACTGACCTGGCCACAGCCCGACCCGCAGAGTCCGTGGTGTCCATGGCTGACCGAATGGAAAACTACGCCATTTCCCGGCTATCCTGAAGCAGCCGATCCAGGTCAGCACGAGGGCCCTCCGGCAGAGATGGAAGGAGACACTCGACCGAGTCCCACAGGGCAAAAGTAGCCCGTGCAAACACGCATGACGTGTTCAGGGATTGAAGTACCGAGCTAGTGGACGCAAAGACATGGCGACCACACGCCTCCAACCATCTAGACTCCCTAGTGGGAGGAAGGAACAGAGGAGGAGAGCAAGGAAGCGCTGCCTGGACTACCAGTCCTTGAGCCCTAGGATGGAGGGACTAACAGAGGGGGTCATCTGGAGCCGGGCGATGACGATGTGCAATGGCACGACCCACAGGATCTCCCGATGAGGGCCTCGCCTAAGTCCCTAGAAGAATGTCATATAATGACCCGCCAAAGGGCAGCAAGGGCTCCACCTCCACGGCGCCCTGGTGGAGTAGATCCAACAAGGGATCAGAAGGCAGAGTGACTGATGGAGGTTGCATCTGCAAGATATCTGCAGCCCTCGCAAAAGCCGCACTAGCCTCCGTGGCCATCCTGGGCGGTGACAAAAAGTCATCTGTAGGGGACGGTTGTAGGCTAACCCGTCCACCAAACGGCAGAGGCTCCGTAGCATGAGGAGCCTGCCAGTGCCCCATGGTCACCTGCTCCGCAGGGCAGCGAAAACAGCCTGGGGTGGCGACACTTCAGGAGCCTCATCCTCTTCCTCCACCAACAGAGGAACAACCGGGGACGGCACCGGCGTTGACTCGACGCGGACAACCACCGAAGATGATTCGTCCGCCCGGCGCCGGGCCGGAGTCGACTCCACCTCCACCGAGGTGGGCAACCGCGGTGAGGAACGGTGTCTACTTGGAGTCAAGCTCCGTGCTGCAGCCGCATCCGGCGTCGACGCAGAGGGCCCCACAGGGCTGTGCGGAGATGCCACAGGAGGGCCTGACGTCTGACTGGGATGCCCCTCCGGGCCGTGTCCTGACGTCGCAGCGACTCCGGACCCAGGGTCAGGGTGTTCGATCGGGGCCGAGGGCGAACCCGCTGGCGAATTTCCGGTCTGAATCCCTACCCCCTCTGTAGGGCCCGAAGGCGCGCCAGGGAGAGAGGGTGACCCAAAGATGGCCTGCAAAGCCCTAGAATAGGCTTCCATCTGGGTCAGAGTCACCCCAACACCAGGAAAGGGTGGGTAGGTGGGGGCCGACTCCTGAGGGTCCGTGGCCGGTGAAGACCGGGAGCAGCGGGCCCCGACGTCACTGGTATGTGAGGTCGACGACCTCCGTGACTTTTTTTTGTGCTTACCTGCGGCAGGCGAGCGATGTCCGCGGGAGCGACTCTGAGGCCTGTCCTGGACAGGAGCCCCAGTTTGAGCAGGAGACCGGCGACGCGGGGACTCCAAATGTGCATCAGGCGAGCAATGTCCGTGTGAGCAACTCCGGGGCTTGTCCCGAACAGGAGCCCCAGCTCGAGATGGAGACCGGCGACGCCGAACGAGACATCCGGGCGGACAACTTCATCCGACGCTCCAGCAGGGACTTTGACCTCAGCTGTCTGCAGGCGTCACACTCAGTGGAATCGTGGTGCTCTCCCGAGCACCACATACAGATCTCGTGTGGATCCGTCGCTGACATCTGCCGCGTACAGGTCGCACACGACTTGAAGCCCGTATGCATCGCACACTGTTCCCGGACGCTAAAAGGCGTCGAGAAGGCCTAAAAAACAAAAACAGGCCAGAGGAACCGCTTCTCCTGGATCCGCGTTTGGGACGCGGAAAAGAAGAAAACTGACGTCAGTGCGCCGGGAGGGACTTATATGGCTCCACTGACGTCATATCCGTGGAGCCATGCGACGCCGCCCCCCGGCGCGCAGAGGTACTGCTGAAGATTTTCCGGATCCAGTCTGATGCCTGGGGATATTCAAAGTTAAGGAATCTGCGGCTAGATGTCTCTATTAGATATAGGGATGCATAGGCTCCCTGTATTTCAAGTGATGGTTGAAGGATATGCGTATGTGTAGCGAACTAGTTGAGGCATATGCTGAGTTGCTTCCGCCCACTTCCAGACAAAGTGATTTCTGGGGACCTCTCCCAGATTTTGTAAAGAACATTGGCAAGCATGACTCGCTGATATAACTCTATATACTTTGTGGCGGTTGCAGAGTGGAGGTAAAGCCCTTTTGCTACATAGCCTGGGTTCAATATATACATTTTTATGCAAGGATGGGTTGATTCAATGCTGGTGGGAGTGGGGAGGCGGGACCGGTCATGATTTTGTACTGCTGTCCAACTATGCTGCTACTCTGTGGGGCTGTTGCATGAAGTAATCTTTTATTATTGTTGGTTGTGATTTCAAACTTTGCATTTCGCAATTAAATTCATAATTAAAAACAAAATCAATCAAGGACGTAGGTACAAAATACAAAACAAGAAAATCACAGAAAAATAATAAAAACGAAAGCAGTGCCACTCAGCTAGCAAAAAAGTGGCAATATAAGTGACTGAAGAAAATATACAGCTGATATGAAATGTAAACATTTTAAATTACATTTGCATATAGTGTGCATCATACGAGAAACAACAGTTTGTTCTTATATGTCCCTGTGCACACACTTTAGGTACCAGTGATTTGAGTCAATTAGATGGTCGAGCATGAGCAGAGGAACTAATACATACAGAGTGGATACGTCCTTCTAGCAGATATTCTTTTTTAGAACCGATTTGTATAGTTTAAAAAACACAGAGTGGGTGTTTGTGGTCCCTACAATTTGGCTTTTGGAAGAGAACTGATGCAGCAGCATTTACAAATCAGGCTTCTCTGGGCAAGGGATGAGAGCTACATATTGTGCATACAGTCCAAAAATATAGTATTCTCATTTTCACAAGATCATGACATAATAAATATTTTCAGACTGATGAAAAGCACAGCAAATGTAACTCACCGTCGATTTTTGGCTCGGGTGATAGTGGCACAAGAAGAACACAAACGATGCACTACACGTACAATGAAATGAAGGTAATGCGACGTTAAGTGCATAAGCAGTCACCAATTAAAAAGTATTAAAAAAAAATTGGTCTTACAGCTTCGGAGATAAAAATGCAGGACTGGGGCACATCATCATCCAGGCCCTCCAGTGCCAATCAGAATAAAAGGAATTGTTGTTAGATTATGTTTTACAATTCACATGCACAGAGAGGTTATCAACAGTTCTAAAACATGTAGGACATTGTTTACATCCTACATCATGCACATGAATGTTTTACAATCTGTTCATGATGAAAGTGCTCCACTCAGCGTGTTCAGAATGTAATTAAAACTGACATCTGATTTCACAAGGCAGAAGAGAGAACCACTGCATTATTTCGCCCTCCATGGATCCTTAGATTTTAGAACTCAGCAAGTCTCACAGCAAAACAGAATAAAAATAATGATGTGCAATACATTTAACATTACAGAAACTATTTTTCTTTCTCGCATCACAAGTTACTTATGATTTATTTCTAATCCAGCGGCTTGGGAGAAAATACATACAAAAGTATGGTTCCCACACTTAGATTTTGTTTTAAGCCCACTATTACAATATGTTCTGCTTTTTACATTGCAATGAATAGTCACTGATGCACGTTACATTTTAGGTCTGGGGTTAGCCGATATCTTTTGATTTTTCACAACAACAAAAAATCATATGTGTGTGTGTATATATATATATATATATATATATATATATATATATATATATACATACACACATACATACTTTGAACAAGCCTTCTTCATCTTTTCACCTGTTAATGTGTCATTCAAAATACAGGGCAGAGAAATGGGTCAGCTAACTTTAGCCATGGGCTAAGCTCACTTTGAGGAGCACATCCACAAAAATAGTTTCCTTAAGTGCCAGAGACTAATATGGCAATGTGTGCCTTTCGAGACCAAAAGAAATCAATTTTGGCTTTCAGACATTTTTTTTTTAATTGATGGGGACTTGGTAGCTTCTCCAACCATAACGTTTGGAAAAAAGCATGGCAAAACAAAACAAGCACTGACAAAGTCAAAAGGTTGCTGGTCAACACTAGACATACTTGGCTTTGTCAGTACTTGTTCTTTCCATCACTTTAGGACAAATCTGAAGTCATACTTCTAGTAGTATTCCTCTAATGTCAAAGAATAACGAAGCAGTCTAGGAACTACATAGGGGTTATGTCCCGAGAAAAATACATTTTTTAGAGATCTTGAAATTAATAACTCACTTTTTTAAAACTTTCATTTAAAACATTTTTGAAATGCATATTTAGTAGCAATTCTCTGGAGAGGGGAGACTCTCCTGCTGTCACTGGTTTTGTCACACAATTTGGGAAATTGTCTTATCACTAGAGCATTAACAAAGGACAACAGATTCAGTCTGTGTCGACATCAGTTATACTATTATTCACAAAGACACAAAACGTGGGAATGTGATACTGGATACCTGAGGGGAGTGAGGGGGAGCGAAGAACGCTGGCATGGTGATGGATTGCCCAATGTGGAAGTGAGTCACGACGTTTGGTAAGGCGGCCATCCGAGTCCTTAGCACCAATTTGTCAGGGAAAAAATTGATGTAGAGTAGTTGCACCGACCTTGCCTGCAGTTAACTCATACAACAAGCGCACGTAATTGTAATGCGGAAGACAGTCTTCAAAGTAAGGAGAAGAAGGAAGCCGCTATGCATAGGTTCTAAAGGACTACACAAGATTAATGTCAATTAAAAGTTAAGGCCCGGCTGCGGCATCTCAAATGGCTTGAGAGTGAACTTACGTCAAACCTTTAATAAATATTCTCAAAACAGGTGATTTGAACAAGGACGGTTGGCCCAGCATACGTTGAAAGGCTGAAAAGACAAATAACTTTTCACATTGCAAGGCCTTGTTATGCTAAAGACAAAAACAAAATGATGTCTGGCAGTTTTGTCTTCAAAGGGTCAGTGTCCCAGGCACCACACCAAGTTACAAATCTGTTCCATTACCCAGCATAAATAGATTTTGTTGAAGGGTGTTTCACAATGAGGATGACATTCACCAATTCAGGTGGCAAATGGTATGCAGTCAATTGCTGCTACTCAATTTCCACAGAAGGACGTGGAAAATGTGTATATTTGGGTGGACGACCCAGCCCCTGCTACTGAGACAGGAAGTTCTGCCGAAGTGGAAGCCTGATCGGAGAACAGATGCTCAGGAGTTCTGGGCACCAAAATCTCCTGGCTCAATCTGGGCCATCTCAGGATCTGATGTAGAAGCCACTTGTGATTTATCAGATGACATCTGCTCAGTTCGTTCACTTTTGGATTAAGGTAGGGGCATCCAGAAAGATACCCAGACACTCCAGAGGCACAAAACCTCCTGGCACAAGGCCCCACTACACGCTGCTTGTTGAAGTACCATAGGTTCATGGGAACCTGCACCAGATTCCTCTTGATGGATGACTGGAAGGCCTTCAGGGTCAGATTAATGGCACACTGCTACAGAAGGGAGTTCTCTGATCTCCACTTCCCCAGGTAGCCCCCACGCACCACCAAACCCAGTAGTATTGCATCTGTCACCAGTGTCAGCTCTGGGTGTGGAGAGAAAGTGGACTGCCACATGACAAATTGTGACCAGTCAGCCACCACTGCGGACCTTGAGCAAAAATGTTGAAAAAAACCTGTCAAAAACTGACAGAGGGGCAACTCTTCTCTCGGGTCTGCGCTGGCTGGCGCCAAAAGAAAAGAACTGATCTCAGCACGCCGAGGTGGCGCCTATATAGGTGCAAAAACAACAATTGATGGACGGAATGATGAAACAATGTCAAACATTCACACCCAGTAAAGAGATCTGAGCTTAAATCCATCGTTTGTTTTCACACTATGCCATTTCAGTTTAGACACAACCATATGGAATTCAGTCTTGAGACTGCTCCCCATGGAAACAGTCGAGCTCGAACTGCCAGGCCAGGTCCTGAATGGACCATAAACAAGCATCCTGGGACCTGTTGCAGGGTATCACCCCTCATCAGCCAGGCTAGCATGACTCTAGTGGCATGGTGAGCACGGGACCCACATCTAGGCTTACCCGTCCCACTTAGGGTGACAAATGCAAAAACAACAATTGATGGACGGAATGCCGAAACAATGTCAAACATTCACACCCAGTAAAGAGATCTGGGCTTAAATCCATTGTTTGTTTTAACACCATGCCATTCCAGTTTCCATCCATCACTTATGTGTCTCTTGCTTTCTTGTCCTAAGTGCGCCGGGTATGCCCAGACGTGAGCCCCGGGCTCACTGTGCCACTAGATTCAAGCTAGCCTGCCTGATGAGGGGTGATACTCCAAAACCGGTCCCAGGATGCTTGTTTCTGGTCCAGGGAGGCCCTGGCTTGGCAGTTCGGGCTGGACTGTTCCCATGAGAAGCAGGGTCAATACTGATTTGTATATGGCTGGATCTAAACTGGGGTGGCATGGTGAGCAAAAGAACGATGAATTTAACAAAGATCTCTTGCCTGGGGGTGACTGATTTGTTCTGCATTACATCTATCATTTGTGTGTCTTTTGCCTATATAGGTGAGACGGACGTCACTTTCGGTGCCGACGGCGCCACATGGAGCTGACCGACGCCACTTACTGGCGCACAGAGGTACTGTTCATGAAAAATCTTCCGGATCCAGTCTGACGCCTAGGGGAATTCAAAGTTTAGGAATCTGCAGATAGAAGTCTCTTTCAGATAGTTCAATGCAATAGGAACGGTTACTCCTGGCTTTGCGAAAGAAGCGGACCCTAAACAAACTGAGGATGTTCATAAACACTAGTCCTATGATAATAGAGAACAGGCCAAACAACAAACTAGGCAAAAAGCGTGGAAAAATCAGCAGTGCTAATTGCAATTTCAGCTATTTGATTGGGACTAGTGTTTCGTCCTTAATCATATTGTAATGCATAAATAAGTAGGGAACCATATGAGTAGACTTGCAATAGATCAATAGTAAATCCCAGCCGTCAATATCTGGTTGACAGATATTCTGAAACGGGATCCGTCTGAAAACAGAGGAAAAAGGGGGGGATGTACACTGTTCCCTCTCTGTTTTGCTTTATTGAACCCTAGGCATTAAAATTGGAAAAAATAAGCAAACTAAATGATTTACACCAGGAGGTGCTGAAAGCAAGTTCTACACCAGAGCTCAAGGTCTAAGTAGGCTTGTCCCTATGTGAGGGTCAAACCCAACATAAATAGTTTGGAAATTGATGAAACAAGGTGGGTATTTACAATTCACTGGGCAGCAGATGCTGTGAAAGGCCTCAGCATAAGGCAGACAAAAGGCTCGGCCAGTTTCCATTTCTCTTAACCTAAGATAACTAATAGCTAGGGCAAGAGGAAGAAAATATTAATCTTTTGTATGGGCAAGATAAAGGTAATAAAGATGAGCATTCTCCACAGTCATTTACACTTTTCCTAAAACCCCACCAGCATCCCAAAATAAGCATGTCAATATCTCGAGAAAACCATGCTTAAATTTATATGGGACTATCATAGGTCGACAATTAACCAAAAATCGTTGATGACCGCAAGGAGTAAGGAAGTCTTACCTGCGGTATAATGAGGAATACAATTACACTGCTCTGACGCACATAGGTGACAAATGAACAGCAGATGCCTTATTAAAAGAAAAAACACTACTGGGGATTCCGGGACCAGGCTGTAATAGAGAAAGGCCACTGGGGAGCTTGCCTGATCACAATGTATTTTAAATCAACTTCACCAAAGAAAGGAAGATTAGGCATTCTTAAAAGGCCAACAGGGAAACTGCCTAGGCAGGAGAGATGTACACAGAGGTAAGGATTTTCATTTCAAAGATGTATATTCAACACAGGATTTTGTACATAAAGCATTTAACCCTAGTATGGCAGAAAATGACAGCAGCTAAATGCTTTGCCCTTTGTTGGTGAAATTATGGGTGAACGCAAAAATGATGGATATTTGGAGGACAAGATAAAAAAATAAAAGGTATTTTTTTAAGAATTCAAAAGCTTCATTTCAATGGAATTCTCTGTCTTGGACACGTTGCAATGCACGTAATAAAATATTGTAAAATAAAAAAAAACACTGGAACAAATTAAGTTATAAGAGCAAGTGCATGAATACTCTTGACATTGTAAAAGAAAGTTGCAGCAGCCAGTAGCATTTTACAATACTTCACACAAATCAGTGGGGAAACTGATGTCTTAAAACGTATTTACAAGGTTTAGGGCTACAATAAGTCACAAATATACTCTTACAAGACACAAGAAATATTTGTGCTCCAAGTAGATATATGGCCCTCTCTGTAACCTGGTAATGAAATGCATTCTCACCATACAAGGAATGAATTTGGAATGAGTTTGAAAACTAGGAGTAGCTCTTCTTCTTTAGAGGGATGTGGCGGAGCGTAAAATGTAGGTAGGGTGATGGACTGGCCTACATGAAAGGGAGAGACGAATTTCGGCAGAAAGGAAGCTCTAGTTCGTAGAAACAGCTTGTCTGGGTAGATGTTTGAGTTTGGAGGCTTGGATCACAAACCGTGAAGCTCGCTGACCTTCTGGGCAGATGACATTACCACCAGGAAGACCGTCTTATTGGTAAGGAGCCTAAGAGGACAATTGTGCAAGGGCTCAAAGGGAGAGCACATCAGGAATGCCAGGACTAGATTAAGATCTTAGTGAGGCATGATGAAGGGTGAAGGAGGAAATAAATGTTGCAAACCTTTCAAGAACCTATGTATAATAGGGAATATGAAGAGGGATAACTGGTCAGGCAACTGCAGAAAGACATAGCAGAAAGGTAGCCCTTTAAGGTGCCCAGAGCAGAGCCCTGTTGGGCAAGGGAAAGAATAAATAGAAGAACCCGAGAAAGAGGAGCAGAAAGAGGGTCAACCTGTTTTTCTGCACACCATGCCACAAACTTGCCCCAACGGTAGGCGTATAAGATTTTGGTGGATGGACGCCTGGCTGCCAAGATAACAGACCAGACTTCGGAAAGAAGCTCGAAAGCTGTCAACTGTCGCCGCTCAATCTTCATGCAAGAAGGTAGAGTGTTGACAGGTTCGGGTGGAGAACCCTCCCCTGCTTCTGCGACAGACGATTCTCCCATAGGGCAGCCTGATCAAGGGACCGATGGCCATGCTCAACAGCTCAGGATAACAAACTCTCCAAGCCTAGTCCGGAGCCACAAGGATGACCAGGGCCCGGTCGCTCTTGATCTTCAGAACTCTGGGCAGGAGTGGTATGGGCGGAAAGGCGCACAGGAGGTCTGAACTCCACTCAAGAAGAAAAGCGTCTCCGAGCGAGAGCCGCCTTGGAAATTCCAGTGCACAGAACTGCTGACGTGCGTTCTCGATGGTAGGGAACATATCTAACCAAGACTCCCCCCACTGAGAAAGAGACCTTGCACCACCCCTGGATGGAAACGCCATTCGTGATCCGCTAGGCTTCTTCGGCTGAGTTCATCCGCACAGCCATTGTTGAACGACCAGAGATATGCCCTGCTGTTCCAGTCATGTCCAGAGACGCAGAGCCTCTTGACCCCACAACCTCACCCCACAATGTATGTTGCAGTACCACATGGAGGTGGTGTTGTACGCGACACGTGCACTAGCCTTTCCTTGATGGAGAGTAGAAAGGCTTTACATGCCAGCCGGATTGCCCGGTGCTCCAAAAGGTTGATGTGGAGTCTGGATTTCGCAGGAGACCAGAGGCCTCTGATCTCCACTTCCCCAGATGGCCGCCCCATCCCAGGAGTGACGTATCAGACACCACTGGGAGATCTGGTTGGGAGAGGGGTCTGTTCCTGACCCAATCGCAATTGGTTTATCACCACAGCAGATCTTTTGCCGTTACCCTCTGAGATCTGGAGCATGTCAGAGACTTTCCCCTGATGCTGCGCCCACTGGAACTTCAGGTCCCACTGCAGAGCCTGCATATGTCAGTGGGCATGTGTCACAAGCAGGATGTAGGAGGCCCAGTAGCCTCAGAGACAGTCTCACTGAAATCCAGGACAGAGGTTGAAATATCAGAATCATGCCTTAAATATCCTGAACTTGCCATTCGGGAGGATAAGCCCAAAAGTGCACCGTGTCCAGAACAGCTCTGATGAAAGGGATGTCTGAGGGAGTCCGGTGTGACTTTGACTTCGGCACTTTGATAGTGAACCCCAGCGAATGCAGGAGGTCCGCCGTAGTCTGGAGATGGGAGACAACAACCTTCAACAGACGGTCATCAAGCAAGGGGAAGACTGGCACCCCTGATCTCTGCAGATGAACCCATTGGTCTGATGCTATAGACCTCCAGTAGGGCAGGTGATGGTGCATCCTGCCTCCCACTGGGTGCCCATGATGTTTAGAGGGTAGACTATAAGGATTTGGAGGCTGCTGCTGCTAGGAGTTGAGGGGGTGGACTGGCCCAACATCTGGCTGCCCTACCCATGGGGTCTGTGGGTACTGCGTCCTTGGCCACGCAGAGGATGGGAAGCTTGTGTGCCACAGTGGCTGGGTGGGTACAGAAGCGGCTGGAAGCCACTTGCATGATCACAAATGGAGCGAAAGGCGGATTGGGGGTGACGAGGGGCCAAGGAAAAGCACCAGAACCTGACCGTAGGCCTGGTATCCTTAAAGCGCTCCAGCAATGAATCTGCCTGGTCTCCGAAGAGACGGGAGCCATTAAAGGCATATCCACAAGCGAGGCTTGGACATCCCCTGAAAAGCCAGTTGTTCTCAGCCAGGCGTAGCGCCATAAAGCCACTGTCGAGGAAACCCCTCTGCTCAGTTTGTCAGTAGTTTACAGTCCACATCGGATCGTGAACATAACTGCATCTCTCCTGTCAGCAACAGCCTAGGAGAGTATGTCCTGGGCCTCCTTCAGGACCATTGGCAGCACCTGCACAACCAAATCCTAAAAAGCATGGGAGTAACAGCCCAAAAGGCACGCAGTGCTTACGGACCGCAGAGCCAGGCTAGTGAAAGATAAAATCTTCTTCCCTTAGGTGTCCAGCCTCTTGGATTCCTTATCCAGTGGGGACATAGGGAATGCACCAGGATTTACAAGGGAGGTAGAAGCTTTAACCACCAAGCTCTCCGGGATAGGGTGTTGTTTGAGGAAGTTGGGGTCCCTGGGGCTGGACAGTAGCGGCGGGCAATCATCCTGTTCACAGGACCCTCTGTGCTGGGCATGGACCAAGTCCAAGCAGTACGTCTGTAAGGGCCTTATTAAATGTGGGAAGTGGTTCTTAGTGCACACTCATGCTGAAGCACCTCCGTCAAGATGTTCGTCTTCACTGCCAGTAAGGGCAGGCTAAGGTCCAGGAACTCAACAGCCCTTCTCACCACCATTGCAAAGGACGCTCCCTCCTCCGTAGCCACAGTAGCCACAGTAGGGGGAGAAAGCATGCCAATATCTGGAGAAGTGTCTAGTCCCCTGGCCTCCGCTAAGACTTCACACCAGTCCATTTGGGGGTCTAAAGGCTGGTACTCCTCAGGTTCCAGCGACCCCTCCCAAACCTCCCTGTGTCTTAGCTCAAAGGAATAAGGATCAGGTTCCAGCCTGGAAGGCATGGCTCCCCTCTGCATCGAGCGATGCTTCTTCCGCTCAGTGTCAGAGTTGGGGATCAGAATGGGGGCAGGGCGAGCCGGGAGTGTAGACATTGGTACCGGCGCCGGGGAAGATTGACTTAGTATGACCGGTGCCGGTCCAGATCTATGGATCCTAGGCACCGGAGCTGCCGGTGTGGAACCCGTAGGGGACCCTCCCGAAACTGCGAAGCCCGAAGGCATGCCGGCAGGAAAGGGCTGCTAAAATATAAGGCTCATGGCCTCATAAAAATCCTGAGTTGAGCGGCGGTCGCTCCGGCTCCCAGAAACTCAGGGATGCGCAGAGCCAACACAGGTACTGGCTCAACCGTGGAGCTAGGCCTTGAATGGCAATGCTCCCTCATCTAGTTGGCCGAGGCGAAGCCGAAGACCTCTTCGACTTCTCACTCTTCTGCTTGCAATGGGACTCATCAGAGTGGCCAGACGACTTCGACTGTGATGAAGATTTCGGACTCCGTGACCGATCCAAGGACCTTTCTCTCGACCAGGATCAGGACCATCGCGGTGTTACACGTCAGACGACAAGGAGCTTGAGGGATCGCTCCCTAAAGGCCTTGAAGTGGCGTGGCAATCGGCGCAGGTCTTTGCATCGTCGTAGCATTCCAGGCATCAGAGGCATACAAGTTGCAGGTCGTCATCGACATTTGTCTATGACGAACAAGTTACTTACCTTCGGTAACAATATATCTGTAAGAGACATAGATTAGTTATAGATTCCTCACCTTAGAATTACCCCCAGGCGTCAGACTGGATCCTGAGAATTTTTCGTCAGCTGTACCCCTGCACGTCGAAAGGTGGCGTCGGTCGGCTCCGCGTTCGTCGTTGGCGTCGTGGTCGCCGGGATGATGTCATGGTAGCTACTTAGACGCCGCGGTAGCTACTTAGACGCCGCCCTCGCGCGCTGACGTCAGTTCTTTTACACGACATTCCACGCCAGAAGCGCAGAGCCATGCAAGACACTGACCACTGGTGCACAAAAACTAGGGTCCTAAAAGGGTTTCCCTGACCCTAAAAGTCAGTTCGCAGAATGGGAAGGATGGGTGGGGCGGTGAGGAATCTAGAACTAATCTATGTCTCTTACACATATATCGTTACCGAAGGTAAGTAACTTGTTCATCTGAAAGAGACAATTAGTTATAGATTCCTCACCTTAGAATAGATACCCCAGCAATACCAACCCCGGAGGTGGGTCTGCAAACCAAGTTCACCCCAGAAAGTCCTGGAGAACAGAACGGCCAAAGAAGCCGTCTCTCCGGACTTGGCTGTCCAGGCAGTAGTGTTTGGTAAACATGTGCAATGAAGCCCACGTAGCTGCCTGGCAGATGTCATTGAGGGGGACTCCCTGTCCCAAAGCAGCTGTCGCTGCCGTCGCCCTGGTGGAATGGGCGTGCAGTCCCACTGGAGGCTCCTTCCTTGCCAAAGAGTAGCAACCTTTAATGCACAAAACGACCCACCAAGAGATGGTCCGTTTGTGCACGGCCCGACCTTTTTTGGCGCCCACCTAGCCAACAAAGAGCTGGTCATCCACCTGGAATTACTTGGTGCAATCCAAATAAAATGAAAGGGCACGTTTTGGATCCAGACGTTGGAGCCTCTCTTCCTCCTTAGAAGGATGCAGAGGCGGAAAGAAGGTAGGCAAAGTGATAGTTTGACCAATGTGGAAAGAAGTAACCACCTTGGGAAGAAAAGAAGGTCTGGCTCCGAGGACGACCTTGCTGGATGAACAGCCAAAAAAGGAGGCTTTGAAGAAAGAGCTTGTAGCTCACTCACCCTGCGAGCAGAGGTGATGGCAACTAGAAAAGCAGTCTTTAAGGTAAGAAGTCTGAGAGGACAGTTATGAAGCAGCTCAAAGGGAGCTCAAGTCCCACTGAGGCATTACGAAGGGAACAGGAGGAAAAAGATGAGTAATGCCCTTCAGGAAGCGATTTACAACAGGGGACTTGAAAAGAGAAGGATGATCAGGAAGCCTAAGAAAGGCTGAAATGGCTGAGAGGTAGCCCTTCAGAGTGCCAAGAGCAGAGCCCTGCTGGACCAAAGACAGGAGGAACAAGAGAACCTCAGAAAGAGGAGCGGAAAGGGGATCAACAGCCTTTGCTGTGCACCATGCCACAAATTTGTTCCATCTACAGGCGTATACCGTCTTAGTGGAGGGACGCCTGGCTGTCAAGATAACATCACAGACTTCAGGAGGAAGGTCAAAGGCTGTCAACTGTCGCCACTCAATCTCCACGCAAGGAGGTGGAGACTGGACAGGTTCAGGTGGAGGACCGTCCCCTGCTGCTGCGACAGAAGATCCTCCCGAAGAGGCAGGCGGATCGGAGGATCGATGGCCATGTTGAGCAGCTCGGGATACCAGACTCTTCGTGCCCAATCCAGAGCCACAAGGATGACTTGGGCCCGGTCGCACTTGATCTTCTTCAGCACTCTGGGCAGAAGTGGTATAGGCGGAAAGGCGCATAGAAGACCGCAACTACACTCGTGACGAAAAGCTTCGTAGAGCAAGTGCCGCCTTGGAAATTCCAATGTGCAGAATTGCTGACATTGCGCGTTCTCTTCGGTGGCGAATAGTTCTAACCAAGGCTCTCCCCACTGCTGAAAGAGACCTTGCGCCACCTCCGAGTGAAGATGCCATTCGTGATCCATCATGCACCTGCGGCTGAGTTCGTCCGCCCTGGCATTCAGTGAACCTGCCAGGTGTTAAACAACCAGGGATATGCCCTGATGTTCCAGCCATGTCTAGAGACGGAGAGCCTCTTGACATAGGGTCCACGACCCCACCCCGCCCTGTTTGTTGCAGTACCACATGGCGGTGGTGTTGTCCGTGAACACCTGCACCACTCTTCCCCGGACAGCGGGAAGGAATGCTTTTAGTGCAAGACGGATCGCCCGAAGCTCCAGAAGGTTGATGTGGAGCCCGGACTACGTCGGAGACCAGAGGCCTTTGATCTCTGCCTCTCCCATGTGGCCGCCCCACCCTAGAAGTGATGCAAACGTCACCACCGTGTACTCCGGTTGGGGAAGGGAGAGGGACCTGCCGCCGACCAAATCCTGGTTTGTTAGCCACCACTGCAATTGTCGTGCAGTGCCCTCCGAGATCTGAACGCAATCGGACAGATTCCCCTGATGCTGTGCCCACTGGAACTTCAGGTCCCACTGCAGAGCCCGCATATGCCACCTGGCATGATCCACCAGCAGGATGCAGGAGGCCATGAGGCCCAGCAGCCTCAGAGTCATTCTGACCGAAACCCGGGATAGAGGCTGAAAGATCGGAATCATAGCCCGAATATCCCGGACTCGCTGCTCGGGAGGATACGCCCGAAAATGCGTTGTGTCGAGAACCGCTCCGATGAAAAGGAGCTTCTGAGAGGGAGTCAGGTGTGACTTCGGCACATTGATAGTGAACCCCAGCTAATGCAGGAGGTCCGCCGTAGTCTGGAGGTGGGAAACAACCTCCTGGGGCGAGTCCACCTTCAACAGCCAGTCGTCGAGATAGGGGAAGACTGGAACCCCTGATCTGCGCAGATGAGCTGCGACCACTGCCATCACTTTCGCGAACACCCGAGGGGCGCTGGTAAGGCCAAAGGGAAGCACGGTAAACTGAAAGTGCTCGTGGCCTACCGTGAACCGCAGGTAACGCCGGCAGGACGGGAATGTGAAAGTAAGTGTCCTGCAAGTCCAACGCTACCATTCAATGTCTAGGGTCGAGGGCAGATAGGACCTGAGCTAGCGTCAACATTTTGAACTTCTCCTTCCAGAGGAAGCGGTTGATGTTGCTGAGATCCAAGATAGGACGCAGGTCTTTGTCCTTCTTGGGCACCAGAAAGTAGTGGGAATAGCAACCACGACCAACTTATGGGGCAGGAACTTGCTCGATGGCTCCCTTGGCCACGAGAGCCGTAACTTCCTGTTGGAGAAGGGCCAAGTGATCCTCCAACATACGATGGTACTGAGGTGGCATGGATGGAGGGGTAGTCTCGAAGGGGAGGAAGTAGCCCCTTCGGACTATCTGCAAAACCCACCTGTCTGATGTGATGTTCTGCCAGTGGGGAGGTGATGGCGAATCCTGCCGCCCACCGGCGATTGGTGGCCCTGAAAGGTCAGACTAGGAGGGTTTATAGGCTGCCGCAGAGGGGGCGGTGGTGGACTGGCCCCCTCGCTGGCTGCCAGACCCACGGCGGTGGGCCCCACGTCCCCGGCCGCGCAGGGGCTGAGCAGCTTGCGCCGACCTATGGCTCTGGGTGGAACATGGTGGGGCACCCTTTCCGTAGCCACGAAAGGGGCAAAAAGCAGACTGCGCAGGGCGGGTGGTGGAGAGGCCCAAGGACTTGGCCGTAGCCCAAGAGTCCTTGAAGCGCTCTAGCTCGTTCTCTGCTTTGTCACCGAACAGGCGACGGCTATCAAAGGGCATGTCCATCAGGGTAGCTTGGACATCCCCGGAAAAATCAGTCGACCTCAGCCAGGCGTAGCGTCGAAGGGCTACCGACGTTGAAATCGTCCTGCCTAGTGAGTCGGCGGTGTCCAGTCCACATCGAATGGTAAACTTGGCTGCGTCTCTCCCCTCAGCAACTGCACGGGAGATAACGGCCCGGGCCTCCTCCGGGCACTGGGGCAGCACCTGCATCACCGTATCCTACACAGAATGGGTGTAACGGCCCAATAGACATGCAGTGTTTACCGACCGTAGTCCCAAGCTGGTGGAAGAAAACATCTTCTTCCCAAGATGGTCCAGCTTTCTGGATTCCTATCTGGTGGAGCGTTAGGGAATGCGCCTTTTGACGTGGAGGCTTGGACCACCAAGCTCTCAGGGGTGGGGTGTTGGGAGAGGAAAGTGGGGTCGCCCGGAGCCGGCCGGTGGCGTTGGGCAATCGTCCGTGTTGGGCCTGGACCAGGTGCCCAAAAGGATGTCTGTTAGGGCTTCAATAAACGGCAGCAGGGGCTCCGAAGAGCTCGCTGCCGGTTGAAGCACCTCTGTCAGGAGGTTAGTCCTGACCGCCACCGTAGGTAGCTCGAGCTTGAGGGCCTCGGCCGCCTCACGCAACACCACTGCGTAAGAAGCTCCCTCCTCCGTAGCCACGGTAGGAGGAGACAACATGCCAAGGTTTGGCGAGGTATCCAGACCACTTGCATCCCCCAACTCCTCTCTCCAGTCCGGATCATATTCCAACTTGTCAGTTAGAGGGTCTCCAGACCCCTCCCAGTCCTCCTCACCCTCCTTTGGTTGCCAATCTGGTCTGTAAGAACCAGGGTGGAACAGGGGTACAAAAGTACCAGTCGGCGCCGGATTGGACGTCGGTCGACGCCGGTCCAACTCAGTGTCCACGTCGGGATGGAGGCTGGGGTCGACACCAGTTGGGGACACAACCGGCGCCGGCTGCGGGCGTGGTGCCGGTTGAAGCGACGCCGGTGGAGGTGTGATGAGTTCGACCGGCGCCGATCTGGATCCAAGGGGACCCTGCGGTGCCGGGCCGAAGCCGCCGGCGTCGAAGGCCCAGGGACCCCAGCCTAGTCCGCGGGGCCAGAAGGAACGCCAGCGGAGTCGGACTGCCCAAAGATGGCATGCATCGCTTGGTAAAACTGTCGAAGTTGGGCAGGGGTCGCTCCGGGCCCCGGGAAGGGAGGGAAATTCAGAGCCGACCCTTCAGGCTACGTACGCGGAGCCGCGGGAGGGTCACCACCCGCATCCCTCGTCGCGTCGGCCGACAGACGGGGAGAAGTCGAAGAGGGACGATGCTTCTTCGACTTCTTCTTGTGCTTCGAATTACCTGAGGAGTGCGAAGACTTCAAAGACGAGTGGTGACGGTGGCTCTGCGACCGGTCCCTCGACCTCCCGCGCGACCAAGACCTCGAATGGTGCGGAGCCGACTGCCGGGCCTCGAGAAGCTTTCGGGACCGCTTCTGCAAAGACTTCGGATTCATGGTCCGGCAGTCGGAACACGGCTTGGGATCGTGGTCGCGTTCCAAGCACCACAGGCACACGCGGTGCGGATCAGTCACCGACATCAGTTTTCGACAGGAACCGCAAGCCTTGAAACCGGGCATCCCTGACGTGCACCAGGAGTCGTAGACTCAAAAACGGTGTCGAAATAAATCGGCAAAAAGTCAGTCAAAAAGTGACTGGAGGTACCGCTCTCTCCGGATCTGCGCTGGCTGGCGCGGAAAAAGAAAGAACCGACGCCAGCGCGCGAGGGCGGCGTCTAAGTAGATACCGCGACGTCACCCCGGCGACCACGACGCCAACGACTAATGCGGAACTGACAGACGCCACTTTTCGAAGCGCAGGGGTACTGCTGACGAAAAATTCTCCGGATCCAGTCTGACGCCTGGGGGTAATTCTAAGGTGAGGAATCTATAACTAATTGTCTCTTTCAGATAGGGCCCGCAGGGCTTGTAGCCAGCCTTCTTAGTGGACATCCCTGCCACACCAGGTGAAGAACTCTCAAAAAGCATCTACAAAAAGTAGAAAAAGCACAGTCAAAAAGTGACTGACGGGTTAGCTCTCTCCAGATCTGTGCTGACTGGAACAAAAAGAACTGATGCCAGCACGCTGGGGTGGTGCCTATGTAGACACCACGAACATCACTTCCGACGTGGACGACGGCGATATACCACGCGGAACGCTGCCACCTACCGGTATGCGGGGGAACTGCTCATGAAAATTTTCCAGATCCAGTCTTGACACCTAGGATAATTGTAAGGTAAATAATCTGCGGCTAGAAGTTTCCATCCGATGCACTCAAAAGGCAAGCATAAATAATGCCAATATTGATGCCACCAGTTTTAAGTTACTGGAGACCATGGACACATAGGGTTTAAGAATCAATAGCTAAAGACAACGAAGTTATTTGAATTCAGTAACATTACTTCTGGTGATATTTGTCCTGCAGATTAATTCCCTTATGAATATTCTCCAGACGCCAGCCCAGATCAAGAAACGTTTTTTTCCAGCAATGGTTCCCTATTGTTGCCAAGGGACACTTTGCTGCTCCAGCAACCAGATTTGATGACATCAGATTCTATTAAGTGTCAGCTAGCCCACTGGCATCAGTTCAAAGTATTTTTACCATGAGTCATCGAAGTGTACGGTAAGGAAAAGAGAGAGCAACAACCACAGCACCAAATAACAACAAAACGTAAGCCAAACTTTCAACAGGGCACCCGATAGTTGCTAGGTGATGAGGTAAACAACTTTTCAGCTTTCTACTTTCATCTATAGAAGGAGTTGCTGGATTTAAATGGCTTATTAGAGGATGCTGTTGCTGCTGGTGATAATTGGATTTGTTCCACTCTGGATACCTTGCTCCCAATGACCTCTCTTTTTAGGCAGAAAGTTAGGACCCCCACCCCTTTGCTCAATGATTTCCTCCTAGCCTTGAAGAAAAACTGCAAGCGCCTGGAACGGAACTGGCACAGGTAGTATGATCAGCATGATAAAGAAAAATTTTAAATAGCTTTGATGGATTATCAAAATCCTTGTTGTGCGGCTTGTTCTGCTTTATATGCTGAGAAAATTGATAAGTTCCAAAACTGTTAGAGAGACCTAATGCACAAGTTACTAACTTGTGTAACGATATATCTGTAAGAGACAGTAGTTAGTGACAGATTCCTTACCTTAGAATATCCCCAGGCGTCAGGCTGGATCCGGAAAGTTTTTTGCGTAGCAGTACCCTTGCGCGTCGGTAGGCGGCGTCGTGCGGCTCCGCGTCCGTCGTCGGCGTCGTGATCGCCGGGATGACGTCGCGGGCAGTACTTAGACGTCGCCCCTGCGCGCTGACGTCAGTTCTGTACACGACTTTCCGCGCCAGGAACGCAGAGCCATGCAAGAAGCTGACATAGGTGTCTGAAAAATACTAGGGCCCTGAAAGGGATGTCCTTAACCCTAGAAATCAGTTCGCAGAACGGGGAGGATGGGTGGGGCGGTAGGAATCTGTCACTAACTACTGTCTCTTACAGATATATCGTTACACAAGTTAGTAACTTGTGCATCTGAAAGAGACACGTTAGTGACAGATTCCTTACCTTAGAATAGATACCCCAGCAATACCAACCCTGGTGGTGGGTCTGCGAACAAAGATCAGACAAGGAAGTCCTGGAGGATAGAACGGCCAAAGAAGCCGTCCCTCCGGACCTGACTGTCAAGGCAGTAATGCTTTGTAAACGTGTGCAGCGAGGCCCACGTAGCTGCCTGACAGATAACCGGCAGCTGAACACCGCGGCCCAAAGCCGTGGTAGCAGCCGTTGCCCTGGTGGAATGGGCACGCAGCCCAACAGGAGGCTCCTTCTTAGCCAAAGAATAGCAGGCCTTGATGCACAAGGTAACCCAGCGGGAGATGGTTCGTTTGTGCACCGCCCGACCTTTTTTGGCGCCCACGTAGCCAACAAAGAGCTGGTCATCCACCCGGAAGTGTTCTGTGCGGTCGATATAGAAGGAGAGCGCACGTTTTGGGTCCAGACGGTGGAGCCTCTCTTCCTCTCTGGAAGGATGCGGAGGCGGAAAGAAGGTAGGCAAAGTGATGGTCTGCCCAATGTGGAAGGCAGTAACCACCTTTGGCAAGAAGGACGGACGCGTCCTAAGAACAACCTTGTCTGGATGGACAGACAGAAAGGGAGGTTTGCATGATAGAGCCTGGAGCTCACTCACCCGCCGAGCGGAGGTGATGGCCACCAGAAAGGCTGTCTTCAGAGTGAGAAGACGAAGAGGACAGTTATGTAGAGGCTCAAAGGGAGCGCACATTAAAAAGGTAAGAACCAAGTTCAAGTCCCACTGAGGCATCATAAACGCAACAGGAGGGAAGAGGTGTGTAATGCCTTTTAAGAACCTGTTAACAACAGGGGACTTGAAAAGGGAGGGCTGATCAGGGAGCCTGAGGAAGGCCGAGATAGCACAAAGATAACCCTTGATGGTACCCAGGGCAGAACCCTGTTGGGCCAGAGAAAGAAGGAACAGAAGGACCTCAGAAAGAGGGGCAGAAAGGGGATTCACAGCCTTTGCTGTGCACCATGCCACAAATTTGTTCCACCTGCAGGCGTATACCACCTTAGTGGAGGGACGCCTGGCTGCCAGAATCACATCACAAACTTCGGGAGGCAAGTCGAAAGGAATCAACTGCCGCCGCTCAATCTCCACGCAAGCAGGTGTAGACTGGACAGGTTCGGGTGGAGGACCGTCCCCTGCTGCTGCGACAGAAGATCCTCCCGAAGAGGCAGACGGATCGGGGGATCTACGCTCATACTGAGTAGCTCGGGATACCAAACTCTTCGAGCCCAGTCCGGAGCCACAAGGCTGACTTGGGCCCGGTCGTGCCGAATCTTCTTCAACACTCTGGGTAGAAGTGGTATAGGCGGAAAGGCGTACAACAGACCGCAACTCCACTCGCGACGAAAAGCGTCGCCGAGCGAGTGCCGCCTTGGAAATTCCAACGCGCAGAACTGATGACATTGCGCGTTCTCTTCGGTGGCGAATAGATCTAACCAAGGCTCTCCCCACTGTAGAAAGAGTCCTTGCGCCACTTCCGAGTGAAGACGCCATTCGTGATCCATCATGCACCTGCGGCTGAGTTCGTCCGCCCTGGCGTTCAGGGAACCTGCCAGGTGTTGAACCATCAGGAACATGCCCTGATGTTCCAGCCATGTCCAGAGGCGCAGAGCCTCCTGACAGAGGGTCCACGACCCCACCCCGCCCTGTTTGTTGCAGTACCACATGGCGGTGGTGTTGTCTGTGAACACCTGCACTACCTTCCCTTTGACAGAGGGAAGGAATGCCTTGAGTGCAAGTCGGATCGCCCGGAGCTCCAGAAGGTTGATATGGAGCCGGGACTCCGCCGGAGACCAGAGGCCTCTGATCTCCGCCTCTCCCATGTGACCACCCCATCCCAGAAGGGACGCGTCCGTCACAACTGTGTGCTCTGGCTGGGGAAGGGAGAGGGATCTGCCCATGACCCATTGCCGGTTCGAGAGCCACCACTGCAACTGTTTTGCAGTCCCCTCCGAGATCTGGACGTGATCGGACAGGTTGCCCTGGTGCTGCGCCCACTGGAACTTCAGGTCCCACTGCAGAGCCCGCATATGCCATCTGGCATGATTGACCAGCAGGATGCAGGAGGCCATGAGGCCCAGCAGCCTCAGGGTCATCCGTACCGAAACCCAGGATAAAGGCTGAAAGATCGGAATCATAGCCGGAATATCCCGGACTCGCCGTTCGGGAGGATAGGCCCGAAACTGCGTCGTGTCCAGAACTGCTCCGATGAAAAGGAGCTGTGGAGAAGGAATCAGATGCGACTTCGGCACATTGATGGAGAACCCCAGCGAGTGCAGGAGTTCGGCCGTAGTCTGGAGGTGGGAGACGACTGCCTGGGACGAGCCCGCCTTCAGCAGCCAGTCGTCGAGGTAGGGGAAGACTGAAACCCCTGCCCGGCGCAGATGAGCTGCGACCACCGCCAACACTTTCGTGAACACCCGAGGGGCACTGGTAAGGCCAAAGGGGAGCACGGTGAACTGAAAATGCTCGAGGCCTACCGTGAACCGAAGGTAACGCCGGTGGGCCGGCAGGACGAGGATGTGGAAATAGGCGTCCTGCAAGTCCAACGCTACCAACCAGTCTCCAGGGTCGAGGGCAGTCAACACCTGAGCTAGGGTGAGCATCTTGAACTTCTCCTTCCGGAGGAAGCGATTGACGTTCCGGAGGTCCAAGATAGGACGCATGTCCTCCTTGTCCTTTTGGGCACCAGAAAGTAGTGGGAGTAGCAACCACGCCCTACTTCTGGGGTCGGAACATGCTCGATGGCCCTCTTGGCCAAGAGGGCCGTGACTTCCTTCTGCAGAAGCACCAAGTGATTCCCTGACATGCGGTGGAATTGAGGTGGCATGGCTGGGGGGTGGTCTCGAAGGGGAGGGAGTAGCCCCTTCGGACAATGTCCAAGACCCACTTGTCCGAGGTGATGGCACGCCAGTGGTGAAGGTGATGGCGGACCCTGCCCCCAACTGGCGTGCTGTGCACCTGAAAGGAGGGACTAGGAGGGCTTGGAGGCCGCGGACGGGGCGGGGTGTGTGGCCTGACCCGCACGCTGGTTGCCTGAACCGCCACGGCGGTATCCACGTCCTCGGCCACGCAAAGACGCCTGCTGCGCGGGACGGTGGCTGGGCTGCTGACGTGACTGGGCGCCCCTTCCGTTGCCACGATAGGGGCGAAAAGCAGAGGTTAGCGGAGGGCGTGCAGTAGAAAGGCCCAGGGACTTGGCAGTAGCCCCTGAGTCCTTAAAACGCTCCAACGCATGGTCTGCTTTGGAACCAAAAAGACCGACTCCATCAAAGGGCATGTCCATGAGTGTATTCTGGACATCACCCGAGAAACCAGTGGTTCTCAGCCAGGCGTGGCGACGCAGCGCCACCGTCGTTGCAATAGATCTGCCCAGCGAGTCGGCGGTATCAAGGCCACAACGTATGGTGTATTTGGCCGCATCCCTACCTTCCGCAATGGCGCGGGTAAAGCAGTGTCTGGAACTCCTCAGAACACTGGGGCAAAACAGTCGCCACCGAATCCCACAGGGAGTGGGTATATCGGCCCAAAAGACAAGCGGTGTTGATGGACCGCAAGCCAGCACTGGAGGAAGAAAAACCCTTCTTCCCAAATTGATCCAGGCGTTTGGATTCCCTATCCGGAGGGGCGGTAGGGAAGGCGGATTGGGAAGCCGAGGCTTGGACAACCAAGCTCTCAGGAGTGGGGTGGACAGAGAGAAACAAGGGGTCGCCCGGAGCCGGGCGATGGCGTCGGGACATGTTCCTATCCACAGGAGCCCCTGTGTTGGGCTTGGACCAGGCGCCCAAAAGAACGTCAGTGAGTGCATCGTTAAACGGCAGCACAGTCTCCAAGGAGGAGGCTGCCGGCTGAAGCACTTCTGTCAAGAGATTAGTCTTGACCGCCACAGTAGGGAGTCGGAGATGTAAGGCTCAAGCTGCCCTACGCAACACCGTTGCAAAATTGGCTCCCTCCTCCGTAGCCACGGGAGGAGACAGCATGCCAGTGTCAGGGGAAGTATCTAGACCACTGGCATCCCCTAGTTCCTCTGCCCAGACCTCATCATACTGACACTGTTGTGCCAGAGGGTCCTCAGACCCCTCCCAGTCCTCCTGGTCCTCCTCCGGTTCAAAATAAGGAGGAGGAGGGACATTTGGGACCCAAGGTCTCATCGGGCGCCGGAACCGGCGTCGAGCGGCGTCGGTCCGGCTCCATGTCCGGAGCCGGAGAGTACAGAGGACGACGCCGCCCGGAGCCCCGGGCGGCGTCAGGAACGGCACCGGAGACATCGGCGCCGGCGTGGTCAGGTCGACCGGCGTCGATGGGGGTTGCGGTACCACCGGAGCCGGGATCGAGGCCGGGGCCGAAGCCGGGATCGAGGCTGGAGGCACGAGCGACGCCGGGACCGGAGTCGTCGGCGTCGCCGGGGCAACCCCATCAGGGCCCGCGGGGCCCGAAGGCGCACCGGAGGGACCTTGAGGCCCGAAGAGGCGGGCCATGGCCGACAGGAATTCCTGTATTTGGGCCGGATCCGCCCCCGAACCCGGGAAGGACGGGTATTGCGGGGGCGACTCCACAGGCATGTCCGGGGCCGCGGGGACGGTGCCGGGAGGGGCCTCAGCCGAGTCGCGAGACCGGCGAGGCGAAGTCCTAGAGCGATGATGCTTCTTGGACTTCTTGTGTTTAGACTTACCGGACGACGAAGACTTGGATTCCGACGACCGGCGAGGACTCCGCGACCGACCCCTCGACCTCTCACGCGACCGGGGCTTGGTGTGGCGCGGAGCCGACTGCCGGGCCTCGAGGAGCTTTCGAGACCGCTCTTGCAAAGCTTTCGGGTTTAGGGACCGGCAGTCGGAACACGACTTTGTGTCGTGGTCTCGCCCGAGACAGAAGAGACACTCCAGATGCGGGTCTGTGATGGACATCATCCGAGCACAGGCGTCGCAACGCTTAAAGCCGGGCATCCCTAACGACACCTTGGAGTCGATACGAAAAGAAACAGTGAAAAAATTCACCCAAAAAGTTAGTCAAAAAATGACTAGGGCACTGCTCTTCCCGGATCTGCGCTTGCTGGCGCGGAAAAAGAAGAACTGACAGCGCGCAGGGGCGGCGTCTAAGTACTGCCCGCGACGTCATCCCGGCGATCACGACGCCGAAGACGGACGCGGAGCCGCACGACGCCGCCTACCGACGCGCAAGGGTACTTGAAATGAAGTACACAACGCCCAATGTAAGTGCTTCATTTATTGTGTCCAGTCGAGGCGACTCCCGGGCAGCAACTGGACAACACTCGTCGCCAATGAAATGAAGTACACAACGCCCAATGTAAGTGCTTCATTTATTGTGTCCAGTCGAGGCGACTCCCGGGCAGCAACTGCCGTCCAAGGAACATCACGCTCTAGAATCGAATCCCCACAGCACGAGCTCACACACGAGCTCCAGATCCCAACAGTACTGCTACGCAAAAAACTTTCCGGATCCAGCCTGACGCCTGGGGATATTCTAAGGTAAGGAATCTGTCACTAACGTGTCTCTTTCAGATAGTCAAATCTCTTACTGGCCCCAGTAATGTTTGTCCCCACCTCCTTTTCTTTCTCAGGCTAGCTGTGATGAATTGGCTGACTTCTTTTTAGATCTCGGCTACGCAGTGCATGAGCTCTTTCGCAGAGACATGTTGTATATACTTTGTGGGCTTCAGACAGCTTATTGGCTTACCATTTGCTGGCTCTATCGTTGCTCTCTTATTCTTTCTCCCCATTTGTCCATGGCATGCATGCATTCCTGTGTTTACTTCTCCCCAAAAGCATGGGCCGCGGAAAAGGAGAACTGACGTCCGTGCGCCGGGAAGGACTGATATGGCTCCATTGACATCATATCCGAAACGACGTCAGGACGGAGCCACGCGATGCCGTCCCCCGGCGCGCAGAGGTACTGCTGAAGATTTTGTGGATCCGGTCTGACGCCTGGGGATATTCTAAGTGCACAAGTTACTAACTTGTGTAACGATATATCTGTAAGAGACAGTAGTTAGTGACAGATTCCTTACCTTAGAATATCCCCAGGCGTCAGGCTGGATCCGGAAAGTTTTTGCGTAGCAGTACCCTTGCGCGTCGGTAGGCGGCGTCGTGCGGCTCCGCGTCCGTCGTCGGCGTCGTGGTCGCCGGGATGACGTCGCGGGCAGTACTTAGACGCCGCCCCTGCGTGCTGATGTCAGTTCTGTACACGACTTTCCGCGCCAGGAACGCAGAGCCATGCAAGAAGCTGACATAGGTGTCTGAAATATACTAGGGCCCTGAAAGGGATGTCTTTAACCCTAGAAATCAGTTCGCAGAACGGGGAGGATGGGTGGGACGGTAAGGAATCTGTCACTAACTACTGTCCCTTACAGATATATCGTTACACAAGTTAGTAACTTGTGCATCTGAAAGAGACGTTAGTGACAGATTCCTTACCTTAGAATAGATACCCCAGCAATACCAACCCCGGTGGTGGGTCTGCGAACAAAGATCAGACAAGGAAGTCCCGGAGGACAGAACGGCCAAAGAAGCCGTCCCTCCGGACCTGACTGTCAAGGCAGTAATGCTTTGTAAACGTGTGCAGCGAGGCCCACGTAGCTGCCTGACAGATATCCTGCAGCGGAACACCGCGGCCCAAAACCGTGGTAGCAGCCGTTGCCCTGGTGGAATGGGCACGCAGCCCAACAGGAGGCTCCTTCTTAGCCAAAGAATAGCAGGCTTTGATACACAAGGTTACCCAGCAGGAGATGGTTCTCTTGTGCACCGCCCGACCTTTTTTGGCGCCCACGTAGCCAACAAAGAGCTGGTCATCCACCCGGAAGTGTAGTGTGCGGTTGATATAAAAGGAAAGCGCACGTTTTGGGTCCAGACGGTGGAGCCTCTCTTCCTCTCTGGAAGGATGCGGAGGCGGAAAGAAGGTGGGCAAAGTGATGGTCTGCCCAATGTGAAGGCAGTAACCACCTTTGGCAAGAAGGACGGACGCGTCCGAAGAACAACCTTGTCTGGATGGACAGACAGAAAGGGAGGTTTGCATGATAGAGCCTGGAGCTCACTCACCCGCCGAGCGGAGGTGATGGCCACCAGAAAGGCTGTCTTCAGAGTCAGAAGACGAAGAGGACAGTTATGTAAAGGCTCAAAGGGAGCGCACGAGAAAGGTAAGAACCAAGTTCAAGTCCCACTGAGGCATCACAAACGGAACAGGAGGGAAGAGGTGTGTAATGCCTTTAAGGAATCTGTTAACAACAGGGTACTTGAAAAGGGAGGGCTGATCAGGAAGCCTGAGGAAGGCCGAAATGGCACAAAGATAGCCCTTGATGGTACCCAGGGCAAAACCCTGTTGGGCCAGTGAAAGAAGGAACAGAAGAACCTCAGAAAGAGGGGCAGAGAGGGGATTCACAGCCTTTGCTGTGCACCATGCCACAAACTTGTTCCACCTGCAGGCGTATACCACCTTAGTGGAGGGACGCCTGGCTGCCAGAATCACATCACAAACTTCGGGAGGCAAGTCGAAAGGAATCAACTGCCGCCGCTCAATCTCCACGCAAGCAGGTGGAGGCTGGACAGGTTCGGGTGGAGGACCGTCCCCTGCTGCTGCGACAGAAGATCCTCCCGAAGAGGCAGACGGATCGGGGATCGACGCTCATACTGAGTAGCTCGGGATACCAAACTCTTCGAGCCCAGTCCGGAGCCACAAGGATGACTTGGGCCCGGTCGCGCCGAATCTTCTTCAACATTCTGCGTAGAAGTGGTATAGGCGGAAAGGCGTACAACAGACCGTAACTCCACTCGCGACGAAAAGCGTCGCCGAGCGAGTGCCGCCTTGGAAATTCCAACGCGCAGAACTGATGACATTGCGCGTTCTCTTCGGTGGCGAATAGATCTAACCAAGGCTCTCCCCACTGTAGAAAGAGTCCTTGCGCCACTTCCGAGTGAAGACGCCATTCGTGATCCATCATGCACCTGCGGCTGAGTTCGTCCGCCCTGGCGTTCAGGGAACCTGCCAGGTGTTGAACCATCAGGAACATGCCCTGATGTTCCAGCCATGTCCAGAGGCGCAGAGCCTCCTGACAGAGGGTCCACGACCCCACCCCGCCTTGTTTGTTGCAGTACCACATGGCGGTGGTGTTGTCTGTGAACACCTGCACTACCTTCCCTTTGACAGAGGGAAGGAATGCCTTGAGTGCAAGTCGGATCGCCCGGAGCTCCAGAAGGTTGATATGGAGCCGGGACTCCGCCGGAGACCAGAGGCCTCTGATCTCCGCCTCTCCCATGTGACCGCCCCATCCCAGAAGGGACACGTCCATCACAACTGTGTGCTCTGGCTGGGGAAGGGAGAGGGATCTGCCCATGACCCATTGCCGGTTCGAGAGCCACCACTGCAACTGTTTTGCAGTCCCCTCTGAGATCTGGACGTGATCGGACAGGTTGCCCTGGTGCTGCGCCCACTGGAACTTCAGGTCCCACTGCAGAGCCCGCATATGCCATCTGGCATGATTGACCAGCAGGATGCAGGAGGCCATGAGGCCCAGCAGCCTCAGGGTCATCCGTACCGAAACCCAGGATAAAGGCTGAAAGATCGGAATCATAGCCTGAATATCCCGGACTCGCCGTTCGGGAGGATAGGCCCGAAACTGCGTCGTGTCCAGAACTGCTCCGATGAAAAGGAGCTGTGGCGAAGGAATCAGATGCGACTTCGGTACATTGATGGAGAACCCCAGCGAGTGCAGGAGTTCGGCCGTAGTCTGGAGGTGGGAGACGACTGCCTGGGACGAGCCCGCCTTCAGCAGCCAGTCGTCGAGGTAGGGGAAGACTGAAACCCCTGCCCGGCGCAGATGAGCTGCGACCACCGCCATCACTTTCGTGAACACCCGAGGGGCACTGGTAAGGCCAAAGCGGAGCACGGTGAACTGAAAATGCTCGGGGCCTACCGTGAACCGAAGGTAACGCCGGTGGGCCGGCAGGACGGGGAGGTGGAAATATGCGTCCTGCAAGTCCAACGCTACCAACCAGTCTCCAGGGTCGAGGGCAGTCAAGACCTGAGCTATGGTGAGCATCTTGAACTTCTCCTTCCGGAGGAAGCGATTGACGTTCCGGAGGTCCAAGATAGGACGCATGTCCTCCTTGTCCTTTTGGGCACCAGGAAGTAGTGGGAGTAGCAACCACGCCCTACTTCTGGGGTCGGAACATGCTCGATGGCCCTCTTGGCCAAGAGGGCCGTGACTTCCTTCTGCAGAAGTACCAAGTGATCCCCTGACATGCGGTGGAATTGAGGTGGCATGGCTGGGGGGTGGACTCGAAGGGGAGGGAGTAGCCCCTTCGGACAATGTCCAAGACCCACCTGTCCGAGGTGATGGTACGCCAGTGGGGAAGGTGATGGCGGACCCTGCCCCTACTGGCGTGCTGTGCACCTGAAAGGAGGGACTAGGGGGTTTGGAGGCCGCGGACGGGTTGGAGGTGGTGGCCTGACCCGCACGCTGGTTGCCCGATCCGCCACGGCGGAATCCACGTCCTCGGCCACGCGAAGACGCCTGCTGCGCGGGCCGGGGGCTGGGCTGCTGACGTGAAGGGGCGCCCCTACCGTGGACACGATAGGGGCGAAAAGCAGAAGTCAGCGGAGGGCGTGTAGCAGAAAGGCCCAGGGACTTGGCAGTAGCCCGTGAGTCCTTAAAGCGCTCCAACGCATGGTCTGCTTTGGACCCAAAAGACCGACTCCATCAAAGGGCATGTCCATGAGAGTATTCTGGACATCCCCTGAAAAACCAGTGGTTCTCAGCCAGGCGTGGCGTCGCAGCGCCACCGTCGTTGCAATAGACCTGCCCAGCGAGTCGGCGGTATCAAGGCCACATCGTATCGTGTATTTGGCCGCATCCCTTCCTTCCGCAATGGCGCCGGAAAGCAGTGTCTGGACCTCCTCAGAACACTGGGGCAAAACATTCGCCACCGAATCCCACAAGGAGTGGGTATATCGGACCAAAAGACAAGCGGTGTTGATTGTCCGCAAGCCAGCACTGGAGGAAGAAAAACCCTTCTTCCCAAATTGATCCAGGCGTTTGGATTCCCTATCCGGAGGGCGGTAGGGAAGGCGGTTTGGGAAGCGGAGGCTTGGACAACCAAGCTCTCAGGAGTGGGGTGGACAGAGAGAAACAGGGGGTCGCCCGGAGCTGGGCGATGGCGTCGGGACACGTTCCTATCCACAGGAGCCCCTGTGTTGGGCTTGGACCAGGCGCCCAAAAGAACGTCAGTGAGGGCGTCGTTAAACGGCAGCACAGTCTCCGTAGAGGAGGCTGCCGGCTGAAGCACCTCTGTCAAGAGATTAGTCTTGACCGCCACAGTAGGGAGTTGGAGATGTAAGGCTCCAGCCGCCGTACGCAACGCCGTTGCAAAATTGGCTCCCTCCTCCGTAGCCACGGGAGGAGACAGCATGCCAGTGTCAGGGGAAGTATCTAGACCACTGGCATCCCCTAAACCCTCTGTCCAGTCCTCATCGTACTGACACTGTTGTGCCAGAGGGTCATCAGACCCCTCCCAGTCCTCCTGGTCCTCCTCTGGTTCAAAATAAGGGGGGAGGAGGGACATTTGGGACCCAAGGTCTCATCGGCGCCGGAACCGGCGTCGAGCGACGTCGGTCCGTGTCCATGTCCGGAGCCGGAAGGTACTGGGGGACGACGCCGCCCGGAGCCCCAGGCGGCGTCGATAACGGCACCGGAGACATTGGCGCCGGCGGAGGTGTCGTTAGGTCGACCGGCGTCGATGGGGGTTGTGGAGCCGGGATCGAGGCCGGAGCCGGAATCGAGGCTGGAGGCACGGGCGACGCCGGGGCCGGAGCTGTCGGCGACGCCGGAGCAACCCTATCAGGGCCCGCGGGGCCCGAAGGCGCACCGGAGGGACCTGGAGGCCCGAAGAGGCGGGCCATGGCCGACAGGAATTCCTGTACTTGGGCCGGATCCGCCACCGAACCCGGGAAGGACGGGTATTGCGGGGGCGACTCCACAGGCATGTCCGGGGCCGCGGGGACGGTGCCGGGAGGGGCCTCAGCCGAGTCGCGAGACCGGCGAGGCGAAGTCCTAGAGCGACGATGCTTCTTGGACTTTTTGTGTTTGGACTTACCGGACGAAGAAGACTTCGATGCCGACGACCGGTGTGGACTCCGCGATCGACCCCTGGACCTCGCGATCGACCCCTGGACCTCTCACGCGACCGGGGCTTGCGCGGAGCCGAATGCCGGGCCTCTAGGAGCTTTCGAGACCGCTCTCGCAAAGCTTTCGGGTTGAGGGCCCGGCAGTCGGAACAAGACTCCGTGTCGTGGCCTCGGCCGAGGCAGAAGAGACACTCCCGATGCGGGTCTGTGATGGACATCATCCGAGCACAGGCGCCGCAACGTTTAAACCCGGGCATCCCTACGACACCTTGAAGTCGATTGAAGAAAAACAGTGAAAAATTCACCAAAAAAGATTGGTCAAAAAATGACCAGGGCACTGCTCTTCCCGGATCTGCGCTTGCTGGCGCGGAAAAAGAAGAACTGACGTCAGCGCGCAGGGGCGGCGCCTAAGTACTGCCCACGACGTCATCCCGGCGATCACGACGCCGGCGACGGACGCGGAGCCGCACGGCGCCGCCTACCGACGCGCAAGGGTACTGCTACGCAAAAAACTTTCCGGATCCAGCCTGACGCCTGGGGATATTCTAAGGTAAGGAATCTGTCACTAACGTGTCTCTTTCAGATACCCTCTGCCAGCTCATAGAAAGTTCATGGATATCTCTGTTTAACATGTTAATTGACTTCCCCTCTCTGGTTTTAGCATTTATTGACTGATTTGCCTTCAACCCCATCCCCAAACATTTCTGGATATCAGCTGGCGATTGCATAACTAAGGTCGACACTCTGCCATTGACACCAGGGAATAATAGGGTTGCAATGGTTCAAGAGCGATGGCAAAGAGGCAGCATGCTTAAGCGTACATCGGAATGGAGTGCACATTGGAAGATGATAATTCAAATCCTGACTTTTTCACTTGCACACACTGTGCCATTCACGCAAATCGCACTGTCTGCTTGTGGCTCAGTTTCGTTATCTGTCAGCTTTTAGAACAATAGTGGGGACACATGCAAAATAGGCGCTTATAACAGCATGCACAAAGTAGCTACTTAACAAACGTTTGAAATATGTTTCTTTTCAAATCCAGCAAACTTTGTAGAAAATTCAAGCTGTTTTGTGTTAAGTAGTAGCTATTTTGTGTTTAATGTTTTGTGGGTTCTGTCCTACACCTTCCACGAGCTCTTTTCAAGTGCGTAGAGATAGTTAGGTGGACGTTTGGAACTTGATTAGCCAAATATACATAATTAAAGTGTTAAAACCAAGTCACAGTTTTTACAAGAGTAAGTCAGGCTTTGTCTGGAATTGATGAAGTCACAGTTTTTACAAGAGTAAGTCAGGCTTTGTCTGGAATTGATGAATGTACATGTGCTCATTACAGGCGATTCATAATATAGGGAAGCTCTATATATATATATGCATTTGAGATTCACATGTGCATAAACATACACAATTTCAATGCACCTTACACATATTTCAATTTTGACTTCGACTCCAAAAGTAGGCATAGCGAGGGGCATGTGCACGGACAGGACATCCATCTGATTCTAGAGCTTTAACACAATTGAAAATTATGTTTTTTATTGACTGCGCACAGTGCTTCCACCATCCTGGATCGGTAAAAAAAATATATAAAAATGGCATACGAATCATTCAGTTGGTGCATGCATGAAGGAGATGCATGTGCTTGCATACATCATCACACATACGTGAGCATACCGTGGACACAGGCGTTAATATAGTTATGGAGCATTAGCACCATGAACATATCATGTCATGACACATTTTTTCTTTTACTTTTTTTAGTTGCAGATGATGCACAGAATTGGCAAGAGGCATTTGCAATGCCAATGCGTCCCAAAGGCGAGACCTATTGGCTTTGCCATTGCTTGTTTGATAAGTGGCTGATATCCATGTTTCTTTTATCATTTGCACAGAGGATGGTTTTAGCAATGGACAATGTCATGACTCTGAACCATATATCTCTTCTTTTAATCTTCTCGATGAAATTCATTTCTCAGCAATTTTAAACTTGATTAGGTCAGGGTCTCTCCTAAATCCCCTTCCACTTGAAATCTTAACAAGCATTTGCAATGCAATCGGTCTTGCATTTGCGAGAGTTTAAGCTACTGGCTTTGTAAATGACAATGCCTTTTATTTATCTGTTTTGATAATTAAAACCTAAATAAAAGGTATTGTCATTTACAATGCCAATAACTCAAACTCTTGTAAATGTGAGACCTATTTAATTTAAAAAAAAGCGGCCGCCATTGTCACGGGCTGCTTGGAAAGTGAAAGCCTGCATGGCGTGCTGAATGTTGCAGGAAAGCATGTTGTGTCTGCAGTAGGAGGAACTCATTCAAGAAAATAGTGCTTAGAGACTAAATAAGACATACCGTGTAACATCAGAAGTAAAAGGGCCAGTCCTCATGGGAGGTTACAAAAGAAGACAAGGCGGTACTCAGGAGCGACTAACGCTTATTAACTAATCAGAAGCCAGCATTTACGAAGGACAATGACACAAGCCAATGACAAATATGGGCGGAGAGTGGGCGGTGCTTCAAGTCTATACTCAAATACAGCATGCCTTGCCGAGCAGCGCATGCGCTGCCCAGGCTCGACCTAAAAAGGACTAGTTCCATTCTTGCTCCTTTTCTTTTGAACATACTTAATGCTGCTATGTGTGAAGTTAGGGTTCCCGTGGCCTGGAACATGCCTTTTGGTTCCTTTACTCAAGAAACCAGACTTAAATGGATCTGTGCCTTCTAATTTTCGTCCTATTCCACTTTTAACAATCTGTTTGAAAGTCCTCAAAAAACATATTAATCGCCAAGTATTGGAATATCTTGAATCAAATTACCTCCTTCATCCGTCACAAATGGGCTTTCGCACAGCTCACAGGAACGAATATGCGCTCTTAGGTGTAACTAAGAATCTTACAGCTATTCTGGAAGATGGAGGAACTGCAACCTTGATTGCTTTGGACCCGAGCACAGCTTTTGATACTGTGGAACATCCGGTGCTCTTAAGAAGATTGGAAGAAGTGGCATTCAGGACACAGCTTTGGTGTGGTTTTGCGCTTCCTTAGAAGATCGTTCTTTTCAACTGATTTCTAAACCTTTTGTGCCCTCAGTTAAGTCGCTACCATATGGGGTTCCTCGCTGAGCCGTCCAATGTTTGTCTATGTTCGTCCTTCGGTGGACATAGAAAAAGCCTATGGCTTTCAATATGTTTTTCTAAGCAGAGGATACTCAAATTTTTGTCTCCCTGCCGTCATTGGACTCTACCACACCATTCAACTGGAGTATGTCTTTGACGGAGGTTGCACAGTGGATGGGAAGAAATTGTCTTAAACTTAATGGCAATAAGACAGAAGTGCTATCTGTGGGGAATCAGCCCAACCTATCAGGCCTGCAATGGCTCTCCCCTCTTCATCTCGATATGTAAAAGATCTAGGCTTCTGGCTTGATAACAAACGGACCATGGAATATCAAATTAACAAAGTAGCTGCTGGTTGTTTTGGCCTATTAAGGTCTCTTAGGAAGACGCTCTTGCTAGTCACTTTTCAGAGGACCATCATGCAGGCCTAAAATATTTCATGCCTTGACTACGGTAACGTATTATATTTAGGAGCTACCAAGCCTGATGTGAAAAGACTCCAGATTGCACAGAATGCGGCAGCTCGTCTGCTCTGTCATATTCCAAAATTTGAATTGGTCTCACTGCATATCTGGAGCTTCACTGGCTCCCCGACGATATGTGAATCAAGTTTAAGTCTCTTAGCTACATGTATAAAGCTATGACAAAGCCTGACCCGAACTTTCTTAGCAAGCTGGTCCATCCCTATTGTCCAGAAAGATCTTTTGGCAGAGCTAGCCATAACCTAGCCATGATCCCCCGCTACAAACTGGCAAGGTAAGGGGGGGTCGTTCTTTTGCCTTTCTGGGACCAAAGCTCTGGAACTGCCTTCTTCTTAAGCTGCCAATTGTCCTTCATACAAGAAGTTTAAGAAACTTTTTAAAACATGCTTCTTTTAACTACTAGTGCTTGATCTCTTGTCTTTTGCTGTGGCAGCGCTGGTAAGCTCTGTTGGAGCAGAGATGCGCTATATAAATTAATTACATTAAATGCAGCGCATAACATGGTTGCATATCTTGAGATGTTACTACCTAAAGAACTAACTCATAGGGAGAAAGAAGGACAGTTAGAAGTGTGGGGAAAGTTTATGTATCCACCAGAAATGTCTTTACCAAAGTTAAGTAACTTTTTGTGCTGTAGTATATACATTGCTACAGATTCATCAACTTATTAATGACAACCGTATCAATACTGTGATAGAGGTGGGACTGAGTAGTGCAGATTAAGCCAGCAAATCACGCAACACCAGCAGGCCAAATTACCCATCTCTTTGTGCTTGAGCTAGGAGGCAGTAGTGCTTTGCCGAAGGTATGCAAGGAGGATTATGTGGGCTGTATAGCAGATTACTGGTACCCCTCTGGATAGAGCAATATGAATTCCCATGTTCCTAGTGGAGTGGGCACGAATACCCTCCAGAGGGTCATTCTTGGCCATGGTATGGAAGATCTTAATACAGAATGACCCAATGTAAAATGGTTTGTTTGTTCACCATCTCACCTTTCTTGGCTCCGGTAAAGCCCACATCATCCACTCTGTCCTTTTGAGTATGATCAATGTAACAAACAGGACACCACATGCCTAGGGTCCAATCTATGTAGCCACTGAGGAGAGGGAAAGAAAGATAGAAGAGTGATGGACTGGGCTCAGTGAAAAGCAGATCCCAATTTTGGCTAGGGCAAAGAACCAATTTATCCTGGTAGAATATTGTGAATTGTGGTCAGACCAAAAGCGCCTTCAGTTCACCAATCATGCGGGGTGAAGTCACTACCAATTAGACAAGTTTCAAAGTGAGATGTCAAACAAGACAACTGTGCATCAGCTCAAATAGGAATGCCAATAGAAAAAAATCAACACAAGATCCAGTTCCCACTGAGCAACAATAAACAGACTTGTAGGAGAAACCTTTCAGAAAGAATGCCTCTACTGGCGACCTATAGAGAGAAGGCTGGTTAGGAGATACATTAAAATCAACCAGGAGGCATGCAGCCTTTGCTGTGCAGATGGCAAGACTGCCAGAGGCAAAGACTTTATGGGACCAGAGTCCATCATCTTTAGACGGTCACTCAGTTGTGGCCAGGGTAAAATCAACCCAGGTTTAGTTCTGCTGAGAAGGAATGAACCACTATACTCCAGTGAAGGGTGTTACACAAGATCACACAGGGCAGCCCTGTGTAGTCTGGCGATTTTACTGTGGATTGCCCAGCATAAGATGGTTTCTCCCGGGGCAGTCAATGCGGGTTCCAAATGTACCTTGTTATAGGGCAGCAGAGGGTCTAAAAGTGAGGGGGGAGGGCTGCAAGACTTTTGCCAAGTTATTAGTTTTTGCCTCTGCAGAGGGCAAGATAAGCTCCAACGCATCCAATGCCTTTCATACCACCAAGATTAACAAAAACTCCCTCCAAAAGCAAGCCAGCAGGGTAAGGAGGAGAGTTCAAACCACTTGTATTTTGTAATTCCACGTAAAGGCCGCAAGCATCAATATTGCAAGACAGGAGGAGATTATTGGCCTCCGAGTCATCTTCTGTACGCCCGCAGGCATGAAGTACACCAGAGTTGGATCCGAAAATCTTCCATCAAGGCAAAACTTTGCACCCCAGGAAGAGACCGCCTTCAAGGGCATATCATCAAAAAGGCCTTTACTTTCCTTCTTTGCCACTTTGATGAGGTCAAGTGACTTTAAGAGTTTTCAAGACCATGCTGAAAAGGGTACAGAGGGCAGCAGCAGTGTTGTAGAGCACACAAGGGATTGTGCTTTGGAGGGTAGTTACTTATATGAAAGCATCTCTTTTTGAGGTTGCCCTTTCTCTTGGCTTGTCCTCCTTTTGAGATTGTTCAGGTTGTCAGGTTCCATCTTCTTTTTGAGGTCAGCTAAAGTCTCAGAATTAATTCTCTTTTTGATGTTGACACGTTCACCTGATGTTTTTCCTCTGAACCAGATTATTTTTTCCGGGTTGCAGTGTTTGGAGCATAGTGTTCAATTAAAATATTGAAGTTACCACCTGCATAAGTGATTTAGTTGAGATAGCTGTCCTGGTCACTGCAGGTGTTTGGGAGTCCCTTATTCCCCACTATCTGAATGCTCTGCTACAAAAGAAGATGGGTTGCATTCTTACTCATCCACATCAGTGATCAAGAAGGAATCATTATCTCATAACCCCCATTTCAGTACTTTTGTCATATCATTCCTCGTCCACCCGCTAAAGAGATTCAATCAAAGCGTTTTATTCCATTTAATCATAATGCACCCAATGCCCATTTTTCAGTTGCTTGCCTTTTTGCAATGAAGTCGTTTACACAAGAGGCACCAAGTGTAATCCCTCTGCTTTCAGACCCAATCTAGGTCTGGCTAATGGAAACAAGTTTCTCAAGGAAATATGAATTTAAATTGCACATTTTCCATATTTGTCAAAGAAAAATATTTCTATAGTATTAATAAATATGTGGTAGAGTGTGGAAGATTGCTGAAAAAGTGTGTTTATGTTTTATGTGTACATATAGCTGAACTGTTTCTTCTTGCTTTATTCATACCACATACAAAATAGCGACAACATAAAATTACAAGGAGCGAGAGGACATTTATAAGGGTCCGTTGTTTTTACTCTCCCTGAGCAAGAACTGTATAAACTAAAAGACAGAAAAGAATAGACGGAACAAAAATTTTTCAGGAGGCAGTGGTTGCTGGTGTTGGGTAAGAGAAGTCCCAAGATTATTTTTGTTATGCTGCGACCACACACACAGTTGGTCTAATGCCTCACTATAGGGTCTGCACAGACAAGCAGCAGAGAGGTGCAGAAAAAGCAGGGGATACACAGAGCCTGAAAATATGAGCCAATGAGGACTACAATCAGGTTGATAGACAGCCCTCACACAGGAGCCCTATCCTAAATTAGGTGGGGCTGTACATAGGGTTGCAGAGAAGGGATACCTGCATTAGTTGATCCTACCTATGGGTGGTTTTAATAAGTACAGCACCAATTCAACTGAGTTCTCTGTATGGACACACTCACAATTAGCCAGACACTAAACTAGGAAAGTAGTCTATGTTGGTTTAAAATAGAACCCCTAGTCCAGATGGAATGCTGCAGACCTTGTTAGGTTATTGCAGGCATTAAACATGATGCCAAACTGCTAAAAAAGGGTCGAAACTCGTCCTTCAGACTTTGTGTTTAGATGTTGTCAAGATTAAACAAACATAAAGCAAATAAACTTTATTTTTGAGGAACCAAAGTATCTTGGAAGCAAATGGGACCACAATTCACCAATATGGGTGTACTAAAAGGTACAAGACGTGATAAGTGCATCATAGCAGGTGCAAGCCCACCCCTTATAGCTACTCTTTAGAAGGATGAGAAGCAAGCCATAAGATGAAACATGAAACCACGTCTGTGCGAGCACCAGACATCCTATTAAAAAACCTATTAGCCATTCTCTTATCCTCAACCAGCAACCACTATCTACTGCCGAGCATGGTCTATATATGTAAAACATAGCTTTCTTTGTCAGAGACAAAACAACAAAACATAGATAATATAAGTAGCAAATGTAAATGAAAATAGGACACAAAATCACAGCTGAACAATTACAATGTCCCACACTTCATATCATGGCATTTTGTATTAATGGGGAGTGCCCTTTGCTGTGCCACAAGTCTGCTTCCATTGAATAGCTTGCGTTACAGATTTTTCTAACAAAAAAGAAAATCAGGGCATAGTGAGTTCTACTGAATGTGATATTGCAAAAAGCACCATTTCATAGCTCAGGAACAAAAATAAAAACTAGTTCTATATTCTTGTTATCTGTCACAGTCCGAAATTAACAAACATTGTACTTTATGTTCATGATTCACTTACCTTTGCTCCAAATTCAACCAAATTAGCTAAATTCTGTAGAGATTTGGCGACCAGCGTCAGTGTTCTTACAGCAATAGGAGATGGAGAATCTAAAAGAAAACGTCTCAAATTTGTCATCTTTAGGGGCTCTGCTCTTCAGTTTTGTGTACTTTCTTTCTCCCTTTTAAACATTTGCATTTGAACAAAGCAACCTTACAACAAAAGGTTAGGGAGGAAAAAAATATCAAGCTTTCTGAGACTGGCAGCAATGCACTGTTGGTGGCCAGTGAATGCCTCCTAGGTTCATAGACAGTTTGATGCACAAGTTACTAACTTGTGTAACGATATATCTGTAAGAGACAGTAGTTAGTGACAGATTCCTTACCTTAGAACATCCCCAGGCGTCAGGCTGGATCCGGAAAGTTTTGCGTAGCAGCACCCTTGCGCGTCGGTAGGCGGCGTCGTGCGGCTCCGCGTCCGTCATCGGCGTCGTGATCGCCGGGATGACGTCGCGGGCAGTGCCAGGCGCCGCCCCTGCGCGCTGACGTCAGTTCTGTACACGACTTTCCGCGCCAGGAACGCAGAGCCATGCAAGAAGCTGACACAGGTGTCTGAAAAATACTAGGGCCCTGAAAGGGATGTCCTTAACCCTAGAAATCAGTTCGCAGAACGGGGAGGATGGGTGGGGCGGTAAGGAATCTGTCACTAACTACTGTCTCTTACAGATATATCGTTACACAAGTTAGTAACTTGTGCATCTGAAAGAGACACGTTAGTGACAGATTCCTTACCTTAGAATAGATACCCCAGCAATACCAACCCCAGTGGTGGGTCTGCGAACAAAGATCAGACAAGGAAGTCCTGGAGGACAGAACGGCCAAAGAAGCCGTCCCTCCGGACCCGACTGTCAAGGCAGTAATGCTTTGTAAACGTGTGCAGCGAGGCCCACGTAGCTGCCTGACAGATAACCGGCAGCGGAACACCGCGGCCCAAGGCCGTGGTAGCAGCCGTTGCCCTGGTGGAATGGGCACGCAGCCCAACAGGAGGCTCCTTCTTGGCCAAAGAATAGCAGGTCTTGATGCACAAGGTAACCCAGCGGGAGATGGTCCTCTTGTGCACCGCCCGACCTTTTGGCGCCCACGTAGCCAACAAAGAGCTGGTCATCCACCCGGAAGTGTTTTGTGCGGTCGATATAGAAGGAGAGCGCACGTTTTGGGTCCAGACGGTGGAGCCTCTCTTCCTCTCTGGAAGGATGCGGAGGCGGAAAGAAGGTGGGCAAAGTGATGGTCTGCCCAATGTGGAAAGCAGTAACCACCTTTGGCAAGAAGGACGGACGCGTCCGAAGAACAACCTTGTCTGGATGAACAGACAGAAAGGGAGGTTTGCAAGATAGAGCCTGGAGCTCACTCACCCGCCGAGCGGAGGTGATGGCCACCAGAAAGGCTGTCTTCAGAGTCAGAAGACGAAGAGGACAGTTATGCAGAGGCTCAAAGGGAGCGCACATTAAAAGGTAAGAACCAAGTTCAAGTCCCACTGAGGCATTACAAACGGAACAGGAGGGAAGAGGTGAGTAATGCCTTTTAAGAACCTGTTAACAACAGGGGACTTGAAAAGGGAGGGCTGATCAGGGAGCCTGAGGAAGGCCGAGATAGCACAAAGATAACCCTTGATGGTACCCAGGGCAGAACCCTGTTGGGCCAGAGAGAGAAGGAACAGAAGGACCTCAGAAAGAGGGGCAGAAAGGGGATCCACAGCCTTTGCTGTGCACCATGCCACAAATTTGTTCCACCTGCAGGCGTATACCACCTTAGTGGAGGGACGCCTGGCTGCCAGAATCACATCACAAACTTCGGGAGGCAAGTCGAAAGGAATCAACTGCCGGCGCTCAATCTCCACGCAAGCAGGTGTAGACTGGACAGGTTCGGGTGGAGGACCGTCCCCTGCTGCTGCGACAGAAGATCCTCCCGAAGAGGCAGACGGATCGGGGGATCTATGCTCATATTGAGTAGCTCGGGATACCAAACTCTTCGAGCCCAGTCCGGAGCCACAAGAATGACTTGGGCCCGGTCGTGCCGAATCTTCTTCAACACTCTGGGTAGAAGTGGTATAGGCGGAAAGGCGTACAACAGACCGCAACTCCACTCGCGACGAAAAGCGTCGCCGAGTGCCGCCTTGGAAATTCCAACGCGCAGAACTGATGACATTGCGCGTTCTCTTCGGTGGCGAATAGATCTAACCAAGGCTCTCCCCACTGTAGAAAGAGTCCTTGCGCCACTTCCGAGTGAAGACGCCATTCGTGATCCATCATGCACCTGCGGCTGAGTTCGTCCGCCCTGGCGTTCAGAGAACCTGCCAGGTGTTGAACCATCAGGAACATGCCCTGATGTTCCAGCCATGTCCAGAGGCGCAGAGCCTCCTGACAAAGGGTCCAAGACCCCACCCCGCCCTGTTTGTTGCAGTACCACATGGCGGTGGTGTTGTCTGTGAACACCTGCACTACCTTCCCTTTGACAGAGGGAAGGAATGCCTTGAGTGCAAGCCGGATCGCGCTGAGCTCCAGAAGGTTGATATGGAGCCGGGACTCTGCCGGAGACCAGAGGCCTCTGATCTCCGCCTCTCCCATGTGACCGCCCCATCCCAGAAGGGACGCGTCCGTCACAACTGTATGCTCTGGCTGGGGAAGGGAGAGGGATCTGCCCATGACCCATTGCCGGTTCGAGAGCCACCACTGCAACTGTTTTGCAGTCCCCTCCGAGATCTGGACGTGATCGGACAGGTTGCCCTGGTGCTGCGCCCACTGGAACTTCAGGTCCCACTGCAGAGCCCGCATATGCCATCTGGCATGATTGACCAGCAGGATGCAGGAGGCCATGAGGCCCAGCAGCCTCAGGGTCATCCGTACCGAAACCCAGGATAAAGGCCGAAAGATCGGAATCATAGCCTGAATATCCCGGACTCGCCGTTCGGGAGGATAGGCCCGAAACTGCGTCGTGTCCAGAACTGCTCCGATGAAAAGGAGCTGTGGAGAAGGAATTAGATGCGACTTCGGCACATTGATGGAGAACCCCAGCGAGTGCAGGAGTTCGGCCGTAGTCTGGAGGTGGGAGACGACTGCCTGGGACGAGCCCGCCTTCAGCAGCCAGTCGTCGAGGTAGGGGAAGACTGAAACCCCTGCCCGGCGCAGATGAGCTGCGACCACCGCCATCACTTTCGTGAACACCCGAGGGGCACTGGTAAGGCCAAAGGGAGCACGGTGAACTGAAAATGCTCGGGGCCTACCGTGAACCGAAGGTAACGCCGGTGGGCCGGCAGGACGGGGATGTGGAAATACGCGTCCTGCAAGTCCAACGCTACCAACCAGTCTCCAGGGTCGAGGGCAGTCAAGACCTGAGCTATGGTGAGCATCTTGAACTTCTCCTTCCGGAGGAAGCGATTGACGTTCCGGAGGTCCAAGATAGGACGCATGTCCTCCTTGTCCTTTTGGGCACCAGAAAGTAGTGGGAGTAGCAACCACGCCCTACTTCTGGGGTCGGAACATGCTCGATGGCCCTCTTGGTCAAGAGGGCCGTGACTTCCTTCTGTAGAAGCACCAAGTGATCCCCTGACATGCGGTGGAATTGAGGTGGCATGGCTGGGGGGTGGTCTCGAAGGGGAGGGAGTAGCCCCTTCGGACAATGTCCAAGACCCACCTGTCCGAGGTGATGGTGCGCCAGTGGGGAAGGTGATGGCGGACCCTGCCCCCTACTGGCGTGCCGTGCACCTGAAAGGAGGGACTAGGAGGGCTTGGAGGCCGCGGACGGGTTGGAGGTGGTGGCCTGACCCGCACGCTGGTTGCCCGATCCGCCACGGCGGAATCCACGTCCTCGGCCACGCGAAGACGCCTGCTGCGCGGGCCGGTGGCTGGGCTGCTGACGTGAAGGGCGCCCCTACCGTGGCCACGATAGGGGCGAAAAGCAGAAGGCAGCGGAGGGCGTGTAGCAGAAAGGCCCAGGGACTTGGCAGTAGCCCGTGAGTCCTTAAAGCGCTCCAACGCATGGTCTGCTTTGGACCCAAAAGACCGACTCCATCAAAGGGCATGTCCATGAGAGTATTCTGGACATCCCCTGAAAAACCAGTGGTTCTCAGCCAGGCGTGGCGTCGGAGCGCCACCGTCGTTGCAATCGACCTGCCCAGCGAGTCGGCGGTGTCAAGGCCACAACGGATAGTGTATTTGGCCGCATCCCTTCCTTCCGCAATGGCGCGGGAAAGCAGTGCCTGGACCTCCTCAGGGCACTGGGGCAAAACATCCGCCACCGAATCCCACAGGGAGTGGGTATATCGGCCCAAAAGACAAGCGGTGTTAACGGACCGCAAGCCAGCACTGGAGGAAGAAAAACCTTTCTTCCCAAACTGATCCAGGCGTTTGGATTCCCTATCCGGAGGAGCGGTAGGGAAGGCGGTTTGGGAAGCGGAGGCTTGGACAACCAAGCTCTCAGGAGTGGGGTGGACAGAAAGAAACAGGGGTCGCCCGGAGCAGGGCGATGGCGTCGTGACACGTTCCGATCCACAGGAGCCCCTGTGTTGGGCTTGGACCAGGCGCCCAAAGAACGTCAGTGAGGGCGTCGTTAAACGGCAGCACAGTCTCCGCAGAGGAGGCTGCCGGCTGAAGCACCCCTGTCAAGATGTTAGGCTTGACCGTCAAAGTAGGGAGCTGGAGACGTAAGGCCCCAGCAGCCCTACGCAACACCATACCAAAATTGGCCCCCTCCTCCGTAGCCACGGGAGGAGACAGCATGCCAGTGTCAGGGGAAGTATCCAGACCACTGGCCTCCCCTAGACTCTCTGTCCAGTCCTCATCATACTGACAGTTGCGCGTCAGAGGGTCATCAGACCCCTCCCAGTCCAACTGGTCCTCCTCAGGTTCAAAATAAGGAGGAGGAGGGACAGTTGGGACCCAAGGTCCCATCGGCGCCGGAGCCGGCGTCGAGCGACGTCGCTCCGGGTCCATGTCCGGAGCCGGAAGGAACTGGGGACGACGCCGCCCGGAGCCCAGGGCGGCGTCGAGAACGGCACCGGAGACATCGGCGCCGGCGGAGGTGTCGTGAGGTCGACCGGCGTCGATGGGGGTTGTGGAGCCGGGATCGAGGCCGGGGCCGAAGCCGGAGCCGGGATCGAGGCTGGAGGCACGGGCGACACCGGGGCCGGAGCCGCCGGCGACGCCGGAGCAACCCCATCAGGGCCCGCGGGGCCCGAAGGCGCACCGGAGGGGCCTGAAGGCCCGAAGAGGCGGGCCATAGCCGACAGGAACTCCTGTACCTTGGCCGGATCAGCCCCCGAACCCGGGAAGGGCGGGTATGGCGGGGGCGACTCCACAGGCAAGTCCGGGGCCGCGGGGGCGGGGACGGTGCCGGGAGGGGCCTCAGCCGAGTCGCGAGACCGGCGAGGCGAAGTCCGAGAGCGACGATGCTTCTTGGACTTCTTGTGCTTAGACTTACCGGACGAAGAAGACTTCGACGCCGACGACCGGTGTGCACTCCGCGAGCGACCCCTGGACCTCTCACGCGACCGGGGCCTCCGTGGAGCCGAATGCCGGGCCTCGAGGAGCTTTCGAGACCGCTCTCGCAAAGCTTTCGGGTTGAGGGCCTGGCATTCGGGACAAGACTCGGTGTCGTGGCCTCGGCCGAGGCAGAAGAGACACTCCCAATGCGGGTCGGTGACGGACATCATCCGCGCACAGGCGCCGCATCGCTTGAAGCCGGGCATCCCTACGACACCTTTAAGTTGGAAAAAAACAGTGAAAAAATCACCAAAAAGTATGGCCAAAAATTGACCAGGGCACTGCTCTTCCCGGATCTGCGCTTGCTGGCGCGGAAAAAGAAGAACTGACGTCAGCGCGCAGGGGCGGCGCCTAAGTACTGCCCGCGACGTCATCCCGGCGATCACGACGCCGACGACGGACGCGGAGCCGCACGACGCGCAAGGGTGCTGCTACGCAAAACTTTCCGGATCCAGCCTGACGCCTGGGGATGTTCTAAGGTAAGGAATCTGTCACTAACGTGTCTCTTTCAGATGTTTGCAATTTATTCTATTTCATTAACAAAACCCATAGTTGCCACTTGGGGTACTTTAGTAGTGAAAAAAGTAAAACAAAAAAACAACTTAAATTATATCTCCATTGGTTGTGCTTTGAGAAAACTCTCAATGTCAGTAAAAATATGATACTACGTAATGACTAAGGACTATTAGGGCACACAGATGGCATATACATCTACACTATAACGATGGCTGCAAATATACTTTTTTAGAGTCTCAAAAAACAAATTAGTTACCTTCGGTATAGCTCTTTCTGGTGGATACTCTAACAGCAGATTCACTTTTACAATACCCTCAAGGGCCAGACTGGATCCATAGATTTAAACAGGATTTCCACCCCTCGCTAGTAGGTGGCACCATGCTGCTCTGTATGGACTTTGTTCTGCCTCAGAAGGGTGATTAGAATTGCATACAAGCAACCACCCCAGCACTTTGACATCAGTTTCTTCTTGACTCCGCCCATGCCCTCGCCCAAAAAATAACAAAAGGTCCCAGTGTGCAGATCTTCAGTTTGGGAGGTTTTTAGATGGAAAAAGAGACAATTCCACAGAATGAGGAGGCAGGATGGCAGTAAGGAATTATATCAATTATCCATCAGAAAGTGCGTTAGAGAAGGCAAGTAAATTATTCTTCTGATAGATACTTCTATCTGCAAATTACTCTCCTTGAGAATAGAGACCAAAGGAGTGGTGTGTCTTTGGAAGGGCTCAAATTAAAAAGAAATGTAGAACAGGCAAATTGCCCTTCCCTTTGGACCTGGCTGTGAACCTGTCGACTGACACACATATAGCGGCTTGACAAATGTCAAGGATAGGCACACCACGTGCCAACGCAGTGGTAGCAGCCTAGTCCCTTGTGGAAAGCGCCCTCAGTTCTGGAGGCTGCTTCTTGGTCAGTGCGTCATGCAGAATATTATCCACCCTGACAGACGTTTCCTTTTCTGCACTGTCTTGCCTTTCTTTGCCCTAGAGAAGCCCACAAAGAGCTGATTGTCCACAAGATGGTCTTGGACAATCGATGTAAAAGCTCAAAGCTCTTTGAGGTCTGGCCGATGGAGTCTCCCTTCTCCACTTTCAAGAGTGAGGCAGAGTAAGAACGTTGGGAGAGGGACTCTTAGCTTCTGACAGCCGGGCGGGGAATTTAGTACGAACCAGGGCTATGTTTGGGAGTAGAATGTTCAGGAAATAGAAAATTGCTTTTACTGCATAACCACCCCGGGAAAGTAGTTCACATTACATCAGCAAAAATGTGACAGCAATTTAATTGTAAGGAAGAGTCTTCTTGAACTTCATGTGTTTTCCTTTGGATCTTCAACAACTGTCGTGTAGTTCCTAGGAATCCCCAGGACGTGCGCATTTGGATGACCTAAACTGAGGGCTTGGAGTCCAGACCGATTCCGGGCACCCCCACAGGATATGCCAGCCCTTAGACCAGCTAGCTCTACAGTGCCACTACCACTCCCCTGTATCTTATAGTGGTGTAGGTAGTTTCTGGCAACCACTGAACATGACAACCCTGATTCTTCGGGGATCGTGGAAAACAGTACAGTACTTTTCGTTCAGTCACTTGTGCTCACTTATTCTCAGAAAATACAGAGGAGGGCGATTAGATTTCAATAAGTATTTGTTGGTCCAGTGTCAGTCTTGTGTAAAACATATTTGCTGCGACAATCAGGAGACAGAAGCATACGAAAGATTGCTAGTACCAATATAGTAGATACATTTCTACCATAGTGCTAATAAGATGAACGTAAGCAGTTCAGATAAAAACAGTAGCACTTGCATATTCCTAAGATACGCGCCCTAAGTAATTTGCCTAAATGTACCTAGCCTAGATCTATATGTGTAGCATGTATATGCATGTGTATGTAGCCAAGAAACCCCTAGGGAAGAACCATCCCCCTCACCTTGTCACGTGGCCCATGGGGACATTGTCGTTTTTCATTAAGTTAGCATGAGCACATCGCAGCTTGCCTGCTGCTTTTGCGCACGTTACTACACGTCTTTATTTTTTGCAATATTTCAATGACTGCTTCCACATGAGAACTCATCGCTGTGTTCACTCTCTGCATGTTCCTGGGATTTTGACTGAACATTATGTGCAAGGTCGAACAACAATGCCCCTTGTTATTTTGTTTTGCCAGCCCTTAGACAAAACATACCGATGCAGCTGTTGTTTGGACAAATGTACTTGGGTTTTATTAGAATAAACGAATAGGTAGCACACACTTGGAGAGGGACCTTTGCAGGGAGAAGAGCGAGACAGCACCTATGATGTAGATCTACCATCTATAGGCTAAGGTATGGGGTCTGCTGACAAAGCCCAGAGATCTTCTATTATATAATACTTCTTCTTATCAAGTGGAGGGAGGTTAGGCACTATAGCCTTTTCCCCATTGTCTTTTTACGATGACATCTCCCTTCATGATATATGGACTAGCTGCTATGCTGACTATATTTGTACTATGCATTTTCCTGCTTGTTGTGGCACGTATGAACAAGTTACTTACCTTCGGTAACGATATATCTGGTAGAGACACAGTCTAGCCGCAGATCCCTTAACTTAGAATATCCCCAGGCTTCAGACCGGATCTGGAAAATCTTCAGCAGTACCTCTGCGCGCCGGGGGACGGCGTCGCATGGCTCCGTCCTGACGTCGTACACGTATACAACGTCAATTGAGCCATATAAGTCCCTCCCGGCGCGCTGACGTCAGTTTTCTACTGTGAAAATTTTCCGCGCCACAAAGCGGAGCCACAACAAAAACTGCGAGAGTATGGGAACAGTGTGCCAGAAAAGATCAAAAATCTTTGAAGCAATAATGAGAAGAAATCATAGGATGAGAAACATCACCATGTATGTCAGAGAAAGAATACTTAATACTGTAAGGGACTAAAGGGAGAGGACAGAGTACCTGCCCCTAGAAACAGTCTCGCAGAAGCGAAGAGCTATGTCCCCATGAGGCAAACCGGCATTGGAAATGAATGGCATGACAAACGATAGACAGTCTGCAACCACAGGATGCAACTGTAAAAGGCAACAAGACTGAAACAACATGACTTATGGTAAGTAACCACATCTCTGCAACAACAGGAAATGCGCAACCATACACCCCATAAATGACTTATTGACTGTAGCATAGTCAATAGAACCCCAAACCACTTGACTGTAGCATAGTCAAGGAGTTCCCAAAGTAATGGGGAAAAATAGATGAGGGCGGAAGGGAGGGTAGAACAACATGGTGAAACCCCACACTGGAAGAGCCAGAGTGGAGGAGCGTGGAAGGGCATATAACCTCACCACCCAGGTACAAGAATGGGTGGAGAAGTAACAGATAAAACAGAATGAGACATCCTGCCCCAGAGGGAGGTGAAGTAGACCACCCTGCAGGAAGACCAAGGCCACCTGTAAGGAGGCAAGTGGGTAGAACCCAACCTAAAAAGGTCCTCGCCGAACGGGGAGGCTGGGTGGGCGTTAAGGAATCTGCAGCTAGACTGTCTCTCTACCAGATACATTGAGGACGGTACGAGGCCTCTGTCGTCCAGACAGGGACGAAAGGAATCACAGAACCAGAGTGGTCAGTGCACAATGGAAGAAATTCCATAACCTGCTGCAAAAAGAAGGTAAACTGAGCACAGGATCCCATGGATCCGGAAGAGGCAAAGTCCCAGAGAAGGGACAAAACAGCATGACAGAGTCAGAGCATACTACTGAGCGCACAACAGTGGATGCCAAAAAATGACATGTCAGGGGACAGATGTCACCATGCAGAGATATACAGAACCATGACTACCAGGAGATATGTGGATGACAGGAATACACATAAGCAGGCAGTGTGTACCGTGAGAGCCACACCACACAAATGCAAAAGCCCAATGAAAGTAACATCAACAGCACGCGTGTGTCGGCAGAGACGGGCGCATCACCAGGTAGTCAACCGGCCAACTGTACCCAGAGGTTCAATGGCTAAAGGATACCGGCAAGGCCGGGCACACACAAAAAGCGCTCTCTCTCTCCCTCTCTCTCTCTCTCTCTCTCTAGAGAGAGAGAGAGAGAGAGAGAGAGAGAGAAACCCCAGCAAGGACACCTAGTATGCTTGCCCTCTCGTTGTGTGTACATGTCATGACATATAGACATATACATATATATGAAAAAGTCTTGAAAAATGATAGACAAAGGGAAACTTGAAGAGCAGCCCTAGATAATAGGAGGCGACACACAATAGGTACCAACGGCACTGATGTGAAGCATAGCAGGACATAACAATGTTCAAACACTTAAAGGGCGACACCATCCTCCCCATCGGGGAAGGAACCTGGTCACCTGCGTGACAGGCGGGGATACTGACCACCACACGAACGATGAATGAGTTAGTAATACATATACATAGAGTGTCAGGATAATGTATACATAGCCATATACAGATGCTGCATAATGACAGAGTATCCTGAGGCAGAATACTTCCACTGATCACATCAGCAGAGGCTAGGAGCAGAAGTACCTGAGCCCCTGCGTGGCAATGAGCAGAGAGACTTGAACCCCTGCCTGGGAAGTGCATAGGGAAACAGGGGCACAAGGCAACGTGCAGCAGTGACATGTCTGGCGTAGACTCCACTGCCCATAGGCAAAAACCAGACAGGGTCTGACCTGTGAGAGAAGACCCAAGCACTTCCCAACATCAGGAATTGAAGAGACGTCAATACCAAAAGAATAGAACGCAGCCAAGTCAGTGGTGCAAGGAATACCACAGACACCCCGTGACTGCGAACATACCCAGAGTATACTCACATGCTGTGTCCGCACAGAACACGGAAAGAAACTGTTCCTGAGTGGAACAGAGCAATATGCCCACAATGGACACTTGCTTAGGTCCAAGACCGTCAACGTAGGCAAAAAAGACCACAGTGAAAAGCTGAAAGTAACAGCCAAAGGCAAGAAAGGAGGACGTGAACACGCCGGGGTGAGCCAGGAGTGGCAGAAAACTCAACAGTACACTGGAGAAGACTGCATCCACAGAGGCAGGAGAGTGCTACGGACCAATAGTAGACTACACACATAGGCCCCAGAAGAGAGCCACGCCAATCCTGTGGGTCCCACCAGAAGAGGCATCCTACAACAGTAGGAAGAGCGTAACAAAGTGAGAAGCCTACAGTATGACCCATGGGACAATCCCCAGAGGGACAGAAAAGAACCATACGAAGAAGACTCCAAGGAGCCTTCGAAACTTCCTGGGCAAGGAAGAGCAGCTATACAATAGCCAACGAATACCCCACATGGGGTATGTCACATCCCTATAAAAAGCAAGGGACACCTCTTGAGACAAGCTCGTAGACAGAGGGCTCAAAAGAAATGCAGAAACAGCTGGCCTAGCTGCATCAAATAAAGGGAAAAAATGGCTGATCAGCCGTACAAACCGTCTGGAAAATAACGTCTTGAACCCAAGACGAATATTGCCTATAGCACCAGGTATTCCCAGGCCAGAAAAAGCAGTGACAATACTGCAACCAAAACTAAAAGTCTGCAACAGGGACTAGAAAGTATGGAAGTCATGGAGACCCGGACAAGAGACGTTGGACCGCTGAGTCAGCATGACTGTCAAAAAGGTTGACCCCATCAAAGGGCAAATCCCTAGGACGCTCCTGAAATTTTTCAGGGAAACTGCCATCGCGCAGCCAGGTATGGCGACGCAGAGCAACTGCCCTGGCCATAGCCCAACCCACAGAGTCAGTGGTGTCCATGGCCGACCGGATGAAAAACTGTGCCATTTGCTGGCCATCATGAAGCAGCCGATCCAGGTCAGCACGAGGGCCCTCCGGCAGAGATGGAAGGAGACGCTCGACCGAGTCCCGAAGGGCAAAAGTAGCCTGTGCAGACACGCGTCCAGGGACCGAAGACCCGAGATTGTGGATGCAAAGACATGGTGACCACACAACTCCAACCATCTAGACTCCCTAGTGGGAGGAAGTACCGGAGGAGGAGAGGAAGGTAGCACTGCCTGGACTACCAGCCCTTGAGCCGTGGGATGGAGGGACAAACAGACAGGGTCATCTGCAGCCGGGCGATGACGATGTGCATTGGCACAACCCACAGGGTCTCCTGATGAGGGTCTCGCCCAAGTCCCCAGAAGAATGTCATATAATGGCCCGCCAAAGGCAGCAAGGGCTCCACCCCCACGGCGCCCTGGTGGAGTAGATTCAACAAGGGATCAGAAGGCAGAGAGACTGATGGAGGCTGAATCTGCAAGATATCTGCAGCCCTGCGAACAGCTCTCGCAAACGCCGCACTAGCCTCCGTGGCCATCCTGGGCGGCGACAATAAGCCCTCTATAGGGGACGGTTGCAGGGTAACCCGTCCACTAAAAGGCAGAGTCTCCGCAGCATGAGGAGCCTGCCAGTGCCCTATGGGCACCTGCTCCGAGGAGCAGCGAAACAACCTTGGGGGTGGTGAACCTTCAGGAGCCTCCTCCTCTTCCACCAGCTGAGGAAAAACAGGGGACGGCACTGGCATCGACCGGCGTCGAGACGAGTCGACTCGACGCAGACGACCACCGAAGAGGACTCGTCCGCCTGGCGTCGGCGACTCGACTTCCACCGAGGTGGGAAAACGCGTTGAGGAACGGCGTCGAGCTGGAGTCGAGCTCCCCGCTGCAGCCGCATCCGGCGTCGGCGCAGAGGGCCCCACAGGGCTGTGCAGAGACGCTACTGGAGGGCCTGACGCTTGACTGGGGTGCCCCTCCGGGCCGTGTCCCGACGTCGCAGCGACACCGGAACCCGGAGTCAGGGCACTCGATCGGCGCCAAGGGCGAACCCGCCGGCGACTTCCCGATCTGAGTCCCCACCCCCTCTGGGGGGCCCAAAGGCACGCCAGGGAGAGGGGGTGACCCCAAGATGGCCTGCAAAGCCCTAGAATTGGCGTCCATCTGGGTCTGAGTCACCCCAGCACCAGGAAATGGTGGGTAGACTGGGGCTGACTCCCGAGGTCCCGTGGTCGGAAAAGTCCGGGAGACGCGGGCCCCAACGTCACGGTTGAGTGAGGTCGACGACCTCCGTGACTTCTTCTTGCGCTTACCTGTGTCAAGAGAGCAACGGCCGCGGGAACGACTCCGGGACCTGCCCCGAACAGGAGCCCCAGCTGGAGATGGAGACTGGCGACGGGATGGAGACCAGCGACGCTGGGACTCCGAACGGGACATCCGGGCGGACAACAACTTCAGCCGACGTTCCCGCAGCAACTTCGGCTTGAGCACTCCTTGGAGTCTTAGTGCTCTCCCAAGCACCACATACAGATCTCGTGTGGATCCGTCACCGACATGTGCAGTGTACAGGACTCACACGACTTGAAGCCCGTAGGCATCGCACACTGTTCCCGGACGCTAAAAGGCGTCGAGAAGGCCTGAAGCAAAAACAGGCCAGAGGAACTGCTTCTCTTGGATCCGCGTTGGGACGCGGAAAAGAAGGAAAACTGACGTCAGCGCGCCGGGAGGGACTTATATGGCTCAATTGGCGTCATATCCGTGGACGACGTCAGGACGGAGCCATGCGACGCCGTCCCCCGGCGCGCAGAGGTACTGCTGAAGATTTTCCGGATCCAGTCTGACGCCAGGGGATATTCTAAGTTAAGGAATCTACGGCTAGATGTCTCTATCAGATACTGCATGTTAGGGCACGCTAGTTAAAATAAATATTTTAAACTGTTTCGTGTCTCTGTCAGATCTTATTGTGGACAAGAGCAAGAGTGTGAGCGAAAGGGTGTGTTTTGTTACCGCGATTCCTGAGAGATCTGGGAGTGTTGTGTTCTGGGGTGTCTAATCATTTGTTTCTCTGAGAGTGAGTAGGAGAGCAAGTGAGACACTATAGCTAGTCGGTCCTGCGTTCGTGGGTACTAAGGTGGTAGGAAGACCCAGTCCCTATACACCAAGGTCCCATATTCCTGCGCATAGTTCTGTGTTTGTGCAGAATCCCTGCAACAACCTGATGGTTGAGAACGAAGGACCCCGTCTCTGCTTCGAGGATGACACCCCGCAAGGGATGTCAGACCGTTGAGTGTCGAAGATTCAGCATGCAGGACCCCGTGTCAGCTTGGAAGGAATTCTCCTCTAATTTGCAGGGGGGAATAATGGTCTTATATACTAGAGTGGTCACTCCAGGGTTTCTTCTAGAATCAATATGTTTTAAAAACAGTCATAAATGTTTTGAAAACAATCAAATGTTTTTCCAAACAAATGTGATCATGCACAGCTTGCTGTTGGCCAAGGATGAAAAAAGTGGTGACCCTTACACAGAATAATTATACCGTGCCTGAGGACATGTTTATGTACGTCAGGTACAGGGATTATGATAGAGTACTGAGAGCCTGGTGTCGAAGAGACAGGAGCAAGCTACTAGGTAAAAGGTCACTTGTTCATAACTGTTATTGTCGTGTGGATGGGATAATGTATGTAAAAAAGGGGTATACATGACAGGACTAGCCTAAAGGACATGACAACTAAAGATGTTTTTATCAGGCCAAATCCTGAGGAGACCTCCAAGGATCAGAGGTCGAAATGCGCTGATGGATACAGGAACAAGGAATCTGGACTAAAAGAACAATTTACTTATATTCAGTAACGCCTTATCTGGTAGAGACAATATCTAGCCGTAGATTCCTTACCTTTGAATTTCCCCAGGAGTCAGACTAGATTCGGAAAATTTTTCATGAATAGTACCCCTGCGCGCCGGTAGATGGTGTCGGTCGGCTCCGCATTGTGCTCTGTGTAGTCCGCACCTGAAGTAACGTCGACATCACTGATATAGGTGCCACCTAGGCAAGCTAACGTTAGTAACTTTTCACGACTTTCAAAACGCCAGAAGCATGGAGCCATGAAGTGCACTGACACTGGTGTGTCCAAACTATGGCCCTGGAAGGGATTCGCTCTGACGCTAGAAATCTGTCCACAGAGCAGGGAGGATGGGTGGGTGGGTCAGTCGGTAAGGAATCTGCAGATATTGTCTCTACCAGACAAGGCGTTACCGACTGTAAGTAACTTGTTTATATGATAGAGACAGCTATCCGCAGATTCCTTACCTTTGAATAGATACCCAAGCAATACCATCCCCGCAGGTGGGTCTGCGGAAACATTTAGACTAAAAAGTCCTGCAGGACCGAACGAGAGAAGTGCCTGTCCCTGCGGACCAGAATGTCCAGGCAGTAACACTTGGTAAACATGTTAAACGTGTGCAGGGACGTCCACGTTGCTGCCTGACCGATATCCAGGACTGGAACTCCATGGGCTAACGCAGTGGTCGCAGCCTTAGTTCTAGCGGAATGAGCTCACAAGCCTTCAGGAGTCTGCTTCTTTGCCAGTGCGTAGCAGATCTTGATGCAGAGAACGACACAGAGAGATGGTCAGTTTATGCACTGCTCAACCTGTTTTTTTAACCACGCACCCCACGAAGAGTTGGTTGTCCACCTGGAACTCTTGTGTGCGGTCAAGGTAGAAAGACAACACTCTTTTTGGGTCCAAACGGTGGAGTCGCTCTTCTTCTTTAGCAGGATGTGGAGGAACGTAGAAAGTGGGCAAGGTGACAGAAATGTGAGAACCATATTAAGGTCCTACTGAGGCATAATGAAAGTGAAGGTGGGAACGTATGTACAAGACCTTTTAGAAACCTATTAACAATCAGATTTAAAAAAGGAGGGTTGGTCAGGCAGCCGCAAGAAGGTAGACAAAGCAGAAAAATAACCTTTCATAGTGCCCAGAGCGGAGTCCTGCTGGGTGAGGGTCAAAATAAAAAGTTCAATATCAGAAAGGGAGGCAGAAAGAGGGTCAATAAACTTTTCTGCAGAATATGATACAAACCTTTTTCATCAGCAGGCATAAACTGTCTTGGTGGAAGAATGCCTGGCTGCCAGAATAACATTACAGACTTCAGGAGGAAGATCAAAAGCTGTTAACTGCCGCTGCTCAATCTCCACGCAAGAAGGCAGAGAGTGGACAGGTTTGTGTGGAAGACCCAGCCCTGCTGCTGCGACAGAAGATCCTCCCGAAGGGGCAGTCTGATTGGAGGATCGATGCTTATATTCGGAAGCTCGGGATACCAGACTCTCCGTGCCCAGTCCGGAGATACAAGGATCACTTGTGCCCGGTCATTCCTGATCTTCCTGAGAAATCTTGGCAGGAGTGGAATGGGCAGTAAGACGTACAGGAGGCCAAAGCTCCACTCGAGACAAAAAAACATTTCAGAGCGAGAGCCGCCTTGGAAACTCCATCGAGTAAAACTGCTGATATTGTGCGTTCTCGATTAATAGATCTGACCAAGGTTCTCCCTATTGTTAAATGAGTCCTTGCGCCACCTCCAGGTGCAGATGCTATTCGAGATCCACTAGGCATCGATGGCTGAATTTGTCCGCCCGAGCGTTCAGAGAACTTGCCGGGTGTTGAACCACCAGGGAAATGCCCTGCTGTTCCAGCCATGTCTAGAGATGCAAGGCCTCTTCACGACTCCACCCTACCCTCTTTGTTGCAGTGCCACATGGTGGTGTTGTCTGTTAATTGTACCGGCCTTCCTTTCATGGAGGATATAAAGGCTGTCAATGCCTTTTGGATCGCCCGGAGATCCAACAGGTTGATATGGAGTCCGGATTCCCACGGAGAGTAGAGTCCTCTGATCTCCACCTCTCCCAGATGGCCGTACCATCCCAGGAGTGACACATCTGTCACTACTGTGAGATCTGGTTGGGAAAGGGAGTGGGGTCTGCCTCTGACCCAATCATGGTTGGTTAACCACCACTGCAGGTCCTTTGCAGTTCCCTCGGAGATCTGGTGTTATGTGCTGGATTGAGGCCCTAACATAGGTGCGCCGTTTCAGAGGCACAAATCCTTCGTGCCACAAAGACAGGCAGGCCCTTTCACCCACTAAAGGCCCTTTCACCTACATTAGCCCTCCCTTCACAATAACGAGCAACAGAGGCTGTCCCTTATCTGACGTGTGCTCTGGGTGCAGAAGACGGTCCATCCTAAATACGTCATCTCCATGTCCAACAGTGACTAACCTACGTCACAACGAGTTCTTAGAAACAGACCCTTAAGCTCTTGGGATTTTCCCTAGCACAGGATTATTGATTTCTCCAAGAACTCATTAAATATGCATGAACCACTATTCCCTAAGGGTTCATTCCTGACGTCTTCCTCTGACCGACTTTACGTCAATACTAACATTCCAAGGCACCTATCAGGTATAAATATACCTCCCTTTGCCCAAGCAAACCAGAGGGGACCGAGACTTCCATGCCGACACTCTGACCTGAGACGCTGCAACCTGCGTCATGCCACAGCTCCAGCTGGCAGAGGTCCATCCACCCATCCTGGGGTGTCCAGCTCGAGATCAGGATGAAGTCCCACTAAGGTAATGGGGTTAGACTAAATCCTTAGGGGATTCTTGGCTCTCTAAGACCTATACACATGCTAGGTACACTTAGGTACATCGAGTTAGGCATCATAGGGGTATAGGCTTTATCTTAAATGCATTCTGTATTTCATGTATGTGTTCATTACTATTGCACAATGGTAAAACTGTACCAAGCATTTTTATTTAACTGCACTGCTGGCCATATTTCTCTGCTACTGTCCAACAGTTGTTGCAGCACATATTACCAGTACTAGAATAACAACTGTGCAATAAATTTAATTGTAAACACAACCGACTGTTTCTTCTATGTACTTCTCTGAGATGAGTGACAATGAAAAGTAGTATATTGTTTCCACGATCCTGAGGGATCAGGGTTTTATGTTATGTGGTTGCCAGAAGCTATTCCTTCTTGTTGTCAAGAAGTTTCTAGTGGCCTCTGAGCTAGCTGGTACACAGTAATTAAGTTTAATATACGCGATAGGGGCATACCGACCTCAGTCCTATGCCAAGCCTATAGTGTATGTTATTCCAATGCGCAGAACCTATCAGGGAAATAGGAACTACACTACATGGTGCCCAACTTGAATTTGGCACTTATTTAACAGTAGAATCTGAGTAGTTCAGTCATGCTTATTCTCAGAGACCCCTACTCACAAAACGCCAGAGACGTCTGGAGTGGGTAGGCACAAAATTCCGCCACAGCTGAGTAGGCAAACTTCCTATGTATTGGCTGTTGGTTAATCAAGCTTGAAGGAAATAGTTCCCGAACAATTGTGCCTTTTAACCCTTTTTTAGGACATTTTGTTTTCACAACACAATGTCTGTCGAGGCAGCTGCTCCTGTCACTGGGACACGGGTCTCAAACGACGAAGAGGAAGCAAATGCAATACATTTTGCACCCAAAATCAGGCATACACTCACACAAAAACCCCTCAGACATGGTTTAACAGACCGAGGAGGTACAGTGATATTAATAGAGGCACACGAAGATTATCAAACAGATGTGTTCTATTCTTGGGTTACATTCCCAGCAGTAAATGCAACAACTCAGACTTTTCATTCTTACATACATGAAAAAGTCCCAGCGGTCTACACTCCGTTCGAGGAGATTAAGATTCCGCTCACTGACCAGGACCACAATTTCTGGTTTAATGGCGCCCTACAACAAATAAATAAAACCAGGCTCGGTCCACTAGGTAGACCAGGAGCTACATGGCCTACATTAGCCGGCTACACACCACATCCTGAACTTGATATAATGCCACAAGATGCACTGCTCTTACAACACAAAGAGTTGGTAAAACTCTTACAGAGCCATGACGCAACTCGTCATGAGGACACGGTGTCCAGCCCACAGTAGCTACAAATAACACAGCTCCAACACAGAGCACCGCTACTAAAATCACTCCACAAACATTACACACAGTAATGGGTAAACTGCCCACAAAATGTGAACAGATTCCTTTCTGGGTAGCTCAGAAAATTACCCAGTTAGAAGCAGTATTTCCAAATACCACACCATTTGAAAACATATAATGCTAACACTCTGCTTGCCCATGGGGATCACACCACAGTTAGAGGACTGCACCACTTGGGGTACAGTCTTTGCTGCCATATATACCAGGACTCATGGTATTCCTTCCTTAGCGGTAATTCCAGATGTCTTACGACAGATACAGAACAAGTATGGAGCTGAACCAGCTCTGACCTTAGGTATGAAATTACTAGGTAATTACGACCAGGTATCAACAATAATACTAGCTAACATTAAAGGGGAAGCAGCTTCAGTGGCGATCCGCCAACACCTAAGAGAGGTCAGTCTTATAGACCAACCACAAGAACATCCCAAAATAATTGAAACTGCATATGCAGAACTGGGAAGGGACAGTTTGGGTGGGAAAGCTTTTAAAACCACAGCTAATGGGCAGTCCTGAGAAGGACAATTCTAAGCAGACACCTACTTCTTCTAAAAAGAAGTGGGATAATAATAAAAAACAAAGATTTTCAGAAAAGATTCTCAGTCCCGAGGTAGGTCTCCTCAACAGGAGCCCTCTGCAAAGAGGTATAACCTAAGGAATAGGGATAATATTAGGAAACCGGACAGGTATCAGGATACTGATACACATTCCTCTCGACAAACAACACAGGGAGAGAAGGAAAGTCAGCACACAAAGAAGAGCGCAAGCAGTCCAGGGACAAGCACGCTCAGGACTCTTCTAAAACAGAAGACAAGCCACAATCCAAACCTCAATTTAAAAAGAATAAAGTTGCAGGTCTCAAAGTTAGACATGCACAGAATCCGAAGGACTCAACTTCTGAACGGGGAATGGGCTCAGACAATGCTAGACAGCGTGGCAGAAGTAACAATAGCTCGCCAGAACCTGAAGGAATTTCTGGACAGCAAAATTGAATGATTACATCACGGTGGGAACACCAGACAAAAGGGTGAGCGTCCCACACAAGTTATATGAAATAACACTCCGCATGGAGGAGGACAAACACAGGAAAGTAAAAGGTCTCTTTGCGAAGAACCTATTGTCTGGTTTTGACATACTGTTAGCAGAACAAGATTAGCCGCCAGCATTCGTCAGGGAGCGCCCAAAGGGAGAAAGTATATTTTTCCTGCATTTTCCAACCATGTTCCCGTTCACCTTAAACATACATATGCACGGGAGTGGGCAGTAGCCCAAGCTCCAGCATTGTATAAAAATCACGCTGGATGGGATGATGCCTCAACCCACCATGTGATCCCGTTAATAGTTTCACCACATGCTCAAAGACAATATCCTATTAAGCAAGAAGCTAAAAACACAGGTCAGGGAGATCTTAGATCAACTTGAATACTAGGAGATCATTGAAAAATGCACTTCACAAAAGAACAATCTCTTGTTTCACTTATCAAAACATGATAATACATTTCGTCTAGTTTTCATTTACAGACACTTGAACACTTGCACAAAGACATATGCTGTCCAACATGCAGATAGTGCCGCATTAATGAATAACATTATGCGGGGAAAAAATACAAAACGACACTTGTTGTCTCAAATGGATTTTTCTGTCAAACTATAGCACCTGAAAACAGGTACCTAACAGCATTTAGTTTATTAGAGTCCCAGCGACAATTTTTTGTCATCTCACCCGTGGGTATAAGAACAGCTCAGGTGTATTTTCTGAAAGAGTTACTGAATGGCTAAAGCACTTTGATGAAGAAGCATTGTCCTATATGGATGATATTTATCTAACAGACGACCTATTGGGGAAACCCTTGACCAGGGTGAGCACCATTATTATGGGATTCGCCTCTGAGGGCTACAAATTTAATTTTGAGAAATCAAAAATTGCCCACCTCTGTGTCCTATTTTTGGGATACTAGTTTTCAAGTGAAGGGAAAAGCCTGGCAGCTAACTTTTAGAAAAGTGTGCGCTGCTCCAGCCTCCAAAGACATTAAAACAACTTCCAATCAGTACTGGGATTCCTAGATTTTGGCAGAACATACATTTTTGATTTCGCAGAGAGTAAAACCTTTCTACGACCTTTTTCAAACCTGACTTTTCAGTCAAACACTGGACACAAGAACACACCAATATTCTTTGTTCACTCCAGGAAGATATTATTGCTTCCAAACACATACACATACGTGTAAACTTGCACCACTTGGTAATCAGTATCATTTTGGGTCAATGCGGGTACACTTATTAAACCTTTAATGAAGGTGAAACTGTACCAATCGCATACAAATCTCAACTGTACACAAACACAGAAGCACAAGTTACTAACTTGTGTAACGATATATCTGTAAGAGACAGTAGTTAGTGACAGATTCCTTACCTTAGAATATCCCCAGGCGTCAGGCTGGATCCGGAAAGTTTTTTGCGTAGCAGTACCCTTGCGCGTCGGTAGGCGGCGTCGTGCGGCTCCGCGTCCGTCGTCGGCGTCGTGATCGCCGGGATGACGTCGCGGGCAGTACTTAGATGCCGCCCCTGCGCGCTGAGCGTCAGTTCTGTACACGACTTTCCGCGCCAGGAACGCAGAGCCATGCAAGAAGCTGACATAGGTGTCTGAAAAATACTAGGGCCCTAAAAAGGGATGTCCTTAACACTAGAAATCAGTTCGCAGAACGGGGAGGATGGGTGGGGCGGTAAGGAATCTGTCACTAACTACTGTCTCTTACAGATATATCGTTACACAAGTTAGTAACTTGTGCATCTGAAAGAGACACGTTAGTGACAGATTCCTTACCTTAGAATAGATACCCCAGCAATACCAACCCCGGTGGTGGGTCTGCGAACAAAGATCAGACAAGGAAGTCCTGGAGAACAGAACGGCCAAAGAAGCCGTCCCTCCGGACCTGACTGTCAAGGCAGTAATGCTTTGTAAACGTGTGCAGCGAGGCCCACGTAGCTGCCTGACAGATAACCGGCAGCGGAACACCGCGGCCCAAAGCCGTGGTAGCAGCCGTTGCCCTGGTGGAATGGGCACGCAGCCCAACAGGAGGCTCCTTCTTAGCCAAAGAATAGCAGGCCTTGATGCACAAGGTAACCCAGCGGGAGATGGATCGTTTGTGCACCGCCCGACCTCTTTTGGCGCCCACGTAGCCAACAAAGAGCTGGTCATCCACCCGGAAGTGTTCTGTGCGGTCGATATAGAAGGAGAGCGCACGTTTTGGGTCCAGACGGTGGAGCCTCTCTTCCTCTCTGGAAGGATGCGGAGGCGGAAAGAAGGTAGGCAAAGTGATGGTCTGCCCAATGTAGAAGGCAGTAACCACCTTTGGCAAAAAGGACGGACGCGTCCTAAGAACAACCTTGTCTGGATGGACAGACAGAAAGGGAGGATTGCATGATAGAGCCTGGAGCTCACTCACCCGCCGAGCGGAGGTGATGGCCACCAGAAAGGCTGTCTTCAGAGTTAGAAGACGAAGAGGACAGTTATGTAGAGGCTCAAAGGGAGCGCACATTAAAAAGGTAAGAACCAAGTTCAAGTCCCACTGAGGCATCACAAACGGAACAGGAGGGAAGAGGTGTGTAATGCCTTTTAAGAACCTGTTAACAACAGGGGACTTGAAAAGGGAGGGCTGATCAGGGAGCTTGAGGAAGGCCGAGATAGCACAAAGATAACCCTTGATGGTACCCAGGGCAGAACCCTGTTGGGCCAGAGAAAGAAGGAACAGAAGGACCTCAGAAAGAGGGGCAGAAAGGGGATTCACAGCCTTTGCTGTGCACCATGCCACAAATGTGTTCCACCTGCAGGCGTATACCACCTTAGTGGAGGGACGCCTGGCTGCCAGAATCACATCACAAACTTCGGGAGGCAAGTCGAAAGGAATCAACTGCCGCCGCTCAATCTCCACGCAAGCAGGTGTAGACTGGACAGGTTCGGGTGGAGGACCGTCCCCTGCTGCTGCGACAGAAGATCCTCCCGAAGAGGCAGACGGATCGGGGGATCTACGCTCATACTGAGTAGCTCGGGATACCAAACTCTTCGAGCCCAGTCCGGAGCCACAAGGATGACTTGGGCCCGGTCGTGCCGAATCTTCTTCAACACTCTGGGTAGAAGTGGTATAGGCGGAAAGGCATACAACAGACCGCAACTCCACTCGCGACGAAAGCGTCGCCGAGCGAGTGCCGCCTTGGAAATTCCAACGCGCAGAACTGATGACATTGCGCGTTCTCTTCGGTGGCGAATAGATCTAACCAAGGCTCTCCCCATTGTAGAAAGAGTCCTTGCGCCACTTCCGAGTGAAGACGCCATTCGTGATCCATCATGCACCTGCGGCTGAGTTCGTCCGCCCTGGCGTTCAGGGAACCTGCCAGGTGTTGAACCATCAGGAACATGCCCTGATGTTCCAGCCATGTCCAGAGGCGCAGAGCCTCCTGACAGAGGGTCCACGACCCCACCCCGCCCTGTTTGTTGCAGTACCACATGGCGGTGGTGTTGTCTGTGAACACCTGCACTACCTTCCCTTTGACAGAGGGAAGGAATGCCTTGAGTGCAAGTCGGATCGCCCGGAGCTCCAGAAGGTTGATATGGAGCCGGGACTCCGCCGGAGACCAGAGGCCTCTGATCTCCGCCTCTCCCATGTGACCGCCCCATCCCAGAAGGGACGCGTCCGTCACAACTGTGTGCTCTGGCTGGGGAAGGGAGAGGGATCTGCCCATGACCCATTGCCGGTTCGAGAGCCACCACTGCAACTGTTTTGCAGTCCCCTCCGAGATCTGGACGTGATCGGCAGGTTGCCCTGGTGCTGCGCCCACTGGAACTTCAGGTCCCACTGCAGAGCCCGCATATGCCATCTGGCATGATTGACCAGCAGGATGCAGGAGGCCATGAGGCCCAGCAGCCTCAGGGTCATCCGTACCGAAACCCAGGATAAAGGCTGAAAGATCGGAATCATAGCCTGAATATCCCGGACTCGCCGTTCGGGAGGATAGGCCCGAAACTGCGTCGTGTCCAGAACTGCTCCGATGAAAAGGAGCTGTGGAGAAGGAATCAGATGCGACTTCGGCACATTGATGGAGAACCCCAGCGAGTGCAGGAGTTCGGCCGTAGTCTGGAGGTGGGAGACGACTGCCTGGGACGAGCCCGCCTTCAGCAGCCAGTCGTCGAGGTAGGGGAAGACTGAAACCCCTGCCCGGCGCAGATGAGCTGCGACCACCACCATCACTTTCGTGAACACCCGAGGGGCACTGGTAAGTCCAAAGGGGAGCACGGTGAACTGAAAATGCTCGAGGCCTACCGTGAACCGAAGGTAACGCCGGTGGGCCGGCAGGACGGGGATGTGGAAATAGGCGTCCTGCAAGTCCAACGCTACCAACCAGTCTCCAGGGTCGAGGGCAGTCAAGACCTGAGCTAGGGTGAGCATCTTGAACTTCTCCTTCCGGAGGAAGCGATTAACGTTCCGGAGGTCCAAGATAGGACGCATGTCCTCCATGTCCTTTTTGGGCACCAGAAAGTAGTGGGAGTAGCAACCACGCCCTACTTCTGGGGTCGGAACATGCTCGATGGCCCTCTTGGCCAAGAGGGCCGTGACTTCCTTCTGCAGAAGCACCAAGTGATCCCCTGACATGCGGTGGAATTGAGTTGGCATGGCTGGGGGGGTGGTCTCGAAGGGGAGGGAGTAGCCCCTTCGGACAATGTCCAAGACCCACTTGTCCGAGGTGATGGCACGCCAGTGGTGAAGGTGATGGCGGACCCTGCCCCCAACTGGCATGCTGTGCACCTGAAAGGAGGGACTAGGAGGGCTTGGAGGCCGCGGACGGGGCGGGGTGTGTGGCTTGACCCGCACGCTGGTTGCCCGAACCGCCACAGCGGTATCCACGTCCTCGGGCACGCGAAGACGCCTGCTGCGCGGGCCATTGGCTGGGCTGCTGACGTGACTGGGTGCCCCTTCCGTTGCCACGATAGGGGCGAAAAGCAGAGGTTAGCGGAGGGCGTGCAGTAGAAAGGCCCAGGGACTTGGCAGTAGTCCGTGAGTCCTTAAAACGCTCCAACGCATGGTCTGCTTTGGAACCAAAAAGACAGACTCCATCAAAGGGCATGTCCATGAGTGTATTCTGGACATCACCCGAGAAACCAGTGGTTCTCAGCCAGGCGTGGCGACGCAGCGCCACCGTCGTTGCAATAGATCTGCCCAGCGAGTCGGCGGCATCAAGGCCACAACGTATGGTGTATTTGGCCGCATCCCTACCTTCCGCAATGGCGCGGGTAAGCAGTGTCTGGACCTCCTCAGAACACTGGGGCAAAACAGTCGCCACCGAATCCCACAGGGAGTGGGTATATCGGCCCAAAAGACAAGCAGTGTTGATGGACCGCAAGCCAGCACTGGAGGAAGAAAAACCCTTCTTCCCAAATTGATCCAGGCGTTTGGATTCCCTATCCGGAGGGGCGGTAGGGAAGGCGGATTGGGAAGCCGAGGCTTGGACAACCAAGCTCTCAGGAGTGGGGTGGACAGAGAGAAACAAGGGGTCGCCCGGAGCCGGGCGATGGCGTCGGGACACGTTCCTATCCACAGGAGCCCCTGTGTTGGGCTTGGACCAGGCACCCAAAAGAACGTCAGTGAGTGCATCGTTAAACGGCAGCACAGTCTCCAAGGAGGAGGCTGCCGGCTGAAGCACTTCTGTCAAGAGATTAGTCTTGACCGCCACAGTAGGGAGTCGGAGATGTAAGGCTCCAGCTGCCCTACGCAACACCGTTGCAAATTGGCTCCCTCCTCCGTAGCCACGGGAGGAGACAGCATGCCAGTGTCAGGGGAAGTATCTAGACCACTGGCATCCCCTAGTTCCTCTGCCCAGTCCTCATCATACTGACACTGTTGTGCCAGAGGGTCCTCAGACCCTCCCAGTCCTCCTGGTCCTCCTCCCGGTTCAAAATAAGGAGGAGGAGGGACATTTGGGACCCAAGGTCTCATCGGCGCCGGAACCGGCGTCGAGCGGCGTCGGTCCGGCTCCATGTCCGGAGCCGGAGAGTACAGGGGACGACGCCGCCCGGAGCCCCGGGCGGCGTCAGGAACGGCACCGGAGACATCGGCGCCGGCGTGGTCAGGTCGACCGGCGTTGATGGGGGTTGCGGTACCACCGGAGCCGGGATCGAGGCCGGGATCGAGGCTGGAGGCACGAGCGACGCCGGGACCTGAGTCGTCGGCGACGCCGGGGCAACCCCATCAGGGCCCGCGGGGCCCGAAGGCGCACCGGAGGGACCTTGAGGCGGGCCATGGCCGACAGGAATTCCTGTATTTGGGCCGGATCCGCCCCCGAACCCGGGAAGGACGGGTATTGCGGGGACGACTCCACAGGCATGTCCGGGGCCGTGGGGGCGGGGACGGTGCCGGGAGGGGCCTCAGCCGAGTCGCGAGACCGGCGAGGCGAAGTCCTAGAGCGATGATGCTTCTTGGACTTCTTGTGTTTAGACTTACCGGACGATGAAGACTTGGATTCCGACGACCGGCGAGGACTCCGCGACCGACCCCTCGACCTCTCACGCGACCGGGGCTTGGTGTGGCGCGGAGCCGACTGCCGGGCCTCGAGGAGCTTTCGAGACCGCTCTCGCAAAGCTTTCGGGTTTAGGGACCGGCAGTCGGAACACGACTTCGTCTCGCCCGAGACAGAAGAGACACTCCAGATGCGGGTCTGTGATGGACATCATCCGAGCACAGGCGTCGCAACGCTTAAAGCCGGGCATCCCTAACGACACCTTGGAGTCGATACGAAAAGAAACAGTGAAAAAATTCACCAAAAAAGTTAGTCAAAAAATGACTAGGGCACTGCTCTTCCCGGATCTGCGCTTGCTGGCGCGGAAAAAGAAGAATTGACGTCAGCGCGCAGGGGCGGCGTCTAAGTACTGCCCGCAACGTCATCCCGGCGATCACGACGCCGACGACGGACGCGGAGCCGCACGACGCCGCCTACCGATGCGCAAGGGTACTGCTACGCAAAAAACTTTCCGGATCCAGCCTGACGCCTGGGGATATTCTAAGGTAAGGAATCTGTCACTAACGTGTCTCTTTCAGATATGAGTTTTAATTCAACAGAAAAAAATTCTGACAACCATTCAGACTGCTGTAGCAAAAGAAAGAGCACTGGATCATGGGAAGATGCATTATTGTCGTCACCCCAGTACCGGGGCTAGCATTCCTAATGCCAAAGCCTTACATCCAGAATGGATACAAAGGGCTAATTCTTTTGCTGCATCAGACTTTGAATGCAGATTTGATCCAAGTTTAAAAACACAGGCATTCCTGCAATATGAAAAAGAACATCATCTACCAAATGAAATCTTGCCTCTAGATCAGTATGAATTTTTAAAATTTACACTGATGGGTCTGCCCCACCGGCCGCCTTTGTTAAAGATCAGATGCTGGATGGCAAGTTCCGTCCTCATTGCACCAAAAAACTACCTCTAGGTAATAGCACGGCTCGGTTGGCAGCTTTAAAAGCCCTGATACTTGCACTTGTAAACACGGATCAAGAATTCCCCACACTCATTGTGTGTGATTCCTTTTACTGTGTGCAATCATACAATACAGCATAAATCGCTTTGGGAACAAGTAGTTCAGTTGAGAAACGAACTACCTCTGCCCACTAAAATTTTGCCTCTCGATCAGTACGAATTTATAATTTATACTGACGGATCAGCAACAACCCGCTACAGGGAGTAAGCAAGCTTACAGTGCAGCGTGCGCAATCGTTAAAGGTCGCATGCGCAATGGTAACTGTTAGCGTCGCCTCTGTGGCGCGCGTTCTAGGGCCCGCCCCCACTGTTCATTTGGATTTCCGTGGCCATCGGTACTTATGGCACTACCACGATACGATGTGGGAAACTACATTTTCCTGTTGCTAGATGGTGGCTGCGGTGTTCTGAAAGTGTACATTGAGCACCTCAATATGTTTTCCTTGTATTTTCCTTTCATTGTCCATTTTCTTTTATGCGTTTTCCTTTTCTTTTTCCGGATGTAGCTATAGGGGACTACATATCCCAGAACCCCCACACAGCAGTCACTCTGGGTGTGGTCTGCCTTTTTCACTGTGGGTGTGGTCTGCTGCCTATGGGTGTGGTCTGCCTTTTTCACTGTGGGTGTGGTCTGCCTATGGGTGTGGTCTGTCTATAAAAGGAGCCACGCCCCATTGGGTGTTGCTCACTATTCTGGAATCCTGCCGAGTGGGAGCAGCCTCGGTCTCCTCTGCAGACTTGTGAGTTCATTCCTTTTTATCTTGGGCTTTCAGGTAAGCCTCTGTTGTTTTGAAGGCAACAGAGAATCTTCATTTCTGCTCTTTATTTGTGATACTCATTTTGAACATTGTTGGGATCCGATTGTGCTTGGAGCTCATTTGAATTCTGTATTTGGCAAACATACGATTGTGCGCTTTGAAGCTCATTTGCATGCTGTATTGGCACACATACGATCGTGCACTCTGGAACTCATTTGAATATTGTATTGGCACTCTTATGATCGTGCGCTTTGGAACTCATTTGAATATTGTGTTGTTGAATACAGGGACCAGCGATTACAATCTAGAGCTCTGGGCTCATTTGCATATTGAGTTGTCAAGCATAGGGACAAGTGTTCTGGGCTCATTTGCATGGTGTATGTGGAACGCTCGGACAAGCCCTTTGGAGGTCATTTGCATGTTGTCTTTTCAAGCGCTCGGGCAAGCGCTTTGGGGCTCATTTGTATATTGTGTAAAAACTATGAGCATATGCTACGAACATTGTTGAATATTGCTAATAAGAAAGTGTGTTAGTAACACATTCTTTGGAAGTGTCTTTCCTGTATAACTGGTATCACGGGCTCGTGATAAAGTCATATATAGACTCTTTAGCATACAAATTCTGCATAGCAGAGTCCAGCATCTGAGAATTATATATGCTAATTGTTATTGTTTGTATGTGTATTTATTTGTTTTACAGGTCTCCTTCCCAGCTGTTCCTTTCCCCAAACCCTTCCCCGCACTTGGTCACTCGAACTTTCAGTGCTGTAATAGCATCCTGAATTGGAGGTACCGAGAGGTGGGCTCATAGAGCAACGTACAGACTCCGAGGAAGTGGCGCCTTGACAGAATAGTGAGCCCACGAATTTTAATTCCTCCTGGTCTGTACGAGGCTTTATCATGGCCACTTTAGACGATCTGTTGAAAGTAATTACACAAATGCAAAGGGATATGGTTGAATCCAAAAACGCAACTGCCGTTCTGGCTGATAAGGTAGCTCAACTACAAACGAAAGTAGGAGTTAGTGAACAAACTCCTTTACGGGGGGTTTGGAACAAAACTCCGCTCCCTCCAGACTCTATACCTACGAACATAGCTGTAACCATTCCTACTCCTATACCATTAGCCGCTCCAGAGCGATTTTCAGGGGATTCAAATAAGGTTCAAATTTTTCTTTCTCAAGTAGAATTACACTTCACTTGTAGACCAAGCGCTTTCCCTGAACCTCAATCCAGGATAGCATTTTTAATTTCATATTTGTCCGGAGACGCTGCTACATGGGCAGTTCCATTGGTTCGAAGAGACAGTCCATTGTTATATAACTGGAAACTCTTTGTACAAGAATTTGAAAAGGTTTTTGACAGGAGAGCGGTGACTTTCAGCAGACCGAGAACCGTTAGAGTTAAAAGCAAGGAAACAAAGATTTGGTTGTTTATTTATCATAATTTAACAGATTAATCGCAGAAACAGCATGGCCTGAAGAGAAAAGGTCGGCAATAGTTTATCAGGGACTAAAAGATGACTTATAAGATGTTTTGGCGCAGATTAATCCACAACCCACTACTTGTTCTGAACTCATTAACAACACTCCGTTTGGATCATCGCCTATCCGAACGAAAGGGAGATCGGAAAAAACCAGAGAAAACGATGTGGCATTTTGACAAAACAAGACCTTTTTCTAGTCTTAGCCCTACAGATAATGCACCAGAACCTATGGAGATTGGGACATTGCGTCAGCCATTGACGAAAGAAGAAAAAGAGTTACGCAGAAAAAATGGACAGTGTCTTTACTGTGGTCGCAAAGGACACTTTGTAAAAGAATGTCCGGTAAAACCAAAAGGCAAGGGACCACCTTCCACTAAGAGTGTAGTCAGTTTGGAACACAGTAAGGAAAACTAACACACCCAAGAAGTAAAGAAGGGTTACACTTGGGTGTCGTTACCATCCCTTCACAGACAATGAGTGCCATGTTAAACATTCCTAAGACAGCACATTTCCGAATTGAGGTGGAAATTTGTTTTCAGACAAATAAACACAAGATGAGTGCTTTAATAGACTCTGGCGTGACAGGAAATTTCATAGACGAGTCCACAGCAAAACAACTGCAGATTCCTTGCAAAAAGAAGCTAACCCCTGAGGTCGTGCAAGCAGTAGATGGTAGTATACTGTCAGGAGGTCCCGTGTCTTTGCAAACAACATTAATACAGTTAACTTGCCATGATCATACAAAAAACGAAAAACATTCAGAGGAAATCATGTTCGACATCATTCAGGCACCACAGTGTGGCCTTATTTTAGGAACACCATGGTTAACACTTCATAATCCTCACATCGATTGGGCCAAGAGAATCATGCACTTTACCTCATCCTTTTGCCATGAAAACTGTATAAAGAAAATAGTCACAACGCTTTCTACTCTACACGTAGCAACTGCGGCAGAAAAAGACACTGAATCACCTTGGCAATATGCAACGTTTGCAGACGTATTTGATGAGCAAGAGGCAGAAGTTTTACCGCCTCATCGACAGTATGACTGTCAAATTGATCTAGTACCAGGCTCCATCGTCCCAAGTTGTCGGATTTATGCTCTCACTGAGCAGGAGAATCATTATTTGAGAGAATACCTTGATCGTTACTTAGCTAACGTATTCATCCGACCCTCTAAATCCCCTGCAGCGTCGCCACTTTTTTTTATTCCAAAAGCAAATGGTGATCTGAGGGCTTGCATAGATTACAGGGCATTGAATAAGATCACTGTCAAAAATAGATACCCCCTACCTCTGATTCCAGTTCTTCGGGATCAAGTTAAAACGGCTGTAATCTATACAAAATTAGATTTACGAAGGGCATACCATTTGGTGCGCATCCGTTCTGGCGACGAATGGAAGACTGCTTTTAAGACCAGATATGGCTTATATGAATACACTGAGATGCCATTCGGACTCTGTAATGCGCCTGCCGCATTTCAATTCTTTTTAAACGACGTTCTAAGAGACTATCTGGATTTATTTGTAATCGTCTATATAGATGATATACTTATTTATTCCAATAGTGTGTCAGAACATGAGCAACATGTAAAGACAATTCTGTTAGCTCTACGGAAGAATCACCTCTATTGTAAAATAACTAAGTGTGAGTTCCATGTCACCACTGTTGAATTTTTAGGTGTAACGCTATCTCCTTTGGGAATGCAAATGGCGGAACGGAAAATTAAAGCAGTAACAGACTGGCCTACACCTAGTTCGGTAAAAGATGTACAATGTTTCCTTGGTTTCGCCAATTTTTACCTAAGGTTTATTGACCAAATTTCCAATACTGTGGCACCTATCACAAAACTGTTAAAAAAAAAAAAAAGGTGTTTCACTGGTCAAAAGAAGCCGACACAGCCTTTACCACTCTTAAAACGGCTTTTACTTCAGCTCCTATATTGACACATCCAAACATGGAACAACCATTCATCGTAGAAGTGGACGCATCCGAAATTGCTATAGCAGCAGTACTTTCTCAAAGAAATCCCGCTACTGGACAACTACATCCCGTAGCGTATATGTCTTGCAAATTAAACGATAGTGAACAAAATTATGTCATTGCTGAAAAAGAATTACTAGCAATACGAGGCGCTTTTAAAGAGTGGCGTCACTATTTAAAAGGGGCAAGACATACAATAACTGTTTTCACAGATCATCGCAATTTGCAATTCATGAGTTCAGCAAGACTTCTTACACCTAGGCAATTGCGATGGATGCTCTTTTTTGCAGAGTTTGATTTTGTAGTAACTTTTAGACCTGGATCTGACAATCGAAAAGCTGATGCTCTTTCACGACAAAATTCTTCGCTCGTGCCCAATACAGGACCTCCTCAAGCCATTATAACACCCTCAAAGGTGATTTGTGTGACAGAAACAGAACTATTTTTTGATCAAGTTCGAGATGCCTTTAAGGTAACAGATTGGCAACAATGGCTCAAGAATAACCCCAAGCGTGCAATCAAACAGGGATTACCTTTACATGAGGATAGCTTATACATTCCCACCCTAAATTTACAGAAAAAGGTTTTTCAATGGTTGCATGATAATCCTGTAGCCGGACACCCTGGAGTTCCAAAAACTGTGGAGTTGGTGCACAAGTTACTAACTTGTGTAACGATATATCTGTAAGAGACAGTAGTTAGTGACAGATTCCTTACCTTAGAATATCCCCAGGCGTCAGGCTGGATCCGGAAAGTTTTTGCGTAGCAGTACCCTTGCGCGTCGGTAGGCGGCGTCGTGCGGCTCCGCGTCCGTCGTCGGCATCGTGATCGCCGGGATGACGTCGCGGGCAGTACTTAGACTCCGCCCCTGCGTGCTGACGTCAGTTCTGTACACGACTTTCCGCACCAGGAACGCAGAGCCATGCAAGAAGCTGACATAGGTGTCTGAAAAATACTAGGGCCCTGAAAGGGATGGCCTTAACCCTAGAAATCAGTTCGCAGAACGGGGAGGATGGGTGGGCGGTAAGGAATCTGTCACTAACTACTGTCTCTTACAGATATATCGTTACACAAGTTAGTAACTTGTGCATCTGAAAGAGACACGTTAGTGACAGATTCCTTACCTTAGAATAGATACCCCAGCAATACCAACCCCGGTGGTGGGTCTGCGAACAAAGATCAGACAAGGAAGTCCCGGAGGACAGAACGGCCAAAGAAGCCGTCCCTCCGGACCTGACTGTCAAGGCAGTAATGCTTTGTAAGCGTGTGCAGCGAGGCCCACGTAGCTGCCTGACAGATATCCTGCAGCGGAACACCGCGGCCCAAAGCCGTGGTAGCAGCCGTTGCCCTGGTGGAATGGGCACGCAGCCCAACAGGAGGCTCCTTCTTAGCCAAAGAATAGCAGGCTTTGATACACAAGGTTACCCAGCGGGAGATGGTTCTCTTGTGCACCGCCCGACCTTTTTTGGCGCCCACGTAGCCAACAAAGAGCTGGTCATCCACCCGGAAGTGTTGTGTGCGGTCGATGTAAAAGGAAAGCGCACGTTTTGGGTCCAGACGGTGAAGCCTCTCCTCATCTCTGGAAGGATGCGGAGGCGGAAAGAAGGTGGGCAAAGTGATGGTCTGCCCAATGTGGAAGGCAGTAACCACCTTTGGCAAGAAGGACGGACGCGTCCTAAGAACAACCTTGTCTGGATGGACAGACAGAAAGGGAGGTTTACATGATAGAGCCTGGAGCTCACTCACCCGCCGAGCGGAGGTGATGGCCACCAGAAAGGCTGTCTTCAGAGTGAGAAGACGAAGAGGACAGTTATGTAGAGGCTCAAAGGGAGCGCACATAAGAAAGGTAAGAACCAAGTTCAAGTCCCACTGAGGCATCACAAACGGAACAGGAGGGAAGAGGTGTGTAATGCCTTTTAGAAACCTGTTAACAACAGGGGACTTGAAAAGGGAGGGCTGATCAGGAAGCCTGAGGAAGGCCGAGATGGCACAAAGATAGCCCTTGATGGTACCCAGGGCAGAACCCTGTTGGGCCAGGGAAAGAAGGAACAGAAGAACCTCAGAAAGAGGGGCAGAAAGGGGATTCACAGCCTTTGCTGTGCACCATGCCACAAACTTGTTCCACCTGCAGGCGTATACCACCTTAGTGGAGGGACGCCTGGCTGCCAGAATCACATCACAAACTTCGGGAGGCAAGTCGAAAGGAATCAACTGCCGCCGCTCAATCTCCACGCAAGCAGGTGGAGGCTGGACAGGTTCGGGTGGAGGACCGTCCCCTGCTGCTGCGACAGAAGATCCTCCCGAAGAGGCAGACGGATCGGGGATCTACGCTCATATTGAGTAGCTCGGGATACCAAACTCTTCGAGCCCAGTCCGGAGCCACAAGAATGACTTGGGCCCGGTCGTGCCGAATCTTCTTCAACACTCTGGGTAGAAGTGGTATAGGCGGAAAGGCGTACAACAGACCGCAACTCCACTTGCGACGAAAAGCGTCGCCGGCGAGTGCCGCCTTGGAAATTCTAACGCGCAGAACTGATGACATTGCGCGTTCTCTTCGGTGGCGAATAGATCTAACCAAGGCTCTCCCCACTGTAGAAAGAGTCCTTGCGCCACTTCCGAGTGAAGACGGCATTCGTGATCCATCATGCACCTGCGGCTGAGTTCGTCCGCCCTGGCGTTCAGGGAACCTGCCAGGTGTTGAACCATCAGGAACATGCCCTGATGTTCCAGCCATGTCCAGAGGCGCAGAGCCTCCTGACAAAGGGTCCACGACCCCACCCTGCCTTGTTTGTTGCAATACCACATGGCGGTGGTGTTGTCTGTGAACACCTGCACTACCTTCCCTTTGACAGAGGGAAGGAATGCCTTCAGTGCAAGTCGGATTGCCCGGAGCTCCAGAAGGTTGATATGGAGCCGGGACTCCGCCGGAGACCAGAGGCCTCTGATCTCCGCCTCTCCCATGTGACCGCCCCATCCCAGAAGGGACGCGTCCGTCACAACTGTGTGCTCTGGCTGGGGAAGGGAGAGGGATCTGCCCATGACCCATTGCCGGTTCGAGAGACACCACTGCAACTGTTTTGCAGTCCCCTCCGAGATCTGGACGTGATCGGACAGGTTGCCCTGGTGCTGCGCCCACTGGAACTTCAGGTCCCACTGCAGAGCCCGCATATGCCATCTGGCATGAGTGACCAGCAGGATGCAGGAGGCCATGAGGCCCAGCAGCCTCAGGGTCATCCGTGCCGAAACCCAGGATAAAGGCTGAAAGATCGGAATCATAGCCTGAATATCCCGGACTCGCCGTTCGGGAGGATAGGCCCGAAACTGCGTCGTGTCCAGAACTGCTCCGATGAAAAGGAGCTGTGGTGAAGGAATCAGATGCGACTTCGGCACATTGATGGAGAACCCCAGCGAGTGCAGGAGTTCGGCCATAGTCTGGAGGTGGGAGACGACTGCCTGGGACGAGCCCGCCTTCAGCAGCCAGTCGTCGAGGTAGGGGAAGACTGGAACCCCTGCCCGGCGCAGATGAGCTGCGACCACCGCCATCACTTTCGTGAACACCCGAGGGGCACTTGTAAGTCCAAAGGGGGACACGGTGAACTGAAAATGCTCGAGGCCTACCGTGAACCGCAGGTAACGCCGGTGGGCCGGCAGGACGGGGATGTGAAAATAAGCGTCCTGCAAGTCCAACGCTACCAACCAGTCTCCAGGGTCGAGGGCAGTCAAGACCTGAGCTAGGGTGAGCATCTTGAACTTCTCCTTCCGGAGGAAGCGATTGACGTTCCGGAGGTCCAAGATAGGACGCATGTCCTCCTTGTCCTTTTGGGCACCAGGAAGTACTGGGAGTAGCAACCACGTCCTACTTCTGGGGTCGGAACATGCTCGATGGCCCTCTTGGCCAAGAGGGCCGTGACTTCCTTCTGCAGAAGTACCAAGTGATCCCCTGACATGCGGTGGAATTGAGGTGGCATGGCTGGGGGTGGTCTCGAAGGGGAGGGAGTAGCCCCTTCGGACAATGTCCAAGACCCACCTGTCCGAGGTGATGGGACGCCAGTGGTGAAGGTGATGGCGGACCCTGCCCCTACTGGCGTGCTGTGCACTGGAAAGGAGGGACTAGGAGGGCTTGGAGGCCGCGGACGGGTTGGAGGTGGTGGCCTGACCCGCACGCTGGTTGCCCGAACCACCACGGCGGTATCCACGTCCTCGGCCACGCGAAGACGCTTGCTGCGCGGGCCGGTGGCTGGGCAGCTGACGTGACTGGGCGCCCCTTCCGTGGCCACGAAAGGGGCGAAAAGCAGAGGTGAGCGGAGGGCGTACAACAGAAAGGCCCAGGGACTTGGCAGTAGCCCGTGAGTCCTTAAACCGCTCCAGCGCATCGTCTGCCTTTGAACGAAAAAGACCGACTCCATCAAAGGGCATGTCCATGAGTGTATTCTGGACATCACCCGAGAAACCAGTTGTTCTCTGCCAGGCGTGGCGACGTAGCGCCACCGTCGTCGCAAGCGATCTGCCCAGCGAGTCGGCGGTATCAAGGCCACAACGGATGGTGTATTTAGCCGCATCTCGCCCTTCCGCAATGGCGCAGGTAAGCAGTGTCTGGACCTCCTCAGAACACTGCGGCAAAACAGCCGCCACCGAATCCCACAGGGAGTGGGTATATCGGCCCAAAAGGCAAGCGGTGTTGACGGACAGCAAGCCAGCACTGGAGGAAGAAAAGCCTTCTTCCCAAATTGGTCCAGGCGTTTGGATTCCCTATCCGGAGGGGCGGTAGGGAAGGCGGTTTGGGAGGCAGAGGCTTGGACAACCAAGCTCTCGGGGTGGGATGTTGGGAGAGAAACAAGGGGTCGCCCGGAGCAGGGCGATGGCGTCGGGCCACGTTCCTATCCACAGGAGACCCTGTGGTGGGTTTGGACCAGGCACCCAAAAGAACGTCAGTGAGTGCATCATTAAACGGCAGCACAGTCTCCGAGGAGGAAGCCGCCGGCTGAAGCACTTCTGTCAGGAGGTTAGTCCTGACGGGCCACAGTAGGCAACTGGAGATGTAAGGCTCCAGCTGCTCTACGCAACACCGTTGCAAAATTAGCTCCCTCCTCCGTAGCCACGGGAGGAGACAGCATGCCAGTGTCATGGGAGGTGTCTAGACCACTGGCATCCCAAGTTCCTCAGCCCAGTCCGGATCATACTCACACTGTTGTGTGAGAGGGTCCTCAGACCCCTCCCAGCTCTCCTGGTCCTCCTCTTGTTCAAAATATGGAGGAGGAGGGACATTTGGGACCCAAGGTCTCATCGGCGTCGAGCGACGTCGGTCCGGCTCCATGTCCGGAGCGAACCGGGGAACGACGCCGTCCGGAGCCCCGGACGGCGTCAGGAACGGCACCGGGGACGTCGGCGGAGGCATGGTTAGGTCAACCGCCGTCGATGGGGGTTGCGGTACCACCGGAGCCGGGATGAAGGCTGGTGGGACAGGCGGCGCCGGGACCGGAGTCGACGGCGGCGCCGGGGCAACCCCATCAGGGCCCGCGGGGCCCGAAGGCGCACCGGAGGGGCCTGAAGGCCCGAAGAGGAGGGCCATGGCCGACAGGAATTCCTGTATTTCGGCCGGAGTCGCCCCCGAACCCGGAAAGGACGGGTAATGCGGGGGCGGCTCTACAGGCATGTCCGGGGCCGCGGGGACGGTGCCGACTGGAGCCTCAGCCGAGTCGCGAGACCGGCGAGGCGAAGTCTTAGAGCGATGACGCTTCTTAGACTTTTTGTGCTTCGACTTACCCGAGGAGCGCGAAGACTTGGACTCCGACGACCGGCGGGGACTCCGCGACCGGCCCCTCGACCTCTCCCGGGACCGGGGCTTGGTGCGGCGCGGAGCCGACTGCCGGACCTCGAGTAGCTTTCGAGACCACTCTCGCAAAGCCTTCGGATGAAGTTTCCGGCAGTCAGGACACGACTCGTGTCGTGGTCTCGGCCGAGACAGAAGAGACACTCGAGATGCGGGTCCGTGATCGACATCATGCGACCACAGGCTCCGCATGGCTTGAAGCCGGGCATCCCTACGACACCTAGGAGTCGTGAAGACTCGATGAAGAAACAGTGAAAAATTCACAAAAAAGGTTAGTCAAAAATTGACTAGGGCACTGCTCTTCCCGGATCTGCGCTTACTGGCGCGGAAAAGAAGAACTGACGTCAGCGCGCAGGGGCGGCGTCTAAGTACTGCCCGCGACGTCATCCCGGCGATCACGACGCCGACGACGGACGCGGAACCGCACAACGCCGCCTACCGACGCGCAAGGCTACTGCTACGCAAAAACTTTCCGGATCCAGCCTGACGCCTGGGGATATTCTAAGGTAAGGAATCTGTCACTAACGTGTCTCTTTCAGATAAAGAGATACTTTTGGTGGCCAACTCTTAGCAAGGACATCCGAAGTATGGTGACTGCCTGTGATACATGTGCTAGAAATAAAGCGGATCACTCAAGACCTAGAGGATTATTACAACCACTTCCGACTCCTCCTAAACCATGGGAACATATCACTCTTGATTTCATTGTTGGTCTACCAAAGGTGCAACGTTGCACAGTCATTCTGGTTGTAGTGGATAGTCTAACAAAATACGCGCATTTCATTGCTTGTACAGGTTTACCTACGTCTAGCCAATTAGCGACCCTTCTGTTGCAACATGTGGTACGTTTACACGGCCTTCCAAAAATCATCCTTTCAGATAGGGAGTCGCAATTCACCTCCCAATTTTGGCAGACATGGTGTAAGGCACTTAATGTTTCATCCACATTGTCAACGAGTCATCACCCACAAACTGATGGTCAGACGGAGCGCTTGAATCAGACGCTAAAACAATATCTCCGTTGCTATGCTGATGAAGCAGTCAACTCTTGGGTGAATCTTCTTTGCTTAGCGGAGTTAGCCTATAATAACTCTTATCATTCATCCACAGGTACTACTCCTTTTTTTGGTCTATATGGTCATCATCCACATACCTTGCCAATCACCATACTTACTACAGCACAAGTTACTAACTTGTGTAACGATATATCTGTAAGAGACAGTAGTTAGTGACAGATTCCTTACCTTAGAATATCCCCAGGCGTCAGGCTGGATCCGGAAAGTTTTTGCGTAGAAGTACCCTTGCGCGTCGGTAGGCGGCGTCGTGCGGCTCCGCGTCCGTCGTCGGGCGTCGTGATCGCCGGGATGACGTCGCGGGCAGTACTTAGGCGCCGCCCTGCGCGCTGACGTCAGTTCTGTACACGACTTTCCACGCCAGGAACGCAGAGCCATGCAAGAAGCTGACATAGGTGTCTGAAAAATACTAGGGCCCTGAAAGGGATGTCCTTAACCCTAGAAATCAGTTCGCAGAACGGGGAGGATGGGTGGGCGGTAAGGAATCTGTCACTAACTACTGTCTCTTACAGATATATCGTTACACAAGTTAGTAACTTGTGCATCTGAAAGAGACACGTTAGTGACAGATTCCTTACCTTAGAATAGATACCCCAGCAATACCAACCCCGGTGGTGGGTCTGCGAACAAAGATCAGACAAGGAAGTCCTGGAGGACAGAACGGCCAAAGAAGCCGTCCCTCCGGACCGGACTGTCAAGGCAGTAATGCTTTGTAAACGTGTGCAGCGAGGCCCACGTAGCTGCCTGACAAATAACCGGCAGCGGAACACCGCGGCCCAAGGCCGTGGTAGCAGCCGTTGCCCTGGTGGAATGGGCACGCAGCCCAACAGGAGGCTCCTTCTTAGCCAAAGAATAGCAGGTCTTGATGCTCAAGGTAACCCAGCGGGAGATGGTTCGTTTGTGCACCGCCCGACCTTTTGGCGCCCACGTAGCCAACAAAGAGCTGGTCATCCACCCGGAAGTGTTTTGTGCGGTCGATATAGAAGGAGAGCGCACGCTTTGGGTCCAGACGGTGGAGCCTCTCTTCCTCTCTGGAAGGATGCGGAGGCGGAAAGAAGGTAGGCAAAGTGATGGTCTGCCCAATGTGAAAGGCAGTAACCACCTTTGGCAAGAAGGACGGACGCGTCCGAAGAACAACCTTGTCTGGATGGACAGACAGAAAGGGAGGTTTGCAAGATAAAGCCTGGAGCTCACTCACCCGCCGAGCGGAGGTGATGGCCACCAGGAAGGCTGTCTTCAGAGTCAGAAGACGAAGAGGACAGTTATGCAGAGGCTCAAAGGGAGCGCACATTAAAAGGTAAGAACCAAGTTCAAGTCCCACTGAGGCATCACAAATGGAACAGGAGGAAAGAGGTGTGTAATGCCTTTTAAGAACCTGTTAACAACAGGGGACTTGAAAAGGGAGGGCTGATCAGGGAGCCTGAGGAAGGCCGAGATAGCACAGAGATAACCCTTGATGGTACCCAGGGCAGAACCCTGTTGGGCCAGAGAAAGAAGGAACAGAAGGACCTCAGAAAGAGGGGCAGAAAGGGGGTTCACAGCCTTTGCTGTGCACCATGCCACAAATTTGTTCCACCTGCAGGCGTATACCACCTTAGTGGAGGGACGCCTGGCTGCCAGAATCACATCACAAACTTCGGGAGGCAAGTCGAAAGGAATCAACTGCCGCCGCTCAATCTCCACGCAAGCAGGTGTAGACTGGACAGGTTCGGGTGGAGGACCGTCCCCTGCTGCTGCGACAGAAGATCCTCCCGAAGAGGCAGACGGATCGGGGATCTACGCTCATACTGAGTAGCTCGGGATACCAAACTCTTCGAGCCCAGTCCGGAGCCACAAGAATGACTTGGGCCCGGTCGTGCCGAATCTTCTTCAACACTCTGGGTAGAAGTGGTATAGGCGGAAAGGCGTACAATAGACCGCAACTCAACTCGTGACGAAAAGCGTCGCAGTGCGAGTGCCGCCTTGGAAATTCCAACGCGCAGAACTGATGACATTGCGCGTTCTCTTCGGTGGCGAATAGATCTAACCAAGGCTCTCCCCACTGTAGAAAGAGTCCTTGCGCCACTTCCGAGTGAAGACGCCATTCGTGATCCATCATGCACCTGCGGCTGAGTTCGTCCGCCCTGGCGTTCAGGGAACCTGCCAGGTGTTGAACCATCAGGAACATTCCCTGATGTTCCAGCCATGTCCAGAGGCGCAGAGCCTCCTGACAAAGGGTCCACGACCCCACCCCGCCCTGTTTGTTGCAGTACCACATGGCGGTGGTGTTGTCGGTGAACACCTGCACTACCTTCCCTTTGACAGAGGGAAGGAATGCCTTGAGTGCAAGTCGGATCGCCCGGAGCTCCAGAAGGTTGATATGGAGCCGGGACTCCGCCCGGAGACCAGAGGCCTCTGATCTCCACCTCTCCCATGTGACCGCCCCATCCCAGAAGGGACGCGTCCGTCACAACTGTATGCTCTGGCTGGGGAAGGGAGAGGGATCTGCCCATGACCCATTGCCGGTTCGAGAGCCACCACTGCAACTGTGTTGCAGTCCCCTCCGAGATCTGGACGTGATCGGACAGGTTGCCCTGGTGCTGCGCCCACTGGAACTTCAGGTCCCACTGCAGAGCCCGCATATGCCATCTGGCATGATTGACCAGCAGGATGCAGGAGGCCATGAGGCCCAGCAGCCTCAGGGTCATCCGTACCGAAACCCAGGATAAAGGCTGAAAGATCGGAATCATAGCCTGAATATCCCGGACTCGCCGTTCGGGAGGATAGGCCCGAAACTGCGTCGTGTCCAGAACTGCTCCGATGAAAAGGAGCTGTGGAGAAGGAATCAGATGCGACTTCGGCACATTGATGGAGAACCCCAGCGAGTGCAGGAGTTCGGCCGTAGTCTGGAGGTGGGAGAAGACTTCTTGGGACGAGCCCGCCTTCAGCAGCCAGTCGTCGAGGTAGGGGAAGACTGAAACCCCTGCCCGGCGCAGATGAGCTGCGACCACCGCCATCACTTTCGTGAACACCCGAGGGGCACTGGTAAGGCCAAAGGGGAGCACGGTGAACTGAAAATGCTCGAGGCCTACCGTGAACCGAAGGTAACGCCTATGGGCCGGCAGGACGGGGATGTGGAAAGAGGCGTCCTGCAAGTCCAACGCTACCAACCAGTCTCCGGGGTCGAGGGCAGTCAAGACCTGAGCTAGGGTGAGCATCTTGAACTTCTCCTTCCGGAGGAAGCGATTGACGTTCCGGAGGTCCAAGATAGGACGCCTGTCCTCCTTGTCCTTTTTGGGCACCAGAAAGTAGTGGGAGTAGCACCCACGCCCTACTTCTGGGGTCGGAACATGCTCGATGGCCCTCTTGGCCAAGAGGGTCGTGACTTCCTTCTGTAGAAGCACCAAGTGATCCCCTGACATGCGGTGGAATTGAGGTGGCATGGCTGGGGGTGGTCTCGAAGGGGAGGGAGTAGCCCCTTCGGACAATGTCCAAGACCCACCTGTCCGAGGTGATGGTACGCCAGCGGTGAAGGTGATGGCGGACCCTGCCCTCGACTGGCGTACTGTGCACCTGAAAGGAGGGACTAGGAGGGCTTGGAGGCCGCGGACGGGTTGGAGGTGGTGGCCTGACCCGCACGCTGGTTGCCCGAACCGCCACGGCGGTATCCACGTCCTCGGCCACGCGAAGGCGCTTGCTGCGCGGGCCGTTGGCCGGGCTGTGGACGTGACTGGGCGCCCCTTCCGTGGCCACGAAAGGGGCGAAAAGCAGACGTGAGCGGAGAGCGCACAACAGCAAGGCCCAGGGACTTAGCAGTAGCCCGTGAGTCCTTGAAACGCTCCAGCGCATGGTCTGCCTTCGAACCAAAAAGACCGACTCCATCAAAGGGCAAGTCCATGAGTGTATTCTGGACATCCCCTGAAAAACCAGTGGTTCTCAGCCAGGCGTGGCGACGCAGCGCCACCGTCGTTGCAAGCGATCTGCCCAGCGAGTCGGGCGGTATCAAGGCCACAGCGGATGGTATATTTAGCCGCATCACGCCCTTCCGCAATGGCGCGGGTAAGCAGTGTCTGGACCTCCTCAGAACACTGCGGCAAAACAGTTGCCACCGAATCCCACAGGGAGTGGGTGTATCAACCCAAGAGGCAAGCGGTATTAACAGACCGCAAGCCAGCACTGGAGGAAGAGAAAGCCTTCTTCCCAAAGTGATCCAGGCGCTTGGATTCCCTATCCGGAGGGGCGGTAGGGAAGGCGGTTTGGGAGGCAGAGGCTTGGACAACCAAGCTCTCAGGGGTGGGGTGTTGGGAGAGAAACAGGGGTCGCCCGGAGCAGGGCGATGGCGTCGGGCCACGTTCCTATCCACAGGAGCCCCTGTGGTGGGTTTGGACCAGGCACCCAAAAGAACGTCAGTCAGTGCCTCGTTGAACGGCAGCACAGTCTCCGCAGAGGAGGCCGCCGGCTGAAGCACTTCAGTCAGGATGTTAGACCTGACGACCACTGTAGGCAACTGGAGATTTAAGGCTCCAGCAGCTCTACGCAACACCGTTGCAAAATTAGCCCCTCCTCCGTTGCCACGGGAGGAGACAGCATGCCAGAGTCAGGGGAGGTATCCAGACCACTGGCATCCCCAAGTTCCTCAACCCAGTCCGGGTCAAACTCGCACTGTTGTGTGAGAGGGTCCTCAGACCCCTCCCAGCTCTCCTGGTCCTCCTCAGGTTGAAAATATGGAGGAGGAGGGACATCAGGGACCCAAGGTCTCATCGGCGCCGGAAACGGCGTCGGGCGACGCCGGTCCGGCTCCATGTCCGGACCCGGAGAGAACCGGGAACGACGCCGCCCGGAGCCCCGGACGGCGTCGGAAACGGCACCGGGGACATCGGGCGTCGGCGGAGGCGTGGTTAGGTCAACCGGCGTCGATGGGGGTTGCGGCACCACCGGAGCCGGGGCCGGAGCCGAGGCCGGGACGAAGGCTGGTGGGACAGGCGACGCCGGGACCGGAGTCGACGGCGACGCCGGAGCAACCCCATCAGGGCCCGCGGGGCCCGAAGGCGCACCGGAGGGACCTTGAGGCCCGAAGAGGCGGGCCATGGCCGACAGGAATTCCTGTATATCGGCCGGAGTCGCCCCCGAGCCCGGGTAGGGCGGGTACTGCGGGGGTAACTCGACAGGCACGTCCGGGGCCGCGGGGACGGTGCCGACAGGGACCTCAGCCGAGTCGCGAGACCGGCGAGGCGAAGTCTTAGAGCGATGACGCCGCTTAGACTTCTTGTGCTCGACTTACCGGAGGAGCGCGAAGACTTTGAATCCGACGAACGGCGGGGACTCCGCGTCCGGCCCCTCGACCTCTCCCGGGACCGGGGCTTGGTGCGGCGCGGAGCCGAATGCCGGACTTCGAGGAGCTTTCGAGACCGCTCTCGCAAAGCCTTAGGATGAAGTTTCCGGCAGTCAGGACACGACTCGTGTCGTGGTCTCGGCCGAGACAAAAGAGACACTCGAGGTGCGGGTCCGTGATCGACATCATGCGACCACATTCTCGCAGGGCTTAAAGCCGGGCATCCCTACGACACCTTAGGAGTCGTGAAGACTCGTTGAAGAAACAGTGAAAAAATTCACCAAAAAGATAGTCAAAAAGTGACTAGGGCACTGCTCTTCCCGGATCTGCGCTTACTGGCGCGGAAAAAGAAGAACTGACGTCAGCGCGCAGGGGCGGCGCCTAAGTACTGCCCGCGACGTCATCCCGGCGATCACGACGCCGACGACGGACGCGGAGCCGCACGACGCCGCCTACCGACGCGCAAGGGTACTGCTATGCAAAAACTTTCCGGATCCAGCTTGACGCCTGGGGATATTCTAAGGTAAGGAATCTGTCACTAACGTGTCTCTTTCAGATACGGACAGTACTCCTGCCGTACAAACTACGTTGCAAGACGTTCAGCGGACTCAGTCGCAAATATATAGCCATTTGGAGAAAGCCAAGAAACGCTATAAACAACAATATGACAAACGTCATTGTCTTGGTCCAATATATCAACCAGGTGAGAAGGTGTGGCTCTCCACCAAACATATCGCCTTCAAACATAAGCACATGTTCCATCCTAAATTTATAGGCCCTTATCGTGTGATAAAACAGGTGAATCCGGTCACTTACAAGTTGGCCTTACCTCACACTTTGCGTATTCATCCTGTATTTCACACTTCCTTGTTAAAAAAGGCCCCTCAACGGTGCCGCCCTTGTCCTTCCCCGCTATTGGTTCGCGGAGAATGGGAGTATGAGGTGAAGGCCATTCTGGACGCTACACGACGGAACAACTGTGTGGTATTTGGTATCCTGGAAAGGTTACGGTCCGGAAAATGACTCCTGGGTGCCTGCTCGAGATGTGCATGCACCTCGTCTTCTTCGACGCTTTCATCTTCTCCATCCTTCAAAGCCGGGCCCTAGAACGCGCTTGGGAGGGGGGAGTACTGTTAGCGTCGCTTCTGTGGCACGCGTTCTAGGGCCCGCCCCCACTGTTCATTTGGATTTCCGTGGCCATCGTACTTATGGCACTACCACGATACGATGTGGGAAACTACATTTTCCTGTTGCTATATGGTGGCTGCGGTGTTCTGCAAGTGTACATTGAGCACCGCAATATGTTTTCCTTGTATTTTCCTTTCATTGTACATTTTCTTTTATGTGTTTTCCTTTTCTTTTTCCGGATGTAGCTATAGGGGACTACATATCCCAGAATCCCCACACAGCAGTCACTTTGGGTGTGGTCTGCCTATGGGTGTGGTCTGCCTTTTTCACTGTGGGTGTGGTCTGCCTATGGGTGTGGTCTGTCTATAAAAGGAGCCACGCCCCATTGGGTGTTGCTCACTATTCTGGAATCCTGCCGAGTGGGAGCAGCCTCGGTCTCCTCTGCAGACTTGCGAGTTCATTCCTTTTTATCTTGGGCTTTCAGGTAAGCCTCTGTTGTTTTGAAGGCAACAGAGAATCTTCATTTCTGCTCTTTATTTGTGATACTCATTTTGAACATTGTTGGGATCCAATTGTGCTTTGGAGCTCATTTGAATTCTGTATTTGGCAAACATACGATTGTGCGCTTTGAAGTTCATTTGCATGCTGTTTTGGCACACATACGATCGTGCGCTCTGGAACTCATTTGAATATTGTATTGGCACTCTTATGATCGTGCGCTTTGGAACTCATTTGAATATTGTGCTGTTGAGTACAGGGACCAGCGATTACAATCTAGAGCTCTGGGCTCATTTGCATATTGAGTTGTCAAGCATAGGGACAAGTGCTCTGGGCTCATGTGTACGTGGAACGCTTGGAAAGCCCTTTGGAGGTCATTTGCATGTTGTCTTTTCAAGCGCTCGGGCAAGCGCTTTGGGGCTCATTTGTATATTGTGTAAAAACTATGAGCATATGCTACGAACATTGTTGAATATTGCTAATAAGAAAGTGTGTTAGTAACACATTCTTTGGAAGTGTCTTTCCTGTATAACTGGTATCACGGGCTCGTGATAAAGTCATATATAGACTCTTTAGCCTACAAATTCCGCATAGCAGAGTGCAGCATCTGAGAATTATCTATGCTAATTGTTATTGTTTGTATGTGTATTTATTTGTTTTACAGGTCTCCTTCCCAGCTGTTCCTTTCACCAAACCCTTCCCCCCACTTGGTCACTCGAACTTTCAGTGCTGTAATAGCATCCTGAATTGGAGGTACCGAGAGGTGGGCTCATAGAACAACGTATAGACTCCGAGGAAGTGGCGCCTTGACGCACAAGTTACTAACTTGTGTAACGATATATCTGTAAGAGACAGTAGTTAGTGACAGATTCCTTACCTTAGAATATCCCCAGGCGTCAGGCTGGATCCGGAAAGTTTTTGCGTAGCAGTACCCTTGCGCGTCGGTAGGCGGCGTCGTGCGGCTCCGCGTCCGTCGTCGGCGTTGTGATCGCCGGGATGACGTCGCGGGCAGTACTTAGGCGCCGCCCCTGCGCGCTGACGTCCAGTTCTGTACACGACTTTCCGCGCCAGGAACGCAGAGCCATGCAAGAAGCTGACATAGGTGTCTGAAAAATACTAGGGCCCTGAAAGGGATGTCCTTAACCCTAGAAATCAGTTCGCAGAACGGGGAGGATGGGTGGGCGGTAGGAATCTGTCACTAACTACTGTCTCTTACAGATATATCGTTACACAAGTTAGTAACTTGTGCATCTGAAAGAGACACGTTAGTGACAGATTCCTTTCCTTAGGATACCCCAGCAATACCAACCCCGGTGGTGGGTCTGCGAACAAAGATCAGACAAGGAAGTCCTGGAGGACAGAACGGCCAAAGAAGCCGTCCCTCCGGACCTGACTGTCAAGGCAGTAATGCTTTGTAAACGTGTGCAGCGAGGCCCACTTAGCTGCCTGACAGATAACCGGCAGCGGAACACCGCGGCCCAAGGCCGTGGTAGCAGCCGTTGCCCTGGTGGAATGGGCACGCAGCCCAACAGGAGGCTCCTTCTTGGCCAAAGAATAGCAGGTCTTGATGCACAAGGTAACCCAGCGGGAGATGGTCCTCTTGTGCACCGCCCGACCTTTTTTGGCGCCCACGTAGCCAACAAAGAGCTGGTCATCCACCCGGAAGTGTTTTGTGCGGTCGATATAGAAGGAGAGCGCACGTTTTGGGTCCAGACGGTGGAGCCTCTCTTCCTCTCTGGAAGGATGCGGAGGCGGAAAGAAGGTGGGCAAAGTGATGGTCTGCCCAATGTGGAAAGCAGTAACCACCTTTGGCAAGAAGGACGGACGCGTCCGAAGAACAACCTTGTCTGGATGAACAGACAGAAAGGGAGGTTTGCAAGATAGAGCCTGGAGCTCACTCACCCGCCGAGCGGAGGTGATGGCCACCAGAAAGGCTGTCTTCAGAGTCAGAAGACGAAGAGGACAGTTATGCAGAGGCTCAAAGGGAGCGCACATTAAAAAGGTAAGAACCAAGTTCAAGTCCCACTGAAGCATTACAAACGGAACAGGAGGGAAGAGGTGAGTAATGCCTTTTAAGAACCTGTTAACAACAGGGGACTTGAAAAGGGAGGGCTGATCAGGGAGCCTGAGGAAGGCCGAGATAGCACAAAGATAACCCTTGATGGTACCCAGGGCAGAACCCTGTTGGGCTAGAGAGAGAAGGAACAGAAGGACCTCAGAAAGAGGGGCAGAAAGGGGATCCACAGCCTTTGCTGTGCACCATGCCACAAATTTGTTCCACCTGCAGGCGTATACCACCTTAGTGGAGGGACGCCTGGCTGCCAGAATCACATCACAAACTTCGGGAGGCAAGTCGAAAGGAATCAACTGCCGCCGCTCAATCTCCACGCAAGCAGGTGTAGACTGGACAGGTTCGGGTGGAGGACCGTCCCCTGCTGCTGCGACAGAAGATCCTCCCGAAGAGGCAGACGGATCGGGGGATCTATGCTCATATTGAGTAGCTCGGGATACCAAACTCTTCGAGCCCAGTCCGGAGCCACAAGAATGACTTGGGCCCGGTCGTGCCGAATCTTCTTCAACACTCTGGGTAGAAGTGGTATAGGCGGAAAGGCGTACAACAGACCGCAACTCCACTCGCGACGAAAAGCGTCGCCGAGCGAGTGCCGCCTTGGAAATTCCAACACGCAGAACTGATGACATGGCGCGTTCTCTTCGGTGGCGAATAGATCTAACCAAGGCTCTCCCCACTGTAGAAAGAGTCCTTGCGCCACTTCCGAGTGAAGACGCCATTCGTGATCCATCATGCACCTGCGGCTGAGTTTGTCCGCCCTGGCGTTCAGAGAACCTGCCAGGTGTTGAACCATCAGGAACATGCCCTGATGTTCCAGCCATGTCCAGAGGCGCAGAGCCTCCTGACAAAGGGTCCAAGACCCCACCCCGCCCTGTTTGTTGCAGTACCACATGGCGGTGGTGTTGTCTGTGAACACCTGCACTACCTTCCCTTTGACAGAGGGAAGGAATGCCTTGAGTGCAAGCCGGATCGCCCGGAGCTCCAGAAGGTTGATATGGAGCCGGGACTCCGCCGGAGACCAGAGGCCTCTGATCTCCGCCTCTCCCATGTGACCGCCCCATCCCAGAAGGGACGCGTCCGTCACAACTGTATGCTCTGGCTGGGGAAGGGAGAGGGATCTGCCCATGACCCATTGCCGGTTCGAGAGCCACCACTGCAACTGTTTTGCAGTCCCCTCCGAGATCTGGACGTGATCGGACAGGTTGCCCTGGTGCTGCGCCCACTGGAACTTCAGGTCCCACTGCAGAGCCCGCATATGCCATCTGGCATGATTGACCAGCAGGATGCAGGAGGCCATGAGGCCCAGCAGCCTCAGGGTCATCCGCACCGAAACCCAGGATAAAGGCCGAAAGATCGGAATCATAGCCTGAATATCCCCGGACTCGCCGTTCGGGAGGATAGGCCCGAAACTGCGTCGTGTCCAGAACTGCTCCGATGAAAAGGAGCTGTTGAGAAGGAATTAGATGCGACTTCGGCACATTGATGGAGAACCCCAGCGAGTGCAGGAGTTCGGCCGTAGTCTGGAGGTGGGAGACGACTGCCTGGGACGAGCCCGCCTTCAGCAGCCAGTCGTCGAGGTAGGGGAAGACTGAAACCCCTGCCCGGGCGCAGGATGAGCTGCGACCACCGCCATCACTTTCGTGAACACCCGAGGGGCACTGGTAAGGCCAAAGGGGAGCACGGTGAACTGAAAATGCTCGGGGCCTACCGTGAACCGAAGGTAACGCCGGTGGGCCGGCAGGACGGGGATGTGGAAATACGCGTCCTGCAAGTCCAACGCTACCAACCAGTCTCCAGGGTCGAGGGCAGTCAAGACCTGAGCTAGGGTGAGCATCTTGAACTTCTCCTTCCGGAGGAAGCGATTGACGTTCCGGAGGTCCAAGATAGGACGCATGTCCTCCTTGTCCTTTTGGGCACCAGAAAGTAGTGGGAGTAGCAACCACGCCCTACTTCGGGGTCGGAACATGCTCGATGGCCCTCTTGGTCAAGAGGGCCGTGACTTCCTTCTGTAGAAGCACCAAGTGATCCCCTGACATGCGGTGGAATTGAGGTGGAATGGCTGGGGGGTGGTCTCGAAGGGGAGGGAGTAGCCCCTTCGGACAATGTCCAAGACCCACCTGTCCGAGGTGATGGTGCGCCAGTGGGGAAGGTGATGGCGGACCCTGCCCTCTACTGGCGTGCCGTGCACCTGAAAGGAGGGACTAGGAGGGCTTGGAGGCCGCGGACGGGTTGGAGGTGGTGGCCTGACCCGCACGCTGGTTGCCCGATCCGCCACGGCGGAATACACGTCCTCGGCCACGCGAAGACGCCTGCTGCGCGGGCCGGTGGCTGGGCTGCTGACGTGAAGGGCGCCCCTACCGTGGCCACGATAGGGGCGAAAAGCAGAAGGCAGCGGAGGGCGTGTAGCAGAAAGGCCCAGGGACTTGGCAGTAGCCCGTGAGTCCTTAAAGCGCTCCAACGCATGGTCTGCTTTGGACCCAAAAAGACCGACTCCATCAAAGGGCATGTCCATGAGAGTATTCTGGACATCCCCTGAAAACCAGTGGTTCTCAGCCAGGCGTGGCGTCGGAGCGCCACCGTCGTTGCAATCGACCTGCCCAGCGAGTCGGCGGTGTCAAGGCCACAACGGATAGTGTATTTGGCCGCATCCCTTCCTTCCGCAATGGCGCGGGAAAGCAGTGCCTGGACCTCCTCAGGGCACTGGGGCAAAACATCCGCCACCGAATCCCACAGGGAGTGGGTATATCGGCCCAAAAGACAAGCGGTGTTAACGGACCGCAAGCCAGCACTGGAGGAAGAAAAACCTTTCTTCCCAAACTGATCCAGGCGTTTGGATTCCCTATCCGGAGGAGCGGTAGGGAAGGCGGTTTGGGAAGCGGAGGCTTGGACAACCAAGCTCTCAGGAGTGGGGTGGAGAGAAAGAAACAGGGGGTCGCCCGGAGCTGGGCGATGGCGTCGGGACACGTTCCTATCCACAGGAGCCCCTGTGTTGGGCTTGGACCAGGCGCCCAAAAGAACGTCAGTGAGGGCGTCGTTAAACGGCAGCACAGTCTCCGTAGAGGAGGCTGCCGGCTGAAGCACCTCTGTCAAGAGATTAACCTTGACCGCCACAGCAGGGAGTTGGAGATGTAAGGCTCCAGCCGCCCCACGCAACACCGTTGCAAAATTGGCTCCCTCCTCCGTAGCCACGGGAGGAGACAGCATGCCAGTGTCAGGGGAAGTATCTAGGCCACTGGCATCCCTTAGACCCTCTGTCCAGTCCTCATCGTACTGACACTGTTGTGTCAGAGGGTCATCAGACCCTCCCAGTCCTCCTGGTCCTCCTCAGGTTCAAAATAAGGGGAGGAGGGACATTTGGGACCCAAGGTCTCATCGGCGCCGGAACCGGCGTCGAGCGACGTCGGTCCGGGTCCATGTCCGGAGCCGGAAGGAACTGGGGAACGACGCCGCCCGGAGCCCCAGGCGGCGTCGAGAACGGCACCGGAGACATCGGCGCCGGCGGAGGTGTCGTTAGGTCGACCGGCGTCGATGGAGGTTGCGGAGCCGGGATCGAGGCCGGGGCCGAAGCCGGGATCGAGGCTGGAGGCACGGGCGACGCCGGGGCCGGAGCCGTCGGCGACGCCGGAGCAACCCCATCAGGGCCCGCTTGGCCCGAAGGCGCACCGGAGGGACCTGGAGGCCCGAAGAGGCGGGCCATGGCCGACAGGAATTCCTGCACTTTGGCCGGATCCGCCCCCGAACCCGGGAAGGGCGGGTATTGCGGGGGCGACTCCACAGGCATGTCCGGGGCCAGCCGGGACGGTGCCGGGAGGGGCCTCAGCCGGGTCGCGAGACCGGCGAGGCGAAGTCCTAGAGCGATGATGCTTTTTGGACTTTTTGTGTTTCGACTTACCGGACGAAGAAGACTTCGATGCCGACGACCGGTGTGGACTCCGCGATCGACCCCTGGACCTCTCACGCGACCGGGGCTTCCGCGGAGCCGAATGCCGGGCCTCGAGGAGCTTTCGAGACCGCTCTCGCAAAGCTTTCGGGTTGAGGGCCTGGCAGTCGGTACAAGACTCCGTGTCGTGGCCTCGGCCGAGGCAGAAGAGACACTCCCAATGCCGGTCTGTGACGGACATCATCCGAGCACAGGCGCCGCAACGTTTAAACCCGGGCATCCCTACGACACCTTGAACTCGATGTGAGAAAAACAGTGAAAAATTCACCAAAAAGTATGGTCAAAAAATGACCAGGGCACTGCTCTTCCCGGATCTGCGCCTGCTGGCGCGGAAAAAGAAGAACTGATGTCAGCGCGCAGGGGCGGCGCCTAAGTACTGCCCGCGACGTCATCCCGGCGATCACGACGCCGACGACGGACGCGGAGCCGCACGACGCCGCCTACCGACGCGCAAGGGTACTGCTACGCAAAAACTTTCCGGATCCAGCCTGACGCCTGGGGATATTCTAAGGTAAGGAATCTGTCACTAACGTGTCTCTTTCAGATAGTAACTTCAGACCAATGGTCACTAAAACTCAATCTCTAGGAGATTGTACAGCTCAGCGAGCTGAACTACAAGCATTCAAACTGTCACTTGAAAATACAGATCGCGAATTCCCCACACTTATAGTGTGCGATTCCTTTTACTGTGTTCAATCATATAATAAATATTTACACCATTGGGAACAAAATGGGTTTAAAGATGAAAAAGGTGGCATAATTAAACACAAAAAGTATGGGAACAGGTAGTGGAGTTGAAAACGACCTACCAAAAACTCACGTGATTAACACGCTGAGTCATCAAAGTGATGGCATGCACGTTGAAGGGAATTCATTGGGTGTAGAAGCCACACAGGGGGCTGTTCACACAGCTTCCGTAGCTGTGCACACTCGTTCAACAACGAGAATAGACGGTTAGAATATGGTGGCTGTAATTACTTCACGTAAAGGCAGCACAGCAGTGCCTAAGACATTTCCACTCATATACTCCTACAAGTTAGGTGCAAACAACATTCCATATGCTCAGATTCCTGGAGTGGGGGATAGAGTATTTCCAAATATGGATAGTAGGCAGGAATTAATGCATAAAACACACAAGGGCTTGGGCTCCGTGCATTCAGGGGTCATAGCTACTCTTTCTTCATTGCAACAGTGCTATTGGTGGCCAGGGATCAGAAGTCAGACTATTGGCTTTGTCTTGAACTGCAAAATCTGCAAACAAATGCCAGGCTACACCATCACAAGACCCGCGCAGGTCCCATTGCTAGACAGCATCAGACTGTCCACTAGATTGTGTTGTGTAACAGGATCACTGTGGCCCCTCAAATTTTGAGGTGGCTTAAAAATATATCTTGGTGGCAGTGGATCCGTGCTCAAGTTTCCTATAGGTATGGCCTCAGCACTCGGCTGACGCTCAAAACTGTTATAGAAAGATTTGCGAGTCCATAACAGGAGATACGCAATCAACGTTACACCCTGACTGTGGCTCCACGCTTAGCTCTCGGGCTGACAAAGAGGCCATGGAAGGGATGGACGTAGTATTGCGGTACTCCTCTCCAACGCCATCCTGAGGGAATTTAGGTAGAGGAGAGGAAGGACTGGGGCATAGAGCAATCCTCAACAGCTAGGGTATTAGGCGGGGCGTTAGTGAGGTCAAACACTTATATGGATTCAGGGGGCAATACACACCCAGCCAAGAAGCTCTCTAGGAGGTCTGACTCCATTTACGAATGTGGGAAACTGATCATAAATGTGAAGGCACAGTGGCGGATGAAAACCATTCTGTATCTATGATCGTTTGGCTGTTTTACAGGAACTAAAGGAAACAAAGAAACAAAGAAAGATTCTGTCAAAGTGAAAGAGGCCGCCAATGGGAAGTCGAGGTAATCACGGCAAGACCTGTCTGAATCCCAAAAGTCGGGGATCTGGGCAGAGAGAGATAAAGATCGCGGGCACAAAGGAATTTGGCCCCTCATACAGGAAAACCTGTGCCATTCCTTGAAGTGAAAGGAACAAGAACTGTACTTTTGCCGTGAAAAAGGAAAACAGATTCATTTCAAATGAAAGAATCAACCAAAAACTATGTGGCCAATACTGAGCAGTAGGCCTCGTGAACTCCACAGTAGTAGATGTCCCTCTCACTACAATTCAAGAAATTCAAACTGAAAAGCTCATCACGTTTGAGAAATCAAATCCATGGAGTGGGGGACTATGCAACAATGCAATGGAACTAGTTCTCCTTGAACCAACCTTTCAAATTCAAAATAAAAGTCAAGACAACACTCAAGTTGCAATTTGGCCAAAAAACAAATGTGTACACCAACGTTTTTCAACAAAAACATCAAATAATAAATGCTTCAACGTTTTTCAACAAAAGCATCAAATAATAAAAGCTTCAACGTTTTTCAACAAAAACATCAAATAAAAAATGCTTCAACGTTTTCAACAAAAGCATCAAATAATAAAAGCTTCAATGTTTTTCAACAAAAACATAAAATATTAACTTCACCATCTGAACGTTTTTCAGCAAAGACAACTATTAACTTCAACATTTCAACGTTTTTCAACAAAAACAGCAGAAATAACTTCAGCTAAACAAGATGCAATTTCAACAATTGATCATACAGCTACTGGCTATTTCATTAACTGTGATACGTTTTCCATGGCTCCACGTGAACAGGAAGCGAAGCCAGCCCAAAAACAAACAACGAACTGTCATAAGGTTTCTGCACATACACAGAGCTATGCACAGGAAAATGGGACCCCGGAATACAGTGGTTTGCCACCATATACCGTAGCACCCAAAAACCCCAACCCAACTAGCTTAGCATCCCATTAGCACCCAAGTACCAATGATTGGACAACCCAGAACACGGTATCTTTATCTCAGGACTCGCAGAAGCAAGAACACTCTTTCGTCACTCACTCGTACTTGTTCACAAGGTGCGTAGGAAGAGACACTGGATAGGTTAAAATGTTTATTCCAACTTACGTGCTCTAATGTACAGTACACGTGTCAGTACTAATAGCATAATGCATATGACTAATATAAGCAGCATGGTTACAATTCCATAGAATACAAACGGGGAAAGCATCTCAGAGCTCAGTGGATAAACGTATAAATAACATTACCACCCTCCCCTTGCAGTAAGATAGTTTATTATAATAATAGAAGACCTCTGGGCTTTGACTAGCGAACCCCCATACCTCAGTCTCTAGATGCAGAATTACATCAGCAGGACATCATAGCTCTTCTCACTGAAAGGGATTTCTCCAAGTGTTCTTAAGCGCTAGTAAACCACAGTATTAAAAGCACACCAAATTCTTCATGGCAATTGCACCTAATGTTATGTCTGGGTGCGCGAGACTGGCCATATCAGGAAGAACCAAAATACATTGTTATGTGACCTTGTACATGTTTGTGCAGACCGAGCCCAAAAAGGTGAACAACAGAAAATGCAGACAGTGCAAAAGAACTTGGCACGAGCAAAGGGCGAGGGAGACCCGGCTCAGTGTAACGTGCGCAAAGAAAAGCAGCATGGCAGCCAGGCCTAGGCCAACATAACAAGGCAGGCAACAATCCACAAGACACCCTCCCCTGGTCAGTCCGGCGGCCAGGACAGAGGCCCATCAGAGGACAACACAGCCGTTGGAGCACAGGGAGCGCCCAAACGGCGAAGGGCAGGTCAATCCATGAAAGTGTAAGTGCAGATAAAAGCCATACCCTCCAAGAGTTCATCATTGGAATCGTCAAAAAACATAGATGCCATCCAATCCATGAGATCAAAAGAGCAGGAATGCTCCTCAGCAAGGGGAGCATCCAGAAGCAATGCGGGACAGCTTGCGTGATAATTGAAACAGCTTCGTTGTAGGAGATCCTGGGCAGCCGCCCAGATATCCCATTGCGCCAAAATCCCCAGTGCAGCCGCACGCGCCATACAGCCAGCAACGGAACAGTCCTGTTCATGGGCCTCTAAGGGACCCATCAACTGAACAAAATCCGGAACAGACAATGACGAATTGGAGAGGCAATAATCCAGAGTCCAGGTGAAAGGACAGCGGATACAAGTCATCACAGGTTGCACGCAAGTGAAATACGCAAAGCGAAATGAAAGAGTATATGACACACTCAGTGTCGCCAATGGCAAGACACCAAAACCAGCCAAAATGCGCTCACGGAGCAGCTGGAGGCGTTCTGGATCGAGCAGGTCCCATCGGGGAGCAGCCATTGCGCAGAAAGCAAATTAAGAGCAAGACACCAGCCGCTAAAGCGAGGATCAATGGGAAACCGCCAAAGACGCTGGAAAAAATAGAATGTATGAATGCTGGGATGACACCAAAAATAGTTTGGAAGGAGGACACCAAGCCCGACCCCACGACCTTAACAAAGTGTACTAGGCCTTCAGTGTTAGATGCGTTAAAAATACGATGTATTAACTCCCCAAAATGTTGGGGGAGATTAGTGTTTAAAAGGGCCTGTATTTCACTGTGGGTACTCGCCACCTGGAGAATGAATGTCTCCCGGGCGGACGTGAGCATAACTTCCTCGTTCAATAATAGTGCCTTTATTCTGCTCAGTCTATTGAAATCTGCCTCCATGGTAGGGATGGAAGGCCAAATAGAGATATCAACCTTGCCATGAGGGGGAGGAAAAAGCACATTTTTGCAGCAGACAACCCTGTGCGAAACTGTTACAATGTAAGGAATGCCAGCCTGCAGGCCACAACAGATTTCGTTATTTAAAAGTAAATAACTACCATTGGAAAGGAGAGTGAAAGTAGGAGAAATAACAGGAGCAGGAATACCTTTCAGCACACAAGCAAGATTAGGAGCGGAAACGCTACATGAGCCATGCAATTTAATGTGTTTACAAATAAGCGAATGACCCATAGTCGAGTCGCAGTACTCCCCTGTGAGAAAGACTTCCTTGCCGTCCCGAAGGCATTTATACATGAAAGGCAAGGACCAGAGTTCATGCAGGAAAGCACTGCCCAAGGGCTGGTAACGGCCCACAGGATAATGTTTCATGCACGAGTCAAATTCAAACAAGGAAAAAGGTAAAGCGATAACCCCATGAACTAGCCACACAGCAGAATCGAGTTCTGCAACAGAGAACGGCAAAGGATCCATCTTTTCGATATGTAATAGAGTGTAAGTTGCATCTTTCATGGACATAAATTGCTGTTTGTCAGTTAAGTTAAAAGGTAGAAACAAGGCAGAGGTGTTCAAAAAATGCCAAGGCACTTTACCTAACTTAAGCGTTTGTAAAGTCCATGCAAACTGCATAACTGAGCGCAATTGATTCTGACCATGATATAACACAGAAACATCATCTTGTACAATATCGACAACAGAGGACACAATATTCTCTAAAGTGTAAATGCGAGAAGACAGGGTATTAATACTATTGTCAACAACAGCAAGCACCTTTTCCATATTTGCTTGATCTATTTCCCGAAGACGGGAAGCAGCTTCAATTTGTGATAGCTTCCAGAGTTCATTATACGTTTCATAAATGAATCTCTTAGGTCGGGGACCACGAGGTCCCAAAACAAAATCGGACAGATCAATATTGCCTGTAAGGAGGGACAAATGTTGTTTAACAGAATCAAGGGACGAATGTTGCAGCCATTGTTTGCATAATTTACCAACAGAATATGTAGTGACAGTACGGGAATCAGTAAATCTCGGATCAGGCCTATCCTGTGTGTAACTAGCTCCTGAGTCGTGAAAACGCATTTGACATGCATTTGATGATGTAGGCCATACCAACCAGGGTGACTGAACTAGCTCAGAAACATTAAACGAATTATTTTGTAACAGAGCCTGCAGGGACACGAGGGACATATTGAATCGGGAGCTTTCATTGGGAAAACTCGACAGGGATGGTATTGATGGAGTATTCAATTGTTTAGTGGTTGCTAAGCCCCAACATGTAGTCTGATAGATGGAGACATTGAGGAACATAATTTGTGTAGGGATGAGGCAAGCACGGTGTAATGCCTCGGTACCCTGTACCTGCCATGGCTTGGAGCCCCAAATAGATTTTAAATCCACTGTATTATCCCAGTACTCATAACCACCCACAGCTAGGGCACTTAGAAAGGAACCTGAGTAAAGCAATTTGGTGTGTGTTAACATAATTTTCTGAGTTGATGTGTTATTAAGTCTAAAATAATAGGATGCAGGGTTCGACCGATTAAAATCAGTAAAATAATTAAACTTATTTCGAAGAGTTTGAGAGCTACCTGGCAAGGGGTTTGGACAATGTTCCCATTGGGTATAGTTAACAGAACTACGCAGGGCACTGGGCTTATGGAGAAAATGATTACCCCAATGTTGGTAACAATACAAATCGGCATAATTAGCAGAATTCATATATAAATCTTCAGCATTAAAAGATGCATAATATTTTAAATCGGCAAACAATGCTTCAACGGCATGCACATCCCAATCATCAGAATGAATATTATTTTGTACTACATCACCCATTGAAACACGAAGGACATTAGGTACATTAATAATTTCCGTCGGACCATGGATTTGATAGTTCACTGCATCCCATACGATGCCATCAGCAACTGGGAAAGCTGAAATGTTCACAAATGTGTGGTCACGCTTCATGATGTGAGACGAGGAATGAGGAGCCAAAGTTCCAGAAACATAGTCTACAGCAGAGCGTTCAGGTAAATAGTGACCATTAATTAGTAGAAAAAACACTGTGACAAAGCCAATGGACATGAACAAAAAAATCAAGAAAAGTACCAACCAGATGTATGTCCAGGGTGGAATCAAAAAATTGTCTCTAAACCAGGATACAAAAATACTGAACTTGGATGGGACTTTTGAAGAAGTGGAATCCGAATCAAAGGAATAACGAGTCGGGCCAAGTGGCGTTGTTGGTTGATGCGCCACCGATTCAGATGCAGGATAGGTATACTCGTCCTCGTCGATGTTGGTGGAGAGTTGGGGATCAATTATAGTTTCAGGCAAATCAACCATCTCAATTACAGCATCAGCGACCGTTCGTGTAGATGGGTCACGAACATATGTCCGATAAATGGCAGGACAAGAGACCGCTGGCGTGACACTATTCAGGATCGGCCAGGCGCTGTAGCTTGACATTTTCCACTGAGATGTATCTGTTCTCCTTGCGACCAGGAAGCAGTGGTAAAATGACTGTACGTGTTCCCTTCAAGCCCAGAACTGGAACCGGTGCACGAAAAGAGGGGCCGAATTCTTTTTTGTTTTCAACCTTCTCTCGAACCAGTTCTCCAACTTTCGGAAGCCAGCCGGCTACCGGAATCTGCAACGCAGGATCTGTGGCTGAAGGCAAATGTGTAGTTGCAAGTTTGTCTCGGGCTTCTTGTAAGTCCTGTAACATAGCAGAATGGTTATCTACATCAAACTTGGCGGATTGCGCCGCGATGTCTGGACCCTCAAGGTCAGGCACAAACATTCTTATGCCAAAGAGCATTTCGTATGGGGTCCGCCCACCCAGAGGTCTTCTAGGGAGATTATTAAGTGCACGCTGAACGGTATACAAATGGGCCAGCCAGTTCCTGCCAGTACCTATAACCCTAGCTGTTAAGGATTGCTTTAAGTCACGGTTCATTCGTTCAACGATAGAGTTGCCCTCAGGCCTATACGGAGACGAAAATTTCACCCGCACCCCAAGCGAAGCCATTGCATCCTTGTAAGCCCTAGAGGCAAACGCTGGACCTTGGTCCGAATGGAAGGTGCCGCATGCGAAAATTCCCACAAAGACACGCAAATCCCTGATTACATTTCGGGCGTCAGCACTCCGTTGTGGCCAGACCCAGAGAAACCGTGTGCACGAGTCCACTGCCACTAAGATGTATTTATAGGCAGTGTCTGATGAGAATGGACCGCAGTGATCCAAGTAAACACACCCAAAGGGTCTGTTAGCAATGCAGAGCGGTGTTTGTGGTGGACGTGTTACCGTGGAAGGCTTAATCTGTTGACAAACGTCGCAAGAAAGCACAAAAGCACGGGTGTCTTTATATAACCCACGCCACCAATAACGCTGCTGCAAGATGGAAACCGTAGCTGACACACCTGCATGAGCAGAAGCCATGCCTTCGTGTGCAGCTGATATCAAGGCACTCCTGCGGTCCGCGTTGGGGATCAGCCGATCTCCAACGTCAGGTATAGTTACATAAGGAACCTGATCGGGACTTAATGTGTAAGAATACTTGGAAGGGAAACCTGTAGGGTAATTATTACCTTCCTTGGTTGCAGCAATAGCTGCTAATATAACAGGGTCTATTTTAGACATGGACCTGGTAACCGCTGCTACTGAACACGTGACTACTGCTGAACGGGCAGCCTCATCTGCCAGATCGTTACCAATAGCGTGTGCGCCCACCCGCTGATGGCCTAAGGTGTGAACCACCTGTGTGAGGGGCAGACGTTGTTGCAATTCTGCCACTCGAACCCAAAGCATTTTATGCTTAATTGTGCTCCCTTTTGCGTCCTTGTAGTCGTTTTTCGACCAGAAAAACAGATTGTCATTGTAAGATTGTACACAGTAAAAAGAATCACATACAATAAGAGTGGTCTCATCCTGAGAAGCGAACTCAAGCGCAAGTAGCAATGCATGCAGCTCGGCCAATTGTGCGGTACTATCTCCAAGTGTGCGAGTGTGCACTACAGAGGATTTGAACGTTCCATTTACAAAGGAACCCGCAACAATAGCACATGCAGCTGAATAAGCGTGCTTGGACCCAGTGGCCGGTTGCGCCGAACCATCGGTGTAGATCACACATTTGTAATCCTCAAGCGGTAGTAAAAACAAAGGAGGAGGATGAACGAATTCATACTGCAAAAACTCCTGAGTCTGCAGAGAAGAATCAAAAACAAAAGTGACGTCCGAAGACGTCAAGGATGTAGCCCATTGTATCCAACGGGGATGCATTGCTTTTGAGTTCGGTACACTTGCCTTTGTTACTGCCTCTAGGGCAGGACAGGGTGTTACCACTAGAATCCGCTTTCCCTGTGCCAGTGCGCGTTCTTTTAGAATCGCCATTTGCACTGCAGTTAGAACTTTTTCGACAGATGTAAAGCGCAATTCAGCGGAAGTGTACAGATGTGACTTGTATGCGATGGGTACTGTATCACCTTCATTAAAGGTTAAGTATGTGAATCCCACCGCCCCGGAATTATTCTAATCACCAGGTTTGTGTGGTTATCACGAGTCAAAAGATATTTAGACTCCAATAGGTCTGTCTGCAAAGACTGCAGAATTGAGGTATGCTCAGGCAGCCAGCAAGACCTTGAATAAGTAGGTTGTATCAAAGCATACAAAGGCTTGATACGCTGGGCATATTCGGGAATGTAAGTACGCCCGAAATTCAGGAACCCCAGCAAAGACTGAAGTTTCTTCAGAGTATTTGGGGGGCACAAATGTGCACATTTTTCCAAGAAATGGGGGCTAAGCCCTTACCTTCGTTATTGAGCTCATAGCCCAAGAACAGAACGGTAAATTCAGCAATGTGTGACTTAGCAAAGTTAAATTTGTAACCCTGCTCCGCGAATTCAAGAATAATGCGGTCCACACGGGACAAATGCTGAAATAATTCGTCGTCCGTCAGATAGATGTCATCTACGTACGAACATGCGTCTTGATCAATGTCATTTAACAAAGAAACAACACGGGCGGCGAATATACCCGGACTATTTTTGTAGCCCATGGGTAAACGCCGGAACTGGAATAATTTACCACCGGAAGTGAATGCGGTCCATTGACCACTCTCCGGGGCCAGGTTGTGCGTGTAGAATCCATTTGAAAGGTCAAGTGTCGTTTTGTATTTTTTACGAACAAGACTGTCTACAAGCGCAGAACTGTGTGTATTTTGCACCGCAAAGTTCCGACAATGAGTATTTAAATGCCGGTAATCCAAAACTAAGCGGTACGATCCATCGGGTTTAGAAACCACGAAAAGGGGATTGTTCATAGGTGATACGCATGGTTCAATTACTCCCTGATATTCCAACTGTGTCAGAATTTCGGAGACGGGGCCTTTTGCCTGCCGTTTGATGGGATATTGGGGTTGTGGCTGCGGTAGTGACCGCAAAGGTATTGCATGAGGAGGTGATTCTTCATCCCATCCCACATGGTTGCGGTATAACGCTGGTGCCAGGTACACAGCCCACTCAGCTGCAAGTGCTTCAGCTTTGTCTTTTGGGACATGCCGTGAAAAGCTTGGAAGGATTACCTCCTCTCCTTTATGTGCAGCTAAAACGAATGGGGGTGGCCAATCCACCTCCGCTAACAAAATGTCATATGAAGAGGTTAGATTTTCCCAAAAAATCCCTTTTATTTCACGCGGTATGTCACCTTCAATTTGTATGACTATGTTGTAAAGTCTGTCAGGGGGTGCCACTCTCGTGTCAGCTGTCTCTACAGTAACGAATGTTTCAGTTGCTGTCGCCTCCATATGAGGACGTAGCGCCTCCCGCACTATGGTAACTTCCGCGGCGCTGTCTAGGAGGGTCACTGCCCACGTCCAATTCTGGAGTCTCGTTCTCACGGTCTGAGGCATATTTCGCTGTGACAGCGGCAACTTTTTCTTCTGAAATTGCGGTCGAGGAAGATGAAAGTCTTCTGCTTTCCCTCTGACTTGTTGTCGAGGTTGGTCTCGCTCCTGGGGAGCCTCTCGGCCCCTTCCTCTATCTTGCCGTCCTCCTCCACCAGCCTGTGACGACGTCTGGGCCTGTGAAGAACGAGGAGAACGCGTATCAGAGCTCTGAAACCTTTCTGGTGATTTAATCCTTGACCTATCACGTAAATCATAAGTACGTTCAGAAGAAACCGAAACTGGGGAAGCGCCTCTCGACCCCGGCTTCTTTTGTTGCTTACCCTGTTTTTTCTGTCTCCAACTCTTTTTAGTGAAGACTGGTTTATCATCTTTCTCAGATGTACTTTTTGTTTGTGTAACTTGTGTTTGCGATTGAGTTTGCATTTTTACAAAAGGCTTGTTGCCCAGGCTATTTCTTCCAATTGTTTTATAAGCCCGGGCAATAATTTTCAGTAATTCGCGGGGCCTGTCCAACTCTGGGACCAAAGCCAAAGCATTCGCTACTTGAAAGTTCATAGCATCGCCCTTGACATTTCCAAGGATCAGCTCAGCTACTACATCAAACACTCCCACTAGTCTCATCCCTAATTCCACAGCCGCTTCAGGGCCATGTTCATCCTGTACTTTTTAATTACAGAGGGTAGAACCGTCATGGAAGGAGTTCCAAAACATTTTGAATAAACTGCTGCGAATACCTTACCCCAGTTTTCACATGATGTCAAATCGGGGATTATGTCTTTTGGCAAACTTATCGTGAGGATGCGGTGTTTATCTACTGGGGATGTATGGGGAAACACTGCTTCTATCTGATCGAACTTTTCTGCAAGCCAGTAAGGATAGTCGTCCTTATTTTGTGGACGTTTGCCCATCACAGAATTTACCATGACAGGACTTATGGTCACTCCAGCGGCTATAGCTGGTTGGCCTGCGACTACAGGAGCAGCTCCATGTAGGCTACCTGTAACGTATGTCACTAGGGCTCGATGCACTCGTACCAATTCGGTATGAATAGTGCGCAGTTCCGCAAGCGGTATTGCCAGATAATTTGGATGCGGGGTATACCCGGCCAATATAGGCCAAGTGGCCCCCTCAATAGATAAGGGGCCTAAACGAACTGCGGTAGTTGGTTGTGGTAGGGCGCCATTAAACCAAACACGGTGCTGCCAAGCCGTGAGAGGTACTTCAAGTTTAGTATAGGGTCGATAGGCAGCAGGAATAGCGGTGAGTTTATATTCATGAAACAGTTTATCACCTGCATCCACCGCCTCAAAAGTGATCCAAGTGTAAAACACTTCAAAGTGATAAGCCGCATCGGCTTGAACCACAAAGACCAACTCGACCCCAGTTTCGGGCACTCCATACACAGCTAAGTGGTCTCGGAGTGCTCCACGACTATGTGCAGCTATCGCCACACCAGCCATGACCAAACAATTATATTCGACAACCTAACAGGGAGCACAAAATGGGTTATTTATGTAACCTTTTTAATAACTTCAAGCTTGAAAGAACCTATAAAGCGTTCAATATAGGAGGTATCACCGTCACTTACGCCTCCGGAAGCGTACGTGAGGGTTTTGTGGACAAGCACAAGTACTACTCAAGCGTCTCGCAGTTAAGCAGCCCCACGGTGGTCGCGCCATGTCATAAGGTTTCTGCACATACACAGAGCTATGCACAGGAAAATGGGACCCCGGAATACAGTGGTTTGCCACCATATACCGTAGCACCCAAAAACCCCAACCCAACTAGCTTAGCATCCCATTAGCACCCAAGTACCAATGATTGGACAACCCAGAACACGGTATCTTTATCTCAGGACTCGCAGAAGCAAGAACACTCTTTCGTCACTCACTCGTACTTGTTCACAAGGTGCGTAGGAAGAGACACTGGATAGGTTAAAATGTTTATTCCAACTTACGTGCTCTAATGTACAGTACACGTGTCAGTACTAATAGCATAATGCATATGACTAATATAAGCAGCATGGTTACAATTCCATAGAATACAAACGGGGAAAGCATCTCAGAGCTCAGTGGATAAACGTATAAATAACATTACCACCCTCCCCTTGCAGTAAGATAGTTTATTATAATAATAGAAGACCTCTGGGCTTTGACTAGCGAACCCCCATACCTCAGTCTCTAGATGCAGAATTACATCAGCAGGACATCATAGCTCTTCTCACTGAAAGGGATTTCTCCAAGTGTTCTTAAGCGCTAGTAAACCACAGTATTAAAAGCACACCAAATTCTTCATGGCAATTGCACCTAATGTTATGTCTGGGTGCGCGAGACTGGCCATATCAGGAAGAACCAAAATACATTGTTATGTGACCTTGTACATGTTTGTGCAGACCGAGCCCAAAAAGGTGAACAACAGAAAATGCAGACAGTGCAAAAGAACTTGGCACGAGCAAAGGGCGAGGGAGACCCGGCTCAGTGTAACGTGCGCAAAGAAAAGCAGCATGGCAGCCAGGCCTAGGCCAACATAACAAGGCAGGCAACAATCCACAAGACAGAACATGCAAGTACAAACTTTTGAACATTTTCTTTTTCCAAAAGATACAGACCTGGCTTCACCATGGGTAGAACTATGGAGTATTTCTGGGTTCATCTTTTTCTGTTCTAGCTTTGCTTAGAGCTAGCTTTTAGTACGACTCTTAGTGGACACTTTCTACAACACAGGATCAACATAAAAACTGAAGCCACGTCCATTTTCAATTCAAATGCAAAAGAGACTTATAAATGTATTCAGCCTGAACAAGCCTTTGTATTCTAAATGATGTATTTAATCATCCGGTTTTTAATTCTGATTAATGTATTTTGAACTTTCATTCATTTTCATTCGTTTTTATCATTCATTCAGTGATGTCATTACCTGCAGTACATTATTCTGAAAATTGGGTTACTGATACAGTGAATAATATGCTGTCTGTTTTAGGAATAATTGCTACATTTTCATGAAATGTAAGATTTATTCTTATTGTGACGCTTTATACCTGTTACCTTCATTAAGGTTATCAACTCCTACACAATTGTAATGCATCTAGAAATATGGTTGTTTAAACACCAGTAGGAACGTTGCCAAACACCACCAAACACCATTGCACGGGGGTAGAATAATTGACATACATCAGCAGGGGCAACATTAGATGCCATTTACAACACAACAGGACATACCCAGTTAGGAAAGTATGGGTGGTTTGGCCTTTTGACACAAATATCTGTCACAAAAATGATTCCTGAACATCACCAAGGGACTCAGTATACATAGGCCAGACCTACGTTATGTACAGATAACATCCAGAGGTAGTGAAATCCTAATGTAGGGAAGTTGTGCCTTTTTTTGGCTAGAAGCCCCAACACTGACAGTAGTGAAACAAAAGTTTTCTTTGTAAAATTCAATGCTTTAGGCAATCTGAAAACCATGCTTGTGCAGCACTTTTATTTTTCATTTCACATCAGCTAAAGAAATGTTTTTTCTTTTTTGCAAAATAGCACTCAAATACAGACTGCCCCTCTTTCCTTTTTGATAAATTTTATCTTTCACAAACAAGCAGTGTGATACACCTTGGGAATACCTCGCGAACAGGAAGGAAAATGCTACTTACCAGTATGCATCTGTTCTTGGCATGTAGAGCTGCAGAGTTGTACACTATGCATAGATAGTCACTACATAGGTGACTCCTCCTTTGGACGATAGTGCGCATGGGCATCGACTCCATCTTTAGATTGTTTTTCGCCATGATGGGAAATGATGGAGTGAGTAAGAAATAAAGAGATGTCCATGTGAATGTATCTAATTAAGATAATACTGGAACAGATACAGGTTCCGGGCAGGCGGGTGGGTGTGTACAACTCTGCAGCTCTACATGCCAAGAACAGATGCATACTGGTAAGTAGCATTTTCCGTTCGAGGCATATGAGCTGCAGATTGTACACTATGCATAGACTGTACAGCAGTGTCTCCCCTAGCGGTGGTCACCTGTATGTGTTGCAGTGGTTTGAAGAAGTGTTTTAAGAACAGCTTGGCCTACAGAAGCCTGTTGCTTAGCCTGCACGTCAACACAATAGTGTTTGGTGAAGGTGTGTGGTGTAGACCATGTTGCTGCTTTACAGATGTGATCTAAGGGAATGTTTCCTAAGAATGCCATGGAAGCCCCTAGTTTGCGTGTTGAGTGCGCTCTAGGGGGAATTGTTAATGTGCGTTTAGCCTTTTGGTAGCATATTTGAATTTATTTTACTATCCACCTAGCGATCCCAGCTTTGGAGATGGGGTTACCGTTATGAGGTGGTGCGAAGGCTACAAACAGTTGTTTTGTTTTTCTAAAGGGCTTAGTCCTGTCTATGTAATAAAGTAGGGCTCTTTTGACGTCCAGTGTGTGAAGAGCCCTCTCTGCTACAGAGTCTGGGTTTTGGAAAAACACTGGTAACTCCACTGATTGGTTAAGATGAAAAGCAGAGATTACTTTGGGAAGGAATTTTGGATTTGTTCTAAGAACCACTTTGTTAGGATGTATTTGTAAGAATGGTTCTTGTATGGTTAAAGCCGGGATCTCACTAACCCTCCTGAGAGAGGTAATTGCGACAAGGAAAGCTACTTTCCATGTGAGGAACTGTAGTTCGCATTTGTGTAGAGGTTCAAATGGGGGACCCATGAGCCTGGTAAGAACAATGTTTAAATTCCACACTGGAGAGGGTGGCAGTCTGGGGGAATTATCCTTTTAAGGCCCTCCATAAAGGCTTTAATTGCAGGTACTCTAAATAGTGACAAGTGTTGTCTGTTTTGCAAATAAGCGGCAAGTGCTGCTAGATGTAATCTTATGGATGAATATGCTAGATTACACCTTTGTAAGTGTAGCAAATAGCAAATGATGTCCTGGATGGAAGCGTCCAGCGGATCAATTTTATTGTTGTTGTAGTAAATGACAAATCTTTTCCATTTTGCTGCATAGCAAGCTCTAGTAGTAGGGCGCCTGGCTTCCTTAATGATGTTCATACAGTCCGGTGGAAGGTTAAGATAACCAAACTCTAGGACTTCAGGAGCCAGATCGCGAGATTCAGTTGACCTGGATCGGGGTGCCTTATCTCTCCATGGTTCTGCATTAGCAACGTTGGGGAGAGAGGTAGCTTTGGTGTGGAACTACTGAAAGTTCCAGTAGTGTTGTGAACCACGGTTGCCGTGCCCATGTGGGAGCTACCAGGATCATCCTGAGAGACTGTTGTCTGAGCTTGCGTACTACTAGGGGAATCCGTGGGAGTGGCGGAAAAGCGTACGCAAATCTGCCTGACCAGTTCATCCATATCGCATTGCCTTTGGACAACGGGTGTGGAAACCTGACGGCGAAGGTTGGGCATTTTGCATTTGCGTGTGTGGCGAACAGATCTAGGTCTGGTTGACCCCACATTTGGAAAAATGGTTGGAGAACTTGGGGATGAAGTTTCCATTTGTGTATCTGCTGTGTCTGTCGACTTAGCAGATCCGCAATCTGATTGTGAACTCCTGGAAGATGTTCTGCAAGAAGATATATGTTTTGTGGAATGGCCCATCTCCAAATGTTCTGTGCCAGCTGAGACAGCTGCAAAGAATGTGTGCCTCCTTGTTTTTGCAGGTAATACATGGCTGTGATATTGTCCGTGCGGACTAGCACAGTCTTGTGACGTAGATGTACTTGGAATGATTTTAACGCTAGGAATATTGCCAGTAATTCTAGGTGATTGATGTGGAACACTTTCTGTTCAGTGGTCCATTTGCCTTGAATTGTGTGGTTTAACAGATGTGCTCCCCAGCCGGTGAGTGATGCGTCTGCTGTTAGCACTATTTGTGGAACTGGCTCTAGGAACGGCCGCCCTTTGGAAAGGTTTGGTGTGTTCCACCACTGCAGAGAGCGATGTGTGCGGCTGTCCACCAACACCAGATCTGTAAGTTGTCCTTGAGCCTGGTTCCACTGACGTGCTAGGCATTCTTGTAAGGGGCGCATCTGAAGTCTTACATGAGGTACGATAAAAATGCAAGATGCCATCATTCCTATGAGTTGCATGAATACCCTTGCTGGGAGGGAATGCTGTGGCTGAAATTTGGTGATTAGTGTTTGTATACTGGTTATCCTGGCTGGATTGGGATATGCCAGAGCTCTGGAGGTGTCTAATGTGGCCCCCAGATACTGGTGTATGTGGGAGGGCTGAAGATGTGACTTGGTGTAGTTTACTGTGAATCCTAAGTGGTGTAGCAGCTGGATGGTTTGATGAGTGTGATGAACACACTGGTTGAATGATTTGGCTTTTATTAGCCAGTCGTCGAGGTATGGAAAGACATGGATTTGATGTCTTCTTAAGTGTGCTGCTACGACTGCAAGGCACTTTGTGAACACCCTGGGTGCGGTGGACACTCCGAATGGAAGGACTTTGAACTGATAGTGTTGTCCGTCCACTATGAATCTTAGATATTTCCTGTGAGCTGGGTGTATGGGAATGTGGAAGTAGGCGTCCTTGAGGTCTAATGTGGCAAGGAAGTCGCCTTGTTGAAGTAGTGGGAGGACCTGTTGAAGAGTGATCATATGAAAATGATCTGATTGTATGTAAAGATTGAGGGGTCTGAGGTCGAGTATTGGCCTTAGGGTGCCGTCCTTTTTGGGGATTAGGAAATACAGCGAGTAAACCCCTGTTCCTTGATGCTGTAAGGGAACTAGTTCTATTGCTTGCTTTTGAAGCAGTGAGAGAACCTCTTGTTTTAAGAGTGTGAGATGTTCCGTGGACATTGGACGCTGTTTGGGTGGTATGGTGGGTGGGGTTGCTGTAAGTTCCAGGCAGTAACCATACTGGATAATTTGTCTTACCCACTTGTCTGTAGTGATGGAATTCCAGACAGGTAGGAAGTGTGATAGTCTCCCTCCGACCGGGGTGGAATGGTCTGGAGGGAAGTCACTGCTTATTAGTGGGGGAGGCGCGAATGTTGTTGTTACCTCGGCATCTTCCTTTGTTGTTATTTCCCCGGTATCCGCCTTTAAAATATCCTCTGTTGGGGGATGTTTGCGTGGTGTTTTTGTAGGAAAAAGAGGCAGTGCCTGTCCCGATATTTTTGGATGCTCCTCTATAGAAGGAGCGACGAAAGGAACCACGTGTGGATGGAGACTGTAATGCCCCCATGGATTTAGCAGTCTCCCTGTCCTTTTTCATTTTCTCTAGAGTGGTGTCTACAGCCGGTCCAAAGAGTTGTTCTTGATTGAAAGGCTGATTGAGGATTGTTGGTGTAACTCCTGTTTGAAGCCTGAGATGCGTAACCAGGCATGCCGTCTGAGTAGTACACTAGCGTTTATGGACCTAGAGGCTGTGTCAGCTGCGTCAAGGGCACAGTTGATTGAAGCATTGGTTATTAATTTGCCCTCCTGAATTAAAGCATCTGCCTTAGTGTTATATTGATCAGCAAATGTTGTAATAGGGTTTCTAGTTGGTCATACTGAGCCCTATCATACCTAGCAAGTAATGCCTGTGTGTTGGCTATCAGCCAGTGATTAGCTGCTTGGGCGGCAACTCTCTTGCCGGAAGCATCTAACAACTTAGACTCTTTAACCGGAGGTGGTGCCTCACCGGAGGTCTGAGAGTTGGCACGTTTCCTAGCATTAGCTACCACTAGTGAGTCTAAAGGTAGTTGACCCTTGATGTAGGTGGGATCATTGGGAGCGGGTTTATATTTTTTGTCAATCCTGGGATTGAGAATTCTAGCCCTAACAGGGTCCTTGAATATGTCGGGGGCATGTTTAATGACACCCTTTAACATTGGCAGGGTTTGTACAGTTTTTTGTGACTGTTCAAAGGTGTCTAGAAGAAAGTCCTCGTCTGCAGGGTCAGAATGCATCTGAACCCCATGGTAGAGAGCAGCTCTATTTACAAGCTGACCAAAGCCAATATTGTCATCTGGGGGAGACGGCTTTGTTGGATATGCATGGGGATCAGGGAGGTCTGGAGGATCTATTGGGTCATTATAATCGTCCCAATTGTCCTGAGGTACATCTGTATCGTCATCAGGGTCAGTGAAAGGGTCATTGTTGCCTCCCCCATCCTCTAGATCATCATCATCCTGTGGTGGTGGTGAATTTGGTAGAAGTATAGGAGAATGTGGAGAAGAGACAGAGTTAGGAGGAAGAACAGGAGAAGAGGGTTGTATAGGTGAAGTGGCACAGTCTTTCTTTTTCACAGGCACTACGGGAGGGCCTGGTGTGTCCAGTTTCCTCTTCTTGTGTGGAGCTGCCGCCAAATGTCCTGTTTTGGGGTCTATGTGGAGAGTTTTTTGTTTTGGATCAACAGGATCCGGCCGAAAAAGTTCTTCCTCTTCGGTAACCGCTTTCGGCGCCGATTTCTTCGGGTCCGAGCGAGGTTTAGATTTGTGCTCCGAGGCCTTGGGAGATGGTTTGGGGTCCTTTGGCCTGGCTGTGGAGGTGGAAATCTTTTTCGGTTCCGAAGGTTTTGGTTTCGGATCCGATGGATTTCCTTTCGGCGCCGAGGTGTTCGGTGCCGATGTCTTTTTGGGAGTAGGCTGCACGCTCGGTTTCGGTGCCGATGGTGCCTGCAGGACAGTGAGATGGGGTTTGCTCGGTCCCGATCTACCGGAAGGCTTGTCCCTTATCTTCGGAGCCGGGCCCAGGGGCGTGGCTTCTGAAGCTTGTTCTTGGTCGCGACTGGGGCCAGCAGGCGAAGTCTTGACCAGGGCCTTCTTTTTTTGGGGTGGAGTTTGGGTAGGGGCAGTTGTACTCACTCGTTGACCAGGAGTGATGTGCCCGTCTGAGTCGTCAGCTTCGGACACGATTTGTAGGTCCTCAGAATCGTCCTCCGGGACATCGGGGCCTTCATCGAAGATGTCCACCGGTACCGGAGCTGCTCGCTGCGCCATGATGTGTCGTCGGGCCCGGCGATCACGGATGGTCTTTTTAGATGTAAAAGAGGCGCAGGCTTGGCAATTGTTCTCGTCGTGTTCGGACGAGAGACATAGGTTACAGACCTTGTGGTGGTCACTGTGTGGAAATTTAGCTCCACACTGGGGGCATTTTTTAAATGGAGTCCTTTCCATGAGCTGTAGGCCCAAACGGCGTCGATAGGCCCAACGGCCCGGGCCGACGACCGGAATCGAGTAGTTGAGGTGCGCGTCGAGTATCACGCGATCAAAAACAATACCGTCGAGTTTTTTGATAGTTTTGCGCGTCGAAAAGGTTTGGAGAATATGGTGCCGAACTGGAGCGCAGAAGTAACATCCGAACCCGATGGCGGAAAAAAAGAATCTAAAGATGGAGTCGATGCCCATGCGCACTATCGTCCAAAGGAGGAGTCACCTATCTCGTGGCGATCTATGCATAGTGTACAATCTGCAGCTCATATGCCTCGAACCTATGCTTTTCATGGTTTCTAATATTTAAAAGACCAGTCTGAAAAGACTGCAACTGCAACATACCTGTTCTCTGATGCCTGTTTTTTGCAGTGAAGAATGTGTGGTCATCATCTGTCTGACACTTCCAAAGGAAACGCCAGCGGCATTTACCACCAGGCTGGAACTGCTGAAGTCCCATGCTTGGCTGTGTCCCAAGCGTATTCCCATCAAACCAAAGCATTCCTTGCAAATCCAGTGGGTGCCTTTTTGCTTCTTTTAGCAGCACCAAGGTATCGATTACAGCACCGGCTGCCTCAGAACCAGCAACTGGCTGCACTATTCTGTGCTCCCACAACGATTCTGCAAGGTATTACAAAGGTCCGTCCCCTGCAGTAACTAGCAACAGAAATGTTGTGTCTCCCAGCCAGCACTTTTTATCTCTATTTTGCTAAAACATGTCCTGAAACACATTTTTTCTCTTATTGTTTCAACTCTCACCGAGTGGTTGGAGCTTTCCTCTAAATTGACCTTTTTTTTCTCTAAAGAAAGCATGGTCTTCTGAACAGCTTGTAAGAGTTTTCAATTTTATAAACAGGAACTTTTATAAGTAACTACTGACTCTAAGAGTATTTTTTAATGACACTATAGATTTTTCCTGTCTCCACAGAGTCTATAGTAATTTTACATATTTTTACAGCTGCTATTTTTTCAGCTCATAAACCACTCTCATCCAACTACCTGCCAATTATATGCAAATGCCTATTTTAGTCACGTAGTTTGCTTTTAATGGGTTATTCACGATTGTCCATAGATTGGAGTGGGTGTTATGTGCTGGATTGAGGTCCTAACATAGGTACGCCGTTTCAGAGGCACAAATCCTTCGTGCCACAAAGACAGGCAGGCCCTTTCACCTACATTAGCCCTCCCTTCACAATAACGAGCAACAGAGGCTGTCCCTTATCTGACGTGTGCTCTGGGTGCAGAAGACGGTCCATCCTAAATACGTCATCTCCATGTCCAACAGTGACTAACCTACGTCACAACGAGTTCTTAGAAACAGACCCTTAAGCTCTTGGGATTTTCCCTAGCACAGGATTATTGATTTCTCCAAGAACTCATTAAATATGCATGAACCACTATTCCCTAAGGGTTCATTCCTGACGTCTTCCTCTGATGACTTTACGTCAATACTAACATTCCAAGGCACCTATCAGGTATAAATATACCTCCCTTTGCCCAAGCAAACCAGAGGGGACCGAGACTTCCATGCCGACACTCTGACCTGAGACGCTGCAACCTGCGTCATGCCACAGCTCCAGCTGGCAGAGGTCCATCCACCCATCCTGGGGTGTCCAGCTCGAGATCAGGATGAAGTCCCACTAAGGTAATGGGGTTAGACTAAATCCTAGGGGGATTCTTGGCTCTCTAAGACCTACACACATGCTAGGTACACTTAGGTACATCTAGTGAGGCATCATAGGGGTATAGGCTTTATCTTAAATGCATTCTGTATTTCATGTATGTGTTCATTAATATTGCACAATGGTAAAACTGTACCATGCATTTTTATTTAACTGCACTGCTGGCCATATTTCTCTGCTACTGTCCAACAGTTGTTGCAGCACATATTACCAGTACTAGAATAACAACTGTGCAATAAATGTTATTGTAAACACACCCGACTGTTTCTTCTATGTACTGTCCTGAGGGATCAGGGTTTTATGTTATGTGGTTGCCAGAAGCTATTCCCTTCTTGTTGTCAAGAAGTTTCTAGTAGCCTCTGAGCTAGCTGGTACACAGTAATTAAGTTTAATATACGCGATAGGGGCATACCGACCTCAGTCCTATGCCAAGCCTATAGTGTAGGTTATTCCAATGCGCAGAACCTATCAGGGAAATAGGAACTACACTACACTGGGTCACGACTGCGCGTGAAATACGGGCTAGTTTGGGGGACTTTAACGTAGACATGACTTTTATAGAGAAAGCCCCCTAAATTCTACTGACTTTTCTTTCTTTGAGGAGGTACCATGGATCGCGGGAAGTTAGTACTTGGAGTTACGCAGCAGTTGAGACGGGACCAAACAGCACACAGAAGCATTCTGTCCTGGGTGTGTGGCCAAGAGACTGCAGGCAGAGGAGTCAGCACAAGGCTACTGAGCACATGCCACATCGAGAGGACAAGACAGATTGTCACCGCTTGCTGCAGCATAGTTAGATTTGAACAAAGGTAACTCAAATAAACGCTTGAAATGGGAGACAGTACTTGCAGGGGTAGCAAAGAGAGACCATTGGGCCACTTCAGTTTCTACAATGGACTAGTGATTGAAGTTGGGCAAACGAAAGCTGGAGTTGAAAGATAATTTAAAGGTGAATGGCAGCTTTTTGAGCGTGGCTCAAACCCTGTCTTTCTCATCAAACATCAAAAATGCTAAAATAACCAGAAAATACAACTTAAGACCTCATAAATCCCCCAACTAGCAGCACAAGCCTACTATTAAAAAGAGACCCTGTATTGTGAGCATAGTGCTGAATTGCATGAAAGCCAGGTCCACGACTGCAGCCTAAGTAAGTGAGCCCGTCAAGGACTTGCACATGAAATTGGCAAATAAAATAGGCACATGAGACGGACACAACAGCTACTTTGAAACTCACCCCTATACTTAGGTCTTATTTCCAGGTATTAAAGTTAACATAACTGATGGGGAAAAAGAGGGAGATCAGAGAAAAGCAAAATGAATATGTGCAAGGCATACAAGGGAGCGACCTGCATAGTGGTATAACCTATACCAGGTGGTACTTTCGTAGAAATGGAATATCAAATAGCCCCTGAAACAGAACTAAGTAACTAATTAAAGATGCTAAATTGTATTGAGGATCAGTAATTGAACAGAACATTCTCAAAACAGCACTGAAGAAAAGTTCCTTGAAGTTGGTAACAACCCTTTTTTATATGCTCACACATATGTAGAGCCACCGAGGAGAGGCAGTGGGAGCTGGGGATATGCACTGCAGATTTACAGCAGCTGAGGGCTACAGCTCAAATGAGGTTTCCTGCCCTTTTAAAAATAATGTGGCAAAACAAATTGCATTCCTTCAGAAGTGCGGAGATGGTAGATGATTTTAATCAAGGGATTTAAAAAGTAGACTAAAATGTTAAGAGTTCTGATTTATTTATTTTTTGTATATTTTTGGTATATTGAAAGTGAGGTTAATATAGGAATAATATAGTAGTAGAGGAATTAGAGACAAGGCACATGGAAGAATACTGGTTTAATTTTTTATGATCAAATAAGCTCTCTTTTGTGCCATGAGGAGCAGGAAGGGTTCCCAAGTGGGGGTATAGCATTGGTAAAGGGAAATAATTTAGGAAAATTGATTCCTCACAACTCAGTATGCAAGTTCACCAGAAATACTTTAGAAAAATTAAGCCCTCATAATTCATTTATGCTGATGTCCTGGAATGTTAACGGCTGCAGTTTAAACTGATGTGTAAAGTATGTATGCAGCACTTCGAACAATAATAAAGTGAAAATACGGCACAAGAAAAATCCCACATCAATTTAGAAAAAGAGTAACATTTAATAAGTTATTTGAGACCAAAACAATAAAAATCCAATTAGTATAACCAAAGATATACAATTTTAAAGATTTAAGTGAAAATAGTGCTTAAAAAGAACAAAGCACCAACTGTGGTTATCTGGTTGTAGCAGACCGGGACAAAGTCACAAGTTCAAGCATACCACAATGGAGTTTGGGCCGGATACAGGGACCAAGTTAAACCAGCTGAACAAAGTACGTTAAATCCTGGTTGCAGAGAGTTGTGAGATCCTGCATCGAGAATGTGTCGCGCAGTGGTGGTTCAGAAGAGCTGCTGACTTCAATGCAATGCAAGGTCCTGTGTCAAGGATACATTGTACAGTAGCAGTTCTGATGAAGCCGTCAACAAGGCTTGCAATGTGAGATCCTGCGTCATTGTTGAAGATGACATCAACGGAGGTTTGCGATGCGAAATCCTGCGTCGGGGATGCATCGTGCAGCGGCCGTTCAAATTTGGAGCTGTGAGGAGATGTGTTGAGCTGCGTTACTTCTGCCCAAAAGACCACAGCTGGGCTGGTAGAGCAACTTCAGGCTCACTTCCAAGGGTCCAGGACTAGGGTGGTACCACTGGAGGGGCAAGACTCACAGCAGGCAGAGTCCAGGTTTCAAGATGAATGGAGCCTTTTCAGTCCCATAGGCTCTTATCAGGAGGCCATCCAACTAGCCATTGGAGTCACTCTGGTGGTCCCGGTTCCAGCTGCAAGTCCAGTCCTTCTTACACAGGCAGAAGAGTCCTTCTTAAAGCCAAGCAGCACAGCACCCCTTTAGAGTCTTCCACAGGTCCAGAGGTGTACTGAAGAGTTGGGTCTGAGGGTCCAATATTTATACTTGGTGCCAGTTTTGAAGTAGGAGAAGGTTCTGAAGGTCCCCCACCCCCCAGAGGTGTTTGGAATTTCCTTCCTCCCTGCCCTGGCCCCAGCTCGACTGTGATATAAAAAACTAGTGTGAAACCCTTTGTGAGTGTCCTGAGGCAGAGCCTTTCTGATAGTTAAGAGTGGAAGGGGACTGTTTCACCCCTATCAGTTCAGAGATGGCGAACACCTACACACCCTTTGTCTCACTGTCTGGGAACAAAGACCCACTGCCAGCTACACCTAGTCATGTGACCCAGAATACGGGTTGCAGGCACCAAATATGGGGGAGGGGAGACAAGAAAAAGTCAACTTTCTAAAAGTGGCATTTTCCGAATTGTGACTTAAAATCTGACGTTAACATCAAAGAGAATTTTAAATTACAATTCTTTACACACCACCCTCGACTTCTCTACCTGCTACCAACTAAAAGTTAGCACATATTGAATATAATAAGGTAACCCAATGTAATTGGAGAGGTAGGCCTTGCAGTAGTGAAAAACGAATTTAAGAGTTTTGCATACCAGGTCATGTAAAACTTAAAAGTACATGCCCAACTTTTTAAATACAGTGTACCCTGCCCTTTGGGCTGTGTAGGGCCTACCCCTAGAGGTGACTTACATGTATTAAAAAGGAATGTTTAGGGCTGGTAAAATGTTTATTTTGCAAGGTTGAAATGGAAGTTCAAAAATGCACACACAGGCTGCAAGGGTAGGCCTGAGACAAGTTTGACAGGCTACTGAAGTGGGTGACACAACCAGTACTGCAGGCTCACTAGTAGTATTTAATTTACCAGCCTCAGGTACATGTAGTACCACTTTACTACAGACTTACAAGTAAATTAAATATGCCAAATGGGGGTAAGCCAATGTGACCATGCTTTAGGGAGCGAGCACATACACTTTAGCAGTGGTAAGCAGTGGTAAATAGAGTCCTAACGGCAACAAAAACGAGGTCAGTAAGAATAGAGTAAGGCAAAACGTTTGGGGGAAGACCTCATGTTGACAGATCTAACACCATGATTGAGCTGAGTGTTAATAGACATTTAGAGGCCAAGATTGAGAAGATGCAGTTGGACATGCATACTTTTGATCAAGACAAGTTAGAACTAAGTAAAGATATGGAAGCAAAACAGCAGGAGAACAGGAAAAGGCTAGAAAAGAAGGTTAGGCAGAACGTGGAAGCCAGCAGTATTAAACACTTTGAGTATGGGGAGAAGAGCAGACTCTTTTTAGCCTGGAAAACAAGGGCTGATAGAGTTAGGAATAGGATCACAGAATTGGTCTGTACTCGACGATGCCAGGAGAGAATAGATGCAAAACAGATAGAGGAAACACTTTTTTTTTAAAACTATTGTAGGATAGTGTATCGAGAGGTCTTAACAGTAAGCCTTTATGAAAGTTAGTCCTGGTTAAAGAAACAAAACATACCAGTCCTATCTCAGAAAGATTTAAATGACCTAAACCTCCCTATAACGGAGAAAGAAATTATAGCAGTTGTGAAATTGCTTAAAAGGGGAAAAGCAGCTGGCCTGGATGGTAACCCAGAAATATACAAGGAAGTTTTAGACTCTATAAGTCCGCGTTAAAAAATGTTGTTCAACTCGATCCTAGATGAGGGGTAAACTGTTCCTCTTTCCTGATACAAGGCAACAATTACACTAATTTAAAACCTGAAAAAGATCCAAGAAAATGTTCGTCCTATGACCCAACTCTGCATTCAACCTAGATTACAAAATATATTTGGTCGGAAGGTTGAGTGGAGTGGTGGGCCTGTTGATACATGAACACTTAAAGGGCTTTATTCCTGGTAGACAAATACAAGGCTTGACTCACCGTCTGATAGACTTAGCAGTCCAAACAGGCTCGCCTTGCTGTTATCACCTGTGATGCTGCCAAACTTTTTAACAGGATGAACCTGAAACATCTGTCGGAGGCTCTCCGTCAATAAGGCATAAAGGGGAGCTTTGTGAATGCTTTACAAGTTTTGTATACAGCTCCTAATGCAAATGTCTTGGTTATTGGTAATCTGACATACAATTATACGATAAGACAGGGGACTATCCAAAGAGGTCCACTGTCACATTCACATTTTAACTTTTATATAGAACCACTATCTCAAGCAATAGGATTAGACAAGGAGTTTATTCCCTTCACAAGAGGTCTTCTGATTATCAAAGTAGCGCTAAATGTGGATGATCTGCTACATTGCACTTGAAACTGACGCTATCTCTAAAATGAATTTTAATAAGATAGGGAAAAAGATTTGTTGTTGCCTTAAAAGGAGGGAAAACGTCCCTTTTTCAATTTACAGAAGAGTTTAGAAAGGTTCACAGAAGAGTTAACCATACAAAAGCCACTTATATGTATAACAATATCCCACTAAACATTTATAAAACAGCCATGAGCGACCTTCAATGCAAAATTAACCGTGTTAGTTAGAGCTCCAAAGGAGCTAGACTTTCATTGAAAAAGTTAATGGAAAAAAAGAACAAAGGTGGTCTGAGCCTTCCTGATGTAACACTGTATTGCTGGGTCTTTCAGATCAAAGCTTTTCAACCGTGTTTTGGGTCCCCTGGAAAATCCAAAACGAGTCCCCTTTTCCTGGGTATGATGGCAAGTTGGTGCAGGAAGAATTTTCTTTATAAGTTTGGGGCATCAAAATACAACAAGAAAGTAAGGCTGAAGATTCGGAGATTAGTTGCAAGTGTGTGGTATAAGATCAGGAAATTCATAGGGATGCCTTACTATGGTATGTTGGTACTTATTTGGGACTCTCCTGGAACACTGAAAGTACTGAAGGAATATTTGAGAGTTCCCCTTGAGTTGGGAGGTATAGTAAAGTGGGGACTACTGATCGAGGAAGGAGAGGTGATAACATGGGAAAAATATCTGAACACACCAATGACTCCCTTACTTCTTTTGGCTATTTACACCATTATTTTTAATATAATGGATGAGGATAACTAACTTAGTTGATCAGATACAGGGCTACTGATTTATATGATGCTCCTAGCTAGGAGATTGAGCTGCAAGAAGCGGACCCTGTTTCTATCCCAGACTTCAAAAGAATGGCTTGCAAGAGTAATGTATATTGTTAAATTCGAAAAGAAATGTCAGAATAAAATCGGGCAAAATCAGAACTTGGTCCTATGAATACATCAAGGAATAGGCTCCTGGACCGTCTTGTGTTGTGCACAAAGTCTCAAGTGTCCTAGCTTTCCAGTACAAGAAGTTTGTGGAGCACGCTGGAACATACAGATTTGTACTGGTAGTTAGATTAGTGTGGGCTTATTCTCTTTTCGCCTCTTTATGGAGGAGGACCAAAAAGAAAAGAAAAAGATGAGTGCCAAAAATAGCGCTTGGCAGAATTAAAATTACAGATTTAACTACACTGTTTTCCTCTACTTCCTTCATAGAATTAACATAACCGGGAAGTGCTAGTTCAATAATTACATTCATACCAAGATAAATGACCATGAATGATGCCAAAACAATTGTTTACACATGACTGCATACATTTCCAACCACATACAACAAAACTCATTTAAAGAAACCTTTTAAAACTATATGTCTACTCACCCGAGATAATATTAAACATTCGTGGGTTCAAGATTGCAGGACAAATCAATCGTAAAAAAACAAAACCACTGTAGACAAAAAGAACATGTACATTCAGTGGGGAACGGAAAATCACATTTTAAACCATAATTAAATGTTTTAACATTTTCTTTCACTGTTGGTTTGTATACAACACAAGTAATCTAGAGACCAGCATTAGTTCATGGTTACTCTACAAAGAACCACCATAGTATTTCAACATTTTAGGTTTAAACATTTGTAGTTACAACTACAAAAAAAACATTAACACTGCTCATGCATACTAAACACCTAACTACCATTAAACTGAAGTAGGACATCAATTCAACTTAACGTTCCCAGCTCTTGAGTTTATTGAACTGCACTTGTCTCTTATTTAAAAACTTCTTTTGAGCTCCCTATACATTTGAAGGGACTAGAAGCAGGGAAGAGTTAGAGAAAAGGAAAAGAAAAACACCTATTCAAAACAATCTAAAATCTCAGATGCCTTTTGCCAACAGTACACATAAGAATGGCTCACAACATGTCTTTTTTGTGACACATTAGTCTTTGCTTTTGGCTATGTTGTCATGCCCAAAGCCCGAAGCATTCAGTCTCTTTTAGTACCTCTTGTCCTACAGAGAAGCTGAATACGTAAGGGACAACATCAGGTAGCCGTGCTGAAGTGGATAAGGCACTGATAGTGGTTGGGGTGGGAGGCGTTATCTGCAACTGCTTTCACATTTTCCTTGCAAACCACACTTTGTGTGTTGAGCTCCAAGCATAAGCTTTCTTTATCAGGAAGCAGTGGTTATCAGGAAGCAGTGGTTAACAGGAAGCAGTGGTTAACAGACCTCATTGGAGCCTGGGTTTACCTAGCCCCGTACACATTGGCCTCCTTTAACTTGGCACTTCCTCATATTGCTGGATACACAAAGCTTTCAGTGCTAGCAGAGGTGTTGCACAGCTGGTGTACCATATCGAGAAGGCATCTCTTTGCACTGATTCCATGCCAGGACACTTTTTAAAACAATTCAAGTTGCCATAAGACAGGAGTAGTTGGAGAAGAGCAATCCTATGCAGAAGTACTTGGAGAATCTATGCAGACTCACTCCCGTGGGCATACATCATTTTATTCCACTGAAATAAAGAGCACACTATGATCTTGCCATTTTCAACAAATATAGATGTAAAGCTTCTGGAATTAGAAGAGCAAAAGGAAAAATACTCACTGTGTAAACCTAGAGATAGGCTGTGCTATACAACTCGTTTCAATGCTGCAATTAGAAATTCTATTGAATCGAAATACTCCCGGGAAAAGAACTGTTATATTAAGAGGAGTAAATCCATGGGCGTACAGCTTGAGGACACACCTACCTCTATGACAAGATGACTCCTAAGTATGTTACGACACAAGAAATGTTTGCTTAATTCACTTCCTAATTAGCTACCTTTGGTTATTTCAAATGGAAATTACATTTCACTGAAACAGTTTTGAGCAGTATGAAGTATAAAAGCAAAAAAACTTCAACTGGGTGTGGAGGTAGAAGGACCAGAAGGGTACAACAACATAAGGTCTAAGTGGTGCTCAGTGCGTTTCTATGAATTCCATATTTCAAGACCTGAACAATATAGGAGAAGTTGAAGTGGATGTGCTACCTTGGGGGCATAACAAGCATTCAGCCATGGACATGAGGTTCAAGGCAGTGAAACGTATCTAATTCTTCCTTCAGACCTCGAATCCCGAAAAGCGCTCAGAATACAACAGGGGTTAAACTGGCAGGCACATGCATTTTTATTCATCATGGGCGCCATCAAGAAAGTTAGTGAGAGTGTCGTACTATAAAGAAGTCCAGATGTAGTAAGATGTAGGTTCCAAGATGGTGCTTTATTAAGTTCCAGTTACAATACAAGTAGATGATAGATAAGGATGGTAAGTAGATATGTTCAGGTGTACAAATGAGTTACGTGTATTGCCGGTGACGTTAAGTCACGCCTGTTGCATAGTTTGCATGAGTGCCCGAGATATCAGGTGTACATAAGTGTGTTACGTATGTTGCCTTTATGCGGTAGTCACGCGTACAATTTTGCGTGTGGCGTACTTCCTTCTCTTCTCTTGTGAGAAAAGGGGATGGGTGAGAGTTCAAGGTTATTCTTTTCATGATTCAGTGTTGCTTCATAATTCTTTGTTTTATCAACTCATTTAATGTTTTATTGCATTTAGGACATTTTAAAGTGATGTCTATTATTTCATGATGCTAATATATTAGTAACTTTTGTTTTCTTTTAACTTTCTGTTTTTCCAATTTGTTGAACTTACATTATGCATTTTTTACAAGTAATGTTCTGTGCTTTTATTGTTTATCTTGGATAAGCTTATCTTTGTTCTTGCTTTTACCTTTGCACAACCCAATGCGCTGTACACCTGACAAAGAAAAGTGTCTAGGCAAAACAAGCATAAGTAAAGAATCAGGAAAAAACCTGTATGGCGCAAAGAAAAACTGCGCTATGAAGCACACCGAACACAATATTATAAGTATGTCATGAAATATCACTGAAGAAATATACATACGCACACATGCACATACGCACTTATGTAAATCAGAATGAAAGAACACTGGACACTATGGAGTCATAACGTAAATACTCTTGTACACCTGACATCTCAGGCACCCCTACAATTTGTGCACCAGACATGACAAGGTCACCGGCAAAACACAAACTAAATTGTAGACAATAAAACAATCATCCCTAAAGCACACAGCGAACCAGCACTGTAAACCTAACCGGACAAAAGTAATAAGCAAAATAAGAGTACGTAAAATCATTAAGTAGTCGACCCAATAACGCAAAACTGCGCTGCACGCCTGACAGGACAAGGAAAGTCTCAGGCAAACACAATAAGCACAAAAACGCAGGCAAAAAAAACCTGTAAACGTACTGGGGAACAGGACACCCCACACACTGTATTGAAAACACACAAGTCACGTAGGCTGTACAGGGATAAACAGATCCCCACAAAAAAACACAAAAGAAAACGGTATTCAATATATAATATCAAGAACAACAATAGCAAACACAAAGAATATAACTTCGGTGAGCGATCTCTCACCCGAAATCCTCACAGAGATGATGGGTAAAGACTTTAGCAGGAATCCAACATCTGCACAGGTAAAGAGTTAGAGAATATATATATATATGTCGAAGGTTGAACACAACAATCCCGTACGTGGAACTAATGTCACCTGTAGAGTCGTAGATGGCAGCGCTTACACAATAAATTAAACAGAATTAATAGCAAAGACCTTAAGATCTAAAATAAAGTCACGTTGGGTAGTAAGATGAACAGCAGCTGAGAACACCGGATATCCAAGACTTGTTCAACAATATCACGAGAACAAAGCACGTTACCAACACAGCTGAATTTGAAGAAGACATCAGAGAACCATCTGTACCTTCGGCTTGCAAATCAGAAAAGCAATTTGTAGATAAACCGAGAAAGTCACAGATCGAGTGATGCCGATGAACAGCTGACAGAACATCCTTTGCTTTAGATGCTATTAATACTTGCTGAAAATTCCGCTGAAGCGCAAAGCCGAGCACACAAAAGCACCAAATAAAGTGTGCACGCCCCAATAGATATATCAAAGGGCAAGCACTTCCCAGAATGTTTTTTATAAACGCTGCCATGTTGATTAGCGAAGATGCTAAAGCACATTCTCACAGACAATAGCATGAAGTGAAGAAAGGTATCCAGATGGCGGCACGTAGAAATGAAAAGAGCCGGATGGCTCACGGCGGGTGCGTGCTTCCATATCACTGCAGAGCAAAGAGACGTCACAGGAGAGTTCGTAATAAACAGCGGCAGACAAAGGCATCAGAGGAGAGCGGCACGCGGCACGCAGGCAATTCAAATGCTGCATAAGGTAACGGCCATCCTCAGTAATTGCCCAGAAAACGTGAATTCTTTACCGAAATCGGCAATATGTAGACATGAAGCACAAGTTACTAACTTGTGTAACGATATATCTGTAAGAGACAGTAGTTAGTGACAGATTCCTTACCTTAGAATATCCCCAGGCGTCAGGCTGGATCCGGAAAGTTTTGCGTAGCAGTACCCTTGCGCGTCGGGAGGCGGCGTCGTGCGGCTCCGCGTCCGTCGTCGAGATCGCCGGGATGACGTCGCGGCCAGTACTTAGACGCCGCCCATGCGCGCTGACGTCAGTTCTGAACACGACTTTCCGCGCCAGGAACGCAGAGCCATGCAAGAAGCGGACATTGGTGTCTGAAAAAATACTAGGGCCCTGAAAGGGATGTCCTTAACCCTAGAAATCAGTTCGCAGAACGGGGAGGATGGGTGGGGCGGTAAGGAATCTGTCACTAACTACTGCCTCTTACAGATATATCGTTACACAAGTTAGTAACTTGTGCATCTGAAAGAGACACGTTAGTGACAGATTCCTTACCTTAGAATAGATACCCCAGCAATACCAACCCCGGTGGTGGGTCTGCGAACAAAGATCAGACGAGGAAGTCTCGGAGAACAGAACGGCCAAAGAAGCCGTCTCTCCGGACTTGGCTGTCAAGGCAGTAATACTTGGTAAACGTGTGCAGCGAGGCCCACGGAGCTGCCTGACAAATGTCCTGCAAGGGGACACCACGTCCTAAAGCTGTGGTGGCGGCAGTCGCCCTGGTGGAATGGGCACGCAACCCAACAGGGGGCTCCTTTTTAGCCAAAGAATAACAGGCCTTGATACACAAGACGACCCAGCGGGAGATGGTCCGCTTGTGTACCGCCCGACCTTTTTTGGCGCCCACGTAGCCAACAAAGAGCTGGTCATCCACCCGGAAGTGTTGTGTGCGATTTAGATAAAAGGAAATAGCATGTTTTGGGTCCAGACGGTGGAGCCTCTCTTCCTCTCTAGAAGGATGCGGAGGCGGAAAGAAGGTGGGCAAAGTGATGGTCTGCCCAATGTGGAAAGCAGTAACCACCTTTGGCAAGAAGGACGGACGCGCCCTGAGAACAACCTTGTCTGGATGGGCAGACAGAAAGGGAGGCTTGCAAGAAAGAGCCTGGAGCTCACTCACCCGCCGAGCGGAGGTGATAGCCACCAGAAAAGCTGTCTTCAGAGTTAGAAGACGAAGAGGACAGTTATGCAGAGGCTCAAAGGGAGCGCACATTAAAAAGGTAAGAACCATCTTCAAGTCCCACTGAGGCATCACAAACGGAACAGGAGGGAAAAGGTGTGTAATGCCTTTAAGAAACCTGTTAACAACAGGGGACTTGAAAAGGGAGGGCTGATCAGGAAGCCTAAGGAAGGCCGAGATTGTACAAAGATAGCCCTTGATGGTACCCAGGGCAGAACCCTGTTGGGCCAGAGAAAGAAGGAACAAAAGAACCTCGGAAAGAGGGGCAGAAAGGGGATTCACAGCCTTTGCTGTGCACCATGCCACAAACTTGTTCCACCTGCAGGCGTATACCACCTTAGTGGAGGGACGCCTGGCTGCCAGAATCACATCACAAACTTCGGGAGGCAAGTCGAAAGGAATCAACTGCCCCCGCTCAATCTCCACGCAAGGAGGTGGAGACTGGACAGGTTCGGGTGGAGGACCGTCCCCTGCTGCTGCGACAGAAGATCCTCCCGAAGAGGCAGACGGATCGACGCTAATACTGAGTAGCTCGGGATACCAAACTCTTCGAGCCCAGTCCGGAGCCACAAGAATGACTTGGTCCCGGTTGCGCCGAATCTTCTTCAACACTCTGGGTAGAAGTGGTATAGGCGGAAAGGCGTACAACAGACCGCAACTCCACTCGTGACGAAAAGCGTCGCCGAGCGAGTGCCGCCTCGGAAATTCCAACGCGCAGAACTGATGACATTGCGCGTTCTCTTCGGTGGCGAATAGATCTAACCAAGGCTCTCCCCACTGTAGAAAGAGTCCTTGCGCCACTTCCGAGTGAAGACGCCATTCGTGATCCATCATGCACCTGCGGCTGAGCTCGTACGCCCTGGTGTTCAGGGAACCTGCCAGGTGTTGAACCATCAGGAACATGCCCTGATGTTCCAGCCATGTCCAGAGGCGCAGAGCCTCCTGACATAGGGTCCACGACCCCACCCCGCCCTGTTTGTTGCAGTACCACATGGCGGTGGTGTTGTCTGTGAACACCTGCACTACCTTCCCTTTGACAGAGGGAAGGAATGCCTTGAGTGCAAGTCGGATCGCCCGGAGCTCCAGAAGGCTGATATGGAGCCGGGACTCCGCCTGAGACCAGAGGCCTCTGATCTCCGCCTCTCCCATGTGACCGCCCCATCCCAGAAGGGACGCGTCCGTCACAACTGTGTGCTCTGGCTGGGGAAGGGAGAGGGACCTGCCCAAGACCCATTGCCGGTTCGAGAGCCACCACTGCAACTGTTTTGCAGCCCCCTCCGAGATCTGGACGTGATCGGACAGGTTGCCCTGATGCTGCGCCCACTGGAACTTCAGGTCCCACTGCAGAGCCCGCATATGCCATCTGGCATGATCGACCAGCAGGATGGAGGAGGCCATGAGGCCCAGCCGACTCAGGGTCATCCGTACCGAAACCCAGGATAGAGGCCGAAAGATCGGAATCATAGCCTGAATATCCCGGACTCGCCGTTCGGGAGGATAGGCCCGAAACTGCGTCGTGTCCATAACTGCTCCGATGAAAAGGAGCTGTGGAGAAGGAATCAGATGCGACTTCGGCACGTTGATGGAGAACCCCAGCGAGTGCAGGAGTTCGGCCGTAGTCTGGAGGTGGGAGACGACTGCCTGGGACGAGCTCGCCTTCAGCAGCCAGTCGTCGAGGTAGGGGAAGACTGAAACCCCTGCCCGGCGCAGATGAGCTGCGACCACCGCCATCACTTTCGTGAACACCCGAGGGGCACTGGTAAGGCCAAAGGGGAGCACGGTGAACTGAAAATGCTCGAGGCCTACCGTGAACCGCAGGTAACGCCGGTGGGCCGGCAGGACGGGGATGTGGAAATAGGCGTCCTGCAAGTCCAACGCTACCAATCAGTCTCCAGGGTCGAGGGCAGTCAAGACCTGAGCTAGGGTGAGCATCTTGAACTTCTCCTTCCGGAGGAAGCGATTGACGTTCCGGAGGTCCAAGATAGGACGCATGTCCTCCTTGTCCTTTTTGGGCACCAGGAAGTAGTGGGAGTAGCAACCACGTCCTACTTCTGGGGTCGGAACATGCTCGATGGCCCTCTTGGCCAAGAGGGCCGTGACTTCCTTCTGCAGAAGTACCAAGTGATCCCCTGACATGCGGTGGAATTGAGGTGGCATGGCTGGGGGTGGTCTCGAAGGGGAGGGAGTAGCCCCTTCGGACAATGTCCAAGACCCACCTGTCCGAGGTGATGGGACGCCAGTGGTGACGGTGATGGCGGACCCTGCCCTCTACTGGCGTGCTGTGCACCTGAAAGGAGGGACTAGGAGGGCTTGGAGGCCGCGGACGGGTTGGAGGTGGTGGCCTGACCCGCACGCTGGTTGCCCGAACCGCCACGGCGGTATCCACGTCCTCGGCCACGCGAAGACGCCTGCAGCGCGGGACGGTGGCTGGGCTGCTGACGTGACTGGGCGCCCCTTCCGTGGCCACGATAGGGGCGAAAAGCAGAAGGTAGCGGAGGGCGTGCAGCAGAAAGGCCCAGGGACTTGGCAGTAGCCCGTGAATCCTTAAAACGCTCCAACGCATGGTCTGCTTTGGAACCAAAAAGACCGACTCCATCAAAGGGCATGTCCATGAGGGTATTCTGGACATCACCCGAAAAACCAGTGGTTCTCAGCCAGGCGTGGCGACGCAACGCCACCGTCGTTGCAATAGATCTGCCCAGCGAGTCGGCGGTATCAAGGCCACAACGTATGGTGTATTTGGCCGCATCCCTTCCTTCCGCAATGGCGCGGGTAAGCAGTGTCTGGACCTCCTCAGAACACTGGGGCAAAACAGTCGCCACCGAATCCCACAAGGAGTGGGTATATCGGCCCAAAAGACAAGCGGTGTTGATGGACCGCAAGCCAGCACTGGAGGAAGAAAAACCCTTCTTCCCAAATTGATCCAGGCGTTTGGATTCCCTATCCGGAGGGGCGGTAGGGAAGGCGGTTTGGGAAGCCGAGGCTTGGACAACCAAGCTCTCAGGAGTGGGGTGGACAGAGAGAAACAAGGGGTCGCCCGGAGCTGGGCGATGGCGTCGGGACACGTTCCTATCCACAGGAGCCCCTGTGTTGGGCTTGGACCAGGCGCCCAAAAGAACGTCAGTGAGTGCATCGTTGAACGGCAGCACAGTCTCCAAGGAGGAGGCTGCCGGCTGAAGCACTTCTGTCAAGAGATTAGTCTTGACCGTCACCGTAGGGAGTCGGAGATGTAAGGCTCCAGCTGCCCTACGCAACACCGTTGCAAAATTGGCTCCCTCCTCCGTAGCCACGGGAGGAGACAGCATGCCAGTGCCAGTGGAAGTATCTAGACCACTGGCATCCCCTAGTTCCTCTGCCCAGTCCTCATCATACTGACACTGTTGTGCCAGAGGGTCCTCAGACCCCTCCCAGTCCTCCTGGTCCTCCTCCGGTTCAAAATAAGGAGGAGGAGGGACATTTGGGACCCAAGGTCTCATCGGCGCCGGAACCGGCGTCGAGCGACGTCGGTCCGGCTCCATGTCCGGAGCCGGAGAGTACATGGGGACGATGCCGCCCGGAGCCCCGGGCGGCGTCAGGAACGGCACCGGAGACATCGGCGCCGGCGGAGGCGTGGTCAGGTCGACCGGCGTCGATGGGGGTTGCGGTACCACCGGAGCCGGGATCGAGGCCGAAGCCGGAGCCGGGACCGAGGCTGGAGGCACGAGCGACGCCGGGACCGGAGTCGTCGGCGACGCCGGGGCAACCCCATCAGGGCCCGCGGGGCCCGAAAGCGCACCGGAGGGACCTTGAGGCCCGAAGAGGCAGGCCATGGCCGACAGGAATTCCTGTACTTGGGCCGGATCCGCCCCGAACCCGGGAAGGACGGGTATTGCGGGGCGGCTCCACAGGCATGTCCGGGGCCGCGGGGACGGTGCCGGGAGGGGCCTCAGCCGAGTCGCGAGACCGGCGAGGCGAAGTCCTAGAGCGATGATGCTTTTTGGACTTCTTGTGTTTAGACTTACCGGACGACGAAGACTTGGATCCCGACGACCGGCGAGGACTCCGCGACCGACCCTCGACCTCTCACGCGACCGGGGCTTGGTGTGGCGCGGAGCCGACTGCCGGGCCTCGAGGAGCTTTCGAGACCGCTCTCGCAAAGCTTTCGGGTTTAGGGACCGGCAGTCGGAACACGACTTCGTGTCGTGGTCTCGCCCGAGGCAGAAGAGACACTCCAGATGCGGGTCTGTGATGGACATCATCCGAGCACAGGCGTCGCAACGTTTAAAGCCGGGCATCCCTACGACACCTTGGAGTCGATATGAAAGAAACAGTGAAAAATTCACCAAAAAAGTTAGTCAAAAAATGACTAGGGCACTGCTCTTCCCGGATCTGCGCTTGCTGGCGCGGAAAAAGAAGAACTGACGTCAGCGCGCAGGGGCGGCGTCTAAGTACTGCCCGCGACGTCATCCCGGCGATCACGACGCCGACGACGGACGCGGAGCCGCACGACGCCGCCTACCGACGCGCAAGGGTACTGCTACGCAAAAACTTTCCGGATCCAGCCTGACGCCTGGGGATATTCTAAGGTAAGGAATCTGTCACTAACGTGTCTCTTTCAGATGCAGACTGTTGCGGAGGGCGCACAGCAGAAAGGCCCAGGGACTTGGCTGTAGCCCTTGAGTCCTTAAAGCGCTCCAGCGCATGGTCTGCCTTGTTGCCGAAAAGGCCGACACCATCAAAGGGCATGTCCATAAGAGTGTTTTGGACATCACCCGAGAAACCAGTGGTTCTCAGCCAGGCGTGGCGGCGCAGCGCCACTGTCGTCGTAAGCGATCTGCCCAGCGAGTCGGCGGTATCTAGGCCACATCTGATGGTATACTTTGCCGCATCTCTTCCTTCCGCAATGGCGCGGGAAAGCAGCGTCTGGACCTCCTCAGAACACTGGGGCAGAACCTGCGCCACCGAATCCCACAAACAGTGGGAATATCGGCCCAAGAGGCAAGTGGTGTTGACAGACCGCAAGCCAGCACTGGAGGAAGTAAAAACCTTCTTCCCAAATTGATCCAGTTTTTGGGATTCCCTATCCGGGGGAGCGGTAGGGAAGGCGCTCTGGGAAGCAGAGGCTTGGACAACCAAGCTCTCAGGGAAGGGGTGTTGGGAGAGAAACATGGGGTCGCCCGGAGCAGGGCGATGGCATCGGGCTACGTTCCTATCCACAGGAGCCCCTGTGGTAGGCTTGGACCAGGTGCCCAAAAGAACGTCAGAAAGTGCCTCGTTGAAAGGCAGCAGTGGCTCCGAGGAGGTAGCCGCCGGCTGAAGCACTTCCGTCAGGATGTTAGTCCTGACAGCCACAGTAGGTAGGTAGCTGCCCTACGCAACACCGTTGCAAAGTTTGCTCCCTCCTCCGTTGCCACAGAAGGAGACAGCATGCCAGAGTCAGGAGAGGTGTCCAGTCCACTGGCATCCCCAAGTTCCTCAGCCCAGTCCTGTTCGAACTCACATTGGGCAGTGAGAGGGTCCTCAGACCCCTCCCAGTCCTCTTCGTCCTCCAAAGCAGGTTCAAAGTAAGGAGGAGGGACATGCGGGACCCAAGGCCGCATCGGCGCCGGGGCCAGCGTCGACCGACGCCGGTCCGGCGCCGTGTCCGGAGAGAACCGGGGTACGACGCCGCCCGGAGCCCCGGGCGGCTCCGGGAACGGCACCGGTGACATCGGCGCCGGTGGAGGTGTCGTCAGGTCAACCGGCGTCGATGGGGGCGCACCGGGAGGACCTTGTGGCCCGAAGAGGCGGGCCATGGCCGACAGGAACTCCTGTATTTCGGCCGGAGTCGCCGCCGAACCCGGATACGGCGGGTAATGCGACGGCGGCTCCACAGGCACTCCCGGAGCCGCGGGGACGGTGCCGACAGGACCCTCAGCCGAGTCGCGAGACCGGCGAGGGGAAGTCGTCGAGCGATGACGCTTCTTCGACTTCGACTTACCGGAGGAGTGCGAAGACTTGGACCCCGACGACCGATGAGGACTCCGCGACAGGCCCCTCGACCTCTCACGTGACCGGGGCTTGGGTTGGCGCGGAGCCGACTGCCGGACCTCGAGGAGCTTTCGAGACCGCTCTCACAAAGCCTTCGGATGCAAGGCCCGGCAGTCGGGGCACGACTTGGAGTCGGGGTCGCGTCCGAGGCAGTAGAGACAGTCTCGATGCGGGTCCGTGATCGACATCATCCGACCACAGGCGTCGCATGGCTTGAAGCCGGGCATCCCTACTGACACCGTCGGAGTCGAACGACTCGAGAAAAAACAGTGATAAAAATCACAAAAAACTTAGTCAAAAAATGACTAGGGCCCTGCTCTTCCCGGATCTGCGCTTACTGGCGCGGAAAAAGAAGAACTGACGTCAGCGCGCATGGGCGGCGTCTAAGTACTGGCCGCGACGTCATCCCGGCGATCTCGACGCAGACGACGGACGCGGAGCCGCACGACGCCGCCTCCCGACGCGCAAGGGTACTGCTACACGAAACTTTCCGGATCCAGCCTGATGCCTGGGGATATTCTAAGGTAAGGAATCTGTCACTAACGTGTCTCTTTCAGATATGGAAAACAGCAGAGTATTTGCTTGCTAAAAGTCCAAATTACGGCTGGCTTCACAGCTGCACCATACAACGCAAAACAGGAAACCCAGCATAAATGAATAAAAAATAAAAAAATACTAGCAAGTATAAGTTCCCTGTAATTGTTGCGCAAATAGATGACACAGTCACAGAAAGTTATTTGAAGGTCAGCTTTGTTCAGGTTTGCAATGTAATACAAAGGGAAAGACCGGTAGTATGAAGTCAAACGCTCTAGGGAGGAAGTAAAGATGAAAATGGCACTTCAATTCCCATAGACGGTGCGAAAAAACACCGCAGGCTGTAGTTGCTGGAGCAAGAAGGAAGAGCTAACAGGAAGGAAATAAAATAAACGCCCCAGACAGGCTGTCGAGATGGGGAAGACACTGGTGGGGCTAACCAGGGCGAAAAATTACTTTCAAGCTTGAATTTCCTTAGGTTGCAGTATCTTTGGTAGATTCCTTAGTTACAGTATCAATGTTCCTTGTATAATATAGTCCACAAATGGTAGGTTCTGGGTTCAAATCGTCGCCAAAATGTCGTAGGTAAATAAAGTCGAAATGTGGCCAAGTAGTAGGTTCCAAGAATGTAGTTTATTGATTCAGTTTCAAGTAAGTAGAAGGTAGATAAGATGGTAAGTAAGATGGAAAATAGTAGATATGTTGTAGCTGTAATGTAGCCCCACCAGGAGCAGCCTCCCTGCTGCTCAGCCTGCATTGATCAACTGACACTCTCACAAGTCTCCAAGCAACCCATGCATTCATGACATCACCACGCATTCCACACTCATCGTGGCTGAGCAGTAGGGAAGAGGAGCACAAAAGAAAGGAGAGGCGACAACCAAGTCACCACATATCCCCTTTCCTTACACCAAGAAAAGGCAAAAGCAAGAACAAAGAAAAACTTATCCAAGATAAACAATAAAAGCACAGAACATTACATGTAAAAAAATGCAAAATGTAAGTTCAAGAAATTGGCAATACAAAAAGATAAAAGAAAGCAACAGTTACTAATAAAAATGGCATTATCACATAAAATACAACACTTTAAAATGTCCTAAAAATGCAATAAAAACATTAAATGAGATGATGAACAAAGAATTCAGAAGCATCACAGAATCATGAAAAGAATAACCTTGAACACTCACTCATCCCCTTTCCTGAGAAGAGAAGGAAAACAAAAACGAGCACACCTCACAAAATGTAGATAGAAAATAGTAGCCCATCCCATCCTCGTCGCCAAAATGTCGTAGTATAAAGAACTCCAAATGTAGCCAAGTGGTAGGTTCCAGGAATGTAGTTTATTAAATCCAGTTCCAAGTAAGTAGAAGGAAGATAGATGGTAAGTAAGATGGTTAATAGTAGTCCCACCAGGAGCAGCCTCCCTGCTGCTCAGCCTGCATCCACCAACTGGCACTCCACACATAACCAAGCAACCAAGCATTCCGTGACCTCATCACACATTCCAAAACTCATCCTGGCTGAGCAGTAGGGAAGGAGGAAATAGGTACAAGGAGAGGGGAGAATTAAGACACAACAGAGAGCACATGGGATATTTCTACCTTTCTCCTGGAAGACTCATTCTGCTCCTTCCCTGAAGCATCAGACTGACATGAACAGGGGCTTTTTCCCACAGCAGCATTGTGTGGGTGAAACAGCTACATAGTGGCATGCAAGATTATTCTTAGCAGGAGGGTTGCAGGATTGCTGCCTATTTCCCCACAAAGTAATATGTTAGCAGCAGGTCACATGGAATTGTGGTTTCCCTGTATCATTCAGGAATAAAAGAGAATTTATGGATGTCTCAGAAAAAGTAGCCTTCAAGCCTGAGTGACCCACTTACCAACAAACAGGATCTCTTCAAACTAAGAGGTATCTCTCATCGAAACAAAAGAGACCATACTAAAGATGTCATGAATGTTAAAAGTGCAGCAGGTCCTTCAGTTCTTAAAGCAGTGTCAAGAAAGTGGACAATTTGAACATATAGATTAGAGTGTCCTATGCCATGCTACACTGCATAGCATCCAGACTCATAGCAAGAGCTGAACCTTTCTGAAGAATACAAGCAAGAATCATATTGATTTTTGACAGGGATCCATTTAGCAGCTGCAGAGCTTAAAGAAAATCTGGAAAATTCCAAACAGAAACTTAATAGGAGGATAATGGTATGGCTGGAAGTGAACAAGCAAGATAATCAAGAGAATCTAAAAGAAATGCTGGAAAACATATGAAGAACTTTCACTCTAATTAATGGGGACCCAAAGGTCAATTCTGCCAACTGTTCTGAGACGAGCAGATTTAAGGGTGGACGGGATTGTTTTGTTAGATGTGGATTTAAGGGAGGTTATTTTGTGGATGGCTTACCTGAAGAACAAGTTACTTACCTTCGGTAACGATATATCTGTAAGAGACATATTTTAGTTATAGATTCCTTACCTTAGAATTACCCCCAGGCATCAGACTGGATCCGGAGAATTTTTCTTCAGCAGTACCCCTGCGCGTCGGTAGGTGGCGTCGGTCGACTCTGCGTTAGTCATTGGCGTCGTGATCGCAGGAATGATGTCGCAGTATCTACTTAGACGCCGCCCCTGCACGCTGACGTCAGTTCTTTGCACGACATTCCACGCCAGAAGCGCAGAGCCATGCAAGACACTGACCACTGGTGCACAAAACTAGGGCCCTGAAAGGGAGTCCCTTGCTCTAGAAGTCAGTTCGCAGAACGGGGAGGATGGGTGGGGCGGCAAGGAATCTATAACTAATATATGTCTCTTACAGATATATCGATACCGAAGGTAAGTAACTTGTTCATCTGAAAGAGACTATTAGTTATAGATTCCTTACCTAAGAATAGATACCCCAGCAATACCAACCCCAGAGGTGGGTCTGCGAACTAAGTCCACACCAGAAAGTCGTTGAGAACTGAACGGCCAAAGAAGCCGTCTCTCAGGACTTGGCTATCCAGGCAGTAATGTTTAGTGAACGTGTGCAATGATGCCCATGTGGCTGCCTGGCAGATGTCACTGAGGGGGACTCCACGTCCCAAAGCAGTAGTGGCTGCCGTCGCCCTGGTGGAATGGGTGCGCGCAACCCTACTGGAGGCTCCTTTTTCGCCAAGGAATAACAGATTTTAATGCAAAGAACGACCCATCGTGAGATGGTTCGTTTTTGCACGACCCGACCTTTCTTGACGCCCACATAGCCAACAAAGAGCTGATCATCCACCCGGAATTGTTTTGTGCGATTCAGATAGAATGATAGCGCACGTTTTGGATCCAGACGGTGGCGCCTCTCCCTCCTCTTTGGAAGGATGCGGCGGCGGGAAGAAGGTGGACAAAGTGATGGTCTGCCCTAGGTGCAAAGAGGTAACCACTTTGGGAAGAAAAGAAGGTCTAGTTCGAAGGACGACCTTGTCCGGATGAACAGCAAGGAAAGGAGGTTTCGATTAAAGAGCCTGAAGCTCACTCGCCCTGCGAGCAGAGGTGATGGCAACCAGAAAAGCAGTCTTTAAGGTCAAGAGTCTGAGAGGACAATTATGTAGTGGCTTGAAAGGAGCACACATAAGTTAAGACCAGATTCAAGTCCCACTGGGGCATTACGAAAGGTACATGAGGAAAGAGATGAGTAATGTCCTTAAGAAACCTATTTACAATAGGGGACTTGAAAAGAGAAGGCTGATCAGGAAGGCAAAGAAAGGCCAAAATGGCTGAAAAGATAGCCTTTAAGGGTGCCCAGAAAAGAGCCCTGCTGGGCCAAAGAAAGAATGAAGAGGAGAACCTCTGAAAGAGGGGCAGAAAGGGGATCCACAGCCTTTGCTGCGCACCATGCCACAAATTTGTTCGATCTACAGGCGTATACCGTTTTAGTGGAGGGACGCCTGGCTGCCAAGATGACATTACAGACTTCGGAAGGAAGGTCAAAAGCTATCAACTGCCGCCGCTCAATCTCTACGCAAGGAGGTGGAGGCTGGACAGGTTTGGGTGGAGGACCGTCCCCTGTTGTTGCGACAGAAGATGCTCCCGAAGAGGCAGTCGGATCGGAGGATCGATGGCCATGTTCAAGAGCTCGGGATACCAGACTCTTTGTGTCCAATCCGGAGCCACCAGAGTGACTTGGGCCCGGTCGCGCTTGATCTTCTTCAGCACTCTGGGCAGAAATGGTATAGGCGGAAAAGTCTATAGAAGACCGCAATTCCACTAGCGTCAAAAATCACAGCCGAGCGTGTGCCGCCTTGAAAATTCCAACGCGCAGAACTGCTGACATTGCGTGTTCTCTTCAGTGGCGAACAGATCTAACCAAAGATCTCCCCACTGCTGAAAGAGACCTTGCAACACCTCCGAGTGAAGACACCATTCATGATCCAGCATGCACCGGCGGCTGAGTTCGTCCGCCCTGGCGTTCAGGGAACCTGTCAGGTGTTGAACCACCAGGGACATACCCTAATGTTCCAGCCACGTCCAGAGGCAGAGAGCCTCTTGACATAGGTTCCACGACCCCACCCTGTTTGTTGCAGTACCACATGGCGGTGGTGTTGTCCGTGAACACCTATCACCTGCTTGATAGAAGGAAGGAATGCTTTCAGTGCAAGACAGATCGCCCGGAGCTCCAACAAGTTGATGTGGAGCCCAGACTCCTCCGGAGACCAGAGGCCTCTGATCTCCGCCTCCCCCATGTGGCCGCCCTATCCCAGAAGTGACACATCTGTCACCACCGTGAAGTCTGGTAGGGGAAGGGAGAGAGATCTGCCATTGACCCAATCCTGGTACAATAGCCACCATTGCAATTGGTGTGCAGTGCCCTCCGAGATCTGGACGACATGGGAAAGATTCCCCTAATGCTGTGCCCACTGCAACTTCAGGTCCCACTGCAGAGCCCGCATATGCCACCTGGCATGATCCACCAGCAGGATGCAGGAGGCCATAAGGCCCAGCAGCCTCAAGGTCAACCTCACCGAAACCCGGGATAGAGGCTGGAACATCGGTATCATAGCCCGAATATCCCGGACTCGCTGCTCGGGAGGATAAGCACAAAACTGCGCTGTATCCAGAACAGCACCGATGAAAAGGAGCTTATGAGAGGGCTCACCATGTGTGACTTCGGCACGCTGATAGTGAACCCCAGCGAATGCAGGATGACCGCTCTAGTCTGAATGTGGGAGACGACAGCCTGGGGCGAGCCCGCCTTCAACAGCCAGTCGTCGAGATAGGGGAAGACTGGAACCCCTGATCGGCGACCACCGCAATCACTTTCGTGAACACCCGAGGGGCGCTGGTAAGGCCGTACGGGAACACGGTAAACTGAAAATTCCCGTGGCCTACCGTGAACCGTAGTTAACGCCTGTGGGCTGGCAGGACGGGAATGTGGAAATAATCATCCTGCAAGTCCAACGCTACCATCCAGTCTCCAGGGTCGAAGGCAGACAGGACCTGAGCTAATGTCAACATTTCGAACTTCTCCTTCCGGAGGAAACAATTGACGTCCCTGAGATCAAGATAGGACACAGACCTTTGTCGTCCTTGGTCACCTGGAAGTAGTGGAACTAACAACCACGACCTACTTCTGGGACAGGGACTCGCTTAATAGCTCCCTTGGCCAAGAGAGCCGTAACTTCCCGACGGAGAAGGTCCAAGTGATCCTCCGACATGCGATGGAGTGTTGGAGGCATGGAGGGAGGGGTAGTCTCGAAGGGGAAGGAGTAGCCCCTTCAGATTATCTGCAAAACCCACCTGTCCGACGTGATGTTGTGCCAATGGGGGAGGTGATGGCAGATCCTGCCTCCCACTGGCAATTGGTAGCCCTGAAACGTGGGACTAGGAAGGCTTAGAGGCTGCAGTAGAGGGGGCACTGGTAGACTGGCCTGCCCGCTGGCCCCCAGACCCACGGCGTTGTGTCCCGCATCCCTGGCAGCGCAGAGGCTGGGTAGCTAGCGCCGGCCTGTGGCCCTGGGTGGAACGTGGTGGGCACCCCTTCCGTAGCCACGAAAGGGGCGAAAGGCAGACTGCATAGGACGAGAGGTGGCTGCGAGGCCCAAGGATCTGGCCGTAGCTCTAGAAACCGTAAAGCGCTCAAGCGCATGGTCCGCCTTGTCGCCAAACAGACGACCGCCATCAAAGGGCATGTCCAAAAGAGTCGATTGGACATCCCCAGAAAAGCCAGTGGATCTCAGCCAGGCGTAGCGTCTTAGGGCTACTGAAGTAGAAATCGTTCTACCCTGCGAGTCGGCGGTGTCCAGCCCACAGCGGATGGCGAACTTTCCTGCATCTCTCCCCCTCTGCAACTGCACGGGAGAGTGTGACCCTTGGGCCTCCACAGGACAGTGCGGCAGCACCTGCGCAACCGTATTCCACACAGAGTGGGTATAACGGCCCAAGAGACATGCGTTGTTTACCGACCGCAGTCCTAAGCTGGCGGAAGAAAACATCTTCCCAAGATGGTCCAGCTTCTTGTATTCCCTATTTGGGGCAGCAGGAGGGAACGCGCCTTTAGATGTTGAGGCTTGGACCACCAAGCTCTTGGGGGGTAGGGTGTTGGGAGAGGAAAATGGGGTTGCCCGGGGCTGGGCGGTGGCGTCGGGCAATCATCCTATCCACAGGAGCCCCCGTGCTAGGCCTGGACCAAGTGCCTAGAAGGATGTCTGTGAGGGCCTCATTGAACGGCAGCAGGTGTAGAGGCCGCTGCCGGCTGAAGCAGCTCAGTCAGGAGGTTCGTCCTGACTGCCACCGTAGGAAGATCAAGGCCCAAGGCCTCAGCCGCCCTACGCAACACCACAGGATAGGAGGCTTTCTCCTCCGTGGCCATGGTAGGGGGAGAAAGCATGCCAAGGTCTGGGGAGATATCCAGACCACTGGCTTCCCCCAACTCCTCTCTCCAGTCCGGCTCCTCCAGCTGGTCTGCCAAAGGGTCAACAGACCACTCCCAGTCCTCCTCACCTTTCTCCGGCTGCCACTCAGGGCAATAGGGAATGCCAGGGAAGAACAGTGGCACAAAAGTACTGGTCGGCACCGGCATCGGTCGGCGTCGGTCCGGCTCTGTGTCCAAGACAAGGGGGAGGCCGGGGTAGACGCTGACTGGGGACGCGACCGGCGTCGGAGGTGTCGTCAAATGAATCGGTGCCGGTGGAGGTGTCGTGAGGTCGACCGGCACCGTTACGGATCCAGGCCTGGATCCCTGGGGGCCCTGCGGTGCCGAGGCGGGAGCCGCTGGCACCGAAGGCCTACAGCCCACAGCAGAGTTTGCGGGGCCCGAAGGCGCGCCGACGAAGTTGGGCTGCCCAAGGATGGAGTGGAGGGCTTCGTAAAAGGCACGAAGCTGGGCAGGGGACGCTCTGGCTCCCGGGATGGGAGGGAAGCTCGGAGCCGTCCCAGTAGGCTCCGTGGGTGGAGCTGAAGGATGAAGACCTTCCACGTCCCGTCGGCCGACGGACGGGGAGAAGGCGAAGAGCGACGGTGCTTTTTCGCCTTCGTCTTGTGCTTCTACTTACACGAAGACTTCGACGAGGAGTGATGGTGGTGACTTCGCGACCGGTCCCGCGACCTCCCTCTCGACCGGGACCTTGAGCGGCGCGGAGCTGACTGCGGGGCCTCCAGAAGCTTTTGGGAGCGGGGACCGCTCCCGCAAAGACTTCAGGTTCTTGGCCCGACAGTCGGAGCACGACTTAGGCTCAAGGCACCAAAGGCACACGAGGTGCGGATCCGTGACTGACATCAGATTGTGACAAGAGTCACACTGCTTGAAGCCGGTCCGCCAATGTGACATCCCTGCGTGCACCAGGAGTCGAACAACTTGAAAAAGATGTCAACAAAAAGTCGAAAAACACTAGTCAAAAAATGAATAAGGGTACCGCTCTCTCCGGATCTGCGCTGGCTGGCTGGGAAAAAGAAAGAACTGACGTCAGCGCGCAGGGGCGGGGTCTAAGTAGATACCGTGACGTTATTCCGGCGATCACGATGCCAACAACGAACGCGGAGTCGACCGACGCCACCTACCGACGCGCAGGGGTACTGCTGAATAAAAATTCTCCAGATCCAGCCTGACGCCTGGGGGTAATTCTAAGGTAAGGAATCTATAACTAATAGTCTCTTTCAGATGGAGGGTTTTTTCCCCCAAAGAAACAGGCTCGAATGTGCTGATCATAGCCCACACAACATGGTTAAGAGAAAGAGATGCAGGGAATCATAAGTAAGTTGATGGAAATAGGAGTGCAACAACAATACTTTATTTTTTCAAAACCTAAAGTGAGGACTAGGAAAAAAAGTGTTTATTTACTTAGGACTGAGGCTGCAGCCACATCTGTAGAACACTTGCAGAAAAAAGAGGAACAGCTAAAAGAATCTAATATTAAAAGTACATAATAATACCAGGCAACAGAAGTTGTGCACAAAAATATTTTCTGGTTGGGGGACTGGTCATCAGATGGTAGGTGGTACTGCACCTGCTGCATGGTCTGAAATAAGACTCTTATTCTTATTTAGGAATTTTGTCATAATGAAGAACTGGACCCAGCCAGTTACATTCATAAAAGCCCTGCCGAGCCCATCTGACAGTAAGACATTAGAACATTGCCCAAACCAAGAGACTAACCAAAAAGGTACAAGCTGTATATAACAAGACCATCTTCTATTTTAGATATCATCAGTGTACTGAAGTGTTTCTTTATGAAATAGATGCCTTTCTTTAAATTCAGCTCTCCCTTCACCAGCCGAGTCTTATAAGGGAAGTAACAAAGCCCTTCTTTTTTGCAATTTTATTATCAATTTCCAAAAGTAAATACATGTGGTAAGGAGCATACTGTAAGGGGTTATAGGTATGAATCCACAATATTTAAATTTGAAGAACAGATGAAAAATGTCTGACAAAAGGTTTGTTTTAAAACTGGATACAAAAAAGGGAAATAATACTTACCTATAACATTCTGCAGTTTTTAGTGATGTTGTTCACATGCTATGCAGTCTTCTACCATCTACAACTGGTTTGAAATAATAGCAGTTGTTTTTCTACAGATTGCTTTCAGGTTTGATCGTGGCCCTAGTGACTCTTGCTTATGCCACCAAAATCCATAATGCACCAGAACATAGATTCCACCTTGGATTGTGTAGTTCATTGTATGTGCCTGAGTGTCTAAATCAATGAACTGTGTATGTTTAGTAAAGAACATGCCACTCTCGCCACAGCTGAGGAGGTGGGAGGGAGCACATCAATCTACAACACTACAATCTGTAACAGAGTATTAGAGATAAGTAACATTTTCCAGTTGCAGCATACGTTGTTGCTCATGCTGATGCAAAGCAGCCACCCTTACTTTCTAAAGCTTTGGCTTGAGGCAAGTATAGGATTTTGTAGTAAAAAGAGTTTTAAGGACAGTTTGTCCATCAGCTGTGTCTCATCTTGTGTGTATATCAATACAGTAATACCCTATGAATGTGTGAACAGAGGACCAAGTTGCTGCTTTCCAGATGTACAACAACTGAATGTAGCCTAAAAAGGCCACTGATGACCCCTTCTCACAAGCAGAAGGGGGCTGTGGATGAGAAAAGTGTACGCCTAGCTTTAGTGTAGCATTTCTGAGCACATTTAACATTGCACCCTGCAATTTCTGTTCCTGTTTCTGAAATTCTCTATGCATAACGAATTTGAAGAGACTGACTGGTTTGGAATAATTTTAGCATCTTCGTTAGCAAGCAAGTTTGAATATAGAACTACTGTATATTTATGTACTTGAAAGTATGTGCCCTCAATAGAGAAATGACTATAGCCCACTAAGCCTGCGTAAACATGCAAAAGTCACTAAATGCAAACTTCTTTCACAAAAGGTGTTATTGGGAGCATAAATTAAGTGCTTAATCAGAGGACCCATTAGGCAAGAGATTATTACTTTTTGAGACCCAAGAAAGAGGAGGGACAGTTCTGAGTGAAATACTTTTTTCAAGGCATCAATGAAAGTCCTTATGATACAGTTCTTAAAAATGGATGGCTGTTTCCAGTTTTCTAAAAATGTGGTCCCTGCTACCAAATGTACTCATAGAAGTGCATGCGAGCCCGATTAGTGCATGGTAATGAAAAATAGGCTGCACGGTTAGTGTCAGTTGATATAGTTGCACACCTTTGCAGTAGGTTCGGAAATGCTTTCATTTTGCAACATGACATTCTTTGGTAGTATGATGCCTGCCCTCCTTGAGAACAACTATGCAGTCTTCAAAAATCTGATGGTAACCTAATTCTAAAACTTCACGTTGCCAAATCTGTAGACTGAGGTATTTGGGGTTTGGTTAGAATAGCTGAGTGAGCAAGTTTATCAGATATGGAAATGGATGAATTTACATTTCCAACAGGGTCGCAAACCATGATTGGAGGCCTACGTGAAGCAAAGCAATGAGGATTATTGTCATTGAGGATGGTCTCATCTTCCTTACCACATACGGTATTAATAGAACGCAAATAAAGCATTTGCAACATCCCCAACTAGAATTATTTCCTAGAGATTGGATTTGTTAAACTCTGGAGGTGTAGCTTTGCCATTTCTTTCTATATTGGGTTATGTTAAGGTTATTTGTAGTGTGCACATATCAACCAAAAGAACAAGGTACTTACCTTCAGAAACGCTTTGTCTGCTAGAGACTCGATCCAACCACAGATTTATCAACTTAATACAGTGGTTTTTAACCTTTTGACTTCTGTGGACCCCAACTTAATCTTTAATGGAACCCAGGAACCCCCCACTTAATCATTATTGGAATCCAGGGACCCTCACAGAGTCCTTAGTGGAAGCAGGAGACCCCAGCCTAAGCATTTTCGATGATTTGAATGGCAAAACAATACACAAGAAATACAGAAACAAGTATTCATCAAACAAATACACGAATGATGAAACGTTTTATTTTATACGTCGTCAAAAAATAAAAGTGATTTTAATAGGAAGGTTGCAGCTTTTCTAAATTCAATTGGGGCCACTCATCGGCCATACTGTATTCGATTTGATGCACTTGCACTACTCCTTCGAATACATCTGAAGATACTAATATAATTTTTGGCCTCCAATTTCAAAATTCCTTCACACTAACAGAATGTTTTAAAATTTTCAGTTGTCCACTTTACCTTTTTTATACCCACTTTTTTTTTTTTAATCAATCTGCTATTTTTATTGAATTTTCTAAGCAGTCGTTTCTTGGGCAGAGTCTGCCCTGATCTTCTTGAGAACTCTGGGCAGGAGGGGTATCGTTGGAAAGGAGTCCTGGGTTCCAGTCTAAATGGAACTCTCCTTCGAGCGAGAGCCGCTTTGGAAACTCAAATGAACAGAAGTGCTAAAAATGCGGCGGTGGCGAATAAATCGAGCCAATATTCTCCCCATTCTCTGATGAGACCTTGTGCTGCCTATGGATGTTCACGCCATTCATGAACGGTAAGGCATCAACGGCTAAGTTTGTCTCCCCTTGCGTTCAGAGATCCCACCAGGTGCTGCACGACCAGGAAGATGTACTGATGCTCCGGCAACACGCAAGCCTCCTGGAACCGGATCCACGACCCCACTCCGGGCTGTTTGCATCAATACCACATGGCAGTGGTGTTGTCCATGAACACCCAGACCAGTCTACCCTTGATGGATGAGAGGAAGGCCTTTAATGCCAAGCGGATAGCCCACAGCTCCAGAAGGCTGATGTGGAGCTGGTATTGCGCCAGAAACCAGAGTCCCCTGAAGTCCACCTCTCCCAAGTGGCTGACCCAACCCAGAAGTAACACATCGGTCACCACTGTCAGCTCTGGGTGGGGAAGGGAAAAGGAGTCTGCCACTGGTTCAATTGCAGTTTGAAACCACCAATGCAGATCTTTTGCATTCTCCCCCTGAAATCAAGACCAGGCAGGAGAGATTCCCCTAGTGTTGTGCCCACTGGGGCTTCAGATCCGCCTGCAGAGCCCGCATATGCCTTAGAGCGTGCGGCACTAGCAGGATGCAGGAGGTCATCAGACTCAGCAGCCTCAAAGTAAGATGCACTGAAATTCAGGACTACGGCTGAAACATTGGGATCATAGCTTGGATGTCCTGGACTCTTCATTCTGGATGGTAGGCGTGGAACTAAACTGTGCTCAGCATGGCTCAGATGAAAGGAAGTGTCTGAGAGGGAGTCAGGTGTGACTTTGGCACGTTGATAGTGAACCCCAGGTGGTGCAAGAGCTTTGCTGTAGTCTGGAGGTGGGTGATGGCTGCCCGGGGCGAGCCAGCCTATAACAGCCAGTTGTCGAGGTAGGGGAAGACTGGGACCCTGACCTATGCAACAGTGCTGCAGCCATTGCCATCACTTTCGTGAACATGAGAGGGGCACTGGTAAAGCCAAAGGGCAGCAGATTAAAGTGGAAATGCTCCTGACCTACTGTGAAACACAGGTAACGCCTGTGGGCCTGCAGGATGGGAATGTGGAAATACGCATCCGGAAGTTCCAACGCTACCATCTAGTCTACGGGATCTAGGGCAGGCAGAACCTAAGCCAACATGAGCATCTTGAATGGTGGTGGGGTTTTCAGGAATAACAGGGCATAACCCTTCTGCACAATTTGGAGGACTCACTTGTCAAAAGTGATTGCCTGCCATTGAGACAAGTGGTGCCTGATCCTGCCACCAACTGGCTGTGCTGTGTCGAGGATCCATTAAAGAAGTTTTGAGGCTGCGGCATCCAGGGCATGGGGCGCAAGGACTGGACAGTAAGCTGGGTGTAGGTCTCGCTTCCTCTATGGAATCTGCGGCCCCAGCTATAAAAGGACTTAAGTTTGCTGGCATGGTGGGTAAGGTTGGCATTGCGGATGCCCTTTGGGAGCCTCGGTTGTGGTCACAAAAGGACTGTTGCTGTTGGCAGAAACCCAAGGGGAGGCCCAGGGATCTGGCAGTGACTCTGCGTCAGTCCGGTTCCAGGAGCGGATTTAGAGGGCCGAGCTGGCGACGAGTGTGAACCGGATGACGTAAATTCAGCAGGGGCACCTCTCGGCTCCATGGGGCCCAAAGGTGTGCCAGAGGCAGCCGTGGGCCCAAATATGGAGTGCATGGTGTCAATGAACTCCTTAAGTTGGGCAGGGGTCGCTCTAGCTCTTGGCATCTCAAGAAATCGTTGAGTAGACGTGGTTGAAGTGAGATAGAAACCGAAAAACGCTTCAACATCTTCTTCTTGTGCTTCTTAGATTTACTCTACTTCAATGACAACGATTTCGAGTGGGACAGTGATCATCTGCGGGATCAGCTCAGAGAAAGGGCCAGAGATCACCCTCGGGATCGGGTTTGGCGTGTAGCCTTCTTATGCAGCGGCGCTTAGAGCTTCATTGCCTGCTCACGAATCGCCTTCGGATGCATGGACTTGCAGTCGGCGCAGGTGTTGGCCTCATCCCAGGTGAACCAAGTGTAGCTGAGAGACAGACATCTGTCTGTACCATTCATGACACAGCTTAAACTGAGTTTGTTGGGACACATATCCCTAGCACCCAGGGAACAAAACTCAAAAAGGGAGTCACCAAAAAGTTTTTTTAAAGATTTGGTCCAAAAAATTACAGATGTAACTCTTCGGATCCGTGCTGTTGGCGGGGAGACAAAGGAAGTGATGTCATTTTGCCAGGGTGGTGCCTACCGGCGCATAAAGGTACTGCTTAAGAATGTCTAGATACAGGTTGACATCTGGGGAATATTCTAAGGTGAGGAATCTGCGGTAAGAAGTCTCTATCAGAAAACGTATACTGGCACAGAGAGGAAAGGCAGGCCAGGAGACTGAAAAAGGCGAGAGGAGGAGTTAAAACATCATACAAACAGATTTACATCTTCAATTCCCCACTCACTGAAGTAAATTTGTAGGATGTGGGTATTTATTTTTCATTCATGAACCATCTGGTGGATCCTGCTGAGAAGGTCTGCACAGCGAGACTTTGCCTGTAAAAGTTCATTTAAAACACCTGTAAGGATAAGTTATGGTTTGTAACACTAGTTGGTTGATGCACCCCTGAACCTCTGGCAGTGTCCTGGCATATGATTGCCCGACATTTTAAGTGACACATCTGTTGCAATGGTCACTTAGATCTGCCCTTCGATTAGTTTGTGCTGTTCCACCACTGCAATCTATGCGGAATTTTGGAAAAGACTTAAACAACTCTTCCCAAGGATGAGTACCCTGTGATCATTGTTGAGTGAAACACTTCTATAGCAAGGGCACATTGAAATGTGCATTTAATACTAAGGCAATGTATGATGCTATCAGTCTCAATAGATTCATTATCTTCCTCGCTGTCAAAGGAAACAACCTCTGACACACCAACACTCTCTCCTGGGATGGCTTGGCCTTTGCTAGGACTGGGTGCAGTTCCCAGTAAGTTTTGAATCTGCACTGACAACCATATTTTTTTACATTTATTGTAAATACCAGACTTTGAAGGATATGAACCATCTGATAAGCGGCATAATGGCACAATACCCGAGTTGTTCCCTTCGTTAGCCAGTCGTTTATGTATGGATATACACATGCATGAAGGTAAGCCACCACTATAGGCAGACATTATGTTATTAATTTTGTCACTAAATGTACACCAAATGAAAGTACCCTGACTTGATAATGATTTCCACTTAGCATAAGCATTTGGTGTTTGTGGTGTGCTGGATGCATAAGGATGTGAAAGTAACTGAAGTCCTGCGTGGTAATTTAATCTAATCGAAACAAGGGGTTACTCCATGAAACATTGTCATTAAGAAGAGTATTGTGTTCATATATCCTCAAAGCAGTCTACAGGCATTAAGTCTCATCAATTTTGGAAATTAGAACGTACTCCAAGTATAGTCCTTGTCCTTTTTCTGCAGCAGTTACCTACTTGACTGCTCCTTTCTGCAGTAAGCAGTAATCTATTCTAATAGTAGTGATACCAGCTGGTTAGTTTTGTGGCATTGTGGTGTACGTTGTCTGGGCACTACATGAAACTCTAATAAATACCCAAAGATATGGCTGATAGCATCCACTGATATGGGGTTATTTGTTACCATTTTTGGGGGAAAAAGACTCAGACAGCTGCCCACAGATGTCCTGTAGTCATTGCGTATGCGTGCAGTGTCACTATTCATCTGCAGAGGTACATCTTCCCTGATATACTCTGGCATGGGAGCAGGTGCTGCTATGAAAACATCTTGAGTATTGTTATGGCTTTAGAATTGCTATTTCATCCATTAGTAAGGCTGGTGGCGTAGGAATGATTATGTGCCTACAAGAAAACAATCTTAGATGCTGCAAATACCACATCAATTTATCAGCTTCAGTGTGCTTCTTAATTTTTTTATGCTTTCATCAATTTTTCACCCAAATAAATATTTCCCATCAAATAACAGGACAAGGCATTACTGTACCTCTGGTATGAAACCCGAGATATGTACCCAAGAATATCGGCAGTTTATTATGCCTCTGTTCACCTGCCTTGAGTTTGTATTGACTGCACCCAATGCACAATGAAGGTAATATTTCTTTTCTTCACCATTTCTTGGCCAGGTTTATGATGCTCCTCAAAAAGGGAATTCTATTTGCACCATCCAAGCTCTTTGCAAAGGAGTTTTGGGAACGGTAATGTGCCGCTAAGTTATTAATCCTAATAGAGCATGCTTGCATGCAGAATAACATGTTTTGCTCTCCTTGTCTGCGGGTGAGAGGTTCTCAATTGCCCCCTGCAGAACAACCATTTCAGCTATGAGCACAACCAATGAGTCTGGATGAAAATGTCCTTTGATAATAATCACTGCACTCTCAGGGTCCCTATTCTAGTTTTTAACTGGCCTTTGAAGGTTTCTAAGAACTGTGAAATACTTTTTTAAGACTTCTAGAAGATTTGTAATTTCAGATTATGTCTCTCAAGCAAGGAGCGGAACCAAGAGCATCAACAAAAGCTACAAATACAGCATACATGTTTGAACACAATGGAATTATATTATTCACATCATTAACCCGGGAAGAAGAAGAGTGAGGAATTATGTGTCCACCTTAGACCATTACTGCAGTTACCGTTTTCGCCTGATAAATCTTCCCGCAAACTGCTCACCATATTAGTGAGTCCCAAAACAATATCCTCCTAGAGGTGGGACTGAGTAGTACTGATTAACCAAGGAAAGCATGCAGCACAGCCATGGAAAATCATCCATCACTGCGTGCTTGGAAAGTGAGGCAGAAATTTGTAGCAAAATTATGCAAGATGACCAGTGTCACTTAGTGTAACATTTCTGCAGAGAGTCATCAAGTACCCTGGCACTAATGGAGTGGGCAAGAATTCGCCAAGGAGGCTTGTTCCTGGCCAGGGTGTAGTAGACCTTGATACAAAGGCTATCCCAATATGAAATTACATATTTGGTCACCTTGCCCTGCTTTGTTTCAGCGAAGTCCATAAAGAACTGATGATCTACTACCCTGCCCTGTTGAGTGTGGTCAATATATTAAGATAATGCATGCCTCGGGTCCAGTTTATGCAGCTGCTCCTCCACGTTGATGGGTTGAGGAGGGAAGTAACCCAAAGACGGATGGAGTGATCTATACGAAAAGCAGCGACCACTTTTGGTAAGAAAAGATAGAGGCAAGAAGACAGAAAACATAACTTACCTGTAACCATCTGTTTGTAGTGCTGTAGATTCACTTTGTGTGCACAATCCTGCAAACTAGCGTTGGACTTGGAACATTACCAGTTGTTTTTCTTCAAAGAAACAGTTTTGGTTTCAAGGTGGTTCATGATACCACACTGAAACCCACAATGCATCAGGGCAGACTCCACGTCACAGTTGTTTTTGCCATAGGGGTTCATATATATATATATATATGTGGCGATGCAAAGCATAATGTGCGTGAACTGAAGACGGAACATGCAGTGATATAGTAAGTGTTAGTGATGTTACAACATGTTACTGCAAATTCTAATCCTGGGTAGTGGGTTAGGCACATGTGAATTTGCAGCATTTTTAGCTGCAAACTGTTGGTAAGTAATGTCTTCCTTTTGCAGCATGTGCTGTTGTAGATCACATGATGGGCACAGACTGAAGACACAGTCCTTAATCCTTAAAATGGCGGCTTGCAAACAAGAGCAGAAGATGTGTAGAACAGTGTTTTCAGGACAGATTTGTGTCTTTAGTGGAGTATGAATGTCCACTCTGTAGGGTTTAGTGAACCTGTGGATGGACAACCACATAGCAGCCTTACATATGTCTGCTAGTGGATTTCAGCTGAGGAAGATCAGGAGATTACTTACTCGGGAAGCTTTAATCCAGGTGGTCCTAGCCATGGTGATATCACACCTGGATTATGGCAATTCTCTATACTTTGGCATCCCGCTATATCTCATTAAAAGACTGCAGATGGTGCAGAACCAGGCAGCAAGGCTGATATCCCAGCAACCCAGATGGGAACATATCTCCCCCACCATGAGAAAGTTACACTGGCTTCCTATCCCACAAAGATGTGCATTTAAAGTTGGTTGCCTTATTTTCAAGGCCTTGCATGGTGCTAGCCCAAAATTCATATCCAGACTCGTTCAAAAATATATACCTGCACGGAGCTTGCGCTCCGCCCACAAGAACTTCCTAACCATTCCTTCCTATAAACGGAAACGAATAGGTGGATGCAGGTTTGCAATAATGGCACCCAGCTTCTGGAACACTCTTCCTTTGGCCATCAGAACCTGCACCGAATTCTCTAGATTCAGAAGGCTCCTTAAGACTTGGCTATTCACCCAAGCTTATAACTAGATTCTGCAGACAACTAAAATACATGGGGCTCCAGTAATTTCTTAAGTCAGCGCCAAGAAACCAATCGGTGTATGTGCGCTTTATAAGAAATTTTAACACAACATTGTAAGCTAGGAAGATCAATATATCTCTATTTTGTATTAGCATGTAGAACATGTTTGGCTGTGATTAAATTCAACATTTCTTCTAGCGAGGCCAGCCTTTTTGAAAAAGGGTTACCAAGTGTGGCTAAGTGAACGAAACAAACAGTCATTAGGAATTCCTAATGGATCAAGTATGGTCAACGTAGTACATACTGGCTCTTCTGACATCTAAGGTATGTAGCACTTTCTGTCATCAATTATAGCTTCAGAAAAAAAGACAGAAGGGTAATAGATTCATGGACATGAGAATGGGAGATTACCTTTGTGAAGAAACAGGGGCAACTTGGTCTTTGTGTACCTGGATTTTCAACTGAAAGCTCGAATTTCACTTATTTGCCAGACAGAAGTGATTGTCGCAAGGAAAACCTTCTTTTCAAGACAGGAACAGTGGAGAACATAATCGGAGTGGATGATTTTGGAGGTCTGAGGTTGGGGGAGGGGTAGGGTGTCACAAAGTCCTATTAAGGTACCAGGAAGGGATTGCCGGTATTTTTTTTGGAGGGATTATTTTTTAATACCTTCCATAAAGGCTTTAATAACAGAAATTTTAAAAATAGGCTGGTGGTATTTGTTGTTGAGGGACAGCTATTGCCGCTGAGAGTACCTATAGAGAAGAGTAAACAAGGACTAATTGCTGAAGGGTAATATGTAGGAAGGATTATGCTACTTACCCAGTAAGCATCTGTTCTTGGCATGTAGAGCTGTAGATTCACATGCTTTGCATACTCCTGCCATCTAGTGTTCGGTCCGGATGTTTGCAAGTTGTTTTTCTTCAAATAAGTCTTTCCTAGTCATGAGGTAAAGTGACTCCTCTTTTCGGTGATACTGCACATGGGCATTGACTCCGTTAGATTGTTTTCCTGCAAGAGGGTGAGTATGGAGTAAGTGAGTGTAGTACAGAGATGTCCATGCGTATGCAATGTAAATAATGAAAACTGAAACAACTACAAGTGTCTGGGGCGGTGGGAGGGAGCATGTGAATCTACAGCTCAACATGCCAAGAACAGATGCTCACTGGGTAATTAGCATAATCCGTTCGGTGTGTGTGTGCTGTAGATACACATGCTTTGCATAGACTATATAGCAGTATTCTCCGAAAGCAGTGGATAACCAGTAGATGTTGCAGCTGTTTGAAAAAGTGTCTTTAACACTGCTTGACCTACATTGGCTTGTTGACGTGCTAGCACATCCACGCAGTAGTGTTTGGTAAATGTGTGTGGTGTGGACCATGTTGCTGATTTACAAATGTCAGCTATAGGAATGTTACCTAAAAAGGCCATAGGCGCTCCTATTTTACGAGTGGAATGTGCTCTAGGAGGTATAGATAAAGTTCTTTTAGCTTTAGCGTATCAGGTTTGAATGCATTTAACAATCCATCTTGCAATACCCGATTTAGAGATAGGATTGCCTTTGTGAGGTGTAGCAAATGCAACAAACAGTTGCTTTGTCATACGAAAATCCTTTGTCCTTTCAATATATAAAATAACGCTCTTCTGACATCAAGAGTATGAAGAGCTTTTTCTGCTACAGAATCAGGTTGAGGAAAGAACACAGGTAACTCAACTGACTGGTTGCTATGAAAAGCAGAAACCACTTTAGGAAAGAATTTTGGGTTGGTGCGAAGAACTACTCTATCTTTATGAAGTTGAAAGAATGGTTCTTCTAAGGTTAATGCTTGTTGCTCACCGACTCTCCTTAATGAAGTGATCGCAATGAGGAAGGCAACTTTCCATGAAAAACTGTAACAGACAGTTGTGAATGGCTCAAAAGGTGGACCCATGAGTCGTGTAAGCACAATGTTTAGATTCCAAACTGGTGCAGGAGGTACCCTGGGTGGTATTACTCTTTTAAGGCCCTCCGTAAAGCTTTAATTACTGAAACTTTGAACAAAGATGGATGTTGCCTGTTTTTCAAATATGCGGCTACTGCCACAAGATGCAATTGAATGGAAGTGTAGCCTAGACCAGCACGCTGTAGATGCAAAAGAAAACCAATGATATTTTGAATAGAGGCATCTAGTGGATCAATATTGTTATTGGTGCACAAGTTACTAACTTGTGTAACGATATATCTGTAAGAGACAGTAGTTAGTGATAGATTCCTTACCTTAGAATATCCCCAGGATTCAGACTGGATCGGTAAAGTTTTTGCGTAGCAGTACCCTTGCGCGTCGGTAGGCGGCGTCGTGCGGCTCCGCGTCCAACGTCGTGGTCGCCGGGATGACGTAGCGGGCAGTACTTAGACGCCGCCCCTGCGCGCTGACGTCAGTTCTGTACACGACTTTCCGCGCCAGGAACGCAGAGCCATGCAAGAAGCTGACATAGGTGTCTGAAAAATACTAGGGCCCTGAAAGGGATGTCCTTAACCCTAGAAATCAGTTCGCAGAACGGGGAGGATGGGTGGGACGGTAAGGAATCTGTCACTAACTACTGTCTCTTACAGATATATGGTTACACAAGTTAGTAACTTGTGCATCTGAAAGAGACACGTTAGTGACAGATTCCTTACCTTAGAATAGATACCCCAGCAATACCAACCCCGGTGGTGGGTCTGCGAACAAAGATCAGACAAGGAAGTCCCGGAGGACAGAACGGCCAAAGAAGCCGTCCCTCCGGACCTGACTGTCAAGGCAGTAATGCTTTGTAAATGTGTGCAGCGAGGCCCATGTAGCTGCCTGACAGATATCCTGCAGCGGCACACCGCAGCATAAAGCCGTGGTAGCAGCCGTTGCCCTGGTGGAATGGGCACGCAGCCCAACGCACAAGTTACTAACTTGTGTAACGATATATCTGTAAGAGACAGTAGTTAGTGACAGATTCCTTACCTTAGAATATCCCCAGGCGTCAGGCTGGATCCGGAAAGTTTTTTGCGTAGCAGTACCCTTGCGCGTCGGTAGGCGGCGTCGTGCGGCTCCGCGTCCGTCGTCGGCGTCGTGATCGCCGGGATGACGTCGCGGGCAGTACTTAGGCGCCGCCCCTGCGCGCTGACGTCAGTTCTGTACACGACTTTCCGCGCCAGAACGCAGAGCCATGCAAGAAGCTGACACAGGTGTCTGAAAAATACTAGGGCCCTGAAAGGGATGTCCTTAACCCTAGAAATCAGTTCGCAGAACGGGGAGGATGGGTGGGCGGTAAGGAATCTGTCACTAACTACTGTCTCTTACAGATATATCGTTACACAAGTTAGTAACTTGTGCATCTGAAAGAGACACGTTAGTGACAGATTCCTTACCTTAGAATAGATACCCCAGCAATACCAACCCCAGTGGTGGGTCTGCGAACAAAGATCAGACAAGGAAGTCCTGGAGGACAGAACGGCCAAAGAAGCCGTCCCTCCGGACCTGACTGTCAAGGCAGTAATGCTTTGTAAACGTGTGCAGCGAGGCCCACGTAGCTGCCTGACAGATAACCGGCAGCGGAACACCGCGGCCCAAGGCCGTGGTAGCAGCCGTTGCCCTGGTGGAATGGGCACGCAGCCCAACAGGAGGCTCCTTTTAGCCAAAGAATAGCAGGTCTTGATGCACAAGGTAACCCAGCGGGAGATGGTCCTCTTGTGCACCGCCCGACCTTTTTGGCGCCCACGTAGCCAACAAAGAGCTGGTCATCCACCCGGAAGTGTTTTGTGCGGTCAATATAGAAGGAGAGCTCACGTTTTGGGTCCAGACGGTGGAGCCTCTCTTCCTCTCTGGAAGGATGCGGAGGCGGAAAGAACAGGGGACTTGAAAAGGGAGGGCTGATCAGGAAGCCTGAGGAAGGCCGAAATGGCACAAAGATAGCCCTTGATGGTACCCAGGGCAGAACCCTGTTGGGCCAGTGAAAGAAGGAACAGAAGAACCTCAGAAAGAGGGGCAGAGAGGGGATTCACAGCCTTTGCTGTGCACCATGCCACAAATTTGTTCCACCTGCAGGCGTATACCACCTTAGTGGAGGGACGCCTGGCTGCCAGAATCACATCACAAACTTCGGGAGGCAAGTCGAAAGGAATCAACTGCCGCCGCTCAATCTCCACGCAAGCAGGTGGAGGCTGGACAGGTTCGGGTGGAGGACCGTCCCCTGCTGCTGCGACAGAAGATCCTCCCGAAGAGGCAGACGGATCGGGGATCGACGCTCATACTGAGTAGCTCGGGATACCAAACTCTTCGAGCCCAGTCCGGAGCCACAAGGATGACTTGGGCCCGGTCGCGCCGAATCTTCTTCAACACTCTGGGTAGAAGTGGTATAGGCGGAAAGGCGTACAACAGACCGCAACTCCACTCGCGACGAAAAGCGTCGCCGAGCAAGTGCCGCCTTGGAAATTCCAACGCGCAGAACTGATGACATTGCGCGTTCTCTTCGGTGGCGAATAGATCTAACCAAGGCTCTCCCCACTGCAGAAAGAGTCCTTGCGCCACTTCCGAGTGAAGACGCCATTCGTGATCCATCATGCACCTGCGGCTGAGTTCGTCCGCCCTGGCGTTCAGGGAACCGGCCAGGTGTTGAACCATCAGGAACATGCCCTGATGTTCCAGCCATGTCCAGAGGCGCAGAGCCTCCTGACAAAGGGTCCACGACCCCACCCCGCCTTGTTTGTTGCAGTACCACATGGCGGTGGTGTTGTCTGTGAACACCTGCACTACCTTCCCTTTGACAGAGGGAAGGAATGCCTTGAGTGCAAGTCGGATCGCCCGGAGCTCCAGAAGGTTGATATGGAGCCGGGACTCCGCCGGAGACCAGAGGCCTCTGATCTTCGCCTCTCCCATGTGACCGCCCCATCCCAGAAGGGACGCATCCGTCACAACTGTGTGCTCTGGCTGGGGAAGGGAGAGGGATCTGCCTGTGACCCATTGCCGGTTCGAAAGCCACCACTGCAACTGTCGTGCAGTCCACTCCGAGATCTGGACGTAATCGGACAGGTTCCCCTGATGCTGCGCCCACTGGAACTTCAGGTCCCACTGCAGAGCCCGCATATGCCATCTGGCATGATCGACCAGCAGGATGGAGGAGGCCATGAGGCCCAGCAGCCTCAGGGTCATCCGTACCGAAACCCAGGATAGAGGCTGAAAGATCAGAATCATAGCCTGAATATCCTGGACTCGCCGTTCGGGAGGATAGGCCCGAAACTGCATTGTGTCCAGAACTGCTCCGATGAAAAGGAGCTGTGGAGAAGGAATGAGGTGCGACTTCGGCACGTTGATGGAGAACCCCAGCGAGTGCAGGAGTTCGGCCGTAGTCTGGAGTTGGGAGACGACTGCCTGGGACGAGCCCGCCTTCAGCAGCCAGTCGTCGAGGTAGGGGAAGACTGGAACCCCTGCCCGGCGCAGATGAGCTGCGACCACCGCCATCACTTTCGTGAACACCCGAGTGGCGCTGGTAAGGCCAAAGGGAAGCACGGTGAACTGAAAGTGCTCGAGGCCTACCGTGAACCGCAGGTAACGCCGGTGGGCCGGCAGGACAGAGATGTGAAAATATGCGTCCTGCAAGTCCAACGCTACCATCCAGTCTCCAGGGTCGAGGGCAGTCAAGACCTGAGCTAGGGTGAGCATCTTGAACTTCTCCTTCCGGAGGAAGCGATTTACATTCCTGTCCTTTTTGGGCACCAGAAAGTAGTGGGAATAACAACCACGCCCTACTTCTGGGGTCGCAACGCACTAGATGGCCCCCTTGGCCAAGAGGGCCGCAACTTCCTTTCGAAGAAGTACCAAATGGTCCCCCGACATGCGGTGGTGCTGAGGTGGCATGGCTGGGGGGTAGTCTCGAAGGGGAGGGAGTAGCCCCTTCGGACAATGTCCAAAACCCACCGGTCCGATGTGATGGTGCGCCAGTGGGGAAGGTGATGGCGGACCCTGCCCCCCACTGGCGTGCTGTGGACCTGAAAGGATGGACTAGGAGGGTTTGGAGGTCGCGGACGGGGCGGAGGTGGTGGCCTGACCCGCACGCTGGTTACCCGACCCGCCTCGGCGGGAGCCACGTCCTCGGCCACGCGAAGGTGCTTGCTGCGCGGGCCGGTGGCTAGGCAATGGACGTGACTGGGCGCCCCTTCCGTGGCCACGAAAGGGGCGAAAAGCAGACTGCTGCGGAGGGCGCGAGGCCCAAGGACTTGGCCGTAGCCCGCGAGTCCTTAAAGCGCTCCAGCGTGCTGTCTGCCTTATTGTCAAAAAGGCGGATACCATCGAAGGGCATGTCCATAAGGGTATTTTGGACATCACCCGAGAAACCAGTGGTCCTCAGCCAGGCGTGACGGCGCAGCGCCACTGTCGTAGCAAGCGATCTGCCCAGCGAGTCAGCGGTGGCAAGGCCACATCGGATTGTGAACTTCGCTGCGTCCCTCCCGTCTGCAATAACACGGGAGAGCAGTGTCTAGACCTCCTCAGGACACTTAGGCAGCACCTGCGCCACCGAATCCCACAGAGAGTGGGAATAACGGCCCAAAAGGCAAGCGGTGTTCACGGACCGCAAGCCAGCACTGGAGGAAGAGAAAATCTTCTTCCCAAATTGTTCCAGTTTTTTGGATTCCCTGTCCGGCGGAGCCGTAGGGAAGGCGCTCTGAGAGGTAGAGGCTTGGACAACCAAGCTCTCGGGGTGGGGTGTTGGGAGGGGAACAAGGGGTCGCCCGGGACCGGGCGATGGCGTCGGGCTACGTTCCTGTCCACAGGAGCCCCTGTGGTGGGCCTGGACCAGGTGCCCAAAAGAACGTCAGAAAGTGCGTCGTTGAACGGCAGCAGTGGCTCCGAAGAGGTAGCTGCCGGCTGAAGCACTTCCGTCAGGAGTTTGTCCTGACAGCCACTGTAGGGAGCTCGAGGCGCAAGGCCGCGGCTGCCCTACGCAACACCGTTGCATAACTTGCTCCCTCCTCCGTAGCCACGGAAGGAGGAGACAGCATGCCAAGGCCTGGAGAGGTGTCCAGGCCACTGGCATCACCCAGTTCCTCAGCCCAGTCCTGATAAGGCTCACATTGAGCTGTGAGAGGGTCTTCCGACCCCTCCCAGTCCTCCAAAACAGGTGAAAAGTACAGAGGGCGGACATGAGGGAAGAAAAGTCCCATCGGCGTCGGAATCGGCGTCGGGCGCCGTCGACCCGGCTCCGTGTCCGGTTCCGGGGAGAACCTGGGGACGGCACCGCCCGGGGCCTCGGACGGCACCGTGAATGGTACCGGGGAGGTCAGCGCTGGTGGAGGTGTTATTAGGTCAACCGGCGTCGACCGGGATCCAGGCCTGGATCCGTGGGGGTCCTGCGGCGCCGGAGCCGCCATAGACACTGGGGCCGGAGCCGCCGGTGGTGCCGAAGGAGGACTCCCACTTGGGTCCGCGGGGCCCGAAGGCGCACCGGGGTAACCCTTAGGCCCGAAGATGCGAGCCATGGCCGACAAGAAGTCTTGGATGTCGGCCGGAGTCGACGTCGGACCCGGAACAGGCGGGTAGGCCGGCGTCGACTGTTCGGGAACCCCCGGAGCCGCGGGGGCGGTACCAACTGGACCCTCAGCCGAGTCGAGACCGGCGAGGGGAGGTCTTAGAGCGACACTTCTTAGACCTCTTGTGCTTCGCCTTACCTGAAGACGAAGACTTCGACCCCGACGAATGACGACGGCTCCGCGACCGGCCCCTCGACCTCTCCCGGGACCTTGATCGGCGCGGAGCCGAGTGCCGGGCCTCGAGAAGCTTTCGAGACCGCTCTCGCAAAGCCCAGAGCGAGGGACCGACACTCGGGGCACGACTCGGGGTCGTGGCCGCGCCCCAGGCAGAAGAGACACTCTCGGTGCGGATCCGTAATCGACATCATGCGATTACAGACCTCGCATGGCTTGAAGCCGGGCATCCCTACTGACACCTTGGAGTCGAAACGACTCGAAAACTTGGACAAAAAGTCTCAAAAAAATATTCAGTCAAAAAATGACTGGGGCACTGCTCAATCCGGATCTGCGCTTACTGTCGCGGAAAAAGAAAGAACTGGCGCCAGCCCGCCTGGGCGGCGTCTAAGTACTGGCCGCGACGTCATCCCGGCGATCACGACGCCGACGACGGACGCGGAGACGCACGACGCCGCCTACCGACGCGCAGGGGTACTGCTACGCAAAACTTTCCGGATCCAGCCTGACGATATTCTAAGGTAAGGAATCTGTCACTAACGTGTCTCTTTCAGATATCGCCTTGCTGTAGAAGTGGAAGTACTTCTTGAAGTGTAACCATGTGGAAATGTTCTGATAGTATGTACAGATTTAACGTCCTTAGATCCAAAATTGGTCTAAAGGGCCGTCCTTTTTGGGGATTAGAAAGTACAGAGAGTAAACACCTGAACCTTGGTACTGTAACAGAACTGGTTCTATGGCTCCTTTTGCTAAAAGAGCTTGTACTTCTTGTTTGAGGAGCTGCAGGTTCTCTGATGAGAGTTTGTGAGTACGAGGTAGAATATTGGGAGGATTGCTGGTGGGCTCCAGGCAATAACCATGTCGGATAATTTCTAGCACCCATTTGTCTGATGTTATGAATTTCCAAATGGAGAGAAATTGTTGAAGTCTTCCCCCGACAGGTGTTAAATGATCGGGGGGGAAGTGTAGGCAAGTCACTGTTTATTGGGGGAAGGGGAGTTACTCGCAGGGGTGCTCTTACCCCTACCTTTGAAATTGTTTCCTCTGTACCCTCCTCTGTAGAAGCCTCTAGAGGAAGAGGGTTGCGTGTTGGACTTATATGAGGAAGCGTTAGGGTGTGAGGATGTAGTTTTGGACCTTCGCCTACGAAATGACCGGCGAAAGGAGCCTCTGCTTGATTGAGACTGAAGCGCTTCCATTGAAATCGCCATGTCCGTGTCTTTTTTCATCTTTTCTAAAGCCTCATCAACTTGAGGTCCAAAAAGATGTTGCTAGTCAAAGAGGGTATTTAAAATAGATTGCTGGACTTCTGGTTTAAAACCTGAAATCCTAAACCAGGCATGTTGACATAAAAGAATGCTGGTGTTAACTTCTTTTGCTGCAGTGTCAGCAGCATTTAGAGCACATCTAATAGAAGAATTAGATAGAAGTTTTCCTTCTTGGACTAGCTTGTGCCTTTTTCTTGTGCTCTTCTGGGAGGTATTGAAGTAGACCTCCCATCTCATCCCAGTGTGCTTTGTCAGACCTAGCTAGTAGTCTCTGCGTGTTGGCAATACGCCAGTGGTTAGCAGCTTAAGCAGCCACTCTTTTACCAGATGCGCCAATTAATTTAGACTCTTTATCCGGGGGAGGTGCATCTACCGAGGTCTGTGAGTTTGCTTTTTTACGATCATTAGAAACTACTAGTGAGTCTAAGGGTAGCTGACCTTTAATAAAAACACGATCAGATTGTTTGTATTTGTTGTCAACCCTGGGTGTTAAAATAGGGGCACGTACAGGGTCCTTAAAAATCTCATCTGCATGCCTCATCATCCCTACAACATAGGGAGACTGACTAGTCCTACGTGAAGACCCTAGTGTCTCAAATAAAAAGTCGTCATCCAAAGCATCTTTGTGTAGTGCAACTCCATGATAAGCTGCTGCCCTTGAAATCAGCTCTTGATAAGATACGTTATCATCTGGAGGTGAGGGTTTTGCAGGGTATAAATCTGGATCATTATCCATGGGTGGATCAATATTATAATCATCCCATGGATCTGTTGGTAAAGGAACATTGTCATCCTCATCATCATCTCCTAAATCAGGCTGTGTATGAGAAGACCCCTGTGGTGTTATGTGTAGTGGATCTGAGGCTGGCAGTTGTGGAAATGGTGAAGATGGTGAAAGTGGAGGGGATGGCAAAGTAGGGTGGATAGGACTTGTAGCAATGTCATTCTTCTTCTTAAGAGGAATCTTATACCCAGTGTACTCTGAAGTAACTTTTATTTTTGAAGGAGTTTTAGCTAAAATGTGTCCAGTATCTGGGTTGATGTATAGCTTTTTCTGTTTTGGGTCTAATCTGTCCTTCATGACATCTAAGATCGGTTCTGGGGGATCTGGGAGATCTTCTTTTGATTTAGACGCCGAAGGTTTCATTGCCGAACCTGGACTTGTCCCTTTTATCCTTCGAAGCGGAAGGTTTCGGCTCCGAACCGGACTTGTTTTTCAAAGCGGAAGATTTCGGATCCAAATCAGATTTGTCTTTCGGAGTGGAATGCTTCGGATCCAAAGACGATCTGTCTCGACTCGTTCCCGAGCCGGAAGGATTGACTATTTGTTTTGGTGCTGGACCCGAGGGCGGGGCGTCGGAAATATCGTCTCGGTGCCGACCAAGGCTCGAAGGCAGAGGTGGTGCCGAAGCCTTTTGCTTAGTGGAAGGGAGTTTATGGGGTAAGGGGGCTTTAGTACTTATGGCACCCTGTCCCGCTGGAACGTCCTCGGACTTCAATTCGATTTCTAAGTCGGAATCCGATTCTTCTTCAGCAGCTGTCGCTTCTTCCTGTTCTGATTCTTATCCGGAGTAGGTTGAGTGCTTTGACGCTGCATTTCTCGTCGTTGAGCCCGACGATCCTGAAGGGTCTTTTTCGATTGAAACGACCGACAAGCCTCACAATTTTCTTCCTTGTGCTCCGGTGAGAGGCAAAAGTTGCAAACTTGGTGTAGGCCGGTGCAAGGGTACTTCGAGTGGTATCGAGGACAGAACTGAAACGGAGTCCGTTCCATCGGCAGAAGGCTGGACCGATGCGGCTAGGGCCGAAGGCCACACACAATGTTTTCGACCAAAGATGAAAACTTTCCAGATCTAATTGATATGCAGAGAGAGGGAAACGCGTACGAAAACATTTCCGTTGAGGGAACTGTGGATTGCGCACCGAGGGGAACCCGAAGGACCGTTTCAAACCGGAGCGCAGCAATACACCACCGAACCCGATGGCGGAAAGAAAACAATCTAACAATGGAGTCGATGCCCATGCGCACTATCACCGAAAGGAGGAGTCACTTTACCTCATGACTGGGAAAGACTTCTTTGAAGAAAAACAACTTGCAAACATCCGAATCCAACACTAGATGGCAGGAGTATGCAAAGCATGTGTATCTACAGCACACATGCCTCCAACATAATATTTTGCACATTGTCTGCATAGGGCTGTATGTTACGATAGTTGCAGTAAAGTACAAATTGCTTGCATTTAGTACCATAACATTCACGTAGTATGTTTTACAGCATCTTCTCGCACAAGGATGTATTTCTATTGAAGCTGTAAGTACTAGAAAGGCTAAGACCTTGGTTGCCAAATCTCAAGATTGGGTGACTTGAGGATAGGCTGTTATAACTGCTCCTGGTGTGTAAGTAAATCTGGGTGCAACTGTAGCTTCTTTTGAACATGAATGAACATCTCTGGAAGTAGAGGGAACCATGGATATCAAGCTCACATCATGGCTATGAGGTAGCGGATTAAAAGCAAATGCAAATATTGCTGATCAGTTGATCCACTTGGAAATCTGTCTTTTTTTTTTTTTAATACGGTGGTCATGTTGTCTGTTAAGACAAGAACCACTATTTTGCAAATTTTTATATCAGCATGAGCTCTATCACATTGATATGGGGCCAGCACTCTTGTAGGGACTACAGACTCTGGACTGTGAGATTACCCAGGGAGCTCCCCCTCCCATGAGAGACACGTCTGTATTGAATGTTCCCTGCATTGTGGGTCGAGAAACGACCTACTCAGTTGTTCTTTTTCCACCACTGCAGTTTGTGCTGAAGATTGGGCTCCACCAACACTACATCTCCTCAGTTTCCTGTGACAAGTGTCTAGAGAAGCATTTCTGTAGCAGGTGCATGTGTAGCCTTGAGTTCTGGACTAAGGCAATACAGGACACCAACATTCCCAAGAGTTTTATTATCAAACTCACTGTTATGAGACGTGACATCTAGCAAAGGTTAAGCACCCTTTGAAACGTCATCACTGTCATTGCTGGTGCGAGCACTGCCTACAATGGCATTTAGTGTTGCTTCTGGGACAGCCTGATTTTGATGACAAGTTTGGTGAGAATTATTTTCACATTGTTTAACTGTAATCAGTGAAGGAGTAAGGCAGTTTGTTGAATGTGGGTGAGGCATTGTGCATGACTTGTTCCCTTTACTAGCCAGTCATCCAGGTACAGAAAGACGTGAATGCAAACGCACCAAAAGAAATGCTGCTATCACTGGTAGACATTTTGTGAGCATTCTAGCGGCTTTAGGCCCCCCCGAAAGGTAGTATTTGGAATTGGTAATGAAATCCACAAACCTGAGATTCTGGTGGGGAGCCTGATGTATTGGAATGTGGAAGTAGGCATCCTGTGGTCTAGGCATGCCATGAAGTCTCCCACACTGCTGCAAGTTTCATCATTCTTAGGAATGCAGAAGTACACAGAGTACTCAACTTCTTGTCTCCTTTCACGTGCAGGTTCGATTTCTACTGCTCCTTTGAGCAAGAATGTGTGTACGAACTCAATCAACAGCTTGAGGTGTTCTTTGCTGATGTTGTGTGGTTGGGGTAGTAATCATGGGGGGAAACGTCCTTTAGGATGAAGCCAGAATCACGCTATTCCTTCACAGCGCCAGCAACAGAACAAATGCGACTTTAGCACGCAATCGTTCTGCACGCAAGTTGTTACAACGACTTGCTTTAGGGGGCGCAATGGTGGAGTGGTTTAGGAATTAAAGTCCAACACCTTTCCTACTGTTGTGCAGACTGGAGACGGAATAGTAAATTAAACTATTCCAATATCCAGCGCCCCCCCCCAAAGGCAAGTCATTAAAACGACTTGCGTGCAGAACAAATGCGTGCTAAACAAGCACTCGTTCAAATGACCGAGTTCCTAAGGCATGCGTGAAAAACACATGCGGAATTCCGTCATACATTCAGTCGTGGGCAATGAGGAAAGGCATGACCTGAACTGAGGTTATCTGCCCCGAAAGGAGAGGTATATCCCCACCTTTCCCTGACAGGTGCTGGGTGGTTGGGGGTACAACAAACATGTCACTGCTTGTTGGCCGATGTGGGTCTACCCTGGGCACCTCTAGCCTAGTGCCTCTGAAGCAGTCTCTGGAGTACTGTCCCCATTTGACTAGCTGCTTGGTTTTGTGAAAATACAGCTGAGGTTTTAACTGTTTAGGAACAATGGACGCTGCTTTGGATGTAGTGCGCGCTTATGGTCTGAAGAAATCCACTTTTTGCTGCTGATGCTATAGTATAAACCAAAGGGGGACAAGGGCTTTTACAATCTAGGTCCAGCATACATGCCCTGCAACGTATATGTACAAAAAGGGTATGCAGTTCCTATGGGGGAGTGGGCCGTGTGGGGTTGAATGGTATTGGGGGAGGGGGGTTGGGTACAAAGAACCATGGGGAGTCAAGTCCGGAGAGGGAACACTAATAGGGAAGGGGAGAGGTCCAATAGGAGCAAGGGCCCTCACACACCCCAAGGGGTGTCATGCTTCATCATAGGGCAGCTCCTCGTCGGGCCGGTGCTGCAATGCCCGACGGGCCCCGCAGGGGGCGCTCTTTGCCAGAGATCTTCTATGTTGTTAAACCGGGAGGCCCTATGTGATGAGGTAGTAGGGTCCAAGTGTAGTGAGTAGAGTGGTGTGCGTGGTGTTTAAAAATAGCTATAAGTGTCCGGAAAGTCCTTTATTAGCTGGGCACTGATGCTATGGCTAAAAACAGACTACAAGAGTCGGAGCTGGCAGGACAATTCAACCTGCTACAGCTAGTGTGTGTAGTGTGGGGGGATGGTGTGATAGAAGGTCGACATGTTTCATGCCTTGTTTCTCCTGATGGATGAGTGGCGTTTCTTCAGGACCAGGGTGCAAGGGGTACCTAATCTACTCTCTCTTTTTAGAAACGGTCACGGGAATCCTAAGGTGTACCGTTTCCTATAGTGAGGATTTCAAGGTAATCCGGGGTGGGGGAAAAATAATGTCAGGTTGGTAGAAACCGTCCTTCTCACAGACCTATGGGTTCCGGAGCGGGGGCCTCAGCCTGTGCGTCCACACTAACTGCAACAATAAGGGAAGGAAGTGGCCTCCAAATCGGAGCTCTTGTACGCGGGACCTACCCAAGTCTGGACGCCAGGGATGCTATAGTATACCCATGGCTTTAGCGGTATCAGTATCCTTTTTTAATGTTTTAAGCATCTTGATCATTGATTGTCCAAACAGGTGATGTCCATCCAATAGAAGACCTCTTAGGACCTGTTAAACCTCAAGACAGAATCCCGAGACCCATGAACCACACAGGGCAATACAACTAGGCGCTAGTATTTACTTGCCTAGAGTTCGGGTCCACCATATCAAGAGCACATTAGATACTGGCATTGGAGATAAATTTCCCTTCCTGAATAATATTCTTTGCCCTCTTTTTGAGTACCTTTGGGAGGTGTTGCAGCCATGCCTGCATCTCCTGCCAATGATATCTGTCGTACCTGGCTATTAAGCTGGGAATACAATATTGTGTTGGAGGGCTGAATGTCTCACTCTCTGGCAGTGTCACTCTTTTTGCTCTCTTTTTCTGAAGATTGTGAGTCCCCTACATAAGAACACTTTTACATGCCATGTGCATGATAAGAGCGTCAGGTGGTACATGGCTATTTATAAAAATGTTCTTGACCTATGGTATAGCTACTCTAGATCTAACCAGGGTCTTAAGGTTCTTTGTAGACCACGTCAGCATGGTCTTAAAGTATAGGCAAGCACTCTGCGGTAACTTCAATTTTGGATAGAGGCTTAATGAGGAAATAATCCTCCCCCTTATCTACAAACATGGGTACATTATGCTATCTGGGTGCCTTGATTATAAATGTATGACAGACTGAAGTTTCGCTGGCCCAGTTCCAATTTCCGAGGCCATCACTATGGTTTCCTTTCTCCAAATGAGCCTGGACCTCCTTTGGTAAAGTGGACAAATGGTCCTCCAAAAGCCGCTCTGATGTAGCTAGAATAGGAGGTGGATCAGAAGAAACTGCAGGTTGTAGCCCTTTTGGACGATCCACAGGACCCATCTGTGGGATGTTATTGCTTTGCCATGAAATGGGCGGTTGCGCACACCTCAGTTTATACATAGTTATATTGAGTTCAACCGTTTACTCTATTGCTTGTCAATACGGCTGTACGTTTAGCGTGCAGGTCAGGAATGAGGTTGCATGCCTCATGTAAACAACTGTATTGCAAGTGTGACAAGTCACTTGACACCTGGCTTGATGATTTGTTAAAACAAAATCACACAAAATTGAACATATATATACTTTCAAACACATTGATTAGAACAATTGCATTATATTCTTTTTATTCACTGCGGATCCCTCTCCGCTGTTGCACAATCATGATTTGTAAAAACTGCAATCAATATTACATGAATTTGCTTCAGTGACAACGTATACAATGTTTACACATAATATTTCCAATATTCCATAAGTGGACAACATCCATCTTCTCTCAAAAACGTCCCAATGCATTTCGGGATATACAATCCCTTATTCAGGGATGCTGAAAATATAATCAATAAATGAATTTATTTACAAATACAGGAAGGACCTCATTCATCAAATTACAGTATATTTGTACTGAATCATCCTTAAAGGCGCTCACCAATAGAACCCGATGTGTGAATACGTGCAATAGTGCCTGCACCAAGCTTGTAAATAAAGAAGAAAGGATTGTGTACAAAATGAAAAGCAGTGCTAAATCAGGTGGGAGTATATGTGAAAATTGTGAGTTAAAGTATCACAAAGAGGAAAGAAAAAATCTACCTCCTGATGCCAAGATGTGCAAGAGAAAGGCAGAGGTGATAAACAATAACTACAGAAGAATAGCCACTTACTGAGAGAAACAAACTCCAACTAGCTCGACGTACTCAGAACAGATGCAGAAACGCGACCTTTCTTCTTTATTTACAAGTCATTACGGCTTGCGTTGTAATGGCATGCGATGTAACAATGCGGCCATTGTAATGACCGTGTTGTAATAGCATGCGTTGTGTAAACATCGTTGTAAATGATGTTTACCCTTTATCAGGAATGTGAAGAACATCAGAGTGAGAGCTAAAGAGATCTTCTTAGTGGGCAAATCTTTGGGCCATGGGAAGGGGTTGTACCAAGGATTCATCATGAAAATAGGATTTATCTTTTCCTTTTGTAACTTGGATGTTTTCAACCGACTTAAAGAGCAGAACCAAGAGTGGCTCCAGAGGCAGCACTGGCATCACAGGCAGCACTGAACACACAGCACCTTGGAAGGCAATGACTTATTTGTAAATGTAAAGGCGAGAGTCTGTGGGGGCACAGAGTTGGGTGGCATCAGGGTCAGAGCCGCCAAACCCACATGAATGGGTTCACCCTGGGGTAGTGGCAGACTGCAAAATAGCTTTCCTGAAGAGAACTCCACAATCATCCAGAATCCCGACTGACTAATCCCAATCAGGACGAAACCGGTCTTGGGCTGTTTGTGTTTCAGTTCAGGGAGGACCTGGCTTGGAAGTTCAGGCTGGACTGTTTCTATTAGAGCAGGTTCAAGAAAGATGTACATATGGTCGGGTGCAAATTGAGGTTGCATGGTGAGCCAAAAAACAGATAGTTGGAATGCTATCCCGAGCAATTGCCAGTGGTTGGAATTATTGTAAGCATCCCTCCCATCATCTTTTGTGAGTTAGATGTACCACCCTAAGTGGCAAAGGTATGCTCAGACATGGATCGTGCTCACTGTGCCACAGAAACCAAGCTACACCTGACTGAGTAGCCCCAAAGAGGGCAAAAATGGCCTTGGGTGCTTGTGTTCCAGTTGAGGGATGACGTGGTCTGGCAGTTTGGGCTGTCCTGTTCCTATTGGAGCAGGTTCTTGAATGATTTTCATATGGCTTGGTCCAAACTGAGGTGGCATGTTGGGCAAAACAACGATAGGTTGGAATGCTACCTCAAGCGATTACCAGGTATTGCAAGCATTCCTCTCATCACTTTTTGCGTGCTCGACAATCTGCATTTCAAGAACATTAGAGTGGCAGCCAAAGAGTTCTCTATCTGGGAAAATCTTTGGGCCATTGGAAAGGGCTGTGCCATGGGTTCATCATCAAAATAGGCTGTATTTTTCTCTTTTGTGATTTGGCTATTCTTCAGTAGACTTCAAGAGCCAAGGCGGGAAACTGTGGGGGCAAGGAGTTGGGCAGCATCGGAGTCAGAGCCACCAAACCCACAGGACAGGGTCCACCTTTGGGTAGTGGCCCAGAGTGTAACATGGCTATCCTAAAGAGACCCAGTTGAAAGGCCTTGACCTGTGCAGGGTCAGCCTATGAGTCGGAAACTCCACAATCATCCAGAATCTACTTTTTTAAAGAATGAATCAGCTCGGCAATGAGGAAGTGTCCAGTGTCAGGTCTGGATATGAGACTCCCAGGAGAGAGAGTAAGAGTATTTGTTTTTTTGTGGGAAGATCGTAACTTGTAGGTGGACTTATCTGGAGTAAACACATTTGTGTATGCCTTAGGACCTTGGCATAGCTCCCCGATGACATTTAGGTGCTTTAGGGAACAGGAGTAACAGGCAGAGAGTCCGCGCTTGAATGAAAGACACCACATGCAGAAGAATGTGAGTCCAACAAGAACCTCTAGCACCACCTGCAACAAGATGTAAACCCTGAAAACTTAGGAGGCGATATTTGATCTAGTCTGCATTAAAACGTGGAGGAATTTTGCCCAGGAATCACCAAGAACTCCACAATCCGGTTAATGAGTGGCAGGAAACCAGGAACACCAGCAAGTTGGTTATTGCCATTTTATACTCCCAATGTTGTGACATCCTATGAGGGTGGAGCAGAGGCTGAGATTACAAGGATCCAACTGAAGAGTTATTGCTGATGAAACATTTTTCCCTATCCAGTCCGACAAAGTGAGGAATCTGAGGGAAGATGTATCTATCAGAACTAGATGTACTTCTAGTTGTTCATTTGCTCCAGGACTGATGTGGTAATAATCCCATAAATTATCCTGTTCAGGTAAAGGCTTGTGGTGTGAGTGCTTTAGTTCAAGATCCCACTATGTTTCTGAATGTGGGTCCCCAAGTGGGGCCTTATGTGATGTACTGCTAGAAGGTCCCCTGAATGTCCACGTCTGCTTTAGAATTGGGAAATCCCTGATTACTAGAGAAATAGCCTCGTCAAACATAAGCTTCCTTTTGTAAGGAGGAACGTGTTGCTAACCTTTTTGGTGGCTTAGATACTATGCCCCGTCTTCGGATCAATTTGTAGATTTCTTTTC